>OZ010728.1:34520871-35720871 GCA_963932275.1 Andrena praecox
AACGGACGAATAAAATGATCACGTGATTTCGGCGATGTATCATGACACCACTGACTGACACCCATGAAACCTAATGTTTTAGGTTAAGTAACTCTTGTCATAGGTCGCACTTTGCTGGAAGATGTAAGACCGCGGTACTATATAGAGTCGCGTTTTGATTTATTTTGAATAAAATTTGCTCACGGCAATCCATTTAAACTAATGAAAAAAATCAATCTCTTCGAATTATAAGCGTTCATTGAACGTTTTTAAATACATACAGATAGTCATGCGAATATTCACATATGCATATTTCCTCGGCTCGTTCAGACGTATACGCACACTTCCAGACACACACGTCCAAACGTATGTTGGACCAGGGACTTAATACCGGTATAATGCTCATACCGGTATTTCGCCAATACAGCTATACCGAAACCGATATCCTACCGAAACAAATAAATACCGAAACCGATATCATACCGAAAAAGATAAATACCGAAAACAATCGGTTTTCGGAATTACCGGTAGGGTAGGTGTGGGTATTACTGCGGATGTCCCGATTACTGCGGATATTCTAAAACAGATCATATTTAGTGTTGGAAAGTACATAATCTCTTGAAAATTTTTGATAAAATTATTTTAAACTCTATTACACATAATTATTAATAAGTATGTACAACAAAGTTATTATTAATTCTTTTATCGTAGTTTGAAATTCGTCAAGGCGAAACTTCGGTCGATTTCCGATATGGCGGTCATGAACACCTACTTGAAAAACATTTATATTTTTGTTATTAACAGTAATACATGTACTGTAGCGGTATTGCTCGATAGAATAAGAGTTATTTTTTTAGAAAAACAGTAAATCAGTCGTCTACATTTTAGTTATAATTTTTATTTCTCACAGCAGTATTAGGTGCACTACTTGACACCATGTGCATGTATTACTGCGGACTTACGACTGTATTCACTGACGTCTAGGTATATATAACCTGCAATGTACGCAACGGTACGTGCAATCACGTGTAACTCTGTAAGCATGCCGAGAAAAAATTCCAGTGATAATAAGGAATCAAGAAATAAAAGAAAAAGCCAACGGCTGTGTTATTTAAAAGAACATTTATCTGTTGCGGAGTAGCTGGTGTTTCGTTAGTAACTGGCACGCAGTAATACATGCATGTCCGCAGTAACTCATGCAATGACATTGATCGACAAATCTCTTTGTTTTTAATTAACTGTGCTTATTACCCCGCCCTTATATTTTTTTATGGAATTATTAAGGTCCCACCTTTCTTCTAAAAAAAAAAGGAGGAACTTTCATTCATTTGAACTCCGTATCGAGGGTTCTAAAGTTAACCTACCTTAAAAGTCCGCAGTAATACCCACACTTACCCTAACCGAAATAAATACCGGTATTTTTTCGGTATTCTTCTCGGTGAACACCGAAACCTACCATGTTACTGAAAAGAGTACCGAAAAAATACCGGTATTTATTTCGGTTACCGGTAACCTTTTGTTTTCGGTATTTATCTATTTCGGTATAATATCGGTTTCGGTATGGCTGTATTGGCGAAATACCGGTATGAGCGTTATACCGGTATTAAGTCTCAGACGAAGACACAACCGAAAAATACCGGTATAATACCGGTATTTTACGTACCGGTAGGAGTCCCTGTGTTGGACACAGTACAGACAGACTTCCATCGATAGATGCCGGGTATCACATATTCGTCGTTCATTCAGGTCGAATAACGAATAAATTCTTATCCGAATGAAATCTGGCTAGAATAACGGTACAGATTTATTCGCGAATAACGAATAATTTTTCGTCGAATAAAACCGTCATTCGTTATTCGCGAATAAATCTTGGGATTTATACGTATCCGTATTCGAATAAAAATTTCACCGAATAATGCCCAACTCTGGCCGGCACAGAGGGGAGGATCAGCGTAATCCCTGTGTTGGGAAGCAACCCCCCGGAGTCGCCGAAAACACCAGCTAGAAGCAGCCCATTCATTTGCACCCCATCGTACCTGTTTATTCGGCCACGGGTCCGGGAAGTGCGCACTCACGAGGGTGCTCCCATAAATCAGGATGGCCCGGACGAGGCGTCATATCATCGATCCCGCGGCGAAAGGAAACCGACGACCCTTCCGCCCTTTATTTCTATTATTAAAACGTCTCGTTTTTACGGGACGGCGGGGGGCACTCGTGACCCAAGGGCGCGCGAGACGAGTCCGCCGTAGGGGCAGAAAGGTCCCGGAGGTGCTTCTCTCGTTTGTCCCCCGACTTATGGTTTCCCCCATCGATACGCCACCCACCCCATCCGCCGATCAGTGCCTCCCAACCCGCCAACGGCCTGCGGCTCCCGCCACGGCAATTAGGGGCTGCTAATTGCGTCAGAAACCCGTGGGTGTCTCGCGCCGGCCCCACCCTACCGCGGACTCCTTCGAGGAAGCTGTTAATTGGCGCCGCGTGAAACCCGGCCGATCATCCATTTCTCTCCTCCCGCGATGTTTATTGCGCTTCTGGGGGCGGCTCGAGTGCTTCGCTCCGCAGCCCCCGGAGGGTCTCTCCCTTTGTCCCTCCTCGCTCCTTTCAGCCCCGAGTCCGGGCGACACCGTGGAGGGTTTATCAGCTGTGGTGCAGCGCCACGGTGACCAGGTTGAAGAGCACTGGCCCCCGGGGGAAAGGGGTGTCGCGTGTGTGTTTCTTTGTCATCGGGGTCGCTGTTGCCGCGACCCCCGCAACTGCCCGACACACGACACCGTTTGCCCTTTCCACGATGGGCAACGAGCAGCCAGCAGATAGCTGGCTTCGTTTATGCCGCGGTGTACGATTTCCGGCGTAAAGCAATACCGGGGGCAGGGCGAAATTAAGCGACTGTCCAGACACCAGGCCGAGGGGCAGGCATCATCGGCGATGACACCTGCGAGATTCCCTTCCCTCTCTCTCTCTCTCTCTCGCGCTCTTCTTCGCCGGCGCAGCTTCACCCTGCCCTCTCCATTTCGCATTAGACCCTACGAAAGGGCTTCCTCCGCGAGAGAGATCCAATTGTCTCCCCCAGGCGCATTTCTCTCTCTGATTCGCGTTGATATCGTTGTCTGGTCGCTTTAAAGCCTCCCGCGGATTAGCATTGCCGGACTGGGGGCGTCTCGGAATCGCAGACCGGCTAATGGGTCTTCCTGCGGAATAGGAGCCGCGACATGCCCGCCCGGCTAGTCGGTCCGACTTGGTCACAAAAATGACGAAAAAATTAGTTTAACACACTATGGATCTGAGAATTTCGGGAGCTTTATTTTGCAAAGAATTACCGACCCGTAGAACAACTGTTATATTGTACAATTGAGGCAGCTGATGGAAAAAGGGCACATACCCCAAAATGCCGTTTCAAGAAAATCGGCTTCAAAGTTTTCATTATAGTAGAACTTAATGAAAAGTAATGCAATTAAATCCATTTTTTTTTTAAGGATGTAGTACCGTGTCCTTCGAACGTTCTGAAAACAGCAGGCATGATTTGAAAATGACGTGTGTCTTTATTTATAAGTTTCAAGCAAGTGGTTTATGTGCCCTTGTTCCGTAAATGTGGTAAATTCGTAAAAAATTGCTTCTTTGTTCATTTATTTACATGTAATTTTGTTTGCTTACTTAGTTACACATTTTATATAAATTGTTTAAATAAAAAGCACAGAATGAAGCACAAAAGTAAAGAAGGATGTAATGCTTTAAGAGGTAACACCACTCTAGAGGCAGGAAAAAAGACCTAACTTTGACAATTTATTTTGGGAATATGACAAACGGAATAGAATTTCTTTTCCGAGGGTTTATTTAACACATATTGAAGTACGAAAAACAATTTTTTTATTGTCATTTTCATACGAAATGGCGGCGACAGAGCCCGTCGTCGAAAACAGCTTTTTTGAAAACACCGCCACGGGAGGACGGATTTCTCGGCATGTATGAGTCCGGGAACAAAAAATAAAAAATATTTATAATCTATATACAATTGGCTTTGGAAGTACGTAGGGTTTTTTTTTAATCAATTTTTGTGAAAGTGGTGCACTTTTTAAGAAATGAATTGATTTTTTACCCGAAACATGAGCATTAAATTGTTTATAAAAAAAAGAGTTTACATTCAATCAAAAAACGGCTTCGTACTTTCAAAGAGAATATTGTTGTGAAGCTACTGTAAAAATTTCAAATCGATCCATGCAATAGTCTCCGAGAAAACCGTCCTCCCAGTTTGAAAGAAGTAGTTTCGACGACGGGCTCTGTCGCCGCCATTTTGTATGAAAAGGACAATAAAAAAATTGTTTTTCGTACTTCAATATGTGTTAAATAAACCCTCTGAAAATAAATTCTATTCGGTTTGTCATACTCCCAAAATAAATTGTCAGATTTAGGTCTTTTTTTCTGCCTCTAGAGTGGTGTTACCCTTTAAGTAAGTATTTTTATAGAAGTTAAATGTGCAATTTTTGTTAAACTTTTTCCAAAACTATTACACCTCTTCCTCGTCAGTCGACATGAATTCATCTTCGTCGGGTTCGCACGGTATAATCTGTGCTGCTTGAAGAACGTTTTCAATCCATATTCTGTGCCTATGTGCCCTTTTTCCATCAAATGCCTCAATTATTCAAGCTACCACGCCATTATTCCATTTTGGGGACTAAGGGTGTATTACACTCCAGTCCGAACCAAGTCCGAACATTGTTACCAATATCGCAGCTGTTTAAAAATTGATGTTTGATTTTCTCAATTTTTTTTTGCTAAAACAAGGAGTGGGGGCTTGTATTGAAACTACTGATATAATTTTGCTACCGGCTATAGTTACGCATTCACTTTGAATGTGTGTCAAATTTGAACTCAATCGGTCCAGTAGTTTTTGAGAAAAATGTGCGCCCGATCTAAAAAATGTTGTTTCGAGAAAAACGCATTTTAACTTTTTCATGCAGTTCCGACCTATGCGACTGACGTTTCGGTAGATAACGACTAATTTCTGTAACTTACCCCTAATCTGCTATACCAAATATATTCCTCAGCTTGAAAGAACTCGTGTTGGGCAGCTCTCTCTTCTCTGCTGGCAGTCTTAGCCTCTTCAGATACAAGCAACGAGGGGACCTATTTTCAAAATGGTACCAAGTTGATGAAAATTGGTGGGTTTGTTATTTTTAATCTTCCTGGTGTGCTCCAAAAATTTTAATCGAATTCACTGAACGGTTGCTGAGTTATAACGATTTTAATATTCACTGATTTTACACATACTCTTATGGAAAGAGACGATCTTAACAGATAAAACAGCTGAAAAATGTGGAAAAAATGGTAGCAATCTTTCCAATGTTTTTTACATGTAGTATATGGATAGATGAAAATATCTGCTGAGTTTCAATTGTTTTCACTACACCCTTTTAAAGAAATAAATTATAACTTGAGAAAATTGTGAATTCAGGGCATTTTCACTGCCAAAAGTTTAACCAATAATGCTTGAAAAAACATTAGTAAAGTGAAAAAATACCTTTCTAGGAGTAAAAATAAGGCTCTAACTGTCGTTCGAGTTCCTTACATCCAGATTTACTATGCGTAAATTTGGTCTTAAAATCATCAAATATTTAGATAAAATAAACAAAAAAATTAAATATTTCAATCGATCAATAGTCTTATCCCTCGATATATACTCCATACTATAAAGTAAAACTATTGAAGAAATAATTAAAATCAACATACTAAAATTCATTACACCAACTACATAAATAGTTCATTCAAAAATAAATAAAAATAAACTTATATACATAAATAAGCCTAAAATCATAAAAACTAATCCACCTAAAAACATAAAAACTGTTCAAATTTCATATACTTTTGTTTAATATTGTACGTCCGATGCATCCTTAAGCCCCTATAACTCTGGGAGTACTACAAACTTCACCTTAATATTTGAGGGACATATTTCCGCAACCCCAAACTATTAGAAAATCAAAGAAAAAATCGAATTTTTGAAGGTCCCAGATTGTAATACTCCCTTAAAACACAAAAGCCACGGAAAATTTAAAATATTAATTATACTACTTGCTATTACATAACCCATTAAAAAACCTTGTAAAACAATAACAAGAAATAAAATATAGCCAGTAGAAATAAATCTATTGAGGGTTGGTAGCTTTCTGCATAACTAGGTCCAATTGATGTTCCAGTGAACGCAGTCGAGAAGTAGCCGAAGAGATCTACGAGGGGAGGGTTCGCCAAGCATCGGGACTTAGATTCGGGTCAAAAGAGACCCTCCGCGCCAGAAATATCGGGGTGGGGAGCGATACTCCGGTCGGTTTGCCTTTGTACGACCCCGGGCTCTCGATTAAATACAGATCATCCTAATTAGACCAGCCAGAAGTTTCGCCTCCGACGTCTCCGCCCTCAAAGGCACCTTGTCCGCCGCCCCTAGCGCTCGCGCAACCTCGCGTTCTTCGAATTAATTCGCTGAGAATTAATCCCCGACGGCCAAAGAGGGATTCCGCGATTCATTAACCCCCGAGCAAACGAACCCGAACGGGACACGCGTTACGCGCCCGTCGGAAGGCACTGCTCGCGATCCCTGCGATACATTTATTCAAGAGAGAGACGGGGATGATCCGCGCGCGACCCCGTCGGCGAAACGGCTCAGCCCGGAGTCAGGAGCGAGGACCGAGAAAGTTGGAGGAGGTCTCGGGCTGAATAATTCACGCTCCCCCGGCGCTCGCTCCGTTCGCGATAAAGGGGACAATAAAGATCGCGAGGGGTGGGTTGGGCATGAAAAATCTGACCCACTGCGGGGCGCGTACGCGCACAATACGTGCCATTAGAGGCTTAATTAGGAGAATTTCGGCGCGGCTCTCGGTTTACCAGGCAAATCGAAATTGCTTCGCGTTCATTATCGAGGGGAATATCGGGCGGGGGTGGATGAGAAGGGCGACGACGTCGTCGACCTAATTAACGCCGGGGCGACGTCGACTTTGGAAGCCGGCGCCCGATTCTCTTTGGAAGTTAAAGTACCCGGCGCCGATCCCGCCCGATAAAAGCGGGCCGTGTGCGCGCTTATTCATCGCCGCGCGGCCCACCAATACACGGGCGGGACGGGGACGGCGACGGGGACGTGACGCGTTGCAGGCGCCGGGACGCGTGCAACCACTGACTCACGGGAACAAATCAGACCCCCTGCCGTTCAATATGCATGGGTTATCATTCGTAACGCGCCGGGAATGAATCATATCCGCGGCGCTCTCGCTCTTCTCAGACCCCGTGCGCTCGTTATTCGTTGCCCCGCCCCGCCTGCGACCCCCGCGAACCCGCCCCACATCCACGGGCTGTAGGCCTTTCAGCCGTACGACGTTCCGCCAGCGACTTCTTGCCGCGTGGAGGACAGGCCTGGAAAAAAGGGGGTTGTTCTTTGATGGGGGAGGCTTTTGTTGGGCGAGAGAAGGTTTCTGTCCCAGGGTCGAGGGAAAGAATCGACTTGGGAGATCTCTCCGCAGTCGTACCGACCAGGGAAAACCTTTTCTACCCGCTCATTTCCTTGGCTGATGGATTGCCGGGTCGGGGATGGGCGTTGTTTGACGGAGGAAACGGGGGTGGGTTTCAACGAGCGGCGAAGTATTTTTGTTTCAAGGGCTGCGATATATACCCGCTTTATGCTCGGCAAGTGGGAGAGTTTTGTGCCGGCAGGACACGCTTACGCCTTGCGCGATGCCGTATTTCTGGATAGCGGGGGGGTTGGTAAATTGGAATGTGAGGGGGAGGATCTGCGCGTTTTTAGATTCCTTTTCTAATCTCGCGCCCTCGCCCCCTCTTTTCACTCGCAGCGCTCTCTCGTTATCGAGCCTTCTTATCTCTCTTTCATTCTCTCGGTCCGTCGTCTTCACACTTATCACGGTCTCCTTTCCCCTTTCTCCTCTTTCACGCTCCTCGGCCGCGCCATTTACATCGCCCATTCACGTCCCACGCGCCCCCCTTTCTTATCGTTCTTCCCTTACCTTTCTGCCTCCTTTAATAACCTGCCCCGTCCGCTATCTTCCTCGGACAACACCCCCGGTGACCCCGCCACGATTCCTTTTCTTCGACCCCGGACCCCGACGAAAAGCAACCCCCCCTTTTGTCGGGGCGAGGCAACCCCCGACGCGAGGTAACAAGCGACTTCCAGCCCCGGTGCGACGGGGGAAAATATTTGCTCGGGAAACATCCTCGGGGATTTTAAAATACATGCCCCAGATTGGAGCGATTCGCTGTTTGGCCGCGAGGAGAGAGAGAGCGGTGGAGTTCGATGAGAGATTTGTGGAGAGAGACGTACAACACGGTGGAACTGCTTTGGATAGGTCGGAAGGACAGAGACGAGGAAGGTTGCGTTCGTCCTGGACCTGCTACGTGACGTTAGGCGGTCGTTAGGAGGAATGTCGAAACTTGTATATATACGAATCAGCAGTTGAGCGAGCACTTGCGAGAGAGCGGGATCGGTCGAAACGCCATCTAGCGGTGGAGCCGCGAGGTATCGCTGCAGATTCCTCCTGATATTCGCCGACTCGTCGATTTCGCCCCGCAAGGTCCAGAACAATTTGCAGAACCACTCGCGGAGCGCTGCTCCCCTTCCCTGCAATTATTCCGCTCGCCCTGCCACCGAAAGAGGAAGGAAAAACGAACGAGCACGCCGGGCAAGGAGATTTCTGTCGCGCATCAGCCGCGGAAACAATGCCGCGATTCCGCGCGAGCTGCTAGCGCACCAGAGGAATTCCCCTCGTCCCGCCGCGCCGCTGTACAGATGCGGGGTGGATGCACCGGTCGATGCGCCAGAAGCGGAACCGCGCCGATAAAACCACCCCCTTCGCTCGGCCCCCGCGGGCGTTCACGGAATAATTGGATCGGTTTTTGCAGCTGTGAATCACACGGGCCACGACAATCGCTGGAACAAGACTTTTTCCTCTCCCTCGCGGCTTTTCCAAGCCAGATACATATTCCGGCCCAACCCGCCACCCTCCGCTCCCTTATCTTCCGAGGAGTGCCACTTTCTTCCCTTCCTCCCCCATTATTTCATTCAGCCTCCCTCGTGCGATTCCGCGACGTTTGAAAGGCGGAATGCACAATGGATAACTCGGTGAAACAGGGACCGGTTGGCTCAAACTTTGCTTCCCCCTCTGCCGCGGCTGAAAAACATTCTCCTCGCGGCGAAGGGGAAGCAAGCCTGTCATCGGAAGTGATGGATTCGCGAAGTCGTAAAGATCCTCGGCCCCAGTGCGGGCCGAGATAATTCCCTTTGTCGCAGACGCCGCCGTTAGCGTCCCTCCGATTCCCCCGGAGTCGATGCCCGTCGCGGTAACCGACGCTAAAAAGCCTGGGGAAATGAAATCGAAGCGAGGATCTCCGCAAAATTCTTCGCCGGCCCCGAAATCAAAGCGACGCGAAATCGCCGAACCCGATCGCGACAGAAACGGCAATCACTATTTAGCTTTCGCCTGGAAAACAGTTAATTACTCGCGATAATTAGCGTTTGATAACGGTATCGTCGGCAGCCCGTAATTAGCGGGGCATCCTCGCGCCCGGGGATCACGCGAAATTTCCCAATCAGGGATCCCGCGATGACGCCCCGTTGAAAGCAGGTCCACCCGGGACGGGCCTGCCCGCCTTCGCCTCGCCGAAAACCTTGATCGATCCGCCGTTGCAGACGCGGATGCCCTGAGGATGCTGGAGCTGGTGGTCCCCCAGCACGTGGTCCGCGGCCAGAACATCAGGCTCGAGTGCAACTTCAACCTGGACGGCGAGACACTGTACTCGGTGAAGTGGTACAAAGACGGGAACGAGTTCTACCGATACGTGCCGCAGGACATGCCTCCCGTGCTCGTCTTCCAGCTGCCAGGTGTCACCGCCAACGTAAGAATCACCTGCTATATCGATCCTCTTCTTTCCCCGCCGGCTCGCGCCCACTGCACCAGCTTTCGCTATTTAAAGCGCGCTGCCCTCTTCGCCCTGCTCTGCCCCGCGACCTGCTCGTTTCCGGCCCGCTCCGGCACCCCCCTTTCTCCGCCCCCAGCTGGGGGGAAATGGTATAGAGCGGGCAGATAACAGACGTGCCACGCGGCTGATCGCGTCGCGTTCCCGTCTCCGGCGGACCACGCGCTTCCATGAATCCTCGCGACGAGACGCATCAATAGCAATCAGTCGCTCGTGGAACGGCGGGGTGGCGGCACGGATAGCCAACTGGATTCGGGGAACGCCGGTCGGCCCCGGGTTAATTGCGCGGGGTTAATTGGCCGGGGTACTTGAGGGAGGCCTCCTCCGTTTCTTTTCCAGATTCACAATTCCACGGAGAGATCGGTCGTCCTCTATTCCGTGAACCTAATGAGCACGGGAAGATACAGATGCGAGGTGTCAGCCGAGGCGCCGTTCTTCCAGACGGTATCTGATCACTCGGACATGCTGGTAGTAGGTAAGATATTGTCTGCGAATCCCTCGCTGTAGATCTTCCCCTTTGGATGGGGTGGACGCTTTCGTTAAGGGCAAGGGCGTCCGGAGACTTTTCTCCAGGTGTGGGGGCAACTTTGGGATGATGGTAACAAAATGATACCCCTCTTGCTTTTCTTAACCCATTTTGTGGTGCCAATTTAATTTAAAACTGAAAATTTAAAGTATTCGCTTTTTTAGTATAAACTTAATAAAGATCAGTTTTGGAAAATGAGCAACTGACCCTTTTGCACCCCCCTCCGAACGGCCATGGTTAAGAGGTACTTACACCACCTTGACAGTTTCACGAAATCTAAAATGGGTGTTTCCCATGAAATTATAGTTTGCGCCAGGGGTGGGGAACGTTTTCATGATAAAAGTCCCATTAATTTAGCTGTAATCAAATAAGGTCGCGTTGTGCAGAATGTACGTTATTTTGTACAAATGTAACTACTATGTATGTACGTAATAATTTCAACAAATGAAAACTATTTTTGTTAAGTTTAAAGTTAAGTAATCTTTTAATAGCTTTGTTGTGTCTGCTTTTTGTTGGGAAGCATTTGAATATTTGATTGTAACATGGAGGTAATTGGACGAACAGAAATGTATCAATTAAAATAAAAGGGTTTGTTCTGCAAAATTTGGACTCAGTCGAAAGGCCGCATTTAAGGACCGAGAAGGCCATAAGTTCTCCACCCCTGGTTTGCAGCTTTAAAAAGTAATGTGAAAAAGGTCCCACTGAAAAAGTCGTTATAATAACAGAAATATAGCCCATAAAGCGACGAGCGTAAATGTGCCTGACGAGCTTCAAACGCGTTTCTCTCGAAAACACTTGTTGACCTGGTTGACAGCGTACCTCGACATCAGACTGTCGTAGGACCTTCAAATTTTGCTCGGTTATGCAAAAATGCATTGTCTATCGCACTACCACCGGGTTTTTTTTTTTTTATTCACGTAGAACGGTTTTTATACACAAACTGTCAAATTTTTTTAACCTTTTCATTCAACCTCGTGTCAGAACCCAAAATCGCAATATTTTTCAAATCCCCTACGTCATACCAAAGCGACAAGCATCTAGTTTAAAAATATGATTGGCTTCTTTATTTCGGATAAGTAATAATGGAGAAATTCTGTCAACCAGGTATTCGAACGGCATATTTTTAACGCCACCTAGGGTAGAACCCCCAATTACTGACACATTAAGGATTGACTCTAATATTATTGCATAGTATCTGTATTTATTGACTAAAAGTATAAGTTTTTTATTTTATTTATTATGGTTTAATATGTTTACTTCATGAAAAACATTTTGTGGGTCTTAGAATTTCTATTTTTATATATAAATTTATTAATCTAAAAAACATATTTCGAGATCTATTACTGACACCTCTAAAACGTGTGTGACTGAATTCCTGACACCCCAATTACTGCCAGCTAACCTAATACTATTTATTACTCATTTTATGGTTATGTCGTCTCATGTACATGAGCAACTACTGCTATGACAGTAATACCAAAATGCTTGAAACGCTTGTACCAATCACTATCACCCATATAATAATTAAAAAGGCTTAATTAATCGTTATATTACGATCGTTGCGACTTTCTATGATACTTATATTGTACTAAAAAATTATTGTTTATTATGTAAATAATTTAAATATAGTAATTATAGCCCTTTCTTTAGTGGCCTGTTTTCTCTTTCACTAGTAAGGAAGTCGCCATTTCCACTGTTGTGATCAAATTAAAATTTTGTATCGTCTTATAGAAATTAATGAAAAAAAAAAAATTAAGTGGTGCATTTTCTAGCGTATAGATTATAGGTTGAATTACATAATTCTTTTTGTGTATGACTTTACAACGTTTATTTATTCGTTATTTTCAGTAAAATATCTTAAGGTGACAGTAATTGGGTAGGTGTCAGTAATTGGGGGTTCTACCCTACGTCCTCGCTGAAATGAGATTTTGCAATGATTATATTTTTTCATATACTGTCAAAGGTATGTGTTATTAAAATCCCAAATAGAAATATACTTTTTCCCTCACAAAAATTGCAAATTGCAAAGTTAACCTCACTCCTCGGGTCTCCAAAGTGGTGCAACTTAAAGCTGTCAGCGTTAGCATATCTCTGGTGGGCGGGCAAATGAGTATAAGTCAGAATTATTAGTTTTGCAGGAACACACTTAGAATATTTAAAGTGCTATGTAAAATCAGGTGTTAAATTTTGGGCGTGAAAGTTGAGAACGTACGCATTAAAAGAAACTTTTATTTTTAACTTCGATCCACAAAAAAGAAGAAATAAGAAACTGTTTAAGCTTGAGATAAAAATTTGACTTATACTCGTCTATGACAGTAAAAGTGCGATCCCACGGCGCTCAGGGGACTCAGCTTGGGCAAGCCTATGGCAGTGGTTCTCAACCGGTGGTTCGCGACCCCCAAGTGGGTCGCCACGGTTTTTTGGGTTTCTTTTTAATATCAGTAAGTTAGAATTATATTCTGAAATACTTATTTTTAAGGTGTTTTCTTTACCTTATTAAATTTACCTTACCTCATATGGTTGGTGGAGGGGGGGGGGGGGGGTCACAGGTTATTTCAATATTATAAAAGGGGATCACGACTCATAGAAGGTTGGAAAACACTGCCCTCTGGACCGCTTCGCGCTCGCTAAACCAATTTTTGACGAGCCTATAGGGTAAAGAGTACAATGGTTGGCCACTTAAGTAAGAGTGTCACATAAATAATGAATTATAAGTGTGAATTTAGTAAATTTGCATTGGAAATCAATATAAATAAGTAAAAAAAAGTCCTAATAATCTAAAAATAAATGGAGTTTATTTTAAAAAAAGCAAGAATTTATAAAAATATACAAAAAATGTGTCGACTACGAAAAAATATAGTTATTGGCATGGTCACGACAGTAGTTGTCCGATCGGTTCAACAGTGATTGGCCGCTATTTGACACATAATATAACCTAAAAGAAAATGTTATATAGCTTTTATAATGTGTTCATCTGTATATTCTTTCCCATATTTCCTATCACCTTTTTTCACTTTTGGCATATTTTATAGTGGGGTAATTCAGTTCTACTAAAAAATTCAAAATTTTTACAATTTATCTACTAGGAAAGCACAATTTAAATTTTAACTTCAATTTACTTAAATAAATTCTGTAATCAAATTAAATTTGAATAATCTAATTAATTCAATCAAATTTCATTTTTAATTCCAATTTAATTAAATAAATTTAATAATCAAATTGAATTTGAATACACCAATTAAAATTCAAATCACAGGAAACTTAAAATATAACTATACAATGTAACATACCTAATTGTACTTCTTCTTTTTATTTAATTATACTATAATTATATAAATGTTGAATCTTTCTTACAAATGACCGTTTCAGTACCGCTAATGAATAGGGGGCCAATAACCGTTTTACCGTTACTAAGGTTATAAAACAATCATCGGCCGCCCGGCCAATTATTGCCATTCAACATTATTCATATAACAGTTGTTGGCCCCCTGTATTTTTCATAATATATGTATAATTTTAACAAATAAATAATTCTTTTATAAAGTTTCAACTTTTATTTATCGATATATACCGAATATGAGAGATATACATATCATAAATACATTAAACTATTCGTAAACTTTTAACTGTACTCTTATGGTTTTTTGATTAAATGGCTGTAATTTCCAAGCTTCAAAGCCGAGTCATCCTATTTGCTTTTATATATAATCACAGTATATAGTGAGTGGAGAAATGTTGATTACATCCGAAGCAAGAAAGTACAAGGAATATGAATATGTTCATTAAAAAAGGCATAACATTGGTATTTCTTTATATTCATTTATTTCTCAAAATATGGCCAATCATTGTCAGGTGGCCAACCACTGTACTCTTTACCCTAAGCCTCGCCGTGGGAGCGCGCCTTAACCCCGATACCGCCTTCCCAGGCCCCACAAGCCTCCCTCTCCGAAGGCGAGCACTTACCCAAAGGGACATCGTTGAATGAATCGTGAAAAACTTTCAGCCCTGCCGGAAGACGGCCCCGTTATCACCGGGCGGCCGGGGAGGCATCGTTATCAGGTCGGTGACGTGGTGCGGTTCAATTGCACTTCGGCGAAGTCGAAGCCAGCTGCCATGCTGAGCTGGTTCATCAACGGGGAGCCTGTAAGTGACTTACGCGGAACGAGCCTGGCCATGGTAACATTTCAACTTGTCACCAGCCATGCAATTCCGTGGGAAAACCGAGTCACGTATCCCCTTGCCTGTTCCCTATAATTAAACCCCACTCCGCTAATCAACGGCTCCTCTATTATCGACGTAAGAGAACGACGCCCGGCCAAGTAGTTGTTTAGAGCAATTTCCTGCCGGTTCCTTATCCTCGGCGCCCTTCTATTAATAAGTTAGCATTTCCCTCCGACGTCCGCATACTCGCCGCCCCGAACTCTAGACTCCCACGGGAGGAGACGGAAAGGGTGACGGGGTTGTAACTTATCCGCTACGCCTCGCTTATCCACGTCCAATTGCAAACTCGTCCCCCGCACGCGCAAAGAGTGAGGTGGAGGAAGTGTCCGCGGCTAGACGCGCGGCGCGGTAGCCCGGTACGTGAGGTGCAGCGGTTTTTCGTTGCATATCAGGTCGACACGCAATACTTGAGGGGGCCCCACATCACCGAGGTGGATCGCGAGGGTCTGGAGACGGCCGTGCTCGGTCTGGAGTTCCGTCTGCGTACGAAGCACTTCAAGAGGGGAGACTTGAAGATCAAATGCCTGGCCACGATAGCGACCGTATATTGGAAATCGAACGAGCTCAGCATAGAGGGTGAAAGGCCCCTCAAGATGCCGGTAATGGAGAGCAGGGAGACAAGGGCGCAAGGCCACACGCACGCCGAACATATCTTAGGAGGTAACAAAGTAAAAAATCGGATATAGCCACGTGTGATTCGCGGGAGCACCGCGAGGGGGGTGATTCTTCATAGGCAAAATAACGTCGACTATGTAGAATTACGCTCTTATCGTCCGAGCCTCCGTTCCCTGAAGGTCGCTCGAGTACGCGGCACTTGGCGGGGACGTCCCGGTGTCAGTGGTTCTCTATAGTTTCTTTAAAATCCATCCACAAGCGTGTCGAGAGATTGCAGTTTCATGCGCGGCTTCCTTAGAAATGAAGCCTCCCGACTTGTTTTCTAATCGACGAATCAGTCCCTTCTGTATGCTTTCTTATTCCTCTTTTGGACTCCGCGAGAGAATATAGCACCTTGAGCCTCTGGCTGCGAGCAGCAGCCCTCTTCTCCTCGACGTTCGAATAATCTCGCGGCCGTGAAAGATTAATCGACGGCGTGATATCGACGCGGAGGGGAAAGAACTAGCCTTCCAGGTGGATTCAGCGGAATATCGTTGGAAAAACTGTGACGGCGTGTCGGGGGCACGTAGCGGCGTCGACACGTATCGTCTTTGTTCGTTTGCCGACAATTTGCTGACTTACGTTGCATGGCCAACCGGGCCAACAAATGTCAGGCACGCCGTGCAGCTGCTGAAGCAATTCCCTCGCCAATATCGATCGAATTAGAGCCGCGATATGTCCTGATTTTTCGCGCGGAGCTCTCTCTCCCCCGGCACACCTCGTTCCTTCTCGTCAGCCGAAATTACCGAGGAGATAATTTGTTGGTTGCAGGAAGCGGAAGCGGCACGCTGGCACCATGCATCTTGCCAATGATCACCAGTCTATTGATACTGCGATAAGGAAAGGGGGTCACACACCGTGGATGCCCGGTCCTTCGTGCTCATCCATTTCAGGCCTCCTGGGGAAAAAAAAAAGAACAAAACGAGTCTTGCGGAGATCACTGTGTACTAAATTAACCGTGTTGTTTCTATTTTTTATAATCGCAGTTAGTGGAGGTAGAGCGAGGACATAGACGAGAGTCAGAATATACTTAACGGAGTACATACGACAGTTAGGGTGTTAGAGGTGGAGGGACGTGTAAATTCTTAAGTACTGGGTCTATCCATAAGTCTGCGCGTATCTTCGATAACGTTTTAATCTACCATCCTGTCCGGCCCGTTGCGCGCCGCTCTCCTTATCCACTGTACTGCCACTGAAGACTACGTGTGTGCCGCGAGCATACACGTATCGCACAAACTTATGGATCGACTTCGCGGGAACTGGATCGATCGTGGTTGTTTCAAAGTTTTTATTCAGTCGTTGGTACAATCCAATGAGCAGGTAAAATTTATAAGTCTACTCGTGGAAAAGGTCGAAGCGCATCCGGGCATTCGAGGATGCGAGGACTTTCGTATCTGCGTACATTCTTTTCCTCTCCTTCATCTTCTTACTGTTAAGGGGATCTCGAGCACGTGCGAATGAGTACTTATTCACTTTGATGCCTGTCTGACAGAGAGCGCGAGATCGAATGCCTAGCATATTTATATCTAATTGTACACGAGTGTTTCTATCGTCCATTCGAGGGAGAACGAGGAAGGTTCGGCCCCAGTGAGAAAGAATGCTCTCTTTCATCGTAGCTTTTATCAATCTAGTCGCTATTAATCAGCCTCAAAGATATGTTATTAATCTAGAGTTATTGCGAGCTGTGCGTGAGCGTGTGCGTGTGTGCGTGAGTGGCGTCTGTTTACCAAAGAACATTTCGCGCTATAACATTCCTAATTGTTAATTACAAGTGAGGCATAGGGTGTGTAGAGGCATCATCGTGTACTGCCGCCACTTTGTGTACGAACCGTACGGTATACATATCTGTAAGAGCACTCTGTACATATGTACATAAAATCGAACCGACTTTTAACTTTAACTTAACGTTCTGATAATAAAGCGACGAACGAGAGAGACGGGGTCTCTGTAATCTTCGCGACGCGCGTGCCATTCGTGGAGATCTCGATTTATTTATGTATTAAGACAAGGGCATCATAAGGCGGAAGTACTGAAGAGGCATCTCTCGCTGAAGAAAGGATGCCGCTGCCTCTGCGGCTGGCAAGCCTTGGCTGGCGATCTGGCGAAGAAGCTGGAAATCTTCTGCTCCCCAGGATTCGCCGCATCTTCCACATCCTCCCACTCGACCGGCAGGGCTCGCGACTCCAGGACCTTCTCAGCGGTGGCCCAGCTGAACCTGACGATGCGCGGGAACCCGAACACGGGGTCCACGTTCTCCGGCAGCCATTTCTTCGTCTCCGGATCGTTCGGGTAGCCGCTTCCGTATCCCGCCTTGATCGAACCCTCGCGGAATTGCCACGCCCGTATCGCGTGGTCGCGCGACACCTTGGCGCAGATGCTGGCCGCGCTGACGATAGGGTACGTGGAGTCCGCCTTCTTGGCGACCACCACCTTCACGCCCGGGAAAATCGGCTCCAGCCTGGCCTGATACTTCTCCGGCCTGCCCACGGTGTCCACGTAGATCTCCGTGATGCGTGCGCCAGCCTCGATCACCAGCTTAGTCAGCTCGATCGCAGAGATCATAGACACCTCGTTCAGGGACGTTTTGCTGCGACGGTACATGCTGTTCGCGATAACGTTAGGGGATATCACGTCCACGGCCCATCCCATCCGATCGCCGTGCTTGCAAATCTGATCGAATATAGCGTCTCTCTTCTCCTCCGTCAAGCTCTTGGAGTCGGCGCAGCCCAGGTCCACGAGAAGCTGCTTTTCGGACACAGGTGCGTAAGAAATTCCATAAACCATGGGTCCCAGGACCGGGCCCCGTCCAGCCTCGTCTATGCCAAGCTGGCACGGCTTGTCCTTGCATATCTGCGGTACCTAAATAGAAATCCAAACTGTTCAACGCTCCAGGAAGATGCGGCGCTAGAGTTAGGTGTCTCGTTCGTTTGGAAAACAGATTACTTTAAAGTGTATTACGGTGGGAATCAATGGCTTATCATTAAACGATGTTTATTTGTAACAAGTTTACTCTGTACTCCCATACTATAGAATACACATTGCTCTTTTGCAATAGTGTCTCCTAAGTAGCTTCACATGCTACGTCAAGATTGTCCCTAAATCAGAACTCCGAAAGGCTGCACAGCCAGCCGACAACCGCGTGCTGCGTGAGAACCATTACTCAAGCATCCTTGATCATTAACAAGTCAAGCCGATAATTGGGGGCGCCGAGATTCATAGTGGTCGCGTAGACCGGACTACCTTCGTAGGGAGGAAGAACGCATGCGCGCGATGACGCGGTGACGTCAAACCAATCAACGCCAAGATGGGAAACGAAACGGCGCCACCGTCAAGTCAAGCCAAGCTAGCCAAGCCAGCCAACCAGCGTCGCCGGGGAACCGGTTGTCGACGCTGGTTGGCTGCGGCCTCACTTGCCTTGGCTAGCTTGACTTGGCGGTGATTGGAGACTTGAAGCGGAAACTTGCGAACGGGCGTCAGTTTTTAACCGACTTCAAAAAGGAGGAGGTTATAGATTCGACCCGTTTGTATTTTTTTTTTATGTTTGTCCCCTCATAACTCCTCAGCATATGGACCGATTTTGATGATCTTTTTTTTATTCGAAAGAGGGCGATGCCCCGGTGGTCCCATCCTAGACTAAATCAATATTGGCTCAATATTTTGCCAGTTATGGTTAATAATAATAATTTATATGTTTGTCCTCGCATAACTCCTCAGCATATGGACCGATTTTGATGATCTTTTTTTTATTCGAAAGAGGGCGATGCCCCGGTGGTCCAATCCTAGACTGCATCAACATTGGCGCAATATTTTGCCAGTTATGGTTAATAATAAAGACTATTGTCACCTAATTATTATTCTTTTATGTACGTACGAGCATATATCCTCAGCATGTTGTGTCAATATATATAAAACTAAAAAGTTAAAAATAAAAAAAATTAAAAAAATTGAAACCGACTTCAAAAAAATAAGCTTGCACTAAAAAGTAAAAAATAATTTTTTCCCTTATTTAATCCACGACTCTCATATATTTTAAGTCAGTGCCTCATCATTTGCACTGTGTAACTCTGGCGCCGGCTTAAAAAATATGAGAGTCGTAGATTAAATAAGGGAAAAAATTATTTTTTACTTTTTAGTGCAATTTTATTTTTTTGAAGTTGGTTTCAATTTTTTTTAATTTTTTTTCGTTTTATCTACTTCGGGTACTTTCATTCTTACAATGACACCTTCATTGTCACCGCATCCAGGAATAGGCAAGAATTCGTTAATGCGCACATTACCTAGGTAAAATGTAGATTTTGCATTTTAACCGAGTGCACCTGGTAATCTTCAGATTAACTGGTTAACGTGCACACTAACGGCTTTCTAACTTTAACGGTGACATATATACTTAAAAAGAAGTTTCATGCAATCTAGGAAGGAATTATACACTATTATGTTTATAAGCATTTAATTTGTGGACTTGACGAATACAGTTTTACGAAAATAACATTACCAAGCAGTTAAAATGATATGTACTCTCTTGTATAATATGTATCTTTCGTCATTTTGTCAAAATGGATCTTCTATTTCATTGGAGGTCCTCCAATATCAGTCAAAAAGGAATGATGAATTGGTGGGACATATTCGATAGGTGTAACATATCTCTTCTTTTTTTTAAATAATTTACCGCGCGTGTTCCATTGTAGAGATTCTTTCGTAGAATTTTATCCAAACGCTTTGGTGCACCTTCCTTATAAGGGTATTAGGACCTCCAACGAAATAGAAGATCACGGTCTATTTTGACAAAATGACGAAAAGGGCGAACATATTAACCCTTCGTGGTCACGCGGGGTGTATCGCACCCCAAGAGCAATTTTCGATTTGAAATGTCGCACCTTTACGTGTTCCAAAAGGGATTTATCGCAAAAAAAAAAAAAAAAAAAATTTTTAAAAAATCGGTTTTTTCCCACGACCGTGGAAAATCGCTCATTTTCAGCTACAAATTTTATCATATCAAAATTTACATTTCTAGAAAAAGACTATTAGACCATGACTGTGTATAACTATTACGAATGTACAATTATCACTGAAAAGTTAAAAGATTCAAAAATACGAAAATGGTATCTCAAAAAATGACGCTGGGGTACAGTGAACCGTAATGAAAAGTAATGTTATTTTCATAAGACTGTATTTATTAAATCCACGAA
Source organism: Andrena praecox (assembly GCA_963932275.1). Taxonomy (NCBI): domain Eukaryota; kingdom Metazoa; phylum Arthropoda; class Insecta; order Hymenoptera; family Andrenidae; genus Andrena; species Andrena praecox. The sequence continues at coordinate 34,541,404 of OZ010728.1, forward strand.
TTAAATGCTCATATACATAATAGTGTATAATTCCTTCCTAGATTGTACGAAATTTCTTTTTAAATATATACAGATTTATGACGGTAATATTTTGAGCCTTTAGATGTGTTCCCACACATACTCTTTATAACAGAAAACGCAAACCATTACTTTACGCGGACTACCGCACGAGTGCCTTACACACCAGTATGTTTCGAAACGCTCTGCTCTTGTTAGTCGAGTGCTCTTTAGAAATGCTCTTATTTCTCAGTTAAGAATGAAGTTGTAACTTAATTCGCTATGGAGCCTTTAAGACTTAGAAACTTTTCTTAACTCAAATTATCAAAATTTGGACTTGTTCCACTATGATTGTCAGCCCCCCAATTAGTGATGGGATCCGAAGCACTTTAAAGCGCTTCAAGTCTATATATATATACGATGAAAACTTCAAACCACTTCGAGCATAATTCGAAGCTTAAAACTCTTGAAAGTCTTGATATGTCCTGAGAGTCTTGGAAGTCTTGAAAGTCTTGAAAATGAACATCTGGTTGCCAAAAACTAGCGAGGTTGATCGGCCAGAGGGTCTCGCCAGGGTCGCGGTTTATGACCGTATCGTACCGCGAGTCGGCGGTGGACGTACACACGGTTCCGAAAGCTACTAAAACTTCGAAACCCAAGAGTTTCAAGGCTTCCAAGACAATCGAGGCTTTCGAGACTTTCAAAAGTTTTAAGCTTCGAATCATGTTCGAAGTGCTTCGAATTAGTCGCCCGATGTACAAGACAGATTCGAAGGGGTTCGAAGTGCTTCGGACCCCATCACTGCCAATAATGCATCCAACCTTTTAACCTCCAATCGCGCCATTAGTTCCCAGGCGCGCAATAATCGAAGCGAACTCCGAGTAAAGTCGTAGAACCTCGGTGCTGCAACGAACCAATTGCATCCCACATTTCTCTCGACATACCTCTGACAAATGAACTTTATTAACGGCATTGTCGCACGCCTCGAAATACGGGATCAGCTCTCCCCTGCAAGTAATCCGCGTATCTTCCTCCAGATTATTGCAACTCGTCTCCGATTCAGTCTCCCCCGCGATTTCCCTCTCGCTCTCCATGATACTCGTGTATTTTCCCGAACCTGAAACTGACGAAACCTAACCTCCTCCGCAAACGTCACCGTTCGGACTAACCGCCAAAACCGGAGGCGCGCGTATCGATAGGTCGCGCCTGCATCGAACTGCTGCGGGCAATTTCTCTACGGTCCACGGAAATAAACAAATCAGGGTTGCCAGATTGGGCGGAACTTTCAAAACCAACTGGAGCTGAAAAATTGAAATTGGCGGTTGGCGCCTGAATTCGGCTACAATGGACGAATTCCACTTACGCCCAAATGACCCGTGATTTTCATTAAGGTAGGTTTCCCCGTACGCGACTGGACGCATCGTCAAGAATTTCAAAGTCGATTTTCTCGAAAATGAAGCGCAATATCAAAAAATTTTATTCCTTTTTCTCGGCTTATTTACTTGTTATAAGTCGAAAAGAAAGACTAACTTTTTTTCATATCGCGCTGGATTTTCGAGAAAATCCACTTTGAAATCCTTGACGTTGCGTTTAGTCGCGTACAGGAAAACCCAGCTTAATGCAAATCACGGGCGATTTGGGCGTAAGTGGAATTCGCCCATCGACCAGGGTTGCTTTGGCCGAAATTTCCATATTTGGGCTGCCCAAAACCAAATGTCATTGAAAAATTTTATAAAATATATTATCATTGTTGTGTTAAAACGTTAATTTTAATTTTCACATCAGTTTTATTTAAATTCGCTTTTGTTCGAATAAAGTTTATTTGTTGTATCTAAAAGAAATAAAGAAAACTGTTCCAGAAAATATTAAGGGGCCTCCCTACCTTGACGGCCCGAAAGGAATGCGATACTCGGGATTTTTATTTAAGAGAAACCCTCAAATTATATTAATTAAAAAACTGTATGCCTATATTTGTACATATTTAGGCAACATTTTAAAAAAAATTGAATTAAAAAACACCAGTTAAAACTTGAAACGCGCTTTTCTCAAAACGATGTTTTTCAAATTGGTTAGCATGATATCTCAAAAACCAATCACCCGATTTACTTCAAACTTGGCATATATCGTCAGTAGATGTCCCATTCTCGCTGGTACTAAAACTAATTCGTTTTTGTGCAAAATTAGACTTTTGCCACTTAAAAAACCAGCGAATTTTTTGCAGAAATCGATGTCTGTTTTAGACGCTGCCATTTTTTTTTAATTTTCAGTATTTCTCATTTAATCTAGTTCAGACGATAGTCAAACTCATAAAGTTTACACAAATTTTTAAATTTTCTATTTCAGACAACTACAACGGCTGATTTTATGCTAACAATTCGCGTATGATTTTTATAAGGTATTCTATTAGAAGCCCTACAACTCCGGATACAACCGCTATTTTTGCATACAATATTTATTTCTCATATTCTCTAGATTGACAAATGAAGTCACATAGCTGGAAGTAAATATATTTAACAGTTTTGTTTTAAGAAATTCCCAAAGTTTTCGTCCGCCAAGGTGGGGAGATCCCCACAAGAAAATATTCAAACGTCCTTTTCATTCAAGATAGGGTAGATGTCCCGATTAACGTGCCCTGACGCCGACTTGCTCACGACGGAATTAATAACTGACTTCTCACACTATGGGCTAGGTAAGTACCGCGGAAAGCGCCGCCTCATGGTCACTTTTTTTAAAAGTGGGATGATTAATCGAATGTATGACATGGTTGAATATAGTAGGGAAAGGAATGAGGGTGAAATTAGCAGAAGTTTTAAATGTTTGAAATTATGTGATGATTCTTATTTTCATCGATTTCCTCTCGAACTTCACTTACATGAAAACTTTGTAATAATTTTAGGCCTTTTGACAAACTTTTTTGTCGAAATACACTGGTATTGACTTCTTTAAATCCAGCTTTTATTATTACGATCATTATTTTATACCCGTAACCACGTACAACCCGTTAAACAACTAATTACAAAACGCATATTTCAAGTTGCCGCCCGTATACTCCCAATATTTAAAAAAAAATCCGAGAGACGGCGCGAGCGCTCCGCGCCGAAGATACTTACCTAGCGCATAATTTTGCTTGGTGAAAATTTATATTGGTATTTTGAACCTTTCTCTTTATTAAGGCATTTTTCGGGTTGAAAATGTTAATTTTTCATATTTTGTTAATTGAAATAAAAATACATGTTTTTGTCCCAGTAACCGTGCCCTGAAAAAATGCGTTGTCCCAATTCCCGTGCCCGTTTTCGAATAGCGTTCCCGCGGTTAGGTTATGTCTTTCAACTTTGAACTGTTCGAAACATTTTTATGCTCTACGTGAGGTGTTTTTATGTAATTTTAATATAACCTTTTCATTACGAAAGCAAAATATGCAAATATAAATTTCTGTTCACCCGTTCTGACAAACGAAAGTAAGGTTAGGTTTAGCAGTTACAGAGGGCGCCAGTGGGCTTCGAGGGCCACGGTAAAAGGGACAAGCGTTAAATACCTGTCCCAATTACCGTATTCACTTTAAAAATACGAAAACGTTTCAAAAGTGCTCATTTGGCTATTTTTTAATAAAATTTGAACCTTTTATGATATAATAAACACTTTACATGAGTGCAAATCATGATAATTATCAATTTATTCACTTCTGTAAAGTACGTGTTCCTTACCGTTTCCGGTAAGGATTTAGGTAAATCCATCGAAATCTTCATATGCATTTTTGAAATTTTTTTTACTATGCTTTAGTTGTTTAAAAACGCAACTTTCTCGTTTGCAACACATACATCAATAGTTTAACTTAATTAAAAAAATTTATTTCCTTATATATTTACGCGAGTTTTTTTGTACACGCGTCTTTAAGTACAAAAGCACGGTAATTGGGACCGAGCACGTTAATCGGGACATCTACCCTACAACTCCGGATACAACCGCTATTTTTGCATACAATATTTATTTCTCATATTCTCTAGATCGACAAATGAAGCCACATAGCTGGAAGTAAATATATTTAACGGTTTTGTTTTAAGAAATTCCCAAAGTTTTCGTCCGCCAAGGTGGGTAGATCCCCACAAGAAAACATTCACGGCCGATTTCTTCACCTCTGACTAAAGTCCCGATCAGATAGTCGCTAGTCAGATGCTAGGTGGTAGTTAACTGTCGCGCGTGTTTCTTTGCGCTATTGGATCCTATGGTTAAGTGACTGAAGGTTTGACGCGGCAACGCCGCAAAGGCGGTAAAGCGAGAACTTCATTGTGTAGTAGTTTAAAAGTGATTGTGAGTTGTGACGGTCTCGCCAGAGCGCGCCGCCTGTGCTTCAGCAGCGGGCGCCCTCTTGTGGAAAGCGCAATCATCCTTCTCGCGCGTGCGCGAACCGCGATTAATACAAATCTGATAAAGTCGTCGATACGATTATTTTTTATTACATTTTTAAGAGAAAAAGGAACCTGCAGACATGAATATTTTTCCAAAATTTTCTTACAGTTGTGTTTGGTTAATCAAAAGACAACTGGGTATCCTGCACCCAGGTCAACTGAAAATTCAAATTTAAATTTTTGGTTATATAGTTTCGCTTCGCCCTAATATTCACATAATCAAAATACATACATGTTGCAAGTAACGTGTAATCTCCAGTCAATGGCTTGTTTAATTATAATTACAGTTTCTTGTTTTAACCGAAAACGACAGCGAAAATCTAAGTCATCCCAAATATCTAAATGGTCTCTCCTCAGTCCTCACTCTAATAGTATATGGCCGTCTTGTACCAAACAATTCATCATCTTCCTCATCTTCCACATGCTCAAAAATGTTCAAATCTACGAATCTATTATTCCTAGCCATTTTTCCTTTTTCCTTAAAAGTAAAATCGCTGGGTATACGTAGGTATATATTCCTATTTCCCCCTCTACTGCAAATATGCATTAACTGCCACTTCCGGCAGTTAATCGGTGCCTGAACCTCCGGTAGAGTTAATCTGGAGATTAGCTGGCAGATCACTCTTAATCAGAGGTGAGGAAACAGTAATGTGTCAGTTATGTGGAACATAAGTCTAATCCGAAGATTACCGGAGGTGAAGAAATCGGCCGTCAAACGTCCTTTTCATTCAAGATACTTGAAACTTGGCGCATTTCGGCTACTACTCCTGCGCGATCTGGCGGCTCGGCATTAAACTCATCTGGCAACCCTGATAAACATCGTTTTTTCTCGATTGCACGAGGGACCCCATCGGCGGAGGTGCTATCGGCTCTTAAAGATCCAAGATACCCGAAGGATCGAGCGGTCCGTTGCGCGCGTGCAGAGGGAAAGATCTGAACGGCGAACGTCTGTCGATAAACGAGCCCCCCGGTATCGACCTCTGCGGCTGCCAGTCCAAGGATCCCTGGCTACCTGTGTGCATGTGTGCCCGCATACGCGTGCCCTCGGTGGAAATAGTTGATGACGCCGTGCTGTAGTACCGATATCTCTGTGCCGTCGCAAAATACAACATAACCTCGCGAAGAAAATGCCCGAGCTCTTATCGGTGTCGTTCGAGGCCCTGTACCCGCGAGGAATTTGATTCTCACGCTCTCGTGCCGTTCCGCAGACCGCTCCCCGAGCACGTCGCAACATGAAAGTGATCGTAAAGAAGCTGCAAGGAAAAGAATGTGTTGTTGACGTGAGTAGCCCTTCGCCGCCCGATGCAACATTCCTTCGCCGCCACCCCCCCCCCCCTCCCCCCTCCACCACCCTTCGATTTTCTCCCACGGGAACGTCGCGTAACGGATTTATCTCGCCGACCCGTCGCGATGCTTCTCGAACCTTCTTTCGTCCGCGCCTTCGCGCGCGAGTTCCCCTTTAATCCCTTTTAATCCCTTTTTAACAAGTGGCCCTTCTGCCCGCAGATGATGCCCTCGGAGACAGTGCTGCAGCTGAAACACAAAGTCAGCGACCTTCTGGGCATAGATGTTCCGCAGCAGAAACTCTTGCTCACGGGCAAGACGCTAGCTGGTAAGGATCCTCGCCAATAGCAAGGCCGGCCTGAGTTTGCGGTCGCTTCGATGGCAATTCAATGTTTCAGACGAGAACCCGTTGAGCTTCTACCCGGGGATCAAGGACGGCAGCAAGCTGAACCTGCTGGTGATCAAGAAGTCGGAGGAGGGGTCCAGCAAAGAGAAGTCCGCGCTGCGAAAGTCGGGCACGCATCTCCTGCGAGATGAGATCTCTAGAGTTCTGAGGCATTATTACACGGAGCCCGAGACAGAGTCGATAGTAAACGAGTTGATAAAAGACCTAAAGAACAAAGTGAACAACCTTAGTTATGACGATTTAGAACGATTAGCGACAGCACTGCTCCAGGACCAAGAGAACATAGCTTAAGGATACTTTGATTTTTCCAACTTCTGCTTATTTCAATTATTGTAATACACTTTTATTTAATTAAACCGCCGCCTGATTGTACGCCCCCGTAAACGGTAGTACATTTCAAGCGCGATCGAGGGGCGAGAGAGGGCGCTCCGCCGCGGGGGAGAGACTTATCCAACCGAGCAAGCTTTTTATTGAAACAGACGAGCGTACAATGGTAGCCGGCCGCTAGGGGTCCGCCAAGTCCAGCTGGCGGAAGTATCTCGCGACCAGGCATATGAACAGATTCAGCGCCCTCGTCTGGTGCACCTCCAAGTTCTCCTGCAAGCAGAGCGTGCGATATTAAACACCTCGGCGCCGCGGGGGTTTTCGTAGGAAAAGTTCAGCCGAACGACTTTTTTTTTTGTATCTTTTAATATGAATCCCGGCTTTATTTATCTTCCTTTCAGACTACTTTCCGATATCATTCTCAGACTTATGTGAATGGCAAGTTTAATACACATTTATGGAATAAAATTGATTTGTTAAAAAATAAAGCTGCGTATGTTTCTTGCTTCTCAGCCGACAGAGCGAGCTGAACTTTTCTCCGCCGTGTCTACGGTACGTATATCCCGACCGCGGGCATTACCGAGCTTGCGCGGATCACCGAGCACGTTCTGGCCAGGGTGCGCAGCCAGGAGCACGCGTCCGGCGTCAACGGCATCTCCAGAACGACCAGTAGCGCGTATATCCATCGGCCGAATTCGTATTCTATCTTCTTACGCGCGGCGACGTGCTCCGTCAGGTATTCCAGTATCTGCTCCACCGTCGGCTGGCTCAAGCAGAACACCGTGTTCAGCGTCGGGAGGATCCTCGTCCTCTCGTCGCGATTCGAACAGAACTCGATCCAACCTTTCTCGTCGTCGGCGCTCGGCTGCAAGCGCGGGAATCGCCGTTAACCAGCGGCTAGCAAGTACTCGTCCCCTGGATGTTTGTGTACCTACCAGGTCGACCTGCGGAGGTCTCCACTTGCGCTTGTCCGTTAGAATCTCGCTCTTCAACTGGCTTACGTACAATCTGACGCGGGAGAAATCTGAAACCTGGCACAGCTGCCAGTCCAGCGTAGGGCTGAGCCCGGACGGCGCCTCGACGCATCCTGATAACTTGGCGCATTGGTATCATTATTACGTCGGACGTTCCTAAAATGTTTCGTCAAACTTCATCGGTGTATTCCACCACGTAATCGCGGGTCTACGCTCGTGAAAACATTCCTTCCCGAGAGCAGCGGAATACACTCGGCGAAGTTCCGCTAAACACTCTACGAACGTTCCGTAAGGTAAATGTCCCAATACCTGGACATTTAAGGTATGGCGTACACACATTTGAGAATTTTTCAGTTATACAAATCGATTTATATAAAAACGATTTTGCAATTACATGGGGCATCGTGTGTACTTTATCATTAAAAAAAAAAAACACATATTGTAGGAGTGAATAATTTTGTGAAATATTGAAAATTCATAGACCTTACAATGGCCCAATACTTGGACAGCTTAACTAGTATATCCCGCCGTCCCGATTTTACTGTCCCATTACATGGACACATAATGAAACATCAGCAATTTGGATGTTTTCTAGAGAAATTAAATAAAAAAAAACAACACAATAGTTTTTTCTTTTTGCATATTTCTTCTGCATAAGTAATTTATTCAAATCAGTAAACAAACTTCAGTAAAAAGAATCTATTATTGAATGACTAATTTTAAGGTTATGTGTAGTCGTGTGTAACATCGACTGCTTAGCAAATCAGATAAATCCAATACTAAAATGGTGTAAACCGGACAGTTCAAGAGAATAAATTGTTTTTTTACGAAAGTGTTACAAATATACCAAATATATATATATATGAATATATTTTACTAAATATTTGAATAATTGAATAAAATAGTTCTTTTTTGGATAAAGCGAATATTAAATGTACTAATCAGTATTATTTGCACCAGTGTCCAGCTACTGGGACGTGTCCACGTATTGGGTCTTTTACCTTACTCCGTTCAGTTAACAATCGACCGCGCGGCCGCTTCGCGAGCGGCTGCCGAACGCTGCGCAAACTTACAGGTTCGACGTCGATCGTCGGGTTCCTCAGGCGCTTCTGATCGATGTCGGCTACCACGATGTCGGCGCATTGTCGCGCTTCTATCCTGCAATAAAGCGGCTTGAAATTACCCCTCGCACCGCTGAGAATCTCTCGTTTACTTACACCACCCTTTTGATGTACTCTTCCCCGGAGGCGGGCGGCAGGGCCAAGTTAACATTCGTGTCGATCTCGCCGACTAGGAAGGCGGGCTCTCTCAAGTAGTCGGTCATCGCGTGTTACGTTAACAGAGTGAACCGCTTGTTGTTAATATCCCTTCCACTGTTCAACGAGCACCTCGAGTCTTGGTCAACATCTCTGAAGGTTAAGGTACGTGTTTGCGAGGGCCAGCAGCGGTCAGTTTGAAGGGAGCTGCGGAGGAAGGCGCGTAAGTGTGTATTCGAGGGTAATAAGGCTAGCGGCGGATTAAATATTATTTACCCACCTCTGCGACGAGCATTCTATTGAAAATTCGATATTGTATACCATGAGGATAGATTAATCGGAAATAAATACCGTTTCACGTGTAGCGCGAAAGTCCGCGACCGCCTGGCGGCCGTTCGGCGAACCGAGCCCGGCTTCCATTTTGACCAGGAAATTCGGAAATGGCAGCCGGGCCGCAGGATAAACGAGGAGCTGTGCGAGAGAGAGGGGTGTAGTCGCGCGACAAGGAGGGGGATAGAAACATGATCGCCGAATGTATATTAACGAATCTCTCGGTTCCTGCGAATATCTCGCGAACATTTAGAGTCGCACCTTAAAGAACAGAGCCTCGGTCAGCTCTTTGTACGACAATAGCGCGGATTTTCGTTGCGGTTAATCGGAGGAAGCGAGAGATTCGTTAATTCCCAATCGCTGCGCCATGTTTCTAGCTGCCTCCTTGTCGCACACTACACCCCTCTCTCTCTCTCTCGCAAGCTCCTCCCCTATCTCTGCACTTCTCGCATACTATCTCCCTCTCTCTCTCTAACACCTCCTCGGTAATCCTGCGACCCAGCTGACTTCTCAGAATTTCCTGGTCAAAATGGAAGCCGGGCTCGGTTCGCCGTACGGCCGCCAGGCGGCAGCAGAGCGATAGAGGTTAGTAACAACAAATAATTTGTTTACCAATTCACTGTCCTCGGGTAAGATTTATTTATCTGCGTCCGGTTAACGTGGAATCTAATTCCCACCCGCACCGCGCATTCCAGGTCCAAGATTTTGCTGTCGAACAGCTTCTAGCTCTGTCGCTCGGAACGTGAGGTTGCCGGAGGAAAGCGGAGGGAATGGAGTACACTTTGGAGGATGCTTTCGCGGCGCTGCAAGACACGCAAAGGGAGCGCCAGCAAGAGATAGAGGATCTGGGGAGCGTGATATTGAACAGCGTTCCAGTCGCTCTGAGCAGATCCGCTACCCCCGAGGAAATACAGGGCAAGCAACAGAGGATGCGCCATAGTTTGCTGAATCAAGTCCTGAGGGAGGAGCCCAGAGATTACCCTGTCCCGAAGACCTCCGACCTGCACGTCCAAGCTTTTAGGGAGCTGGAGGAGGAAGTGCGGAACGCGCAGCAGCTTTTCGAAAAGACCAAGGCACATCTCGCGGACATCAACGAAGACATATCCTAGTGCGTAGAGGTCTTACAAGGGGACACTAAGGTCGACGGGAAACGGATTTTCCTGAACCTTGCAGTATTTGAAGATGTCGCCTCCGAAGTTAATTTGGCAAAGCAGTAGGGCGCGCTTCTCAAGATTTTCCGAGAAAATTGCATTTGAAAATCGAATTATTTTCGCAATTGGCTTTCTTCGAGTTTCAGTTTTTTTTTTTTTTTTTTTTTTTTTTACTTTCCCTTTTTTACTTACATGCTAGTATAACACGAGCCAGGGTGATATTCATCATAAAAGCATGGAAAACAATAATTTTTGCGGCACCTAGCACACACTATAAACGATTTTCAAATGCAATTTTCTCGGAAAATCTTGAGGATCAAATTAACTTCGGAGGCGACATCTTCAAATACTGCAAGGTTCAGGAAAATCCGTTTCCCGTCGACCTTAGTGTCCCCTTGTTAGAGCATATATACATGGAGGTATCATTGCCTTAGAGTGACTGCCTCGAAACTGTCGGCAACATCACGCGAGAGAGAAAGACATGTGCCACTGGTGCGAGCGAGAGACGTATATGTCCTATTCGACCGTAAAGCGCAAGCGCCGATATTGTGCGAGAGAGAAACACATCTTGCGAGCGAGAGAATCTATACTTCACTCTCTCGCACCAGTTCGCACGATATCGGCGCATGCGCATTACGGTGGATTAGGACATATACTTCTCTCGCTCGCACGTGTCTTTCTCTCTCGCACCATGTTGGCAACAGTTTCCCGCTTTCAATGAGACCTCCATAGTATATGCTCTAAGGTGGCGTTCCACTTACGCCCAAATCGCCCGCAACGCCCGTGATTTTCATTAAGGTGGGTTTCCCCGTTCGCGACTGGACGCAACGTCAAGAATTTCAAAGTCGATTTTCTCGAAAATGAAGCGCGTTATAAAAAAAAGTTACTCTTTCTTTTCGACTTATAACAAGTAAATAAGTCGAAAAAGAGGAATAAGATTTTTTGATATTGTGCTTCATTTTCAAGAAAATCGACTTTGAAATTCTTGACGTTGTGTCCAGTCGCGTATAGGAGAACCTACCTTTTGCGGTTCTCTCGCGGGCGATTTGGGCGCAAGTGGAACGCACCCTAAGGTAGAGGTATAGCCGCGTCGGAGCGCTGCGCTTTGGTCCTGTAGCGTCCGCTATGGTTTTTCCAGCTTGGAGAAGAAGAAGACGGGCCTTGAGAAGATGAAGGAGGTTTGCGCGGGCGCCGCCGAGCTGGTGGCGAATACAACCTACACCAAGGAGCATCTCATAGCGGGGCGGATGTTGCAGGACGTGAAGGAGGATCTGGTAAAACAGACGCGCAAGTTCAATAGCGCTTCGCGTGCATTTCGTTTATTACAGCTCCGCTTATGTTCGTAGTTCGTCGTGGTGGACACGCTTTTCCCGGAGAACCAGCAGTTCGAGCGGTTCTTGGAAGTAAGTATCGAATGCGAGATTCTTTCGAGGGCACTGTTAAATTACATACGTTTTTAGGCACTGACGTCCGCATACACGAGCGGCGGAAATGATTTGTACGTGGACGTCACGCCGGACGTGTTTGAGTTCGTAAATTTTTTGATCGAAGCTGACATTGCTGTGCGCCACAGGAATGATAAGTCTAAAGTTAGGTTGATGGATATGTTATGAGATGTCACGAGAAATGTACGCGTATAGTAAAACTGATATTTATATTTTTAAAACGAAGTCCTGAATTTTGTACGCGCACTCGTACAAGTGGACGAGACCGCGCGCGGAGAGACGTTTCTTCCCGAATTACATCGAGGCCGCTCGTCCACGAGAAACGTCGCGGATGTGACTCGAGAAAAGTCGTCGGAATTTTTCTTAAGAGATTAACCGGGAAAATGATTGAGTTGACGAGAATCGATCGACGCCATTGCTCGAACGAACGCGCCGGACGAGCGGCCTTAGAATACTCTTTGGTTCCTTGAAACTTCACCACATGAACGGCGCTCTCTCTCTCAACACTCGGACACCGATGCGTTCCCACTCTTGCCGGCCGATCCACAATTCCTGGGCGGACTCCAAGCAACTCAATATCGCGGCACCCTTCCACGCTGTCATGCCGGGATCCATTTCCTTAGGCTGCGTAATGATGTCGAGTTGCTCTGCAATGCATAGAAATCAACACCTCGATATCTCTCGCGGGGTGAAGAGCACAGGATCCAGCAAGCACACGTACCAGCTCTGTACATGTAGGGGATTTGAAGAGAGATCCGATTGTGCAACCACATTCCAATACCTTGGAACTTCATGCCCGAGCCGACGACAAGTACGCAGCTGTACATCTTCCGTTTCAAATCTTCCGTGGCTGTAAAGCAGGAAAGATGAATTCTCCTTACCCGCTTCGATCGCGTAATCGTGATCCGATTAGACACATACGGCATCGATCGATGCTCTGCAGCACAGCGTGATCCAGGCCCAGAAGCTGCTGGGGGCCCACCACGAAGTCACGCGGTGCATCCAGATCGCGATTCGACAAAGTAATCGGAGCCGAGTCAACGGCATCCACGACTACCTCTTCTTCCGCTCCCGCCGTTGGAGCGATCGCTTCTTCCTGCATCTCGGACGTTTGCTCCAGGTTCTCTTTCATGCCTCTCCTCTACGGGAAAGTAGCGTAACAGTGGTAGGAACGTAAACAGACGAAGGCGTACTCACGCTCGTTTCACGTAAGTAGTTCTCATCGTGCGGATCTTCCGGGTCCCCCATCGATCTCTTCTGTATGTGCACGGTATGAGTCCCAGTGACCTTGAACAACTCCGGTTGAAACAAACTCAGAGGCGCTACTAAACACTCGTCGCCGACCTAAGGAGAACACTCAGTTAACTTAAATTTGGTCGAATTTCTTATTTCAGATGAACCAGGTCAGAGCTACACGACGCAAAGTGCATAAAAAAAATTTTGAGGCCGGTTTTTGATGACATGACCTGCGCTTCGGCGTGTGACTTGTACAAATTTCAATATAATGCATTCCAAAAATTTGTGTTGATAGTTCAAACACTACTATGTGTGCAAAACCCCTGCCCCGTAGGTGCGATAGGTTTTCCAGAATTAATTTCCAAATATCACCTCGAAAAACGAGTGTCTAGACTAGAATACCCCCTTAAATGCGTTTTTCTCGGCACCACGTTTCCTAAACTTGTGTACACGATAGAGAAAAATTTATTTGACCGATTGACCTCGTCCGGGGCTTTTTAGTTACCTACTGACCAACCATCGTCGACGAATGAAAAACATTTATGCAGAAATTAAATTAAACCATCTTTTTTGCATAAAAACGTCGAAATTTTTCCGTCAAAATCGTAACTTTTTCGTTAAAGTCATAACTTTGTCAATTTTAGACTTTTTTCTTATTTCTTTAATACATCGACGATATAAATTCATGTCAATTAAGAAAAACTTGGGCTTTTTTATCTCGGGCAAAAATTGGCTCCGCGGGGATGTACAGAATTTGGCAACTCCGGCAGCGCGGCGCTACGAAGGTATACCAATAAAACAAGAATAAATGAATTATTCTTGAATGAAAAAAAGTATTCGCTGTTTTGGAAAGCTTCGCTGTATATTAGTTGGGAAAATAATTCTTAAAAACCACCGCGGTTTTCAGCGTCCTAAACCAGGTTCCCCCTTTAATCGATCTCCGATACCGCGGATGAGGCTGTACCTGAAGAGTATACTTCTCCGTTTGTTGCTTGGGCTTCCTAACGACGAACGTCTTTTCCTGGGAGCCGCATATGTTCAAATCGACGTGGCAGAAGTCTTTTTTCAGTTGGTTCAACAGTAGCGCGTCGAGCTTGTTACCGGGCTCGCAGCTTTTGTACGGGAACGCGCATTTCTGAAGCAGCCAAAAGAACGTCTGCGTGATATCTCCTCCCCCGTAATCCATACGCACTCTGGTGTTTCTGTGGGAGATACCATCCTCCACGCACGATACCGACGTTTTCTGATCGCCCACGTCGACGACGCAGGCGTACCCTAAGCCGGCGCCGAACGTGGCTGCCACGTGATCCTGCCGAAGGAGCAAACAGTTTACGCCTGGCACCTCCAAACCTCCCGCCGACACCTACCAACCTGCAGCAGAAAGCAGGCTCCGAACCCGATGTCGCAGAGCATCAACGTCGTTAGTTCTTTCAGGTACTGCCTGTTGTAGATGTCCGGCACGATGAGAACGGCCCTGTAATGCTTCAAGTCCCTCAGAGGGATGTCCATCTTCTCCGCGAGCACGTACTCCCAAATAGTCTTCAAGTCGGCCATGACGGCGCGCAAGCTGCCGCCGGGCGACGAGTGTACGTTCAGCTCTCCTCTCTTGTACGGGAAGTGGACGTTGAAATTGTCGTCCGGGTTCAGCGACAATACGTCGTCGCCGACGACTATGTCCTTGTCGGTCCTTATCCATTCCACGCTGCAGGGCGACGACACCTCCGGGTTCGATCTTCGATTGAAAGCGGCTATTTGCTGAGGAGGCGTAGCGTACCGCCTCCTGCCGTCCGACTGAAGGCAGGACTGCAAGGTGTGGGACACCTGGAGGCGAGACTCTTCCATTGCCTGCGTCAGCTCTTTCGTCTACTAAAAGCAACAGGAATGAGACATCTCTGCCGGGACGTGGGCGGCGGGAGAGCTTACTCGTGGCACAGCGGGCGGCAGCAAGCTGTCTTTGTACTCTAAGCCTCCGCATAAGCGTCTCCTCGCGACGGCGTTCAATATAGTGCACGGATTCAGGTCGGACGCTCGACCCATTCTCAGATACATGGAGCCAGGGTGGATGATGACGATCGTCTGTGCCTGGATTTGCTGAAATTTAAACGGCACGCGTGACAATTGCGCCGGCTTGGCTGTTAAATACAGGCGTTCGAGCATCACCTCTGCGCACGATTCTTGGAACACGGGCATGGTTACGCGGGCTCTTGTGCTACTTTACAAACTGCAAGGTCACACGCCTGTTTCGTCCATCAGATCCCTGGTTTGTAAATGAAGTCTGAAATTTATAAACGAAATGTTATTGACGCAGATCGACGAGAGCATTTTCTTTTTACACACTCGATGGAGAATTGCATTATGCGAGCTTTTCCGCCGGGAAACTTGTATTTATGGAAAGTAGTTGTTGCATAAATAGAGTTTAACGATACCAATTTTGAGGTTAGGAATGTTTTCGTTGTGAAGCGAAAGAGGTTGCTATGTTTTTAAAAATTAATAAAAGTATTTTGTAAAGATACCGTTTTACAGATTTCGGGAAGAATTGTCTTTCTGTATGTTATATATTTAAACACTGTGTTTATTTTTCCAATGTGTATTTATATAGAAGGATAGATGAGGTTAGGTTTGATTTAGATATTTTTGCGGCCGCCTTGCGTTACAGATTTTATGCGTCGATTAAAAATTTTCAAAATATCTCCGACATTGAGTTCAATCATTGCTATTTTTCTTTTTAGAAGAATTATCGTGTTACGGTATATAAATACGTAAATATACCTAGTTGAAGTCACATTAGAGGTTAGAAAATACGTTCAAATTTCGTAGTCTAATATATAACTTTCCAATGGATAGATTCCTAAACTTGAAATTGATATTTTTGCATGCTATTTGATACGCGCTTTCGATCAATACAAATTTCCGGTGAAAAAAAGCTTTCCCAGAGGAAAAGTACCGATAGCATTTCCTCTGAGCTTCTCAAACGTAATAACCTTTTTGTTTAAAGACACATTGGTGTTTTATTTAACTCGAATTATTCATTATAATTCATTATTATTCGCTATAGTCGAGTCAAAGTTGCGGTTACCGACAAACTATACCGTGCCAACGTTTGCATTCGACTTAATTGAGTCCCGAAGTGCATTTGCAACTGCTGATAAAACGTTCCATCGAATCATAATTAAATCCGATCGAGTTTCCCTCGGATGTTCAAAGCCGGAGATCCGGAACAGCGTTGGACGAAATTTTTGAGAACCAGCTCTAACTCAGGGGCAGGGTTACCAGGCGATCCAGTACACGTACTGACATATATGACGTCACTTAGCTTGGATTGGCTCGGCGTTGACATGACGCCACGGCGTCACCAATCAAATATAAGTATTGCCCTTCTCCTACACCGTATGACGTCATATAGGCCAGCACACCGCCATTTTTTCAGTACGCCTGGCAACCCTGCTCAGGGGCTGCCCGTTTTTTTGCGGATAAAAATTACAGGGCCATTCTGTCGCTTCGATGTGCTTGGATGTGCTTCGATGCGCTTCGAGCTGCGCGCAGTGTGCGTCGCTAGCCGGTTGATCGTAGCAATTTTGCTAAATAGAGAGTGAGGGTAGATCATGGACATAGGAATATAGGGACGGAGCGTAAGGCAAGCTTGTCGGCGAGGGACGTAAACCCCATTTGAGGGACGGGCCCCCACCCAAGTATGCCTGGTTTTGATTGGTTGCATTTCTGCGCATGCTCTGTACCGCTAATTATGAAACACTACTAACCACAGATTAATACAAATGTCAAAGTTAATACTAAAGAAGTGATTACTTATGAATTTGAATTTGGAATATAATAAAAAATTGAAGAGAAATATGCATCTACACTTAAGACAGGGACTTACTACTATGCATCTACACTTATTTAAATATATTAGATCAGGGTTGACTAACTGGTGACTCACGAGCCACCGGGGGCTCCTCCGCCTTGCTGCTACGCTGACCGACCCCCCTCCATACCGACCAAACTCTGACGATCGCAGTGGATTCCTATTTCTTTCCTTCTCTTTTCGACTGCGATCGTCAGTGTCTGGTAGGAATGGAGGGGGGCCGTTCAGCGTGACAGCAAGGCGGAGGTGCCCCCGGTGGCCCGTGAGCCACCAGTTAGTCAACCCTGTATTAGATGAATTAAAACAGAGATATTGATTGGAAATCATTTATTGATCTAAATAATAGAAACAAAAATATTGTTCGCATGAAATGAATGATAATTAATACATTATTAATAAATAATAATAATATAAATAAACTTAAGTAAGTTACACAGGACAATAAAATAAGGCATGTTATAGGAATGGTGTGTTTAATTTATTTATTGCCCTTTAAAAAGTACAAGTTTATTAAATAATTGTCGTTGACTATTCGACTTATCGATTCTATTTAAAGCTACATAATGCAACCGTATTTTTATATACTTTTTAATAATTGCACGTATTAAGTGTATTACATGGTTCTCCATAAATGTTTGGTCATCCGTATGTTCATTTAACTCCTGAAACACGTTGCTACCAATAAATACTTCTAAAACTTTGTTTGATATGTAGGACTCTGTATATTGCTGATTTATAAATATTTGTTGGGAATGAACTGCAGATCGAATTTCCGTTTCACATTTCCGGCAAATAGATGTAACTTGAGGTGATGGCTGAATTAATTTTCCGTGGCTTTTTATTTATATTAGATTGTGTTTATAATTGAAAAAGATTTCATATCCAAAACATCTAACCACAAACTGCGAATATCAGAATTCTTGGGGAAACTACAAAAAGAAAGAAACAAAGTTCAGAATAAAATATATTTTGAATATATATTTACTTCAAATATAATAAAATAACCTTATTACCTGTGAAATGTAACATTCACGTAACTCCCATTACGTTTTTTCCAATTTTGGGAGTCGGAACGGTTTTTGCACACTGGGACACAACACAGTACCATTTTTTGGTTTTAGAAATACAATTAGAAATACAATTAAAATAACTAAATATAATGTACTTTTGCGCAAAGACTTTACACAAGTTTAAACGCGACAAACATACTACGTTGCTATGCGTCACTGCGCTTGTGCGAAGCAACAGCCAATAGAAATTGGGCATAGTTTACCTCGTCGCCCTCCCGCAAAGACTTTACCCCCGCGATAATATGCTCCGTCCCTATATTCCTATGTCCATGGGGTAGATCCCCCACCATTATACCCCCACCCGACCGTCGAACCAATCAACGCCAAGATGAAATTTGCCGACGCCAGCGCCAACTAGTGAGACCGCGGCTAACCATCGCTGGGGAATCGGTTGTCGACGCTGATTGGCCGCGGTCTCACTCGTCGACAACCGATTCCCCAGCGATGGTTAGCCGCGGTCTCACTAGTTGGCGCTGGCGTCGGCAAATTTTCATCTTGGCGTTGATTGGTTCGACGGTCGGGTGGGGGTATAATGGTGGGGGATCTACCCCCACTCTCTATTAAGCAAAATTGCTACAGATCAACCGGCTAGCGACGCACCCTGCATGTGCTTGTAACTTGTCAGCACGTGGAAGAGCGCGCAGCGAAGTATTCGCACGGAACTCTGTGATGGAAGAAAGTGAGAGATCTCAGTAAGGACGTATTTCGAACATATATCAAAGAGCGTTGCTCCGAATTCCCTAATCCAAGATGAGCACGATACTGGAGAAAATAGCTTCCATCGAAGCCGAGGTAACCTTTCTTCTGTCGCCAGAATCATTCATATTTACCTTCTGCGCAATTATTCGCAAGATTCTTCTCTTAACAGATGGCTCGCACTCAGAAGAACAAAGCCACCTCAGGCCACTTGGGCTTGTTGAAAGCCAAGCTGGCCAAACTGAGGCGGGAGCTTATAACTCCTAAAGGCGGCGGAGGCGGCGGCGAGCAGGGCTTCGAGGTGGCTAAGACCGGCGACGCTAGAATAGGGTTTGTCGGTACGCGTCTGAGCGCAGACTCTTATCTGTTGCGAACGGGCCTTTAACTTTGTTCTCCGATGACAATTGCAGGCTTTCCGTCCGTGGGTAAATCTACGCTGTTGAGCACCCTGGCCGGGGTGTACTCGGAAGTAGCAGCCTACGAATTCACCACCCTCACCACCGTTCCGGGGTGTATAAAGTACAAGGGTGCAAAGATACAGGTTCCTCGACTAGTTTCCTTACGTACGAATACCGGCATAGAGCCGTTGCGTGACTATTCCTCTTCTCTTTCAGTTGCTGGACCTTCCGGGTATCATAGAGGGTGCCAAAGACGGTAAAGGTCGCGGGAGACAAGTAATAGCGGTTGCGAGAACCTGTAGTTTAATATTCATTGTTCTGGACGTATTGAAACCACTCGGGCACAAAAGGTTAATCGAGCACGAATTGGAGGGGTTTGGGCTGCGATTGAACAAGCAGCCGCCAAACATCACCTTCAGAAAGAAGGATAAAGGTGGCGTGAACTTTCAGACCACGGTAATTGAGTAACGAGAACAATGAATAAAACTACATGCGTGATTCGGCGTTGGTCTGCGTTGCTAGCTTTCCTTTATTTCCAGTGCCTGCAAACGGAGCTCGACTTAGAAACCGTTAAAACCATCCTGTCCGAGTACAGAATCCACAACGCGGACATCACTTTGAGATACGACGCCACTTCCGACGACCTGATCGACGTTATCGAGGGGAATCGCGTCTACGTGCCGTGCATTTACTTGCTCAACAAGATAGGTAATTATTCGGCCCGATTTCCCGACGAGAACCCGGGGCTATCGATTGCGAGCGTCTCCTCTCGGCTTCAGATCAGATCAGCATCGAGGAGTTAGACATTATTTACAAAATACCGCACTGTGTGCCTATTTCTGCTCATCATAAATGGAACTTTGACGATCTGCTTGAGAAAATGTGGGACTATCTGCAGCTGGTCAGAATGTAAGTCGTCGGAACGATCGGTAACGCTTGTATACGTATTCTCGATCTAATTAGAGTACCGTGTTGTGCCGCAGCTATACCAAACCGAAGGGCCAACTTCCGGACTACAGTTCTCCTGTAGTGTTGAACAGAGAGAAGCGAACCGTCGAAGATTTCTGCAATAAACTCCATCGGTCCATTGCGAAGGAATTCAAATAGTAAGGTTCCCTTCTAGCTTAGAATTAAATCGTTACTGGCCCTGACACGTTGCCCCTTCGATTGCTTTCAGCGCTCTTGTGTGGGGACAGTCCGTCAAGCATCAGCCGCAAAAAGTAGGGAAAGATCACGTGTTGTGCGACGAGGACGTCGTGCAGGTTGTGAAGAAAGTGTAAATGTACTCGAGGTTCCGCGCGCAAACGATCTTTCGCGATCAAGGATATCGGCACTCGATCGGTTTCCCCTCTGCTTCTTACGAACACGTAACGTTTTCATTTTAACACGGAACGCGCGGCGAAAGCAACACGAAGCCTCTCGTTACAGGTATCCGAAGAATGTAAGTACGAATGGGTGGTTGGAAATTAGTTTTCTATCGTGTATAAATTACTTAAAAGCTGTGCAAATGTTCGAGGACACTGTCTTCTGCATGGAACTTACGATAACTGAGCGCACAAGGAAGAAAGAATAAAACTCATAACCGAGACGCATCGCGTTATAAGCCCTTCAAGATATACTCCCTTCTTTGCTGATCCAGTAACTTCTCCAAGTGCTCGCGCTTGGACTTCGCGTCGTTTAAGTCTTTGGCGAGGTTCTTTATCGTTAGAACCTTCTGCGTCATGATCAGTTTGATCCTGAAACGCAAGACCGATTACGAATATAAGCAGAAGAAGCAAAATCGTATGTATACTCGGCAGAAATCGATATAGGACCTGCTATGTAGCTGAGCCATCGAGGCGTCTTTGCTCGCGTTATTCCGAGTGATCTCTTGGTAAAGCGAGGCGATCTTCTCCTCCAATTCCCTTTTCTCCGCTTCGATTTCTTGCCTCGCCAATTTCTTAGCGCTGTCCCGTTCTACGCTTAACCGCTCGATCACCTGAAACTCCCGCCTCTTATACCGGCTCCTCTGACAAGCGTTCGCGCGATACTCTACCTCCTTTGCGTTCCTCAAGTCGGCCACAGACTCCTGCAGTCTGTTCTCCAGCTTCTGCAATTGAGCTTCCGCTCTGTCAAGCTTCTCCTTCGCTTGCACCGACTTACCTTTGTGAAACTGTTCGTTATCGATCGCGGTTTGCAAGTTCGTTTCGAGCTTCTCTCTCAAAGACCTAGAACAACGAGGCTGTGTCAGGGATTCGCACGAATTTAGGCTGCAAGGCCACTTTAGCTACCTGAGTTTGCAATCGAAATTCTGCTGAAGGCTCAGCTTCGAGTCCCTGGAATCTTTCTCGAGGCGTTCGATGGCCAGCTCGATCTGTCGATCCCTCTCTCTCCTACACTCGTCTCGTATCCTGCTCTCTGTTTGCCCGGCCTTCTGACTCTGTTGCCTCTTGTAGTCGGCCAGCCAAGCCTCCCACTCTGCCTTCAGCGACTCCTGCAGAGTCTTCTTCTCAGCGGAGTGCTGTTGCCTCAGGGCTTCCGTCTGTTGCTAAAACCCCCAGGCCGATCTTAGATCGACAATTACACCGGCAAGCTTCCAATCCCAATTCTACCTGATACTGCAGGTACATCCGCTGCGACGCAGCTTCCCTTTCAACGTCCCGCTTCGCTTGTTCTTTACCGAACTTCTCCCTGTCGCACTGCATCTCGTCCACGAGCTGTATTTCCCGCTCTTTAAACTGACTCTCCTGCTCCGCCAACTTCTCCTTGTACCTGAAGAAGCCCGAGCTTTAGAAGCCGTTCTTAGAACGTGGCTGTAATGATCGCCCTGCACCTGGTCCACAAGATATTCTTCTCGTTAGCCAACATCCTTTCGTGGCTGGCCGAGAGCTCCAGCCGCAGTTGCTCCAGCTGCTGATTCGACCGACGGATTATCCGCAACTCCGTGTCCTGCAGCTCCTTCATGTGCACGTTCCTCAGGTTCTGCATCTCCTCGGCGTGCTGCCCCATCATCTGCCGCAGCTCGGGCTCCAGGCCCTTCACCGTCATCTCCTTAAAGCGTTGTCGAAAGTCTAGAGGTTTGCTTAACACAGTCATAAACAGAGCTCCCTTCGCGACAGAGACCTTGATCCTCGTCGTTCTAGCCTCTATCCACCGCTCCCTCTTGATCTTCTCAGCCGCGGCGTAGTGCTCTTTAGCCCTTTGCAGCTCCACCGAGTGCCTGTCCGCAGCGGCCTTCAAGTCCCGCTGCATCCTCATCTCGATCTCCTTGACCCTCTCGGCGAGCGAGTTGCACTTCTCGGCCAGTTCGGTCTTCTCCGAGATCAGCTGCTCGATGAACTTCTGGTGCCTCTTCACGATAACTTTGTACCTGTCCTCCTGCGCCTGCAACTTGGACGCGTTGCTCTTTCGCTGAGCGTCCAGCTTCTCGCACGCCAGCTTCCTCTCGGACTTCAGCTGCTCCTTCAGAAGCGTTACAGCCGCGCTCTTTTCTTCCAGCTGCAGCCGCGCGGTGATCAGATCCTCTTTAAACGCGAGAGGCGTGTGATTCTCCACTTCGCCAATGCTGGACACGAAAGAGACTTTCACAGGGTCGCCGGATATATATACGATACTCGCAAGGGTGGATTTGTACGGAGGCTAAGTAGGCTGCAAATTTTCCGCGAAATAAATTGAAGAAGGTTTAAACACAGAGACTTTAAAAATAATTCACTTCTATCTTCATCTAGCAAATTAGCAATATAGCGATTTAACATCGTCTCAATTCTTTTAAATTAGGAATATTAATATTTCACGGAAAGGGATGCTTGTTAGCCTAGGTTCGCCAAATCTCCGGATCCGCCTCTGGATATTCGAGCGCAGATTTCTCACCTGGCGTAGCCAATGCAAGGCAACGCTTGGGAATTACTGAGCATCTCCTGAAGCATCGCGGGGTCTACCTCGGGCACGTTCACCTTCGTCCCGTCCAGAGAACCTGCCGTGATCGAAGGGATCAATAGAGACGCGAGAAATAGGCGACGAAGACTCTAATGTACCAATAAAATTGCTGCCAGGTACCCTCTTCGAGTTTAGCTAAGAAGGACATTATGTCGTCGTAAGTCGTCCCCCCATTCGGTCCACGCTTCTCTCTCGAGTCATCTCTCTCCGGCTCTAGCTACAGTGGACAGATACAGAGGTAAATTTCTCTCCTCGGTACGGCAGACTCGGCGATATGTCCTGCCTCGAACCTGCAACTGGTCCAGCTCAGGCATCCCGCTGGTAATGTTCTTCTCCAGGTCGCTAATCATGCTGCAGAGCTGCTCGAACGAGCAGGTGGTCGATTCGATGATGTTTTGATTGTAGTCTGCTTTCTCCGCCTCCGCCGCGTTACTGTCGATGTATCCATTCTTGGGGACGGTACTTTCCACCGCGATTCCGTGCTGCTTCGTTGAAGCATGCTGATCTTTCGCGGGAAAGGGTCTGTTGACGGGGGGTTTCCCGTGTATCCTCGGGTGGCTGATGTTGATCATACTCGATCCTGGTGCTTTCGATCACGTGCCGAACGTTTCTGCGTGGGATTCCTGGTTATTATTCTGTGATGCGTTTACGTGTTACGGTCGCCAAGGCGATATCAACGCGACAAATGCGAAACAGCGAGCAGCTGTTTCCACGCTAACAATGGGGCAATGCAAGGGTGGTTTGGAGATTTGACGCCCCTGGGATAACAAGCGTTTGCCGTCCTTTTTGTAAAATACATATCAGATATTTTAATGCAAAAGAGGTCGAGACCATTTTAAGTTTAGTTCAATATGACAATTTACATATGAGTTATTGCTGATTTGTTCTAGCAGAAAAGCTTCTGAAGGAAAAATGAATTGTTTTTAAAACTTTATCTTCAGATAACTGTCTGAAGCCTGTGTGTTTAAACCTTTTTCAATTTCTTTCGCCTAAAATTTGCAGCCAACTTATACACAAATTCACCCCTGGGACCATATGTTGGGATTGCCTACGATGCGGGGCCCGGCTAAACATCCGAAAACATCCATGCTCTGATACGGCTAAAATTTTACAAACAGTTTCATTTTGCGTAGAAATAATGGTTGCGAGAAGCATTTTCGGCGATTCAGAATATACTTTGTTACCATTGTAATATCATTCCCTACCTTACCGACACAATATAGGGCAAATCACAGACCAGGTATAGGGCCGGTATTCATAGTCGCTACTTATTCTTAAGCAAATGCTTAAGCTTTCGGCATCCTTTACTAACTACTAGGTTAGTAGAGGATGCCGCATGCTTAAGCATTTGCTTAAGAATAAGTAGCGACTATGAATACCGGCCTAGGATAGGCCTATCACGCTGTTTCGGGAAGACCCCGCCGTCATCGCGCGGGGTTGTGTCGCGCGAAGTTCGCATTCGCGCTGAGGGGGCAGGCAAGCGGACGTATCGCTAGTTTGCTCCCGCACAAGTCCCCCCCGCCCTCGAGCGTGCGACTCCGCGCCCGAGGATGACCACCGTGGAGTTTTAGTGGGTGCAAGCCCCACATAACCCCGTCCCCCCCCCCCCGGGGGGGGGGCGGGGTATCCGTTAGGGATTTCTCCACGTCAAAAAAAAAAAAAAAAAAAAAAAAATAAGGCCTATCACGCAATGTAATTTTGTGTCACACGCTCGGGGGGGGGGGGGGGGGGCTCGCGAGCCACCTTACCATTTTCGTGTCACACCCAACGTTATCGATTCAGAGTGGAATGCGAACGCAATCCTACAAGCGGTTAGAATTGAAACTAAATATGATAAAAATTGCTACGAAAAATCACAGACGAGGCATAGGATAGACCGGATGTTCGTGTCGCCACAGACCAGGGGTGCGTTCCGTTATTCACTGCAAGTACTGGCAGTGCTGACAATAGCGTTCCGATATGGATAGCAGTTCACTGCGAAAGCACTGCTACAGATGTATGACGTCACGAACTTCGACGTCACTTCCTGTTGTAACTGCTGCAGCCGGCCAGGTACAGCAGTCGCAGTGATCACGTGACCACACAACGATTTCAAAATAGTGACGTCATATAAGAAGTACTTGCAGTGAATAACGGAACGCACCCCAGGTATAGATTCTATACCTGGTCTGTGCCTGAGTCCTCAAATTATGGTCGGTAACACAGTTTGGGTGGCGAGACGAACATCCGTAAGGTGATAGGTCTATCCTATACCTCGTCTGTGGGCAAACATTTCAAAATAAATACCTAATCACCGTGCCATAGACCAGGTATACTTCGTCGATGCTTAAATGTTTCCGATAACATTTAGTTTTAATTCCTACCACTCGTGGCATTGTAAACTTATTTTAGACTGAGTCGATAACGTTGGGTGTGACACGAAAATGGTGAGGAGGCTCGCGAGCCCCCCGAGCGTGTGATACAAAATTACATTGTGTGGTCTATCCTATACTTCGTCTGTGATTGTGGTCTTCTTCAATTCTCAGCAAGGGCGTTCGAAGGCTTTTGTCCCGGGGGGAGGAGGGGGGGGGGGTAACTTTGGGATGATGGTAAAGAAAAATATACCCCTGTTGCTTTTTTTAACCCATTTTATAGTGTCAATTTAATTAAAAATTTAAA
This sequence comes from Andrena praecox, assembly GCA_963932275.1. NCBI lineage: Eukaryota > Metazoa > Arthropoda > Insecta > Hymenoptera > Andrenidae > Andrena > Andrena praecox. Next base: position 34,566,812 of record OZ010728.1, read on the forward strand.
AATATTATCTTTTTTACTATAAACTTAATAAAGAGCAGTTTTAAAAAATAAGCAATTTTTTCTCAATAACCAGGGGGGAACTGCCCCTTTTGCACCGCCCTCCGGATGCCCATAATTCTCAGTCGATAATGTCGAGCGTAACACGCCAACAAGTGGTAATCGATGAAACTTAGTATATTTAGCATCTTGCACTCCATGTGCGATTTAGTATCACACTACCAAAGTTGATTTCAGATTTTCAGTAGGTCTGACTTTATTTAAAAGTAGGTAATGCAGGGAATTCAATTTTTTGTCTGCACATGAAAATTCAGCTAGCAATATACTGTGGCAATGTCAGCTACTCATTGTCAGATAGCGCAACGTTCCATTTTCCGTTCCGTGTTTGCGTGATAACTTGGCCACTATAAGAGAAAAACCTGCTTCATTCTAAAAACACAAAAACTAGTTCTTAAAAAATACAATTTCTTTACGTCAAACACTTCACCATACTCGTTTGTTAGCAAATTAAATTTAAAGTCATGTCACAGTTCCAGCACCCCATTTGAAATTAGGCATTAAGAGCAAAAACAGACTAACCCACATTTTGTGCCAAGTTGAGTTAGTGACAATAATGTATTCTAATAAGTTGTACTAATCATATAAAATAGAAAAAATTATTTTTTTTTCAACGTGGGTTAGTCAGCTTTTGCTCTCAATGCCTCAAATATACTTCATACATTTAATATTCTATCGTGTGCAGAGTCACTGACACACTAGCACCCAGTAAAAAATCCAGTTCTACATTTCGTATCTTCAAAATTCGGCTATGTTCCGCAGAATCTTAATTCTACCTCAATTTTTAGTTAATGCAGTTCTCAATGAAAAGAAAGTCGATTGTGATTTCACTCATGAAGCTTTTATCCGAAAAATCGTGAAAATATTTGATGCACATCGCTCGCTCCTAGTTCGTGCTGCTCAACTGTTTGTCATGGTTCATTGTATATTTTAAGTCTCGCTTTATCGCGCGCGAGCGCGTAATTACGGTGCAAGTTTACGAGGCCTGTGAGCCAGCCTTAAAGTCGGGACTCGAATTATACCGCGAAACGACTTGCTCGATGAGGTCGTTACATTTGACCTTTTCCACTTGAATTTTTCTTTTTCCTTTTGTGGAAATAATGAGTTTCCTTAAGCACATCACTGCACCGCGTCGTTTTGCATTTAATAAGCAACCAGACTTGCACGTAGAACGTGACAAATTTTCATAACTTTGGAAAATTCCATTCCAAGAGATTCGGCAGAAGGAATAGAGTTTTACCACTTATTCCTGTTGTTTTCCACTTTTTGGTAAATCAAATATTTCGTATTCGATTAGCTCTTCAATTCTGTTTCCCGCTAAAATTGACAGTTATTCCTGTGAAAAATGATGAAGTGGATCTAAGGGGTCGAATGTTAGTTTTGATTAAATTTTAATAAAACCAGTAGCGTAGGCAACGGAAATAAATCGTTCAATAACTTAACCTCTCGTCAACCACAGAATTCAGTAAGCCAGCTCACTAATTAGAACTACATACCTACTTCACCATCATATTATTCATTACTCAATTAATATTTAACGGAACTACAATTTTCAATTCACAAATTACAATTCCCCTTTCACCATCATCCTCGTGCACCTACAACGATCCTACACCACCATATTCCCAATTAAAAAGCGAGCGAAAGTACTACCTAACCCGGGCAAGTCAAACGACTTGCTATATAATTAGCGAATAACTCCGAGCACCTACAGATTATTATCGCCGGGAGGTTGACTAATTGCCCTCGCGATTTTCACCATTCACAGTTACACAGTCGCGTTAGCTCCAGTCGCATAACCTCTAGAAGCCGCGAATTCGTTGCAACCTGTATACCTACCTATATACCAACCTGTATAATTAAAGAGGCAAGAGAGAGAGGGAGCAAGTGGACGTGTATAAGACAGTCCTCCAGTGTGTAAGATGGCTTGAAGGAGACTCGACGAAGGACACGGTTTCGCCCTAATGAATGAGAATGTTGCTATAGCTTGACGACCGTGTTGTCAACCGGTACTTGAAGCGACAAAGTGTGTAGGTACTTGGCGGAGGAACGCCACGCTTATTCCACCTTGCGGTGGAAATGCTGTTGCACACCGCTCGGTAACCTCACATTTCGCGTGTCCTCGTCGTACATGTTGCATCAGGTTGACCCTTGCCGTGCCACGCGGGTTTTTCATGCTATAAATGCCCGCGCTCCTCAGAAATTTATAGCGGCTTGCCTTGAACCAGCGTGGCCATTAGCTGCTATCGATTCCAACGCAGAATGGTGGATCCATTAGCGTCCATAGGTCTGGGATCACGCGTCGCACGGTGATTCTAATTAGGATCCGGTGAAATCGTGTCGCGGATCGTTCGACTAAACTCCGACGCAGGGTTACCAGGCGATCCAGTACACGTACTGGTATATATGACGTCACTTAGCTTGGATTGGCTCGGGGTTGACATGACGTCACGGCGTCACCAATCAAATATAAGTATTCCCCTTCTCCTACACCGTATGACGTCATATAGGCCAGCACACCGCCATTTTTTCAGTACGCCTGGCAACCCTGCTCCGACGGTCCTCCGATATTCGAGGACTGTCCCTGTAGGCTACTTCGACTTTATTCACAGTAGAAAGCGGGTGTCAATCATTTGCACGGAGCGTCCGAAACGTGAACCTTCCTTAGGCTTCTGCTTTCTCATCTAGATGGCTCTGTATTTTGATCGCAGAATGCTCTCCGATACTCGAGACGTGGGCGCACGTGGAGAATTTGCCGTTGGGTGGCTTCGACTGGTATCCGGTGTCTATTTTTTCGTGCCTCCGAAGGAGTTAGGACGCTCCGGAGGCAAGTTCTTGGGCCGCGGCGTGAAGTGCGCGCAGGGTGAGGAAGAGAGGGGCGACGGGCGAGCACGAGTCGAGTGGCGGAGAGCTAGAAGGAGAGAGAGAGAGAGAGAGAGAGAGAGAGAGTGCACGCAATGGGGGTTTATGTAACTCGGGCATTAGTGGCTGTGACGTCACGACGCCGCGACGCGGTGCAACGGTTGCACACGGTCGATAGTGCAGTCAACTACTGCATTATACGCGGCCGACCCTACGGCTCTATGAATTATATATGGGCGAGATTATCGCCCGTTGGATCGCTTGCGTCGGGAGGATTATCTGAGACCTAGAAACCAGGCTCGCTTCTGAGCACTTTCAGGGCCCCGTCAATCTTGAACCGGCCATAATCGCGGAGTCCTTGAACCATGTGAACGTAGCAGTGACCTTAAGGGATCTGTCGTTCCTGCGGAACAATTTCCTCACCGTTTGAGTGAGTGCAGAAATGTTAGAGGTCGTGGGTAATGGACTGCACATCTGGTTTGCCAGTATTCTTGTGAAATACATACGGGTTCGTGGTAGACCTAACTGCAAGGGAATTTGTGAAGGGGGTGTAGAGGATGATTAGAGGCAGCTAATGGGAGTGTAGATACTATTTTACACATCGCAGTTCCTTTGCAGTTGAATTTCTAATGCAAGATAGTTTCCAATCACGTCGGAGATGGTCCGAAGTTCTGCTCTAACCTAACATTGAACTTTGGCTGACCTGTGCAAGGGCCCCGTAACAGGAAGGGCAGAGCCAGAGTATTCTGTACGAGGGACCGAAGTAGTAACCGAGCCTCGCAGAAGCTAAACTGACCAGCTCCACTGTCCGCAGACTTGTCAAATCTAACATAGGAACATTACGATTACTGCGAAGCTTCTGAATTCTCTCTACTTTCCTTTGCCGATCAGTTTGACTTCAGAGTGGTACGGCAGACTTGACCGGACGAATTCCCCCCTGAAGTAGGCCGGCGAAACAGAACGAGTTGTCCAGGGAGGAAGGAGGAAACGCGCAGCGATGAGAATGTATCAATCAGCACAATTTAATGCGCCGAGGAGGAACCCGGCGGGGCGGGAAGAGAGTCGCAGGGAGCGAGAGGGAGAGTGCAAATAGGAAATAAAGGCAAAAGACGATACGGGACAAGAGCGAGGGAGAGGATAGAGGAATGAATGCAGCGACAGAGAGAGAGGTCACCAGATCGGGTTGGACCGACAAGGACAGAGTCTAACGACCAGAACACCAGAGGGAGATGGAATAGGAAACGAGGCTGACTGATGAAGACAGAGATAGACGCTGGATCCAAGGGGCCAAGGGAGGGGCGCCAAAAGGAATAGAGGCAGCGATGGGAAGAGGGGGACAGAGAGAGCAGGAAAGGCATTAAAGAAACGGGACGGAGACCACTTGGGAGCATGGGTGGGACGATACAGAATCTGCGGGACCAAGATAAAGGGAACCGACGAGGATGGAGCTACTGCGAGGGGCTCTGGAGGGACAATGACGATGCTGATGAAGGGGAACGGTGCATAGCCGCGCAGTTAGGCGATGCAAATGCAAAGTTTCGGGGGACTAAGGGGGATGAGGCAGGAATGGAAAAATGAGTGGGTTACGCGGGGAAGGGAGCGGAAAATAGAGTGAATGTAGGAACCAAACGGAGATAGATCGGAGCGCTGGGGGGAGAGTGGAGGCCTTGAACTGCAGTGGCGGTCGGCATTGCAACTTTCCGCTCTATAGATCTCTCCCGTTCCTTTCCTCCTACATTTCTCTGCTCCAGGCACGCTCACCGGCCATCTTTCTTCGATCGACGATCCAAACTCGGTGAGCTCCCTTGCCCTCTGTTTACATCGTTCCTCGGAAAGTCTGTCTGACTGTAATAACTGTTCCTTTTGGTGGGTTGGACGGGTAAGGGGACCGAAAGTCGGACCGGAAGCATTACAAAATATTTTTCTACTTTTGCGTTATCGAAATTCATAGCGGCAGGGCCGCGTTTACCACAAGCCGGGGCCTCGCTCTCTGTGCGGCCACATTTTAAAAACTTACTCCTCATAAACAGTATAAAAAACAGCCTATATAGTTATAGTTGTAAAATTAAATACTTCTTTTTAAATATTAAATTCATGATATAAAAACCAGAGGCAGCTGAAATTTTTTTGAGGCCTCATAATAATGATGACTTGTCGATGAGTTCAAGGTCCTCATATAGTCAGGAAGATATTAATTAGTCAATCTTGCTACACTCCTACGTGTCTTGCCCCACTGATTGTGACTCAGGTGGGCGTGTACCTGTAGCTTTCCATGACTGGCTACAGAATAACGGGTGACGGTTAGCGAGACGGTGTGGTGGGGACCTACACTCTCGCTAGCCTTGAACGCCCAATAGATTTCGTTCTGACTATAGTAGCACTAGGGTTTGTCGGTTTTTAAAAACGGGTTTTTTTATACATTTGTAAAGTTCGAAAACCGGTTTTTAAATTTAAAAAAGCCGATTTTTTTGTACTAGAATTAATATGTAAAAATGAATTAATTATTTAATTAAAAACGTTAACATTTTGACTTGAAATCCCTTCGCACTCAAGCATTATTGTAGTAAGTAACAGTTTACTGTAAAACTAATCTTCATGAGTTCATATCTTCGGAAGAAAAATACTAAATGAAATTAAGATTTATAAATTATATTTTGTACGGATTTTAGTTATTTTAGTTTTTTTCATTTGGTTTTTTGAATGCAGTGTATTTTATTGTGTTATATTTTTGTGGATCCATAAATATTAAAAGAACTGAAAATTTTTAAAATAAGTATAAATATTTATTTTCTATTTTAAATATATTTTTTTGTGAAAATTCGAAAACCGGTTTAACCGGTTTTTTTGGGAATAGTTGTATTCGAAAACCGGTTTTTTCAAAAGTCGGTTTTTGTATAAACCCTAAGTAGCACCTACTCAAAACTCGCTGGACTCCTGTTATTTATCAAGAGGTCATAGAATTCTTCACTGCATCGCCTACAAATTTTCGATAATAAGCTCTATAATATTCCCGTACCCCTGAAACAGCTGCAAGAACATCCCTAACCTCAAAACTCCTCATTTAAATCTAAGACCATTTCAATGTATCTCTGGTGGGCGAGCGAACGAGTATAAATCTTTTACCTCAAGCTTAAACAGTTTCTTTTTTTTTTAAAATAAAGTTAAAAATAAAAGTTTCTTTTAACATATACGTTATCAACTTTCGCGTCCAAAATTTAACACCTGATATGCTCCTTGGGCATCAATTTAAGTGGACCATTAACAAGGCCCAAGACACACATGAAAAGCTAGCCCTAAAAAGCTCAACAAGTTCAACGAATGCAGTTGTGCCACTGCGTATACGTGCCACGCCGAACGCCACGACTGTGCCGAGCGTGCGCGCGCGCGCGCGCGAGCCATCAGAGATCCCCAGCACCTTGAACTTTTATCACGTGCGCGAACAGCGGCGATAATAACAGCCTGGATTGTTTGCATAAGCGTGCGCGTAACCGAATACCAGGAAACAATGCTTCGCCTCGCGAAAATCGTGTTTCTGAGTCAACGATCGGGACACGGGAGTTTCTTGCACTCGTGATTTCGCGTCGGACAGAAATAATCCTCCTGACACCGGATACTTTTTCGTTGGTTCCGTTCGCGACTCCGCGGAGCTGTTTTCCCGCGAAACGCTCAATGGCTTCCTCGCAAAGGGAACGACTTTTCATTTGTGCTAAAGAGTTCGGGGTTGATGGTGGATTTTCTGGGGGGGACGTTTAATGTCACTGTACTCCATTTTCAATTTGAACGTCTCCTTTTACAGACTACTTTCAAAATTTCATTTTTGTGTTGCCTCTTGTATTTGTATTAAGCGCGCTTATTATTGCTACAATATTTTTTAAAGTATTTTTAATTATTTTAAAATTCTCTTAATTCCAATATTGAAATTTAAAATCCCTTTTTTTTTTAGTAAAAAGTGATTTTTGATAGCAAGGCTATTGTTTCTCGCGAAATTCTGCCTGAGGTTCTTGAATAATTGTTGCTTACTGTCGGAATACTGGAGTGATGGTATAGTCAGAAGGATATACGCTTGTATATTTCCCAACTGTAATTCAAATTGTCTGCTTACATTCGCCATAGTGTGATTCCAACGTCGATTTATTTTCACACGGTTTGAAGCCTTCTAATCACTATTAAAGACGCCAGTGCTTACACAGACCAATATTCAGGCTGTTTCAAAATGACAGGATCTTCTAATATTTTCAAAAATCATTGCAGTCCGCAACCTTAAAAAATGAGTCATTACAGTTCCTCCACTGTTTATTGCGAAGCAATAGCCGCGAGATTCGCTGACACCGCGTCGAGCGAGGAACAAAGAGTCGGCGATGATTCAAAAAGCAAACACTCGTTCTCCCTTCCATTTTTCGTTCGTCGCGGTCGAAGCTTGTGCCGTTCCCCCGTCGGCGTCCACGTGCTTACCTCGGGTCGCCGTGATCCTTTCTATTGTTGGCTTTTTATCAGAAACTTTTGCCAAGGAACCGAGTCGTAATACTCGGCGGTGGCGGGGCATCCGTCTCTGTTCCTCGATAGGAACAATCGAAGCGTGTCAGATAGCCTGTGCCTACGACGGAATATTTCAAGTTCAACCGCGGAGTTGGATTTAGAAATATCTTCGCTAAAAGCGCTTGACCCGATACTCTGCAATCCTCTTGCGTGGCGACCGATCGCTGCCGATTGTTTCGTAAGAGGCGCGACCGGACTCGGGGAAAATATTTCCATTTTATTGCTCGCCGGTTGATCTGGCGACGGCGCACAGTGGTCCGACGCATAGAGGAGAAAGTGGAAAAAACTCATAACTTCAGCATTTCTCAATATTTTTTAATTATTTTTCTTTCATATTCTGCCTCAATTCATATTTTGTTCAATATAAAAGTTGTAGAGAATCAAAATATGCGTTTTTTTTTTAAATTTTTTTCTGAATTTTTTTTTCAATTATTTAATTTATTTTTAACTTTAAATATTCGTTTTTTGAACGGATTTTGTACTTGTACAATGTTTAGACAAATTTATCGAAACAAAGCACGTAAAATGATCGTTTTAATTCTTCAATATAAACATTTTGCATACGGTACAGACGGTGATAGACGGTGATGGACGGTGAAAATTTTTAATGGGAATTGTACCTCAAAATATGTACTTTCAAACCTTTCAAGTGTCGTTGCGGAGGTAGACGGAGGTACCTGAAAAAAATGGTGATTTCTAAAACACCTCGGTATTCTTTTAGATATTGTGATATTCTGAAAACAGTTTCAATTCTGCCTCTTTTTGTCCTACACTATGTAAAAATGAGTAATAAAACTACTCCGGAAAAAAACAGGTCCACTTATAGTGATATGTAGAAATTCTGGGCATACTTCTTTAGTGCCAGTTTTTCCGCACTTGTAATCGGTTTTAGAGGCTACGTGACAGGAAACGACCAATACATAACCGATAAAAAAACATACCTAAAAAAAACAGTACGAAATTGTGACATGTTTTTTTGAGGTTTTTTCCGCCTTTAAACCAGGGACTCCTACCGGTACGTAAATACCGGTATTATACCGGTATTTTTCGGTTGTATCTTCGTCTGAGACTTAATACCGGTATAACGCTCATACCGGTATTTCGCCAATACAGCTATACCGAAACCGATATTATACCGAAATAGATAAATACCGAAAACAAAAGGTTACCGGTAACCGAAATAAATACCGGTATTTTTTCGGTATTCTTTTCAGTAACATGGTAGGTTTCGGTGTTCACCGAGAAGAATACCGAAAAAATACCGGTATTTATTTCGGTTACCGGTAATTCCGAAAACCGCATGTTTTCGGTATTTATCTTTTTCGGTATGATATCGGTTTCGGTATTTATCTGTTTCGGTATGATATCGGTTTCGGTATAGCTGTATTGGCGAAATACCGGTATGAGCATTATACCGGTATTAAGTCCCTGCTTTAAACCACTGTGCGGCGGCGCAGGGGAAGCGATAAGTATTACGGTGTGGGAAATTCGAAGGGGCTGCGATGCTTTCGCGAATGCACCGAGTGATCTGTTTCAAGTTTCGTAGCTTTTGAAAAATGCAGATCTACTTTAGTCAGATGGGATTGGAATTTGAGAAATTTTAGTAGGGAAGAGGGGAAGTCGTTTTTAGTTTCTAATTTCTCTTTTCAAGGACAATCAAAATTAAATAATGTAAATGTGATTGTGCATACTAGATCTCGGATTATGCAGTGGTCGTTTTTCTTAATTTTTCTAATTTGTGTTGTAACTTCTTATAAATTGATAATAGATATTTTTAACGCCTTCTGTAAACGGTTACTTAGGATTCTAGAGGAGAATAATGGCAGTGTAAATTGCACAGGATTCGGTGGTTCTATCTTTGATTTTCCCCGAACCACATCCGTAGAAAATCAAACTAACGCTGTTTGTTTCTCCACTATCCTCGTGCTGCAGCTCACTCCAAAGGTTTCAGAAATCATTAAAATATTATTGTTGAGTGGGAGAAAGATTCGCAGCCCCAGTTCTGCTAGATTCACTTTCTCAAATTTGTTATATTTAACGTATTTAATATTTTTGCACTCCTAAATTTGGGTATTTTAACTATGATCATTTAAATGTGTCCTTCAATTTTATTGCTTGTATCCAAATATCAAGTTAATATATTTTTCTTTAAAAGTAGGTAACTTTTGCAACCCAACAATTTAAGAAATCAAAATTCAAAGAATTCATTTTACAGAGTCTGAGACTCTGCACTTGGATGCACGACGAAACACGTGGAATTCTCAAGATACGTGTCTCCTCTCCCACCAGAAAGTATGAATGCATCATCCAAAAGCCTAGCAAAGATTGTACAGTGGCAATTGTCCATGAAATCGTAGGTGAACGATCAGTTTCACCCTTAATTGGTCTGTGGTCTGCACGCAATCTTCCACCTTTCGCCGTTTTCCCCGTTTATTTTCGCTCCGACCTCTTTCTTCCTCCAATCAGAAGGCCACTTGGAAGCGTGTGGAACAACGTGAACTGGCTGTACGGTGCAAGGCATTAGCGTCATCGTACGAAATGTCAGGGTTGAATCGCTGGTAATAACCTGGTTCTTTAACCGCGCTACTATGCAGATTCACGAGCACGTACAGTCGACCCTGTTATCGACGTCGTTAACGACCGCGTATAGACGTCTACTTCGACGTCCCGCGATCTGATATAGCACGGAGAAACGTATCGATCGCGGACGTTCGATGCACCGCCGCGAGAAACGTGAACAGCCGAACGACCGTACCGTGAGAAACGTCGTTGGGGATTGCTGCATAGGTAGATTAGGCCGGCGATATACACGTTAGCATTTCGCTGTTCCACGGGATCAAGGGCATCTGGGCATTATTTTGCTTAATGAGTGATCGAGGAAAATTCAAATTCCTAGCGAGGGCTAGGGAACCTGGATGTCTTGGGGACTTTGGGAAGTTTTGGGACTCATGGTGCTCGGTGAGCGAGCTTAACTTGAAGCACTAAGGTCACTTGAGATACCTGGCAAAATTGATGACCCTTGCGAATTTCTGGAATCGTGGGCAATGGGCCCTTTGTTGAATTTGGGACTTGTGGGGTTTTTGCACTGATAGAGTTTAAATCTTGGTGGACTTGGGACCCCCGTGGATTTCGGGCCATGGTGCACTTTGGGTCTTGGTGGTACTTGGATCCCGGTGGATTTGGGACTACGGGCGATTTGGGACCACGGTGAATTTGGGGTCACGATGCACTTTGGGTCTTGGTGGTACTGGGATCCCGGTGGATTTGGGACTACGGGCGATTTGGGACCACGGTGGAGTTGGGACTGCGGTGGTGTTGGGACCACGGTGGGGTTGGGACCATGGTGGATTTGGGACCACTGTGGACTTGAGGTCACGCTGCACATTGGATCTCAGTGGATTTGGGACTACGGTGGTACTGGGCCCACGGTGGATTTGGGACCATCGTGGACTTTGGGCCTCGGTGAACCTAGGGCCACGGTGGTATTGGGCCCATTGTGGCCCTGAGACCATGGTGGACATACGACCACGGTGGATTTGAGATCACGGTGGTGCTGGAGTCTCGGTGGGCCTGGAACCACGGTGAAGCTTTGGGACCTGTGTAGACTTGGGGATTCTGTGGATTTGGGACCTCGGTTGATTTGAGGCCCCGGTAGTCTCGAAGTCTTCCCATACTATTAAAAAGTCGTGATCTTGGGATTAAGGGCTTTCCATCTTCAAATTAAACTTGACTATAATAGTAAAAGTACCACGGAATTATTTACAATAAAATGAGGGGCGGAACATAGGGACTCCCATTTAATATAAAGTGGTTTCCAAGTGACCTCTGTTCAGCCTGAGTTGCAATCAACATGGGAGCTACTTTTCTCTTGATGCATTTGAACAGACCCATGATCTTGTACCAACAAGCATATCCAATTCCGCTGTAGTCTATCCGTTTGCTGGCCTAATAGCGCTGGAAATTGATACTCGAAGCTTCAAACTGGTAGAAGATACATTGTGGCGTCGTTCAAGCAACATTGACGTCAATTAACGTCATATGCAGCAACTTCATTGCTCGCAGAAGGTCAATATCCCTCTTAATCCCCAGTTGATGGGTTCACTGCATCTTCGCCCATTTTTTCATCTCCACTCGCAATCTTTGCAATACAATTTCTCCTTCGTACCCTCCAACCATACACCTTAAACGACATTTTCACTATTAATCGACGCCCAACAACCCCTCCATTGTCTTCCACTCTCAAGAAACCATCGCAAACAGCTTCATTCAGCTATCACTGCCTGCGCATTCCGGACAGCTTGGGATACCATTGAATCCTCGTTTGAAGAATGACTACCAAAATCAGTTACAAATTGAAACAACAAATTGGCGACCTATCACCAAAGCGATAGCTACCAATCATCGCTTCTGAGAATGGAAATGAGATACCCCACAATGTTCCAGGAACCTCGTGGACCCTCTGCAACGCCAGTTATCGCCTCCTTCTGCAAATTCGAGTCGCCACGTCCTCATCCAGGGGCGAACGTAATGCCGCGATGCGTGGGGAACGATTCGAGAAGACGAGGTGTCTTCAGCATTCTGCGTTTTGATTGACGCGCTGGCGCCGGCTAATGCACGACATAGGATGGAACCCCCCGGTCGTTTTCGACTCTTTTCTATGCCGTCATTCCATTATCTTTTGCCCGTCTATCTCGCGGCTCCACCTTTCTCCTCTCCTCTCCTAATCAGACATCGCGGCTATATTTATACGCTCGAGGCATGTAAGGTTCACGGAGGTTACCAGCCGACGGAGACGCAATAGATTACATATTCACTGTCCCCCCTGACCCCGTACCGTGCATCGAGGAAACTGTTGGTTCAGGTGATTAAGCGTGCGCGTATCGGCCACGCGGAATTTTTCGCACTTTTATTATTTTCTCTTTCAAACGTGCTCCGTTTGAACCCTCTTCGTTCGACGTCCTGTCAACTGCGTTGGTGTTTCGGATGATCTTTGGGATGGATGGCTTTCGGGGAGTGGATCGTGGACATTGTGCGTTAAGGGGACTAGACAGTCGTTTTCCGTGAAAAAAAAAAACACTTTCTTTGTAATGTATTTGTAAAAAAAATAAAAACAAATCCAGATAAGTTACCGCTTGACCTTTTTAGCTGCCAAATCAACAATTTTGCGAATTTTAATATAAACCAAGCGGCATTTTATTCAGAAAAGATGGTACTTTCGGAAAATGCAATAAAAATCGAATTTTGACTGCCTAGTTCCCATAAGGAGTTACGATTTATGGAATTTTTTTAGCGGTTTTATTAAAAAAAGTAGAATAAAATACTTATTAGACATGATTTATTAGTCCATAAAGTGCGTGAGAAAATTTATCTACAATAGTGTTTGTATTAAATTATTTATGATTTTTGAGGTTCTTTAGATCACTGCAGAAAAAATGGTCAGCATGGTGTCTCCTTTAAAATGTGATGGATTCGAAGAATAAAATGTAGTTCTTGTAAAATAATGTTGCCTATAAAGTGTTTATTATAAAGTGCCATAAATTGTTTATTTCTTTAAATTAAAAAATTCGACCCGTCTGCCCATAATGGCAACATTGTTTTACAAGAATATCATTTTATTTTCCAGATTCATCGATGTTTAAAGGAGATATCATAGCGAACCAATTTGAAATGATGCAATGAGCATATTGTATAGAACAAAATTTTAATCTTTTGTTCACATATCCTTTAATAACAATAGACGAAAAAACCTTTTTAAGCACTAGCTTAAATTTTAAAGTGTATTTACATGCCTTTAACAACGTTCTGGTCTAACGATCGAAGGATATAAAGGTGCGAATTTTTGAAAATATATCATGAAACTTGTCTTATGAGAGTCTAATTCCATTAAACTAATCAACAAATAATCACAAAATAATAAAATACTGAAATAATTGTCTCAAGAAATTGAAGTCTCATGTGAAACACGATATTTTTATCTCATCGTGGATTTGAGAAATACTTTCATTGGCCATCTCCCCCGGAATCACCCTATATGTAGAGCAACTCATTCCCAAATTCTCTTAACATATTAAAAGTCCTACCACTGAGTTTCCCACAAATAAATACTAAACATTTCTCTGAACTCTCGAAATACCCGCACACAATCACCCAAACAGGATACCACCTTCTGCTAACTTCCCACAAACCTGTAAACACTCATCAATCATCCCCCACCAGAATGGTCTCCTCGAAATGATAAAAAAAAAAACTCTTCAAGTCACAGTCATTAATCCTCATCGACCAGGTTCATCAAAACAAGTATAAAACTCGGCCACCCCTGCCGTTGAAAGGGGTAGGTTTTTTTCCACGAAGACGCAGTAACGCTTAGACGAGGGTGGGGCCGTGCAACGAGCAGAGTCCATGATATCGAATCTCTAATTGCTGACGAGGGCCTGGCGAGGAAGACAGTTTTGCGCAGTTGAGGACGGTCCTTTAACGACCGCGACAACGACGGGGGAAATGTAAGTCGGCTGGCAAAGGCCAAAGCCAGTGTAAAGGGGTGGTTATTGAGCGGTGTCTCCGCACAAAGCTCTCCGCGTACGCATACAGATTCGAGTAAATCAATACGTACGACTGTCGACGTGCTCGCAAGGTACGCGTCTGCACATTCAGACGCGGTAGTTTTCGAAGATTCATTTGGAACAGTCGACTTTGCTGGAGGAAATGGCGCAGGGATGTTTCTGCTTTTCTTCTCTACGGGGAAGAAAGACCCCGCCCGAATTCTTCGACTTTTACATTGAATTTGTACTGGGGGTTTTTTGAGGGACCGTTTCGGTTCCTTTCGGGGCGCAATTTTTGGAATTTTGGTTTTAAAAATTGTGGAAAAATTGCCTGGGGGTGGTGAATCATTAGTATATTGTTTGACACAGGAAATTGTGGATTAGTATCTTTTGGGGCATTTGTATTTGTAATTTCTGTTGGCTGATAAACGGGTGTTTGAAATGAATTTTGCATTTGTAGTGTTTATAAAGGGTATTTTTGAATTAAAAGTTTTACAGATTTGGAAAGCTTTGACAGCAAGTTTTGAGGGAGGTATTTTCTTCTATTGCGTAGAGACTTTAAAGTAAAATCTGTGAGTGTTTTCATTTTAATAGTGGCATTAAATCAAAATTAAGAAAATTAAGCGTTTGTCTTAGAAAAAAAGTGCTTTCAATCTTACTAGTTTGCTAAAACTAAGACAGTTCCCAAATTCCTTCATCGTCGATATTAAAATATTGCCTCATATAATTCCACAATTAATTATAACACAGATGAAATATGAAGAGTTTAATATTTTACAGCCTTTAATCTGTTCAAAGTTTATTTTCCAATTTATCAGAGCACGTTCGGAGTGCACATTGAACATTTCCTAAAGTTCTTTGATTTTGTAAAAAGCAGACTGAGGTATATCTTTGATTTCATTACTTAATGCCCGTCATCTGGGGAATAGAAAGTAGAAACGGTCGACCAGAGTCAGACACCGCCTTCTCGTTCACTCGGCTTGCCATTGTCGATTATTTTCTACTTCAC
The DNA here is from genome assembly GCA_963932275.1 of Andrena praecox. Classification (NCBI taxonomy): domain Eukaryota; kingdom Metazoa; phylum Arthropoda; class Insecta; order Hymenoptera; family Andrenidae; genus Andrena; species Andrena praecox. The sequence continues at coordinate 34,581,812 of OZ010728.1, forward strand.
AATAGGTTCGAAGCTATTCAGTAGTAGCGGTCGTGTAGTCAGACACCGTCGTCCTATACTACTGGAAAACTTTCCCATTGAAACTTCTTCTTTTCTCTAGTTTACAACCGTTCCATTACCTGTCTGGACACGTGCAAGCGTCCACGGAGTATGCACTAAAGGAATTACACGGCCTTTTCAACGAAAAATGGCTTGTTTAAATAGCTTTCTGTTTTCATTTCGCGCTCAGAATTTCTGAGTTTGTGACATGTTCTAGAATGGCGGGAGATCGGAAAATTAATACTGAATGCTCCTTGGTTCGAGTGTTTTGTAATTAAATCACGGTGCATAAAATGTTAGTGAAAAATTTTATTTTTTACGTCTATGTTACTCGTGAAGATTTGTTATATTTCTGGGAAATCATAAAATGATATTTCTTTTAATGGTGAAACAAATGTCAGACTCTTCTAACGTACTATTAGTATTGTAAATAGGTGGAGCCTGGAAATATTTTAAAGAAATTGTGAACAAGTTGATCTTTATTCCTTTGAAACAAATCTTAATATACCCCACCGTCAAATTTCATCCATTTTGATAAAGGTTAACAAACTCTCCTTAATAAACTGGAGGCTCCATAACTGGCCCAGGAGGCCCCACCAGGGCCCCACCCTAAAAGAAGTTATGATTTTGTCCAAACTATATTTTTTTCTGTACTACTACATTGAGCCCGTTTTTATTAAACTACCTCTTCATTTTCCCGAAAATATGGGCCCCTACTCGAAAGGCCCCATTGGGCCCTACTTTAAAAAAATTATGATTTTATCCAAGCAATATTTTTTTCTGTACTACTACATTGAATGCGTTTTTAGTAAACTACCTCTTCATTTCCCCCCCAAAATGGACCCTCGCGTATTAGGCCCCCTTGGGCCCCACCTTAAAAAAAAATTATGATTTTATCCAAACACACATGACGTTAGTTCTTACTCTTGATTACGTTATTTGGCTATCTACATTTATTTTCCGTATACACTGTTAGTGTTAGTTTTAAGTAGCTTTAAATGGTAAGGTTAACAACAGCTGACAGCTGACAGCTGTACCTCGCCTTTTGCACTCGTCTACTGTTATATGTGCTATATAAGTTCTAACTATTCTTTTTCTTTTCTTCTTCCTCTTTCTCGTTTTCTTATATGTTTTCTTTTGTAAAGTGTACTAATTATTATTATTATATTTTTCTGTACGTTTCTGTTCACTTAACTCGTTTTTAGTAAACTACCTTTTTATTTTCCCCCAAAAATGGGCCCTTGACAATGTTTGATACCTGGGCCATTTTCCTTAAATCCGCCAACAAATCAATCCTCAAATCCAAAGAAGCGAATCTAAATCCTGCAATCCCCAAAAACTGAAAATCCACCTAATAATATTCAACGTCCACATCAAACACAGTGCATCTCCAAAAGCAGCCCACGCAAAGTAGCCCCCCCCCTCCCCCCTTTCGATTCCCCCGAAACCAGCTTTCTCCAAAGACAGCAGCGCGAAACAAATAAAAACAAACTCGGATCGGTATATCCTAATAATTGGTATATACAGTACGTCGAAAATAGGTCTGGCGCGGGCGGCGTATGCGCGCGGGAGGCCAAGAGTAAACAGTGGCGCGGAGCTTTCGACGGTTGGAACACGTAGAGGCGAGCGTGGAAGCCGTTGCAGGGGGTTGCGAACTTGCAACGAGGTTGGTAAGCCCGGCCAGCTGTGGCCCAGCTTGCTTGCATCGGGACGATCAATAAACGCGGCCGACGGCAGAGCAGTTGGCCGCGGATGAGGCGTCGCGACGCCCACGCGGCGCGGTCTAAAATTCGGCTGCTGCACCGGTGCCACTGTGTCGGGCCAGCGTTTGCCCCCTTTGCTCCCTCGTTTCCCTTTCTGGCACGCCGCGCGACCCAGGACGCGCTTTCGTTCCTGGACCAGCGTCGCGACGCCACGCGCGACCGACTTTGCGCCCGCGAGCTGGGGTCCTGCGATCGGGCTGGCTCTCGTGAACCCAGCTCCGCGGGGTTTCCGTTGGTACGCGCCACATCCGGTTCCCCTGCGTCACGTTGATAGGGCGATAAGCTTCGCGAGGATTTTTGGGAACTTCGAGGGTCCATTTTTGGGTTCTGAATGATAATTCTTGTTATTTTTTTTTTAGAATAGCGGGGTGGTTGCTTTTGGTGCTCCTGGAAGTAGGGGTAACTCTTTAATTGAATTATTGAGAGTAATCGAATTTATTCAAATATGTTTGATATAGATTGAAATTTAAAGGTTGTGTAATTTCTTTAATGGTTTATTAGAAATATTTAGGTTAATTGAATTATTGAGGGTAATTGAATTTATTCAAATATATTTGATATAGATTGAGATTTAGAGGTTGTGTAATTTATTCGATGGTTTATTAGAGATATTCAGATTAATTGAATTATTGGGGAATAATTAAATTTCTTAAAATACATTTGATATAGATTCAGATTTAAAGGTTGTGTAATTTATTTAATGTTTTATCAGAAATATATATATTAATTAAATTATTGCACGGTTTCATTTGGATTTTTCATGGACTAGGTACTGGAAACTGGACCTCTGCTTTTTGGTTTTAATTTGTTCGTTTTTGTAGGATATGCATCTGTTTTAGTGTAGTCGCAGGAAGGTATGGTAATGTCAGGTTCTACAATTTCAGCAGAATAACTTCCATGCCATTCTCTGGTTTCATAAAAGTGGTATAAGGGTTCCGCCGTGTAGGAGGATGTATGCGAGTTATAATTATTCTTCTCTAAAGATTCTTTGAAGTGGTCAGTATTTCATAAATATTTACCCTGCACAATGATTCCCATACTGCAGTCTACAGTGTTGCTTACTATCGATCAGTAATTTTTCCCTTATGCCTATGCCCAACGCAGAAATAGTACAGGGGTGATATTGGATTCGCGAATGCAAATGTGTCACGCAGCTGTGACATTCCCGACCTAGGCCCTAATTTTGCCAGAACAAAGGGCGTGGGTCGGTCGAGGATATCCTCGAAGAACTCACTCAGGCCTAGTGCTAGAGCGACGTGTGGGCGTGTGTCCAAAATTCATGTCTATTTACGGCTGCAGACTTTTTAATATATTCAGTATTCCTGCATCAATCGATGAATACACGTTACGTGGATACTCCCTGCAGGAGCCAGCTTTCACTTACAAATGCAGGAGTTCGATATCAATAATTACCGACTCGAGAAACAGGGGAGTACTCTATGTAATTAAACTCTTTACCTATGCCGTGTCCAAAGAGCCATTATTACTTGCGATGACACAGCACGTGATACGCCTTCTTTTCTATAACACTCTTAACGATTACTTACCTGAACCAAGGAATACTACATCCAAAATGGAAATTAAAAAAAGGAGAATAAAATAAACTACCCCAGTAAACCCAACCCGGGCCCAATACTGCACAGCTCTCTTCCAAGAAGCACCAATAAGCAGAATAAAAAAAAAGCAATAACAAGCATTCAAGACATTTCACAGAAATATTAATACAACTACCCATGGCGTAGATTCTCAAAATGTCTGGACCAGCCACTGAAAACGACCCAAAATACAGAAGCAACGTGTCAACAGAGCCGTATCCTTTAATAACATAATCCCCAGCGGAACAGGATCATCCCCCAGCCCGCATCGCTTCGCAGTTGGAGCGTTCCAGCCCGAAGGGTTAACATTGACCGAGGTCCTCTAAAACGTGCGTCGACGCCAGTGGCCGGGCAGCGCGTGGCTCGCGGCAGCGCTTGCGTGGCGCGCGGCGATTGGCGGAGAGCGAGAGTGGGCGCGCGGTGGGGGGCTCGCCCCAGTGGCGCAGGACGGGGGCCGCGGCGACAGTTGCAGCCTTCCCCCCGGTGAGGGAAGGAAGAGAGCTCTATCGATCGTTAAGTCTGTAGGCCGTCTGCCTCTGGACAAGATCATAATACACGCCGTTGGAGGAAGACTGAGGGAGAAAAGGGGACGAGGTTGTCCGCGCGCGGGGAGGGCGGGGGTGAACCGTGAACTCGTTCGTTCGATGCGCGGGTTGAAGGACGACCGTGGCGCCTGTTCAGCGACTCGCTGGCTCCGCTCCCTTCAAACGTTGTTTTCGACTAATAGGAAGACCCCCGAACTTTCCGTCCTAATGTCATTCCGCGCTGGAAAGGTCAGCACTCGACGACAGGCGACGCCGTGCGGCGCCGCGTTTGCGGCTCTCGGGGAAGAACGATGGCTGAACTTGGAGAATTATGGGCGGGTGGAACTGGTGGTGTGCTTGCGCCATTTTCGGGGGCATGTTTGGTTCTGCTTGGGGGGCTGTTTCTTGCGCTGTTGCAGGATGTGCTCTTCAGGGAGTGGTCCAGTGGGAGAAAAAGAACCCCAACAAACTTCCTAATTTTGGAGATACGCAATTTTCTTTTGAACATCTTTTCTGGGCAAGTTTTGGGTGCGAAGAATTTTTTCCCTGCCGGTCCACTTCTTTTTTCTAAACGTGGCAGGGGTCAGAATTTGTGGAGGTTTAAAGCTGGGCTTGGGAGTGATAATATACTGAAACGTTTCTTAAATTCAAGTCGAATTCTGTTGAAGAAAATATGGCGCATAGATAAATAATGTTTTTTCGTTGACATTGGTTTCTTCGGTTGGAATTAAAATTTTGGGTTGATGGCGAGAGTGGGGAACGATTACAGAAGAGACGATTGGGAAATTTCGATTTTACGACCGAATGAAGAGATGTATTATGTATGAGGAAAAGGTCACGAACCGCGATCGATCTTGTATTTATAAAGGATTAATATCTCTCGAGGGGCCGACGTAAACGTACTTACGTCAGCCAGGTAGACGAATTGTTTAATAACGCGTAAACGAGGAATTTATTTTAGGCTTGTTAAGGACTAAGCAGAGCTGACATATCTCGCGCGAAGTGACGTCAGCCGTTGGAAGATCAAACACCGCTTTTGCATTCAAGAAGCAATTTATTTTTACCCTCTGTTTCGTCCTCTAGAAGGGTGACTATATTTGGTCAGTGGCGTTCCTCAACAATCTATGAAAGCGATACTTCCTAAAAACATCATATTCCAAAGAAATTGTTCCACCTAAACAAATGGCCACAAATCAATTTCTCAAAAATAAAATAACTTCCTCGCATGACTTCAAAGTGTTTTTTATTTACACATGAATATTTTAAAAATTAATTCTAATAGTAGAGGACAAACAGAAAAGAGAAAAAATAATTCTTACGCAATTATTTATATATACAGTATAAATATTAGAAGCTTCTAGCTTTAATTATTATTTTCAATATTTTTAAAAGCCAACTCGAGAGATAATGATGTCTATAAAGAAGCCAAGCAGACAATAGGAAAAAAGGAGATAATGGAATAGGCACTTCATTTTTATGCCTTTGCAAGGGAAACTTCCCCCCACGAGTGTTTACATTGTTGTCGCTGTTACGAGGCCACAAAATGATAGTCTTTTAATAGGACGGATATTCGTTGCCCGGAATTTGACGAGATTTTACGAGAACGTTCGGTCGCTATGCGTGTTATCGACCGCCTGATAACAGCCACCGTGGTGATAAGGTGTCAATGTCACGGTTCTGCGAATTTATCAGAGCGTTCCCTCTGCGATAGTGTCTACGCCGGCTCCAGAATCGAGAACGCTTATGAAAATTTAATTATTCAATAATCAGTGTCCCACTTTTATCCGTACTTCGCCATCTTGTATATTTTAAACGTTAAAAAATCACGAAAATTTGAGGAACTGACTATGGATAATTTTTCTTGCATAAATTCGTGGCTTTCTGTCTTCAGAAGACTTTTATAGCATAATTAATGGGACGTCCCACGAGATATAATTGCTTTAGCTGCGTTTTCGAGGAAAACGGTTGATGTGAGTCAGCCGGATAACACGTATGCGTGAAGCATAGCAAGATAAAGATAAGGTCGAGTCAGAACGTTACATATTTCATATCGTTTGAAGAAAAATGTCGGGTCGATGGCTTTGGTGCACGTGAAACGCACTTAATCCTGTTTACCTATTTATCGAATCTCTCACGAGGCGGCGCGGAGCCAACGTGTATGTTTAACTTTCCTGTGGGTAATCGATGGTGTTTCTGATTCATCAGGTACTGAAAAATGTACGTGGGAAGTAAGAACGGCAGCCCGTATTGGAAGCAAATATTCAATGTGATTCAATTAGGATTCTATTTGACAAATATTCAAAGGAAATGTAAAAGAATATTCATTTCACTTTTTGTTGCTGTTCAGATTTGAGTAACATTGAAATTTTTTTATTTTTTTTTTAGGTTTCTGTGAATAACTTTCCTTCAAAATATTCGATGCTAATGTCAGATATCAGCTTGCAGGAATATATTTGGAGATACTGAGCAGAGGGTAAGATTTTAATAAGATTTGATTTGGTTTTGCTTCTGTTAGAAGGTGAATGAGTCTGAAAGACACTCTTCGAGCTGAGCAAGGGTGTCAGAAATTCTCGAAGGGCTTCCTTCGACTAAACCTAATTATTCTACACGCTCCTTCCTGTTTACGTAACTGCATAGGAATATAGACTTTTAAATCCAACGACTTTTCTGTGTGAATAGCAGTATGATTTCATTATCAGGTTCTGAGGCAGCTTTGGAATATTATTGTATGTTAAAAGTTCTTCGATATTTGAAATTTCTTTGCTGGGCTATTATCTTAAGTAACAATAGAAAGCCTCGGCAGGATTTGCTTAGAAGGTTTCATAAATTCATGGAAGCAATGATGTGTGAACAGTATTTAACTTCCATTCTTCCAATATTTCTTTAGCATACTTCTACGTTCATTAAAATTGGGGATTTTATTTCTACTAGACTTCTGTAATATCTTCAAACATTTTTTAGCATAGTGCCATTAAATCTTTGGGAACTTCATAGGTGAACGAAGTGAAGGAAGGAATCTGTTGAGGTTATGGTTCGAAATAAATTGTGGCATGTACAACGGAAGCACAAAAATGATTAGTATAATCTGGATTGTATATAATAATATAATTGCACAGCTTGACACGAGGTCTCCTTTACCAAAAATAAATTTTCCGGATTTTGCAAAACAAAGGACCATCTTTATCGAAAATCAGTCAACATACCAATCCCTAAAAATAAAAGAAACTAGAACACGATACGCGACGAACAATAACCTATAAAATTTGGCAATTCAATTTAACAGAATCGACGTTATTAAAATTACTGACACAAGTAGTAACTACTTTCTATTATGTTTAAGGCTCTTCTAGCACAGATTGAACAGTCCTAACATGAAACTTAATATAAAGTCATTCTTACATTCATACTTCTTGGTTCTCGACTACTTTTCGACCCAACATCGTCACTAATTTTCAAAAACTCTGCAGATCTTTGATCTCCGAAATGATTCTTCCATCTGTCTCAGGAGTTGGCCTAACCTCAAATTCTATATTCTAATCAAAGGGGGGGGGGGGAGTGACAAGTGACTCCCCCTAGTTCCAATATTCAACATAAATTAAATCTGTCCAATTCTAGTGTCACTTCGACCAAACCCTAGTAGCATTTTTGGTTGGCCAACGGTTGCCAACAGTTGGGAATTAGTTGGGATATAGTTAGTGTTTGTGCCTACAAATTCCCAACACAGGGCCTACGGCAAAAAAGTTACGACAGTTTGCCAACGACTATTCAATGTTGGGCCTACAATTGTTATGGTTGGTTAATTAACAAAAAGTTACGACAGTTTGCCAATGAATATTCAATGTTGGGCCTACAATTGTTATGGCTGGTTAATTAACAAAAAGTTACGACAGTTTGCCAACGAATATTTAATGTTGGGCCTACAATTATTATGGTTGGTTAATTAACAAAAAGTTACGACAGTTTGCCTACGAATATCCAATGTTGGGCCTACAATTACTATGGTTGGTTAATTAACAAAAAATTTACAACGATGATTAAATGTCGTCTTACAAACGTCAGAAAATTTGCTACATCAAAAAACCTGTTGTGATTTTTCTTTTCTTATTTATAAATACGTAATGAGGACGTATGTCTTAAGACAAATGTGAAATTTTAAGGAATGAGTCTAAAGGTTGGATGATGATATTTTGTAGAATATTTCGCGTCACTGCACAGTTTTCATAAACAATTAATACTAGTTATGTAACTAGAAATTATAAGTGTTTACAAGGAAGTGTGTTGGTCAGCTGCGAACAGCGGTTGTTTTGTAAGCGGAAAGTTTGGGTTCGATTCTCCTCACCGCGAATTTTTTTTTTTCCTAAACCAGACCTGAAGAAGACGTATTTACGACGTCTTTTGAAGTTCTTTAAGACGCCTTCTGGACGTTTTTAAGACGTCTTTTGGAAAGAAGCCTTCAGTTGGGCCCAGTTGGGCCTATGGAAAGAAACCTTCGGTTGGGCCTTCGTGTTAAGTGACGTTGGGCCTACGCTGGTTACAATCGTTGGCCCATTTAAAAATAGCGCGACACTTCAACAGTTGGCCAACGGATAACACGTCATTGGCTCAACAAACTCCCAACAAATAAATGCTACTAGGGAAGCAGCTAGCAATCCACATACAACCCCACGTGCAATAAATCACAGTGTACACCCCACCTGTCCGTCATCAGAACCCAATCACCCCCTGCGCCTTCAAAACCAACCTCTAAGTTTCCCTCGCAGCTCCATCCCCATCAAAGCCTCCAACACCGCCGATCTCCCTCAAAACAGCCTCATACATCCCTCCGCCACACGAAAACAATTCCCCGTCATACCCTCTGCCCAATCACCCTATAGCCTCTTCTTGGCGACGTCCGCCAGCGCCCGCCGTCCCTCCGCTTCCTTCACTTGGCGGTTCCGCGCAAAAGTTCCCGGTGTCAGCAGCGGCTAGCTCCGGCGGACCATCCGCGGCAGGAGGTGGGTGTCAGAAATCCGGCGGAAAGGGGTGCTCGTTCGACCTGAGCGCACGCCGGCTCTCGCAGCCGTGACATTGACCCTGGCATTGATCTCGCGACACCACAAGAGCCTCCTCCGACAAGCCCCGTGGCGGTAGTGCGTACGCAGTTGCGGTCCCGTTTCAACCGTAGGCCCGATCGGGTGACGAGGGAAGAGGGCAGCCTCGCCTCCACCGCGGTAGAGGGGCGTCACGGGGTGTAGGAGGCCACGGTGGCGACCTTGGAGCGACCCCAACCAAGGTCGCAGACGCAGACGCCCCTTCCTTCTCGCGCGTTCCCGGATTTCCCTCCGCGCTGCCCTCCCCGAGACCGCGCCCTCCCCTTTCCCTCTGCCGTGGCGGCCCCCCACGTCCCCGCAACCCCTCGCGCACACCGCCAGCCGATTCCCCGGGTCCCCGGCATCGAGTTCGGCTCTTCCTTATCGCCCCCGCTCCCCCGCCCGCCACCGCGGAGGCTTTTCCGTGAGACTTTTCCTCCCGCCTCCCAGCAGAGGTGCCGCGAGCCGTTGGCAGGGCGAACCGGGAGGGGGGGGGGGGGGGGGCGGGGGGAGTCATCGGAGCCCGTGATCGCTGAGAGATGGACGGCCGCGGATGGTAATCGTCGCCGTTGAACGGAGTTGTTGTTCGCAGCGAAAGTTCGAGGCTTATCACTGGTCGGTGGCCTCTCAAGGCTGAATCAATGGAGCGGAACCGCCGTGAACCGCTTTCGCTAGGATTTTCAGCACTGACCGACCGCAAGTGGGTTACGCGACGGTGAGTCAGTGGATTTTGGGCTCGTCTGACGGGACTGGTTAATAGGTGGGACGGCTCGCGGACGTTTGATCGCGTCGGCGGCGCTCCCGGGGGCGCTTTATCGCGGGATGCAGAGCGCGCGGCTGTAAAAATAACGCAGCGCCCGTGCGTTACAGCGTATTTTTAGGAGGCGCTCTTACGAAAAATTCGGTTATTTGTGTCCCGGGTCGGGCACGGGGCGTTGTTTGCGCCGCGCTACACCGGCGGCTCACGTCCCGTTCCAGCGCCCGATGGCCTGCTCTCTATTCGCTCTTTATCGCGCGCCTCTCGCCGCTCCTCTCGTTTCTCATTTCTCTTTTCAGACGGCTCCCCTGTCACGTCCCGCCGCCGCCCCGGGGCTTTTTTGCGTCGCGGCACGTTTCGCTCGTCGTGACTGCATAGTCGGAGCGCCTCGCATCGCGGACGATATTTCACGCGGCCGACGAAACGGCCACGCCGCGCGCTGACACGTGGCGTTGCTCAGCGTCTCTCCATACTTTTTACTCGCTCGCGCGCACTGGGTGCGCTCTGATTCCAGCTCGGAGGGGGGATGGCGCTTTTGGAATCAGGGGGGCGGGGTGGAGAAGTTTTATTAAAGTGGATTATTGTAGTTGTTACATTCTTTGTTTGAATGTTTCTGTTCTGAAATAATGGTAGCGGGAGTCATAGACCGGGAGCAGAGTTAGAAATGTGCGAGATTTTTAATTTTCAGTAGTTGGCACTTTATTTTTTCATTTATGTTGTCTTTTGGGGTAAGTCTTTATGTATCTGATACACCTGTGCTAATTTGTTGCAATCATTGTGGGTAGGCGGGAATATTTGGTACAAGCTTTACTACTTGGCTTCGCCCGAAATTTAGATTCGGATTTTATAAAAAAAAAATTTTTTGTTTTTCTTTGTGAAAATGGTCATTCGTCTGAATTAGTCAGGCATAATGAGCTGAGGCACATCTCATGATCACAGAGTTTATCGTTCGAAAGTTTTTAGGCGTCAGGCAAACACACAAGCATAGGGTAGATGTCCCAATTACTGCCACCTTAAGATTATAACCGCACTTCATTTAATTATTTCGCGTGTTGTGTAACCTAAAAATTGTTTCAGTTTGAAACATAACATTATTTAACATCTCCTCCATTAAAAAAAAATAGTTTTATGAATTAAATATGAAGAATTTATTAATAATTAATTAAAATTCGCGAGCGATCCTAGTGTACCTATACCTGTCACCTCAAAAATCATCTTGTCCTAGGTACATATGAGTACATATATTTTTTTATTTTAATGCAAATCAGAATCTCCATTTAATAATAACTATTTTTTGTACATTTCTTTTTATACGTTACGTTTTTATTACGTATAATAAATCAAGTGGCAGTAATTGGGACACTGGCAGTAATTGGGACATCTACCCTATAGAAGCTTTCTGCTTTATATATTGAGATTTAAAATTAGTTAAAGGAAGTGACAGTAGCTACTAAATTTACCGCACTAGTATAGAAAATATCAATCAATCCCGTTTTGCTACCTCATCGTCTTTTTAGGTTAGGTTGTAGAGCAGCAGTTATGCTGAACCTCGCTTATTCGCCATTGTAGTTATATTTGTAGTTGTAATGGTCCAATAAAGCCATTGATAATAATAATAATAATAATCCTTCACGATTAATTTCACGTTCCAAACATTAGAATATGGTTCCTGCTAAAAATCTGCAAGCTTAGACACCTATAGTGCTGTTGTCTACTATAAACAATAATAACCACCAGTGGCGGGTGGGCCCCTGCCCAAAATGCCACCTCAAGGCCCCATTTTTAAAAAAAATTTGATTTTATCAAAATACTATATTTTTTCTGTACCACTAAAGTAACTCGTTTTTAGTAAACTACTTCCTCATTTTCTCGAAAAAATTGGCCCCTCAAAACATTTGCCAGCTGGGCCTTTCCCCTAAAAATTAAACCCGCCACTGACAATCACTACCGCTAATGAAATAATCCCAGCTGATAGGAACCAAAAAGAATCTCAAACCACCAGATTCCTCCACCTCAAATTCAACTATCCCTCTACCATTTTTTTCGAAACTCCCAGTGATCCTGTAACCCAGCCGAGCAAAGACCCCTCCACTCTCCTTCCCTGACCCATATCCCAACCCTGGGTGTCCCTAATTGCACCTCCCACTGGGGTCCGAAGCGCCGCAACCATCATCAACCCCATCAGTATTTACAATCATCACCTCGATCCTCGGAACCTGCCGTGACCTTGGACCTCTGGCGCGGCCAGGACAACGCCTTGCAGCTTGAGTTTCACGGTTTATTGGCAACGTTGCCCCGTTACACTCCCCGAGCGGCGCGTACGTGTCCTTAGCAGCGCTCGCGCGTCGTCGGCACGCTTTATTCACAGTCGAGTTTATTCGAGGCGGGGTCGTTGGATCGGCTGAAGGACGAACGAGCAGAGCTTGCTGAGGAAACCGGCACGCCGGACCAGACCGTTTCTGATGATTTATGTAAACAAGGTTGAGAACCTCGCGGGAGGTCTGACGCGTGGGCCGCCACACCGACGCTTCGAACCGTCGGCTAACAACCCCGTCTCCTCTTAAGGACTTCAACCCCCTTCCCCCCCCCCCCCGCCCCTCAGCCCGCTGTACACCTACACCTGCTGCTCTGCTGCTTACGGTACTGCTGGAATTTTATTGGGGCTTCCGTTGATGACGCTCGTTCGACGGTTTTGGAGTTTTGGGTGCCTTGGTTGTGGGGGTGTGGAGAGTTTGAAGGGGAGGTTTAACCCTGGGACGACACTGCGGGGTCGGCAACCCCGCCGGCAAGTGGATTTTATTCATTGCTCCTCACTTGAGGAGATCATCCACAACTGGAGCCCTAATTGCGTGTAGTCACTCAGCAGGTGCTAACCCAGGCTTACGATTAGATACGAAGGCAGTCTACTACCTAGTGCTCCTGGTACTTGCCTAGCTCCCCAAGTCACACCTTGCCGTACAGAGTATTATTTATTACTATTCATATTGCAATCTCTCCCACAGAGGCACTCCTAGTTCTGCATAATTCTTCATGTAGGCATCAGACACCTCAGTACACTTCCATTACCTACAGTTAGGGTTACCATACGTCCCGATTTTCAACCCTTGTCCCGGCCGCCCCGATCGGTTCACAAATACGTCCCGGTTTTCTTACTTCTGGACTTTCGACGGAACTCTATGAAGAAATTAAGAACGATGAAACCTTTCTGAGGAAGAACATTTCTGACTTGGCTCCCAAACGGATTGTTGCCTGTAGGCTTATATTGTATTCGCAACGTATATCGATCATACCCTCGATTACTGCCGGGGAGGGGGGTGATGTGGCGAACGGACACGTCGCAGCAAGTTCCAGAAAACGTAGCGCGTCAAAACAAACGGTCGCGGACCGCGACCTTTCCTCGCCCTAGCGGAGAGCCTTTCGAGACCGAGGTGGAGGGGCTAAGCGTGGCCCAGGCAGCTAGTCTCGCGAGAGCAAGCGACAGAACCACAACGAGCTTTCAATAAACAATTCTATTATTTGCCACCGTACCAGTAATCCTACATTGCCGTACTTGTAATTATTATCGTATTTTTCATTGTGCCATTTTCTAAACACTACAATCAAAGTACCGTCTTTCAAAAAAATTTCGTTCCGGTGAAGAAATATGGTAGCCCTGCCTATACTTATACCTCTAACTCAGTTGTAGAAAGCATCTTCGCCACTGGTACTAATCCAGTACACTAGTGCCAACCTAGAGCCACTCGATATAGGTCTTGAAGGAAGCTTCAGGTTCCAGATGACCAACTTTCCCAATAACCCACACCTCGAGCCCGTGTTCTCTCATAACGACGAAATATACCTGGTGTCGACAGGTTCCCTGAAAGCACGTTTTGCGCGGCGCATGCACATCGATCGGCCGCGCTCCTGATAACAACAGGCAAAGGCACACAGAGCTTGTGCAATAGACGGGAGGATTATTTGCATCGACTGTTTCGCCCCGGGGGTTGCCGGCAGCGGGAACGACGCAATAGGGTCCTCCTCGAAGCCCTCGGGCTTCGTAACGAGGCCCTCGCTGAATGGTAGGAAGAGGACACGAAACCATTTAACGGCGGGGGGAGACGAAAAATTGCGTCGTTCCTGCCGCACAAAAGGTGGGACCAAGCTGCGCCGTGGTAGTGATGCTCGTCACCTAGCCGTGGGGATATTCGGTAATTACTCGAGCTGGCTGCGCGCGTTCCCTAGAAATGCGAATGGAGCGTCGTATCAAGTTTCGTTGCGCCACGTTGTGCGCTGGAATGCGATCTCATCATCAAGGATTCACGCCTCAAAATTGGTGGACGGACACCTTGTACACCTATTGGACAGCGTTACTTGTCTGCTGAGGACATGAATACTACCTACGAATTAATATGGGAACATTATGAATAATATTGGGAGGAGCCAAAAAAAAAAACACCCCCAACAAATCCCCAAAATTCCATAGTTTTTTGAATTTCCGGATTCGGGATCTTCCCTTGTAAATAATTCTCCGACCCCCAACTTTGCAGAGTAATTTCATCCCCTGAACATAAATTGCTGCCGCTAAAAAAAATGTGTATCCAATATTTTTAGGTACTCTACCTGCATGCCGAGTTTCATCAAAATCGGTGTATAAAAATTCAGTAATATTTTTTGTGCGCTAAGTGTTAAATAGAAACTAATATGAAATCTGGGCCTTCTAGTCTTCTGTATCATTTTTTACAGCTTCCCGAGACCACTGGCTCGGCAGGACCAACTGCAGTGACTAAGGCGGAACATCAGAGCAGATCAAATTTTGATGAAATGGGATTTCCATGAGAGGCTTCTATCAGACCCAGGGATATACGACCACGCAAATGGTAGTTTTACTGTACGAGCATCTCCGGCAGGAAGGAGCAGGGTATTCCGCGCTTCATCCATCTCGAGAGGGAGGATTTTTCTGGGAGGATCCGTATGTGCGTAAGCGGTGGAAGGATCTCGCAAGTTCCTGCCCGTACATCCTCTCGTATCAATGGGGTTTTTGCGCGTCTGTTGTCATAGAAACGGGCGTGCCTACCCTGTCGAGAGACTCGAACCATCCCCGAATGCCGGCTCGATGCCACGTGGACGCAGAAAGGGGAAATCCTGATGCGTACATCGGCGCAGAGGCCGGCAGACAGCGGGCTTTCCATCATTCCTCGTCGTTTGACGGGTCTCGGAGCTATTGGGCTTCGTGTACCTCGCTGATCGTGATTTATTAATGCTGCAATGATGCTGCAGTCCCCATGTCCATGCCCGCGAAGCACCAGATACGACTGTCGCAGGGTGTTCATCATGATAATGGTATGAAATCCTATGAGCGAATTCTGGTGGTCTATGTTTGAAGAGGGGAGGGCCTTGTTCTTGTCTTGTGTGGATTCTAGAATTTTTGCTTCTTTTCTGAGAAGTAGATAGAGTGGTATGGATAGGGTGGATGCGGCTGTGCGTGGGACGCCCATGGGCGTTCAGGAAGTGTGTTGAGTAATAGAAGTCGCAGACGATCCGCACAGCGCGTGTGCACTTTGGGGATTCCTAGTGTTTCGCATTGAATGGATGCTGCTATGAGTTCTACTGCATTCCTCAGGGTTTAATCCAGTTTCTATGAAGAGTATTGTAGGATCCTCATGAAAAAGTCAAATAATTAGTACACAACTATGCGTGACGTGCCTGAGACTTGGGAGCTTTTCTGTTTGTTGAATTTTTTTAAAGCAGAAAAGAGTTGTAATAATTAATAATGCAGTAGCAGAGTGCAAAATTATCCTCGACATCTCAGCTTAGCCCATACTTGACACCCAGGTCTCAGTTCATCGTTAAAGCCACCAGAAAGACAACTTTGCAAACTCTTCCCCGCTCTTCTCTCATTAAAATCGATAGCTCGGCTGTCCGCATTCCCTGTCAGGCCGATCGATCAAATTCCATTCGCAGAATAATCATTTTCGAAGCCAGAGATCCGTGACGCGATCTCGCAATCGTGTCAGCGTGTCTGTCGGTTAAGCAGACGCGAATAATCGAGAGTAGCGTGCGGCGATGATTCGATACATGGCATCGATAGGCAAGAGTCGCTGTCCTTGCTCTCCTAGATCGACTATGTAGAACCAGATCGCTTCCACGGCTCGCGAAGGAACGCGGTGGACTTTTCTCGGGCAAGGTGGCGCGCACCAGCGTTCCTCCCTGTTCCGTTCCTCTTAATTCCAGCCGACGACGACGCAGAAGAAGCGAATCGCGCTCGCCACATAATGGATTTAACCTTCTGCAAAAGGACTTGGCTCCGTGGATCGTATCGCAGCTCTTGGGACCGTTCCGCCGCCTCCAATTGCCCTGTGAAAAGTATAGGCCGCTGGCTGTAACTTTCTGTTGGCTAAAGTGGAGCGGTAGGAGGTACAGGGTGTTTCAGGAGTACGGGAGTAATCGGAGGTTGATGAAATTTGGGGAATTGTGTGCAGGTTTGACTGTGAGGGAATTTTATTTGATCGAAATTTGAGATTGATGTGTACGGGAACATAGCTTTCATGGTTTGTGAGATATAGTATGATCACACAAATTTTACAGTTAGGAGGTTCATTGCAGGGGTGAAAAGTTGTGATAGGAATCAAGTTTAATAGATATTCACTGCTTACATATAGGCTTATTTATGGCGAATAATGAAGTTTATATATTTTTGATAGTAGTCATGTTCTGGTTAACTCAAGGACTTAATTTCCGGGTCACTCAAGTACTCAACTCCCAGTTAACTCGAGTACTCAACTCCCAGTTAACTCGAGTACTCAACTCCCAGTTAACTCGAGTACTCGACTCCCAGTTAACTTAAGTACTCAACTCCCAGTTAACTCAAGTACTCAATCCTAGTTAACTGAAGTACTCAACTCCCAGTCCACTCATGTACTCAACTCCCAGTTAACTCGAGTACTCAACTCCCAGTTAACTCGAGTACTCAACTCCCAGTTAACTCGAGTACTCGACTCTCAGTTAACTCAAGTACTCAACTCCCAGTTAACTTAAGTACTCAACTCCCAGTTAACTTAAGTACTCAACTCCCAGTTAACTCAAGTACTCAATCCTAGTTAACTGAAGTACTCAACTCCCAGTCCACTCATGTACTCAACTCCCAGTTAACTTAAGTACTCAACTCCCAGTTAACTTAAGTACTCAACTCCCAGTTAACTCACGTACTCAACTCCCAATTAACTCAAGTATTCAACTTCCAATTTATTTATGTACTCAACTCCCAATTTATTTATGTACTCAACTCCCAGTCCACTCAACTGCTGAGTTCCGTCCTCCATTGCAACTAACACCCAATTTTTAACTTACAGAAAACTCGACTAAAGTCTCAGTGCGTCCCGAATTAACATTCAAGTAATCTCAGTGCAAGTACTACTCATTAATTCTAAATCACTCGTAGCTAACATTAGCATTCAAATCCCACCAGCTTCCAAAATGGTATCACACCCTATCTAAATAAACTCTCAATCCATCTTAATGATCATGTCCCAGTAAACTCTCAGGCACTCTCAGCATCCTCAATTTTCATTAATCCCTTCCACTTCTCCACCCTGCACTAAAACAATCTTATACCAAATTACAACTCCCCAAGTTCAACAAGTCGATAATACCCTACAATTTCCATTCTTCAAACATACCTACAAATTCCCTAGGAGTATATTAATACCATACCTCCAGAAACCACTACACCTTTACATCCCATGCAACAAATGCCCCAGCCAGCCTTTAATTCCTCGATCGCAGGATAATAACTAGGAGGAAGATTGCACAATGGAGATTGTACCAAGATAAATTCAATGAGAATCACTCGGACCGCCAATGAAAATTGATTATATCGAGCGAAAGGGGCAGCTGCAATTTCTCCGGCAATTTTCCTCGAGCGCAGTCGATCGACTGCCGGCATTTCTAGCGCAATCCCGCGCGGCTTTACCCTCCGATAGTAAACTCGGTCGATGCGATAAAGCAAAGCTGGCTCCACGGCTGTCTTCGGGTCCTTTTTCTTCTTATCTCTTCCCCTCCTATCACCTTTTGATACTTCTCGCCGTTCGTCTTCGCGTTAATGTCCCTCCTTTCTTCTGTGCTTTTTGCATTCCCCAATATCCCGTCCCCCTTCTTTTTTTTCTCTCTCCACGCGCATTTTTTCCCGCCGTCGTTGCGCGTGTTTCTTGCCTCCTCGTCCTTCCCTTTTCTCATTTTAGTTTCCTGGGATCGCTGCTTCGCCGCCAGTCACGTCTCCCTCCGCTTCATTAATAATACTTGATCATTCCCGCTCGAGCAACAAAGAGAACATTTCTACGCGCGTGGTTTTTTTCGCGTTTCACTTCTGTCTTCGTATCAATGCACTTCCTCCCTCCTCGGTATCTCGATTATTTCGCTTTTATCTCGCGCAGTAATTTCCTGCAGCCTTTGTCAAGGTCCTCCGCTATATAGCCCACCGCAACGCGGAGTCTTGCCTCTCTGTTTTATTCATTCCGTGCCGGCTTCTCTTTTTCGAACACCATTCAGCTCCCTGTTCTACATGTTGCCCGTAATTATGTCTAATTATACCAGCATTCGCTGCTCACGGGTCTCACGTTCCAGTTCAATAATTAATTTTCCTCGTCGTTTGATCGTGTTTTTTTTTTTTCATACTATTTCCTGTGCCGCGGCTTCAAGGTCCTTCGGCATCCTGTTGCACATTGTCGGACGAATGCGTAGCTTTTTTTCTTCCTCCCGTTTCGCCGTGCCTCGACTTCGCCGCTTGTCGCCGCCGCGAGCCATCCCGTAGTTCCCCGCATCGTTCCGTTCGAACAATCGAAATCGTGAAGAAGCGTGAGCCTTATCACGGCGAACGTCGTCGCCGGGGCTCAAGAGGAAAGTCAACAGAGATTAGAAATCGGTATTTTGCTCGCTCGCTTCGGCAAATAACTGCACGAAGAGAATAGACTCTTCGAACGGATTCTCCGGCTCGTTTGCGTTTCGTGCGGGGCGATTTTAATGCCTCTTTACCCTTTTCCCCATGCCCAGCCTTTGATGCAACGAGGAGTTGAGAGTTTTAAACACTTACTTGGTACTTAGTTCTTTTGTGGAAGCCAAAAGCGTTCGAATTCGAAAATAAATCTTATTTTCACATGAAACTTTTTCAGAATCCCCTCGTTAAATTGTCTAAATATACAGTGTTTTTAAATAATGGATGCAAAAAAGATTCCGCGCTAAAAAATGCATCGAATATGACCAATGAATTTTTCTCGTACGACGCTTGGTTTTCTAGTGAATCAAGTTTGAAAATTCTGCGGCTGATGCGCGTGAATCCACACTTGCCCGTCTCCATTTCCAAATTCGATTTACTCAAAAACCGTGCGTCGTACTAAAAAACTTTATCCCACATTTTCGATCCATTTTACAAAGCTGAACCACGCTGTCGTCAAGTTTCCCTTCCACGACGTCTCATTCCGATTTTATTACCAAATTATATAATGCCGATTCTTCCGAAACGCCCTCCGAAACGGCAACCGAGCGGAGAGGTTCGGTGAAAGTTGGAGGGACGTTGACAATCGTTCCGGCAGCTGCGTGTAAATACACTTGACTTTCGGTTCGGCGTATTTTTAGTGCGACCGATTTCCGCGAATGGCGTGCATCACCTGGCGCGTATTTTCGCGCGCGGTGACATTGCGTCGTTTTTAGCACGAGGACGTTATACCCCGACAGCCGCGACGCCGTTGTTCCGAGCATCGAGCGACGCATCGATAACGGGCGTGCACCGCTATTTAAAGGCAATATTAAATGGCGGAAAATTGCTCGCCGTGATCGTTTAATGGCAGCCTGTCTCCTCCCTGCCGGGGAGCATTGTACAGTTTTATCGCGCCGCCGGACGAAAACTGCGATGCCCGGCATCGTCGTTTCTAAGTTAACCTTCAATCAACCGGTGCCACGGCCTAACCCTTCTCGCTCGGGCCGATGAAATTGTTACGTTGCCGCGTTAAAAATCGTCGGCTGTGTACACTTTCGACGGGGGATTGTCGATGAGTACACGTTGCGTGTTGGGGGATTTTTCGCGTCGACGTTGATTATCGGCTAACGCTTTGCTGTTCATGAGAGGAGGACGGGGTTGTTATTACGAAATGAGCGATTCGTCGTGGTTGGGGAATTGAATCGTTGGGGTTTTGTTGCGTAGATCGTGAATTGAGATTGGGCGTTTTTTAATTCGGCGCTGGTGAAGGTTGGTTTCTTCTTGTTCGGAAGGAGTATGCTCTGCGTCCTCCCACTTTGTTAAATTTTCTGATATTTTATGGGATATAGATGAGTTAAACAAGATTGCAGGGGGGGGCCATTTTATGGTGTGGTGATAAATCGTTACTGCGTTCTTTGTTGAATCATTGAAGTAGAGCACTGAAGAGGTGAGTATGCGCATCCGCCATATTGGGTCCTCTGGAGAGAGAAGATTATTGAGTACCCGCCTTTTTCAGTATTGCCAAATTCGCTTTATAAACCAAATATAAACTAAAATGTAATAAAATACTCTAATAATGTGCCGTGCTACCATGTATCAATAGCAAGGACGCATATTTTGTTTATCAAGTGAATCTGACCATACTTAAAAACCCATACAGCACACCTCGTTGCAGCGGTTGCAGGGACGTTGCTGCAATGTTACGTTGTTGCAGGTTGCATTGCAATATTGTAGGAACGTTCCTGCAATATTGTCGTGCATTATTGGGGTGGCAATGATCCTACAAATTGCAGCAATATTGCAATTTCGTTGCCGTGCAATGTTCCATTGGCAACGATCCTGCAATATTGCTGCAATACTGCGCCCACATCGTCGTGCAATGTTCCAGTGGCAACAGTCCTACAATATTTCTGCAATATTGGGCGCACATCGTCGTGCAATGTTCCAGTGGCAACGATCCTACAATATTGCAAGAACGTTGCCGTGCAATGTTCCATTGGCAACGATCCTACAATATTTCTGCAATATTGCGCGCACATCGACGTGCAATGTTCCAGGGGCAACGGTCCTACAATATTTCTGCAATATTGCGCGCACATCGACGTGCCATGTTCCAGTGGCAACGGTCCTACAATATTTCTACAATATTGCGCGCACATCGACGTGCAATGTTCCAGGGGCAACGGTCCTACAATATTTCTGCAATATTGCGCGCACATCGACGTGCCATGTTCCAGTGGCAACGGTCCTACAATATTTCTGCAATATTGCGCGCACATCGTCGTGCAATACTGTAGTGAAAACTTGTGGAAACATTACAACAATATTCTGAAGCAACTATGACTTTGTCAAAATTTTTCGAAATATGTACATGACGTCGAGTGGATTCTACGGCGTGTTTCATTTAACTGGATACGCACCGCAATATTGCCGAAGAGTTGCAGGATCATTGCCACAATTTTGCCGTTTCGTTGCAGAATCATTGTCGGAACGTTGCAGGACTACATATTCGTAATGTTGCCGCAACTTTGCAAAAATACACACCTGCAATATTGCGAAGGCGGACATAGGACTGAACCTGCAACGTATCTGCAATGTTATGTTGCAACATTGCCATCTTGCACCGTATCATTGCAGAGACGTTGCTGCAATGTTATGGTGCTGTGTGGGAAGGCGGGTAAGGTAAAAGACCCAATACGTGGACACGTCCCAGTAGCCGGACACTGGTGCAAATAATACTGATTAGTACATTTAATATTCGCTTTATCCAAAAAAAGAACTATTTTATTCAATTATTCAAATATTTAGTAAAATATATTCATATATATATATATTTGGTATATTTGTAACACTTTCGTAAAAAACAATTTATTCTCTTGAACTGTCCGCTTTACACCATTTTAGTATTGGATTTATCTGATTTGCTAAGCAGTCGATGTTACACACCAATACACATAACCTTAAAATTAGGCATTCAATAATAGATTCTTTTTACTCAAGTTTGTTTACTGATTTGAATAAATTACTTGTACAGAAGAAATATGCAAAAAGAAAAAACTATTGTGTTGTTTTTTTATTTAATTTCTCTAGAAAACATCCAAATTGCCGATGTTTCATTATGTGTGGGACAGTAAAATCGGGACGCCGGGACATACTAGTTAAGCTGTCCAAGTATTGGGCCATTGTATGCTCTATGAATTTTCAATATTTCACAAAATTATTCACTCCTACAATATGTGTTTTTTTTTTTAAATAATAAAGTACACACGATGCCCCATGTAATTGCAAAATCGTTTTTATATAAATCGATTTGTATAACTGAAAAATTCTCAAATGTGTGTACGCCGTACCTTAAATGTCCAGGTATTGGGACATTTACCTTACTCAATAATCTTCTCTCTCCAGAGGACACAACATGGCGGATGCGCATACTCACCTCTTTAGTGCTCTAATTAAAGTTAACTCCCCTTTGATCTAGTTGGATAGAGTTTCAGAATAAATTCCCTAGAATTTTATTTTCCATATGTTGTGAAGTTACTTAAAGTACTTTTTCATTCTGCACGAATCCTTTATGTCACGTAATGCCACTCTTTACATTTACCCCATATAAGTATCAAAGTTCCACGACATTTATAACGCCCTGCAAAAATTCCCCATGAAGCTAACGCGCCAGAAAATAAGAGCATTCCCTTCTCCCAAAGCAAAGCATGTCGAACCACCATAAACGTCACTCGGCCGACCTTTCCTGCGACGAATATTGACTGCGTAAAATCGTGGCCAGCGTCCCGACAGTGTTGCCAACCGTAAACAAATTCCCCTGTGTTTCTTTAGATTCTCAACGGCGAGCGTCCGTCGTTCGCGGAGGTCTATCACAGTTGTGTCGCATGACGTTGGTTTAACGAGAGCCCAGGCCGTCTTCAAAGGGCACCAATAGAGCGGATTTATAAAATACGCCTACGAGTGCACGCGCGGCCGTCTGTTTATGCCGGTGCAATGTCTCAGCAAGGTCACACACATGATCGCTGGCTCGTAAATGCTTTTAGCATGCGCTGCCTACAGGCCTGCATCGTAGAACATCACGGATAAACGGCGTCGCGTGTACGTGTGCAGCTTATTCAGTGGATATCGAGCGCCCGGCGGCGTGTGGGTCGATGGTTTTAATTGAATCTGGGGACATTGGGTCGGCCAGGTTGCCTGCATCCACGATTCGTACTTCCCCGTTGCTCTTTCGCTGAGAGAAACTCAACTTTCGTGGGTTTAAGTTGAGGGTATGTCTTTGATGCCTATTTCATATTTTTTTTGTAAGATAAATTTTGGGGGAGAGGTTGTAAAAACTTCAGGGGCGATGGTAAAATTTTTGAAGTTGCGCTAGAGGTTTCGGTGCGCGCCAAAGATATTTTGAGTTTCTTGGTTTTTGGTGGTCTGGCGATTGAAAACTGTAGGGGTTGGAAGGGAAGTAAGGAAAAGTGCTGATAAGTAGGGAAACCAAGTAGGGGTTTGTGTTTTTGAGTTGAGCACGTCCAAAAAAAAGTTTTCGGGAAAATTTTTCCAAATTATTTACTATTGAGTTTTTTATACGCTCAAAAATTATGTGACCTATACGTTGCACTGGACGCTGAAGGGTTAAATATAGTGATACTGTAACATTTTATTTGTTTGTGGAGACCAATATATACAATCTTAGTCAGTTCCCTAAGAATTGAAAAATTCGTTATCGCCATACGGCAGAATATCAAAAACCATAAAACTTTGAATGGAACTTTTTTCGATATCTTTTACGGTTTCGCACATATCCACGATGATATAAAACCTCACAATTTCTTCAAGGGGGTGTTTTCACCCCTAGCACTGTTTTATTACCGAAATAAAAAATGGTTACGTTATTAGCATCGCTTGAACTAAATTCTGCAAAGTTTCAATTTTTTTTTTTAATTTTCGAGTTGCCAATCATCCCTTGTTAGTGAAACGATGAATGAATTTCCATATCGCTTGCTTACAATAATTATTTCGGAATTCAAATTTGTTCTGCAGCTTCCGAAATTATAAAAGTCTCCAAGTGCTCCCATCAATCTCCGTTCATCTTAATAAAAGAAATTCATTATCCCTCAACCTGACCCGTCCTTCTCCTCCCGAACTACTATCGCACTTGCTCAAACACTTCCAATTAAAAAAAAAGGTCTCTTCCCCAAACAAAAAACACGACTCCCTCAACCATCCATCAAATTCCTCATCGCGGAACACTCCGCAAGACCCCGAAAGCCGAAATTTCCTCCACCCGACGCCCCCCAAAATTCTCCAAAAATTTCCCAAAGTATGGACTCCTGTACCCCACATATTACAGTGCAAAACCAGATATACCCCGGCCGGCAAGAAGTAATCGAGTAACTCTATTCCCGTGGCTGATAAAAATGGATACGTTAAGCACGGACGCGTTTCACGACCAGACTCGTCTTCCATTCGGTTAAACGACGATATGCACGTGGCTGTGTGGGGCCGCTGCCGGGTGTATAGACGTTGCAGAGCGTACAGGTAATGGTCTCGGGCGAGCGTTGCTTTGGCGAGCATCGTAAAGTGGGAGCAAGAGCACCAGGGTTCAAGAACACCCGCTACCACTCCTTGATCAATACCAGCGGGATATTCTACGTTCTACCGCGATGTTCGAAACGCAGTGCGGCACACGCACGCACCACCGACGCCCGGCGTCGCCACGGGACAGGCCGTGCACACACGCCGGCAGCCGGCCGTGGAACACGACCGTGTAACGAGCCACCTTGTTTCTAGGGAATTAATTCGTACCTTGGGAAACGATGCCCGCCCCACACGCACCCGTGTCTTTTAATGTCCCCGCGGAGGCAGTTCGTTTCGGGGCCTCGAACGTTCTCTCGATGGAGATACTTGCCGATCGTGCGGTGGTGCTGCTGGGGGGTTGGATGGGCCTCGCGTATCCTCGATTGGTATTCATGGTGTCTTGGAGGAGAATGGGTATTTAAAGCGATATGATGGAATTTTATGTTTGAGGGAATTTGAGGGTGTGGCGATACTCATTGTTTTTGGGGTTGTCAGAGTGGTTTGGTGAGGATTCGTGGAAGATTATAGGGAGGATTTTTGTTTTTAGAGTTCGGGTGTTTTTTTAATTGATGTTATGGAATTCTGTGGTTGGATGCATTTTGATGGGGGTAGGTAGAAGATCTGTAAATATTCGAATAATTTCGAATAATTTCGAATAATTTCGAATGATTTCGAATAATTTCGAATAATTTCGAATAATTTCGAATGATTTCGAATAATTTCGAATAATTTCGAATAATTTCGAATGATTTCGAATAATTTCGAATAATTTCGAATAATTTCGAATGATTTCGAATAATTTCGAATAATTTCGAATAATTTCGAATGATTTCGAATAATTTCGAATAATTTCGAATAATTTCGAATGATTTCGAATAATTTCGAATAATTTCGAATAATTTCGAATACGAATAATTTATTTAAATAATTCCAATATTCGACTATTACGGATCATTCGAATATTCCAATGATTCTGAGTATTCGAATATTCGAATAATTCGAATCATTCGGAGTATTCGAATAATACAAAGTCCAAATTTCGGATTGTACCGAATGCGAATCTAAAAGCTTGAAAAATAAATGATTGTAACAGCCAATATGAAAGGAATTTCTCGATAAAGTGTGAAAAATATTTCATGTTCAGATTTCTATTCGGTCCTACAATCCGAAATTCGATCACTCCGAATATTCGAATAATGTTTGAATATTCGAATACTCCTAATAATTGGAATATTATTAGAATAGTTCTAATTATTCGAATATTCGAATTATTCGAAACTCAAATTGGAATTTTACTGGTATTCGAATACTTAGATTTAGAATATCCGAATATGCGTCACAGCCCTAAGTAGTAGATAGGTCATAAATAGGATTCAACGACGATTTACCTCCTTTTCGACTAGAGATTATTTAAATTTTTTAAGCCAATTACGGTAGAATATTGGCTGAGGAAAGGAGCCATATCCGTCATACATGAAATTTCAAGACTCCCAGTATAACTCCACTGGTTCTCCACAGAATCTGCCATTCGGAGAATCAATATTTCACTAAACACTTAATTTTTCATAAACGAATCCAGAATTCCCATCAGACATTCCACAAAGAATGAAAACCAGCTGGTAGTGACCTAATAAGCGATTCCACGACAACATCCACTTCGCCCATAAGGAAATCGGAGAATAAGGTAACTGGTCCACCGGCGGAGCACGTGAAACAACGAAAATCTTTGACGCGAATGCGTATCTGCATTGCAAATGTGCGTTTAAACCTTTTTTGATTCCCTGGAAAGAATAAAGAGGACGATCGCGTCGAGATCGTGGCTCGCCGATTGCGCCACGCTCCCGCCAATAGGATGGCGAGGCTCGCGCGTGCAGTTTGGCAAAAGAGAAACCGGAATAACGTATCGCCGTGGCGTAGAATTCTAAGCAGGCTGCTGGCCATTTCGTATACGGAAACAGGTTCCTTTTGGCGAATTTCGACCGCTCTTCTTCGCCACGACGGCGCTCCCTGCACCTCGGAACTCTTCGGCTTATGATAACGCATCGCCTTTCACTCGGTCCTTCTTTGTAGTCGTTATTCATTTATGACACGCGATTATCAGTGTTCGGGTGAAAAATGAGAATCTAACCTGGGCCTACTGGTGTTTAATACTTTATACTAAGTTTATCTTTTTTTAGGTGAATCATTTTTACATTAGTATACATATAGAGAAATATGGGGACTGAAATGTTCCGCTGTTGTGGAATATTGTATTAATAGAGTACTGAGTGTTCCTAGTCGTGCGTTTTCAAAGTTCTACAGTGTTGGCTTCAATTTTATTAAAATTAGGAACTTATGGAATATCGCGGTTTTTAATAATTTTTTATTTAAATTCTATTGAAGTGTCCAAATATTTATTAATTATTAAATTAATTTGGTGGTATGTATATTAGTTGAGTTTATGAAATATGAAAGTTTTAGTAGCTTAGCAGCTTCAGTAGTTTTTACGAACTTAATTTCGTAGAAATACAAGAACTTCGCCCCGGCACATTGGTTAGCGACTCCAGGCACATTGGTCCGGAGCGCAAAGTCATCCTAAATTAAATATACGACTTCCATCTTGTTTTAGTCTCGGTTCGCTTCTTAAAGTGTTAGCAACTTATGTATCAAAAAAATAAAAATCATGCCACTGCAGCAGAAATTGGGAAAACTTTCTTCATAATGGTTTGGAAAGCAAGTGGCAAATCTCAGGAAGAAATTACTGTGCCCTTTAAATGTATTTGTTTCGTGGTATGTAGAGCTAATTAAATCGCTGCATAGTTACTCACTCTTGGAGAGTGGCATGTGAAATATTGATGATGTCCTAGGAAAGCCTCGCGATACATCGGGGTTGATAAGTGTTCAGGATTTGTTGGCGTTTCGCTAGTCCATTAATCACTTTGAAAAGGAACAATGAATCAGCGATCGTTCCGCGGGAACTTTCGTTGGGTACGTTGTGCTTCTGTGTGATTGGCAAACAACTATGTACGGCGAACTTTCCCTATCTGCTACTCAATCTTGACGATATGAAAGTGAAGGAGTTGGTATTAAAATGGAAATGAAAATTAATGTTAACTGTCCTGATAAAGGGACCAAATTTTACAAGGATGTAGGGGAGGCTAGTACCACTAACTGAAACCCAAAAAATTTTGGAATTCAGAAATTTACATAAGAACTTTAATTAATCAATACCAAAAAACTTTAATATCTATTCATTTTTAAATTACTCTAATTATCAGAGTTTTGGATTTTTCATCATGGATATTTTCCAATTTTGGTACTGGAGGAATATGTGAAAGAGTTTATACCCGAATTGTAGATTAGTTTTATATTCAAAACCTTATCATTTGTAGAATAGTGTCTAATCATCAGCAAACAGAAATTTTCTGAAGCATCCGTTCGTTTCGGGAAAGTAGATTCCCAAAGGGCATCGCGATGTAAACCTTATCTGACGCTTATCTCTGTCAACAGACATGGGGAGATCCGATCTGTCTTGTCCTTTAGTGGAAAATACAAAAATTTGTAACGCGAGCGATGATTGAATTGATCAATCATATTAATTGATTTGCTGAGCTTTTCCCCCTCTGTGTTGTATCTGCCTGCATTGTGGGGACGGTAAAAAATCGTGGAGGCGATAGAGATGAAAAGAAATGCTTGAAAATAAAATATTCATAGGTTCAACATTTTACACATTCAATAAACGTAGGTACGGTGACGTTTTGGGATTTCTATTCAGAAGTCTACAGACTTTCAAGTTTTTTTTTAAATAACGTAGTCTTCAGTTTCATTTGTTACAAAAACCATTTATTACCTTCCAAAACTGACTTTCAAATTCTTCAAAAACCAAAGTCAAATTGTCCAAGTCTGCATTCTCCCAAAATCTAAATCCCCCAAGTTAAAATCCCCAATAACACTATCTCATAAATATGATCCCATTTTGCGGCGCCAATTTAATTGAAAATTTGAAATTAAAATTTAAAAATACTCGCTTTGTTTAGTATAAACTTAATAAAGATCAGCAATTTTTCTCAAGCCATTCCCCTCTACATAAATAAATGCCACATTTCCAGAAACACCACCCACCAACCCATACAGCACACCTCGTTGCAGCAGTATTGCAGGGACGTTGCTGCAATATTACGTTGTTGCAGGTTGCATTGCAATATTGCAGAAACGTTCCTGCAATATTGTCGTGCATTATTGGAGTAGCAATGATCCTACAATATTGCAGCAATATTGCAATTTCGTTGCCGTGTAATGTTCCGTTGGCAAACGATGGTACAATATTGCTGCAATATTGTACGATCGTTGCCGTGCAATGTTCCATTGGCAACGATCCTGCAATATTGCTGCAATATTGCGCCCACATCGTCGTGCAATGTTCCAGTGGCAACAGTCCTACAATATTTCTGCAATATTGCGCGCACATCGTCGTGCAATACTGTAGTGAAAACTTGTGGAAACATTACAACAATATTCTGAAGCAACTATGACTTTGTCAAAATTTTTCGAAATATGTACACGACGTCGAGTGGATTCTACGGCGTGTTTCATTTAACTGGATACGCACCGCAGTATTGCCGAAAAGTTGCAAGGATCATTGCCACAATTTTGCCGTTTCGTTGCAGAATCATTGCCGGAACGTTGCAGGACTACATATTCGTAATGTTGCCGTAACTTTGCAAAAATACACACCTGCAATATTGCGAAGGCGGACATAGGACTGAACCTGCAACGTCTCTGCAATGTTATGTTGCAACATTGCCATCTTGCACCGCATCATTGCAGAGATGTTGCTGCAATGTTATGGTGCTGTGTGGGAACCTCCCAATCCCTAAAACAACCGAATTGAACCACCTAAAAAATTCCCATACACATCTCCCAATTAATTCACACCTCGCTCCCAAGCACAACAACAGACATCAACCATTCACAACGCAGTCCTCCAAACAGTATTACTAAAATCCTATCACAAGATCCACTCACCTAACCCAGAGCCGGGGAGAAGCAAAACAACCAGTCTTACTCAACGCGCCATGCAATTTCGCCATGAATAACACACAGGCTGCCTAAACTCGCGTCACTCAATGCGCCCCGCTCGAAAGGAGAAGCTAGACGGCGGGCGGGGAGGTGGCGATGGCGCGCCGATGTGTTGTGTATGTCAGAGGACCAAAGGTGGATGCACATTCTCGTATTATAATTGCACTCGAGGCTGGGACTCGAATGCCATTAAACCAGTCACGATCGCTTGGCCTTGGACTGCAGTTGCACACATTGTCCCCTTCCCCCTCGCCCTTCTTTCACTCTGCCCCTTCCAGCCTCCCCCCCCCCCAGCCCCCACCTCGCCCTTGCATTTCTTGCCGGTTCTGTCCTCGAGTCCCTCGGCATCCTTCAACGTCTCTTTTTCGGCGCTCCATCGGCCACCGCGGATTATAAATAAGTCGAGTTCTGCGGCGAGTCCATCGAAATGGGGTAAAAGAACGCGGCTTTCGAGAATATTCGCCGCTGCCCGAGGATCGGGCCGCGAAAAATATGCTCGCGGTCGGCGATGGTTGCGCAAAACGGTTCGCCTTGCCTGATATTCTTGTTCAACGCGAATGTCACGCTCGGGGAGACATTTTCTTTGCCCTTTTTTCTCAGTGGGGGCTGAAAATACTCGATTATCTTCTTTTTTTTTTTTTGACTCGTCGATGCTGGATGCTTCGTGGCGGGTTGGGTTTTTGGGGGGGGGGGGGTTTGATGCACGGAGGTGGTAGAACGTTATGAAATGGGGGGAAAGTGTGGAGTGACGTTTTCTGGTACGACGCTTCGTTTTCGAGTGAATCCTGTTCCAAAATTGGGGGCTAACAAAATTGCGTTTTAGAATATCTCGACGATATTTGGAAAACTTTAAGGCACTTTAAGATTGGAATGTGGTGTACTTCAGCAGGAATTTCGCTTGAATCTGTATTTCTTAAATGCACCCGGATATAAACGGTCACGTGGTGGACGTTTCAATTCTGGAACTTGTTTTTCTCAGAAACCGGAGGTCGGAGGAGGAGACTTCTTCTCACATTTTCGATTCATTTGTCATGGTAGAATCATCCTATAGGCTTGAAAAAAGTATGACACGATTCCCCCTATTTTTGAATTTTTTTACAGAATTTTTTGTATAATTCTTTTGTTCATATTCACTGAAATGGAAGCATCTCAGCTGAACGATTAATTTAAACGTTGATGGCAAGGATCCCCCCAGGATTTCCGTTTTGACATCACGCTCGTTCCAGCTCCAGTTGGGGGAAGAAAAGCGCGCGCGCAATGGAGCCCCATAAAAATCCGCGAATCGGGCAATGTGTTACGCGTAAAAGCAGGTTTAAGGTGTTGGCGAGTACCCCATAAATTTCACTTTCTTTCTTAACAGCGCAATTTCTCGCCGGGCATTACCATTCCCACCGAAGAATGGGGAAATTATGTAAATGCCGTCGCGACTTCGCCAAGCCGTCTGCCAGTTTCTCTTCGTCTATTTCTGTTTTCGATACGTCCCCACGCCATCGGCTCGCCGCATCGCCTGCAAAATTAATAAAATCGCTGCCAGGCATCGCGACACGCCAATGGCTTCAACGAAATTGCTATCCTCGCGGTACGATTAACACTTTGACAGTCATAGCTTTCGGAGCAGAAACGTGCGAGCTGCTTCTCGATATCTGATGGATATTGAAGTTCTCATAGTGAACGAAACCATAAATGGATTTACATGGTAGTAGTGGCGGACTAGGTCTAAAAATATTGGTTGTCAGGAGACAAGGGGGCCCACCCACAACTATAAATTTTAGTGCAAAAATTAGTTAAGTCAGTTGAGTCAGTTGAGTCAGTTGAGTTACCTAAGTTACCTGAGTTACCTGAGTTACTTGAGTTACTTGAGTTACTTGAGTTACTTGAGTTACTTGAGTTACTTGAGTTACTTGAGTTACCTGAGTTACCTGAGTTACTTGAGTTACTTGAGTTACTTGAGTTACTTGAGTTGCTTGAGTTGCTTGAGTTGCTTGAGTTAGTTAAGTTAGTTAAGTTAGTTAAGTTAGTTAAGTTAGTTAAGTTAGTTAAGTTAGTTAAGTTAGTTAAGTTAGTTAAGTTAGTTAAGTTAGTTAAGTTAGTTAAGTTAGTTAAGCTCGTTAAGCTAGTTAAGTTAGTTAACATACAGTAATATTGTTGACACTTCTATTATATTGTCAAGCTACTAAAAACGTCATTAACATTTTTAACATATTGTCTGATGTTTAAGGCAAGGATCCCATTTGCCATCGGGCCACTTGCCACTGCATGGCAGTATATTCTGTAGAAGCATATTTTTATTACTTACCAAAGCAGTGTGTATTTTAGAGTTCACTAGAATATACGAAAAGTTGATCCAAATTTGAACGTTTTGGGTAGAAGTTTTACCTTGAAGAAACGATAAGGCGTACCAACGCCACGTGCTTCTGAATTTTCTCGTTCCCCCGATTCATTTGCCACGTGATCCAGGGCAGTTAACCTTTTAAGTAGAACTCCGAGTTCCGATTCGTTGCAGAACGCTCGTGATAACTGCGATACCAGACACGTGCAGGTTACCAGCTCGAATCGAAGAATTTGCTGTCGAGGTGAAGGCTAGTAGACATTTCCTTATATTCTGAACATCCTTTGATTGCCCCACTCATAGTAGCGGATTTGAGGAAAATTTCCCAGGTGGCAAACGTTCTGGGACACCCTGTATTATAACTGAATTATAAATAAATCGCGCTTGTGGTATGAAAATTATGAGAGTCCGAAAAAATATAGTGTCAAAACCACCACAATTTCCGCTGATCGCAGAAAAACGATTCTATCCCACTTTTGGCTACACGAACCTTCAGCAACTCAGCGAAAAAAAAAATTAAATCAAACCAAAATCTAAATTATAGCCCAAGTTACATTCTCTGGTCCCTTATACGCCTCACAACGCAAGGAACCTCAGAGTAACAGTGTTGCCCGCTGAACCCTCCATTTGTATTTGAAAAGACGTTCACACGCAAGTGGACGTCGTAAAATTTTCGAATCCTTCTCATGCGAGGTCGCCATCGGGAGCCAGAGGGGTTGGCGATTACGTGGGGATCGGGCAACAAGGTGTGCCGGATATCTCGTCCAGATGCAACTGCAGATGCCCTGGGTAAAAGGAAGAAGACGTGCCCTAAATCGATCTTCTAATCTGCTCCCCACTAGTAGAGGATGTGACCTTGGTGCGTGCACGGTCTGTCGTCCACCTGTTTCGCCCGCAAAACGAGAGCGACTTTGGATGTTAATCAAGCCAGATCGTTGTTTCCTCCTCAATTCTGCTTAACGAATTCTGCTCCTCCTTATATCTTCCAGGAAGTCTTTAGTGGCCCCTGTTGCATAAGGTGGGCATTGAAAGGGCGATCGCAGATTCTCGATTAAAATTACCTGGGCAATTTAGCTTTCCACTGTTTCTTTGAGAAATTTCGAGTGTGGTCTTTGTGTTTGAGAAATGAGCGAGCGGAAGTAATGTGATTTCTGATAATTTTAGGCCAGCTATATAGTGGTGGTCAATTTTTTAAAGTTTTCCTTGTGGAGTTAGAATTCTTTTCGAAGTTTTATATTCCTAGATTTTTTCCACTTTGGGGTGTTTTATTGTGAGAGTTCAAAATAATTCGTGAGAGGCACATTCACTGTCACCCTTCAATCAGAATTGTCAACAGCCATCGCAACTTAAATTATACTAAAAGAAATTGATGGAATCTAAATTGGTCGCTATGTCAACTGAATTTAGCTTCATGACCTGGGTGACCCCCAAAGCATGGTGCACCATGTCGAAGAAAGCTGGACATGAAGTGTTCTAAACGATTCATTTTTGTATGTTAAAGGTCGCAATCCGACAGTTTGTTTTAGTGTCCATTCATGACGATTCCGTCGGAAGTAACTGTATCGAGTACCGGTATCTTGTCAGGGACCGCAAAATGCAGGAGGGAATTAATTCACAATGGGAGAAGCCCTTCAGCCAGCTGCTGCGATGCAGGATGGACGACGGTCGAGATTCTGAAGTAGTTTCTTTCATACTAAAGACTTCCGTTCTATGCGCGGAATGCGAGTATAGTAACCCAGTGACATGTAAGGAATCCTAACGAAGTGATGCCCTTACTTCCTACACGCCACGGATGACTCACTTGAGCCGCGTGAATGCGACGCGCACTTCCATTACATCAAACGGAAGGGTGGAGTCTAATCAGTGTTCGGCTAGACGCAAAAAAATTGTACAATTTTGAAGGGGACTTATTGTAACAATTTCATCAAAGGTCTTCTGGTTTTGAACTTGGGGACGACTAGATCCAGGGTAGAAAGGTTTTAAAATTCATGACTTGTGGCATAAAATTGGGTCATTAGATGATATGCAATTTGGAAAGTGTGAGTGATTTTATTATTAGTTAATGGTCAAGAAATTATCAACCCACTGTATTTTGATGTCAACGAAGGAAGGCTAATATGTACAGTATGTATAGGGAATTAAAGGAAAAGAGTGAAGATAAAAAAAATTGGGGAGCTATATACCTAGTGACACTGTCAGTAAATATTTAGCATCACTATATATTTTATAAGTGAGGTAGAATCTGTTGTCAAAAAGCAATTTCCACACGAGTAGAGTTACAATTATCTTCCAAATGTAGAGAATTTCAGAAGATTATCTTACGTATAATTGGAGTGACTAATTGCACTCCCAGTTACTCAGTTGAGCCCCCAGTCACCTAGTTCCACTCCCAGTCACCTAGTTTTACTCGCAGTGTCGCGTAATTCTATTTCCAGTCACCTATTTGCACTCCCAATCACCTAGTTTTGCTCCCAGCCAACTAATTCTATTCCCAGTACCCTAATTGCACTCTCGGTCACCTAATTCTACTCCCGGTCACCTAGTTGCCTGCCCACCAACTATTCCCACCACCAGTGTGAAAGAATGCCCTGGACATCCCTGTCCAAACGCATCCCCAGCATAAAAACTCCACATCCATCTTCCAAAGCCGAAGGTTTCTAAGCAAAATATTCTCATCCTCGAATCCTCCCGCTATATTTCACCCGGTTCAACCTACGAGAAAGGTTCCCAGCGCTGCCCAGTTCCCTGGACTCCTCAGCCCCAGAGAAATCCCGCAGCACCCAAGCGTCCGAACTCCTGAGGAGCAGGTCCCCCGCGTCCACGGGATGTAAATACACCCAGTCCCGTGGGGCAAGACGCCTCTCACGTGCAGCAAGCCGTCTCGACAAGCCTGCGGTACAGTGGAACCAGGTAAATCGTTTCCTGCCCGTAGGAAACGCTCCGGCCAGCGTTTATAATGCACGCCACGAGGAGAGGCCAAGAGGAGTCGCGCAGTGGAGCAGTTTCGTTCGAGTCGAACGCTGCCTACGACCGCAGGCGCTATGGGGGGCAGGGAGGGTCCACAGACACACGCATCGGGGAATGAGGAACGAGGAGGGACTGGTGCAGAACACAACTGGAGAGCGGGAGCGAAAGAGCGGCGGGGCAGGAGAAGGAGGGATGACGGAGGCGAGCACGGAGATGCATACGAGACTGAGGACGACCGTGTGGGGACTTGGGCGAGGGGTCGACGGGGGGCCTAACGTCGTCCTTAGCTCTCGGACGGCCCGGCCTTGAGACGCAGCGACGCTCAATGCGAATGTAACGCCGCCTGGCTGCACCGGAAACTGCAATTCCGTGGGACTAGCTCGCGAGGGAGACGACGCGTCGCGCGGATCGCTGGAAAGATGGTTTCAGAGGGTCTCCGTGGGGCCTAACTGCCTTTCAGACAGGTGCCGTACCGTCCACTCGTGGGGCAGGCTTTGAAGGGTTGGTAGGTAGACGCAGGGGTGGGTTTTCGATGTGGCTTAGAAGAGGCACCGTTGCTGGCGAGCAGTAGGAGACTGTGTTACGGGATTGACGTTTGTGGAAATTAAAAATAGGTCTGGGTCGGTGCATTGCTCGCGCGATCGACGCCTGATGGCAATCTTCCAGCCACGATTACGATTTCGGGGACTGTGTGGCGATAGAGGGCATTGCTTATCGATGAGCTTCATACTGAGCTGTGCAAGAAATTGGCTTACACTTTGGCTGCCTTCAGCGAGGTTGCATTAATGAACCGGTGGATTGTGTGTGTGTGTGTGTGTGTGTGTGTACCTTTGCGTGGATGAGAAGCATACATGAAATCGGTACAGTGCAAATTACAAAGTGGTTTATACGGAATATACCAACTGATCTCAAAGTTTCAATTCTGGTGTAATGGGGATTTTGAACTGGTCAGACTACTCCATTCAGCTCCATAAAATCAAGAGTCCATTAATTGTTATCTGCTTCTGCATTTAAATGAAAGCGGCTACATGCACGTGGCCACATGCTCGCATTTTTGCTGATGACCGAGGCTACCTCAGCAAAGAGTTGAACGTTCGATAAATTTGGATCTTGATAAGTCGCCTGATTCCTATCAGTCATTCACTTGCTGAAAGAAGAAAACGGCTCTTCCCATTCCTTACTGTCTGCGTAGCCCACCATATCCCTCCGCGTTAAGTATACGGCTAGCTGGCCAGAAAAATGTAAACCTGTTGCAGTACTTGGAACTAATTGATCCCCGTGCATTCTCATCCCGGGGAATCGTTTCTACGACCACGTTCCGCGGAGAGACGGAATAATGGCCGGCCGGCGAAAAAAGAAACCCGTTTGCCGGTGCATTGCTTGAAAGCATCCGCGGCCGCTTCTCGGGTAGCTATTTTCGCCTAGCTCTAAGGTAAATTTAGTACCGCAGACCAGTTTCTCCGGCACAGTACGGGCGAGCCGGCTTATCTCTGGTTTTTACAGCAAGCGAGACGACAGGTCAGGATGGCCGAGCGGTCTAAGGCGCTGCGTTCAGGTCGCAGTCCACTCTGTGGGCGTGGGTTCGAATCCCACTTCTGACATGAATTTTTTTTCCATCTCCGATCTTCTCCCCTTGAACCTGAACGATTTACCAACGTCTCCTCTTCGTCGCCTCGCCGATCGTCTTCGCGCGATTAAACGAACTCTGAACTTTTTCCAACGTGGCGTACCTTGATACTGGTAAACCAGCTGTATCGAGATTACATAATGCTGGAGATTGCCAACTAGACGCGTACAGTCACGTCCATTTGGTATACTCTCTCCTAACAAACCCGTCACAGTTGATTTGATCCGAAGTGGGGATAAATTGCTCCGGGAAAGGCGCCCGGCGTGCCTGAATTTTCGAAGTCGCCTTACAAAGCGTGTCCCGTCGCCGGGGCACGACGTTCCGCGCAGTCCATCGTTTCCTACAGTCGTAAATTTCTCCGTTGCGCGTTACGAGTCCGCGGCAGAGATTCGCGAGAGGCAAGTGCAGCGATTGCACGCGACGCGTCTTGCGCCCGCGCATTCCTCGGCCATTTCTCAGCGGACTGTACTCTTGAATGTGGCAGGCTGAAGGATGAGGAGGTGGAAGAGGAGGCGGGTGGTAACCTTGGTTAGAGCGTAGACGAGAATAGGGGTAACGCAAGGCGGCGAGGATAGGTGAAACGAGCGCGTTGCTGGGCCGAAAAGGACGAGAAGAGCTGCTTTTGTGCAGCGCATTCTCTCCTCCTCGTTGAACAATAACCTGCAACGTGCGTCCATGTTTCCCAGCGGCGCTGTTCAGGCGATCTGGAACGGGCGTACCGGCACAGTTTCCAGCTGGACGCCAGTGGAAACGCGGTTATCCAGCTGGACGCCAGGTCTCTTCCCAGATGGAAACTAGGCTAATCATTAGACAGAAGATGGTCCTGGTCGGGGCCTCTATGGCGTAATCCCGCGACTGCGAAGGGGCCCACAGGTCCGCCGCTGGCGCAGTTGTCGAAATAAATAACGGGGCCCAGCGTTAAAGTTTAAAGCCAGTCTGGCTGGCACACATACACCATGGCGCTGATTCGCCTGCCTCCGGTTCTCCCCTATGCCTCGCCGTAACCTTGAGAGTCGTTCAGGCGACGGCCATCTTGCCGAGATGCACTTTTGTTTTTTTGCTTGTCCAAGACTCGCCGGTCTCGCTCCCGTCTCTCCCGTCTCTTCCCTCTTCTTTTCGCGGCTCTTTTTATCCTCCTTCACCTAACAGCCAACACCGTTCCCTCTCATTTTCGCCGACCATCTCTCTCTCCGCCTTCCCCTCCCCGGCACGCAATTCTTTCTGCCTCCAGAGGCGCCCCCACTCCGCCAGGGATCCACCGCGTCCAGAGTGCTCCGACATCGCGGCGAGTCGCGCTGCTGTTCTCCATCCGTTCGTCCTACATGCCTCCTACCACAGATTGCCAAGAGAATGCAACCAACCTTCCACACGGCTTCTCGTCTCTCCTCTTCCTCTCCCGTCCTCCGCCCCTCCTGCCCCCGCGGCGTGCTCCACTCGCCGCTGTTTAGACGGCCTAACGACCAGGGGCCCCGCGCCACGATGAAATTTCGCGTAAATAACGCGCCGGCGACGCTCTGACCCATTCGCGATCGGGCGAGCGGAAAAGGTGCAAAGGTTTTTATCAAACGGGTCGCAGCTCCGTGCTCCAGTGGCCCAATTTTCAAGGTAGGTCGGTCACGTGGGCCGCGTTGTACCGGGAACAAACGGACGCACGTGTCGCACCTGGTATCAGCGCGCGGATGACATTGGCTCCTCAAACGGGCGGTGTGCTGGGTCTTTCAGTCCAACTGGAACGATGCACGTGTTTTGGACGGGTTTAGGGGAAAGATATTGGCTCGCAAGGTTGCGCTTTCGGTTGGCAATCGTGTGGAAATCGCGAGGACGGAGATGCAATGGAAATTGCGTCTATTCCATTTTTAGGTGTAGAGGATAGGTTTGTTGGGGTGCTGGTTTTGGGGTGTTCGACTTGGGTATTAGCTTTAGTCTGATTTCTAATGAAAGTACAGGTGATTTGGAACCTAATTTAACTGGAATTTGTCTAGGAAGTTTCGTGAATTTAAGAATTAAGCCTTTTTTAGAAGAACGTTTAGGGCCCGTGGTACCGCAATGATGGTATGCCTTGACGTCTGCGCAGGAAAGTATGTTCAAAATGGTACGCGTGCAGCGTAATTCAGTCAGCTTCGATGGCTTCGTTTGAGCTATTGAGTCACTCGCCATAAATTAATAAAGGCTCCGCTTGTTTTGACGGTGAGACGCAATGGTTATTGACCAGCAAAGCAATGAACCCTGACGCGACGGTGTGTCGCACAATTTCTGAAACCTTATAGCTCGTTTCTCTTTGGGGGAGCATCTTTCTGCTGTGAACGCCAGCCTCGTTCGCTTTTGTTCGCAACTTTTTGCAGCTAACTAAGCCGTGAACACTATGTGAGCGTGAGACACGCTAGCCACAACTTCGCCTTATCTAAACGCGGCATTAAAACGAATAAGAACTGCCTTAACATAATAAGCCACACAGAAACTTCTTACTTTCCACTTCAGGTGGAAACTGAAACAGTAAAGTGGAACCTCGATAAAGGAGCCTAAAATAAAAAAAAATTAAAACCGACTTCAAAAAAATAAAATTGCACCAAAAAGTAAAAAATAATTTTTTCCCCTATTTAATCTACGACTCTCATATTTTTTAAGCCGGTGCCAGATTTACACAGTGCAAATGATGAGGCACCGACTTGAAAAATATGAGAGTCGTAGATTAAATAAGGGAAAAAATTATTTTTTACTTTTAGTGCAATTTTATTTTTTTTGAAGTCGGTTTTAATTTTTTTTAAATTTTTTTATTTATAACTTTATAGTTTTATATATATTGACACAACATACTGAGGAGATATGCGCGTACGTACATAAAATAATAATAATTAGGTGACAATAGTCTTTATTATTAACCATAACTGGCAAAATATTGGGCCAATGTTGATGCAGTGTAGGATGGGACCACCGCACAGTGCGGCAAACGCGGACAAAAATCCAAAATTTAAAGTTCGTATCTGGAAAAAATTATTATTGTATTTTATCCGTAAATAGTCCAAGAATAAAAACCTCTTCCCTTTTTCCAAAAGCAAAA
This sequence comes from Andrena praecox, assembly GCA_963932275.1. Lineage (NCBI taxonomy): Eukaryota > Metazoa > Arthropoda > Insecta > Hymenoptera > Andrenidae > Andrena > Andrena praecox. Next base: position 34,621,113 of record OZ010728.1, read on the forward strand.
TGTTATAAAGCTAAAATTATCAAAATTTTCCTTTGTAGCTATAATTTATTTTGTCCTTAATTATTATTTAAAGCTTGTTACAGCCTATCTAGTTGGTCAATATTTTACAACCCGCACTTTTATACCATAAAAGTATCGTTTTGTAACAGTAGCCGCCGCATAAAGGTCATTAAATGACCAAAACCGTAAAAAAACTGAATAACTAACGCTTTAAGTTGCCGTTAATGGATTTAATACCGGGAAGTATCAGAGAATATATACCTAAAAATTTATTTGCGTTTTCTTGCGCATTCGGTAGTTATTGGAATTTATATGGGATGCCGATGAGCGCTGGTCAGGGCGCACAGTGGGGCAAACGCGGACAAAAATCCAAAATTTAAAGTTCGTATCTGGAAAAAATTATTATTGTATTTTATCCGTAAATAGTCAAAGAATAAAAACCTCTTCCCTTTTTCCAAAAGCAAAAAAAAAAAAAAAAAAAAAAAGAAACTTGTTTTCAGAGTGATTTCCCAATGTATTTTTCATTCTGAATCGAAAGAAACCAATTGCATGTCGATAGGATCATTAGTTTAAAAAATATTGAATTTTGTCCGCTTTTTGTCCGCGTTTGCCCCACTGTGCACCGGGGCATCGCCTTCTTTCGAATATAGAAAAAAAGTTCATCGAAATCGGTCCATATGGTGAGGAGTTATGAGGGGACAAACATAAAAAAAAAACATACAAACGGGTCGAATCTAGGGTAAAGGACCCAATTACTGACACTTTAAGCGTTGACTCTGACATTATCTTCTAGTTTTTTACTTATAGATTAAATGTACATGTTGTTCTTGTTATTTATTATTGTTTATTACGTTTACTGGATGAAAAAAATTTGGTGGATCTTAAAACTTTGACTTCTATGTATAAATTCATAAATTTCAAAAATATATTTCGGGATCTATTACTGACACCCTTAAAGCGTATTTGACTGAATTACTGACACCCCAATTACTGCCAGCTAACCTAATACTGTTTATCTCATTTTAAGGTTATGTCGTCTCATATACACGAGCAACTACTGCTATGACAGTAATACCAAAATGCTCGAAACGCTTGTACCAATCACTGTCACCCAATTAATAAATAAAAAGACTTAATGAATCGCTGAATTCCGATCGTTATTACGTTCTATCATGCTTATATTATCTAGAACATTATATTTCGTTATGTTAATAGTAGAGGCCACGGTATAGTACGTGTAGTAAAAAGACACGTGTAATAAACGTATCCGTACCTCAATCCGTGTATCTTTTAGTACACGGATACCCGTGCACAATTTCACGTGTATTTAAATACACGTGTACTAAACGTATCCGTACCTCAACTCAGAGTTCTGGGATATCCATAGATATTAAAAATCTGACGAATCAAAAGTCAAAACACGTGTATCTAAATTCACGTGTATCTAAATTCACGCGTATTTAAATACACGTGAAATTGTGTACGGGTACCCGTGTACTAAAAGATACACGAATTGAGGTACGGATACGTTTAGTACACGTGTACACGTGTATTTAAATACACGTGAAATAAGGACCTCTAGTTAATAGCTTAAATATTACAATTGCAGCATTTTCTTTAACGTCTAGTTTTCTCTTTCGCTAATAAGGAAGTCATCGTTTTCACTCTCCTAATATCCGCTAAAAATTTTCTAACGTTTTGTCCAAATTAACGGAGAAAAAATTAAGTGCTGTTTTTGTATCGTATAAATTACAGTTTCAATTGCGTGCTAAATTTTCTTTATGTACCATTTCACAAGATTTATTCGTTATTTTAAGTAAAACAGCTTATGGTGACAGTAGTTGGGGTAGGTGGCAGTAATTGGGTCCTTTACCCTATAACCTCCTCCTTTTCGAAGTCGGTTAAAAATAAAAGTTCATTAAATCTTCACCGCCCAAGCTTCAACGATCCAAGTTCCACAAACTTCCATTCCTAAACTTCATTGCCCGCAGCATTCTCTCGTCATCGACCCTCCAGCGATCTCTCAAAGATCGGTGAGATCACTGAATCTCAAACATCCGCCGTAATTCGCCCGCAACTGGCCGTTAAACCCATTCTTTCCGCGGCGATGTCCAGCGACACCCTCGGCCCGCCTCGCCTCGCCTCGCCTCGCCCCGCTCCTGTGCGAAAAAGAAAGTTCGCCAGCGAGCGGCCCGCAACGGCAAAACGGTGGCGGCGGTGCGCGCGCGTCCCCCCGTGCGTCCGAATTTCGTGCGGCGTCGAGCGATAGGGCAGTGGCTCGGCGGTGGCGCCACCGTCGAGGCCGACGGCAGAGCCGGGAAGCAGGCGGCCGGCGCACAAGCCGCGCCGAGCGCCGCAGTCGCGCGCTTGCACTCTCAGCGGTGAGCGGAGTCTGTGACGTGCGTAAATAAGCTCCTCGAGGAAAGCGGTGTCTCTTTTGCCTCCTGTTTCCGTTTCGGTCCCGCGATACGCCCGCCTCCACGGCACGTCGGCCCCGAGCTGGCCAGCCGTCATCGATTCACGCGCTCGCGTCGGCCCGTGACGACGTCGCTGTACGCGGCGGACTCGTGCACGCGAGAGACATCAACGTCGCTCCCCTTTCACCGCCGCGGTGCGTCTATCGTCGCCGGGGCGTGAGAAGCGAGAGGGGGGACCCCGGCTTCTACGAGGGGGAAAGGGGGGGGGGAAACGTTGGACGACGAAAACTACGGGGACGGACGGGGTTCCGCCGTTTGGCTCTCTCTCTCTCTCTCTCTCTCTCTCTCTCACTCTCTCTCTCTCTCTCTCTCTCTCTCTCTCTCTCTCTCTCTCTCTGTCCGCGGCCGAGTTTTCGGGATCGTTGCACGTATCGTCCCGCGCTCGCGTGGTGTATACTTCGTCACCCGAGGGGACCGGAACGCCAGAGGATTCGATTCGAGGGAAGCAGTGACGTGTGCTACACGTGTATACCTTGTGCACAAGTGTTTGCCCGTTTTTTTTTTTTTTTTGAGGGGGGGGGGGGGCGCGCGCCTGACGCGTTAGAAAGGAGCGGCGTGTCAGTCGGAGGCCACCAGCGGGATTTCACGGTGTATACCTCGTCGTTATGTGAGTACACACGGACAGCATTTCTCTTTTTCGCGGCGATCCGCGATATAGGACCGGTCGGAAGGGATCGCGTGGCGCCCCTTGTTTTTCGGCCCCGCCGCCACGTTTTCCCGCGGTGCCCGCCGCTGATCTTGGCGCTCTTTATGGGACAGGACGATTTGTTTACATCTGTCGCGCCGGGGGGCGGCGGGGTGGCGGGGGGGGGGGGGGCAGGAGGGGCAAAGTGTGTGTGTGTGTGTGAGGTAGGTTCGCGGACGAATGTGCGCCGCGAGGTCGCGTCCGTTGCGGACAGTGGGTCGGTGGAGATTTTTGAAAAGGCTGTTGGGACGTTATAGGGTAGATGTCCCAATTAGGGTAAAGAGTTGGCCACTTAAGTAAGAGTGTCACGTAAATAATGAATTATAAGTGTGAATTTAGTAAATTTGCATTGGAAATCGATATAAATAAGTAAAAATCAGTCCTAATAATCTAAAAATAAATGGAGTTTATTTAAAAAAAAAGCAAGAATTTATAAAAATATACAAAAAATGTGTTGACTACGGAAAAATATAGTTATTGGCATGGTCACGACAGTAGTTGTCCGATCGGTTCGACAGGGATTGGCCGCTATTTGACACATAATATAACCTAAAAGAAAATGTTTATAGCTTTTATAATGTGTTCGTCTGTGTATTCTTTCCCATATTTCCTATCACCTTTTTTCACTTTTGGCATATTTTATAGTGGGGTAATTCAGTTCTACTAAAAAATTCAAAATTTTTACAATTTATCTACTAGGACAGCACAATTTAAATTTTAACTTCAATTTACTTAAATAAATTCTGTAATCAAATTAAATTTGAATAATCTAATTACTTCAATCAAATTTCATTTTTAATTCCAATTTAATTAAATAAATTTAATAATCAAATTGAATTTGAATACACCAATTAAAATTCAAATCACAGGAAACTTAAAATATAACTATACAATGTAACATACCTAATTATACTATAATTATATAAATGTTGAATCTTTCTTACAAATGACCGTTTCAGTACCGCTAATGAATAGGGGGCCAATAACCGTTTTACCGTTACTAAGGTTATAAAACAATCACCGGCCGCCCGGCCAATTATTGCCATTCAACATTATTCATATGACAGTTGTTGGCCCCCTGTATTTTTCATAATATATGTATAATTTTAACAAATAAATAATTCTTTTATAAAGTTTTAACTTTTATTTATCGATATATACCGAATATGAGAGATATACATATCATAAATACAATAAACTATTCGTAAACTTTTAACTGTACTCTTATGGTTTTTTGATTAAATGGCTGTAATTTCCAAGCTTCAAAGCCGAGTCATCCTATTTGCTTTTATATATAATCACAGTATATAGTGAGTGGAGAAATGTTGATTACATCCGAAGCAAGAAAGTACAAGGAATATGAATATGTTCATTAAAAAAGGCATAACATTGGTATTTCTTTATATTCATTTATTTCTCAAAATATGGCCAATCATTGTCAGGTGGCCAACCACTGTACTCTTTACCCTACTGCCAGTGTCCCAATTACTGCCACTTGATTTATTATATGTAATAAAAACGTAACGTATAAAAAGAAATGTACAAAAAATAGTTATTATTAAATGGAGATTCTGATTTACATTAAAATAAAAAAAGATGTGTACTCATATGTACCTAGGACAAGATGATTTTTGAGGCGACAGTTATAGGTACACTAGGATCGCTCGCGAGTCTTAATGAATTATTAATAAATTCTTCGTATTTAATTCATAAAACTATTTTTTTTTAATGAAAGAGATGCTAAATAATATTATGTTTCAAACTGAAACAATTTTTAGGTTACATAACACGCGAAATAATTAAATGAAGTGCGGTATATAATCTTAAGGTGGCAGTAATTGGGACATCTACCCTACACGATAGGTTGTTACGCCGATGTGAATTTGAATCGCCGTTGATTTTGGAGGATCACTTTGAGGATTTAGGAGCGGCCGGTGTGGGAATTGGTGAACCGGTGACAGGTTTTTGGAGCGTACCACTTTCAAGTGGTGGAAAGTGGGGCTGCAGGTCCGAGAGTTGAATGTATTTTTGAGACAGGTGCGCTGGCAGTGTCACTTCGTGTGGGAAAGTCAACGGGAATTTCATTGAAGCGGTATATTGGAATATGGAATTCGATAATTTGAGGTTATGTTTGTTGGACTTTTTTCGAATTACTTTTGTATTCTTGCACTGCCTCGATGCAAGTAAAAGTGGTGAATAAATGGCCCTTTCATGAGTTACCCAAAAATTCAAAATAGGTTTAAAATGTAGCATTCCTTTTCTGGCTTTATAATAAATGTGTAATGGAGACTGTATTATTTCCATTTTATTTTTTACCGATCCATCCCAATACCAACTTTTCGAAGAACAATTTTGGCGCCAATTTCGAATAAAACACTCCCGTTTTTTTAATGTTGGCACTAATGTAGCCCTTTCATTTTACTTTTTATTTATGATTCACTGTCGAGTCTCCAATCTTGCACATCCTTACTAATATATAAAAGTGAAACGTTGTCTGTTTGTTTGTCCTTCTTTCACGCCTAAACGGCTACGCGGATTTCATTGAAATTCTGAATATACATTACACACGTCCTAGATTAGATTATAGGCTATTTATTTTTTTGGTTTAGGCTTTTTTATTTTTCAAACATCATAAATAATTCCCGGGTGAAACCGGGTAATGGGTCAGCTAGTTATTTAATATATATCATTTTGTCTTTCGTGAGTTATGTATTACCTAATTCTACTTCGCGTATTATTTATTACCTCCCTTCAGTTTCCCTTTCCCAATCACTATCCAAGAGCCATACTGTCTTATCCACTACATACGCTCAACAGCGTACAGTGACTTCTGCACTGCCACGGTCAACATACTACTCTAGTCAACCTATAGTCCAGTGAAATTAGGATTTGTCTTCGGAATAAATCCCAGCAAGCTAAATGTTGGTATGGGCCTTTATTTGGTCGTTTTAAACAATATGTCAATAGTCCCCATCGATCCGAGTGCCGCTAAAAATTTTATAGAGGGTTGAAAAAAAAAACAGTTTTTCGCGAATATCTCGTTATCTAGCAGTTTTGCGACAAAAATAGATCTCACACAATTTATAACCTAGGAAATTCTCTACAAAAAAGGTTGTATGAGTTTTTTTCGTAGGAGTAACCATTTTCATGTGTGCCGGGTTACCAAGTTTCAACCCCCATACTTTTGACAAGGGAAGATCCCGAACCCGGAAATTCAGAAAATTATGAAACTCTGTAAATATGTAGCGGAAGTCCTGCTGAGTACAACGCAATTTCGTTTGCTGCTCAAATTCACTCCAAGAGGGTGCAATTGACCCCTGAAATTTTTTTATTTTGTATTATTACTCGCGAACTGTAGGAGATAGAAAGAAAGTGTTCAGGAAAAAGTTACTTCTCTTAATTAGGACTAACATTTGGTAAATTATAGTTCTTACAGTTCTTACGGTTCGTGAGATTCGCGAAAAACTGTTATTTTTTTTTCAACCCTCTGTAAAATTTTTAGCGGCACTCGGATCGATGGGGACTTTTGACATATTGTTTAAAACGACCAAATAAAGGCCCATACCAAAATTTAGCTTGCTGGGATTTATTCCGAAGATTGGGCAGATTTCCGTCTAATTTCACTGGACTACTAACCAAGTTCGATCTCGGACTCCCAGCATCGTAACACTAACAATAAATTTCCCCCGACGTTAATACCGAATCATAAGCAGAAGCATCGCCCATCTAAAGGTATCGCGGGCCTTTGTTACCAATAAATACCAGAAATCGTATCAGGAATAGCACTACATCTAAAAATACTCGTGTCGACGAATGTAGACACGCGATAGGTTCTTCCAGTAACTATGACAACGTCCATAGTCAAGGTACACGCCACTGCCAACCTATGCCCATCGCCTGCCTAGCCTTTCACATTCGTTTCCTATTGAAATCTGGTCGTTGGACGTTCAGTGTGTCACATATTTGAACTCCAGTCACCCGGGCACGTTTTTTTTGTGGTGGTCGGTGCCTTCGTGTTTACACGGAGATTAGTTGGAGCGGAAAGCAGCTCGAGATTCGAGCACCAGCTCCCAGGTGGCCTTTTGTTTGCGCATGGCGATCAAGGTGTCCCATGCCACCGCTTTTTTTTTTTGCCTCTGTAGTTTTTAAACTTGCACGCTGCGGTCGCATTGGAAGCGGGCACGAAATCAGCGCGTTTCTCGCGCGACCAAAGCCCGTCGTGGGGGCTGCGTGACCATTTCTCAGCGCGACGGACGTGTCCTTCGCAACGAGACCGTTCTTATTACAAATTCAAATTTAACGGCTGACTGCCGCCGCTTGGAAATTTAAATCTTTAGATATCGCTGCTGATTGAAGGGCTTGGAAACGGTAGTTTGACGGTCTCCAGAGAGATCTGAGTCGCTGGAGACAACTTGTCGTGTGAGCTCGATCGTTTCGAAAATTACTCTGGTATATTTGCTAATTCGATTTCGAGCTGCTTTGAGCAATAAATATGGTAATTTTAGGGTTCTAGGTTTTATTTGGGGAATTTTTTTTTATATATTCACTGGTGGATCGTCGTTTCCCAGCATGCCTATGGATCATTCTCACGTGTAGTTGTGTAGTTTTACGCCACTGGCGATACGGTGGAACGAGATTGTTTTGAGAGTCTGGCGCTGTGGGAAATTTTTAAGCAATAATTGGAATATTTAACACACTTGAAGAAGCAAGTATTACGAGACTACATCGATGAAAAATCCGCAGGACATTTCTATGAATTACAGAAAATCTTTTCACGGAAAATTAAATTTTATCCCCAATTTTATCACCTCTCTAAAAAAGAGAGTTGCACTAAAAAATGAAGTATAGCTTCTCCTCAAAATAGGTACACAAGACAGTGGCGCACTCAGAATTTAATCTTGAGGGGCCCAAATTGAACGGGTAAAAATATTTTTAATGCAAATTCAATAAGAATTTATTTAAAGAACAAAATCCAGTATTCTTTTCTTTTGTATAATAGCCCCTGCTTTGCGCCAAGAGCCCCAATTAAATTCACCAGAATTTTATATTTAAAACTTGAGTAAAACACGAAGTGTGTAAGGTAAAAGACCCAATACGTGGACACGTCCCAGTAGCTGGACACTGGTGCAAATAATACTGATTAGTACATTTAATATTCGCTTTATCCAAAAAAGAACTATTTTATTCAATTATTCAAATATTTAGTAAAATATATTCGTATATATATATATTTGGTATATTTGTAACACTTTCGTAAAAAACAATTTATTCTCTTGAAATGTCCGGTTTACACCATTTTAGTATTGGATTTATCTGATTTGCTAAGCAGTCGATGTTACACACGAATACACATAACCTTAAAATTAGTCATTCAATAATAGATTCTTTTTACTCAAGTTTGTTTACTGATTTGAATGAATTACTTATTCAGAAGAAATATGCAAAAAGAAAAACTATTGTGTTGTTTTTTTATTAAATTTCTCTAGAAAACATCCAAATTGCTGATGCTTCATTATGTGTCCATGTAATGGGACAGTAAAATCGGGACGCCGGGACATACTAGTTAAGCTGTCCAAGTATTGGGCCATTGTCCCCTACAGCAAATTACGTTGCTGAAAAGTTGCAGAAACGTTGCAGTTTCGTTGCAGTTGCCTTGCAGGTAATATTTCTGAAATGTTGCAAAAATCTTCCTATGTCCGCCCCTGTGCAACATTACACCGAAACGTAACTGCAACTTTTCAGCAAGGTTTCTGCAACGTTTCAGCAACCAAGTGTGCTGTATGGGGTAAGGTCTATGAATTTTCAATATTTCACAAAATTATTCACTCCTACAATATGTGTGTGTTTTTTTTTAATGATAAAGTACACACGATGCCCCATGTAATTGCAAAATCGTTTTTATTTAAATCGATTTGTATAACTGAAAAATTCTCAAATATGTGTACGCCTTAATGTACCTTAAATGTCCAGGTATTGGGACATTTACCTTATGGATGATGAAACCGTGGGGAAGCGTTTGTTTCGCTGTGCTCTTCATGTCTCTGATTCTTCAGATACAGCGAGGAACCGTGGATTTTTCTTCTCAATTCCGAGCGTTTTTTCCACGATTTCTCAAGTGAGTGGCGGCGTCGCGTCGCTCGAACCGCCGTCGCGGTTTTATCCGACGTAACATCGATAACGCTCGATACAGAGGCACGGCCACAGAAATCGTCGCGCGGCTCCTCGGAGGCCGATAAGAGCGTGCATTATCACGGTGCACATCCACGGCCTCCAATGTCGTCGGGCTGCGAGAATGGGCCGCAGATAAGCCGCCTATGGATCGCGTTCTCGCTGTACGGTGACAAGTTTTTTGCCTTCAGGTAGCGCGAACACTGATACTCGATTACGTAACGCCAGACGCCGACTTAAAAAACTGCCTTTAGTGGCGTGATTTCGACACCGCGATCGTTGCAACTTTTCTGCTTCTTCTTTCTTTGGTCGACTGCGAGGAGTGAACTTTTTCTCTCTTGAAATGCGGATTGGACACGTCGGAAAAAGTATTTTTGACTGAAATTTTTTTAAATTCAGCTGGAGAGGGTTGAGTTTTAGGAGAGTCGAGTCTCGAAAAAGTTGAGTTCGGATGAGTTGAGTACAGCAATTTTAGGTATCGCAAAGTTTGCAATGCAAACTCGTGTATGGAGAACCTTGCTCAGCACGTTTGGTATAGGAAAACACTGTACATGGAAATCTGGTATTTTAAAGCAGGGACTCCTACCGGTACGTAAAATACCGGTATTATACCGGTATTTTTCGGTTGTATCTTCGTCTGAGACTCAATACCGGTATAACGCTCATACCGGTATTTCGCTATACCGAAACCGATATCATACCGAAATAGATAAATACCGAAAACAAAAGGTTACCGGTAACCGAAATAAATACCGGTATTTTTTCGGTATTCTTTTCAGTAACATGGTAGGTTTCGGTGTTCACCGAGAAGAATACCGAAAAAATACCGGTATTTATTTCGGTTACCGGTAATTCCGAAAACCGATTGTTTTCGGTATTTATCTTTTTCGGTATGATATCGGTTTCGGTATTTATCTTTTTCGGTATGATATCGGTTTCGGTATAGCTGTATTGGCGAAATACCGGTATGAGCATTATACCGGTATTAAGTCCCTGTTTTAAAGTTATGGATTTAAAAATTTCGTCTTTTGGGACCAATAATCATGATAACATAAAATTCAGTTGCTAAACTTTGTAACAATATTTTAAAAATACCTACTCCGGAGACTTCACCGCTCAAGTACAATCTACCGTCTCAGAAAATGGAAAAAAAATTTGGTAAACACGTAAGAAATCTTCGTTAGAAAGCTTCCAACAATATTTCCCTCGCCTCTCGTACTTTCTAGGCTAAATCGCCCAGCGTTTCTTGTAAACCGCTGTTCGACCGAGGCCAAGGTGTTCCGCGAGCTGAAAAACTTTGTATTAACGATCATAACTCCACGGAGGCCTTCGGCACTGTTTCCAAAGTGAAATTCGCCGCGCACAGGACTGTAAGTACAGTTACAGGAGGTCGAGTGAATTTCGACAAACTGACACGGTGTAAAAATTGCTCGACAATGATTCGCAGAGGCGAATGAATTTCTCCGATTCTGTTCCCTTGAAAAATAGTCTCTCGGAAAGTTGCAGTCCACGGTAATCCAAAGTCTTAAGATGTTTGTTCAAGGCTGTAACTGGGCCAAGTGTACACGGATGCGGTTTCACGAAATGCGAAATTGTAAATGTAAATGGAATCGGAATAATCGTCTGCGAAGTGGAAAGGCTGGCGTCATTACATTTTATGTATCTGGAACAGTGGAAACTTGAGGTTTTTTTCGCTCTCTCGTGTGTTACTTAATTCGTTGGCGAGGCATGGGGTATTCCTAAATATTCTGTGCAATAGAAAAGCGACGATTCTTCCTAGTATAATATATTAGAAATTTAGAATACAATTTTTTCTATATAACTTAGTTTCCAAAAAATTTAATTTGTAGTGTAATATAGACTCAGAAAAAGTATGCTAAATTCTAATAATTATCTTTTCCTCTTTTCGCTGGTGGTTTATATTTATTATTCTTATCAAAGAATGGTTCAGTTACCAGCTGAATTAACTACGTCACGACTGACTCGAGATTTAGTTCAGTATTTCAGTGGAAAATCATGGGATGCGCTGTCAGAAGACAGCGATGACCCGGTGACCCTGGTTTATCTAGCCTTTCTTGTCCGTGGAATCGCTTTTCCCCTGTAATCGCAGTTCGCGCCGGGATTTCCAGCTCGATTCCGCGCGATCCATCCTGCTTAACCGACGGAACTCGCCGTATTGCTACCTACGTTACCGACCCCGCTTATTGGCTGAATCCGTGCACGGGTATCCCCCTTCCTGCACGGGGAAACCCTTCTCGTACAGAATGCATTTTTAACCAGGCCACCGAGGCATTTGCGAGCAGACCTTTTGCCGGAGGGATTACGCCTCGCTCGCCGAGATCCTTTTAGAAACGCGACGCTCTTTCGCCTTGTATAGAAACGTTGCAAATTCTGCTGGATATCTTGTCTGGACGTTGGGAATTTTAGGGAAATCCGCTAGAGACTGAGAAACATTTCACGGGATACTTCACACTGTAATCTCATTAAGCGGTTGGGCAAAACTTTTATTTACATAAAATTTCGTATAGTAAACAAAAGTTAAAAAAATTATTCGTCATGTGTCGAATAAAGTCAAACGACGAATTTATTTTTTAACTTTTATTCGTTATTCGGAATTTTATTTAAATGAAAATTTTGCCCATCTTTGCGTTCATTTCTTTCGCTTGAATTTCAGCTGCAGTTGAAGAGAATGTTCGAATTTCAAGAATTCTGTCTCTTTCAACTTTAGACTGATTTCTGACTCTGTAGCTTGTTTCTGAGAAAAGTAGGGTAAAAATGATCTCTTTTTTTTTATGATCTTAACTTTTGAATGTGGGAGTCGAGAAATATTAACTGGTTCCATGAATAACGTCTACAAGAAACTTTTTTAAATAAATACATTTTCATGGTTCCGGAAATATTCAAGGTGGTAATTCTTATTGGTCCACCCTGTATAGTCTCTGGATAGCAGAATATTTGTATATAAGGTCTTCAGATAGTGGACAATTTTATTTTACCTCATCAAGGAAATTAAGGGTCCATTCTGCTTTGCCGGTAGAACAAATTGTCTATTTTTATGAATTTTTTTCAAGACCTATTGTACGGATTTTAATGTTTCTTTTTTTTTTGGTAAATATTTATTATTCCTTGCTGTATAGAATCGTATTTTTCATATTTCCAAAATATAATTCCAAATGTGTGGATGTAACTCCCAATGTTTGTGCCTCAGGGAGAACACTGAACGGAAGGAGTACTTCCCGGCGTGAAAGTCGTTCTAAAATGATAGAAATAGAATGATTGTGTCCTACAAGCGTGTAAGCATAAATTGGACTGGAATTATTGATTTATCAACAGTGGTTACAAAATATCGGCCTTTTAAAGAAAAAGACCCAGATATTTCGCCTGTTTTTTTATGTTTTTGGGGGGATGGAACAGAAACTATTTTTGATACCTGTACGATTTTAGTACAGTTTATGCACACAGCCCTTACGGACATGATGATTCTATTTTTATTATTTTAGGATCACTTTGAGATCCAGGAGGTCTTCCGCAGAAGGCCTGTGTTCTCATTGAGGCACAAACAGTGCCATTTAAATACACACATTTGTAATTATATTTTGCAAACATGAAGCATACGATTCTATACAGTAAAGAATAATAAACATTTGACCAAAAAAGCATTAAAATCCAACAATTAGATCTTTAAAAAAAATCATGAAAATAAGTCTCTGTTCGTCCGGAAAAGTAAAATGGCCCCTTAAGGGGGGAGACCACAGTAAAAAAACGGAAAAATCAATTTTTTATTTTTCAAATTTTCTGCAATACATACGATTCAAGAATGCTCTTCCTAAATTTTATGACGAAATTGGTAAAATTAACGGATATATAGTATTTTCCATGAAGCGGTGTCAAGCGCGCGACTGAACCGAGCGGAACTTTGAACGCGTTTTTTAACCGACTTCAAAAAGGAGGAGGTTATGTATTCGACCCGTATGTATGTGTTTTTTTTATTTTTTTTATGTTTGTCCCCTCATAACTTCTCAGCATATGGACCGATTTTGATGATCTTTCTTTTATTCGAAAGAGGATGGTGCCCCGTTGGTCCCATTCTACGCGGATTCAATATTGGCCCAATATTTTACCAGTTATAGTTAATAATAATTTATATGTTTGTCCCCTCATAACTCCTTAGCATATAGACCGATTCTGATGATCTTTTTTTTATTCGAAAGGGGGCGATGCCCCGGTGGTCCCATCCTACACTGCATCAACATTGGCCGAATATTTTGCCCGTTATGGTTAATAATAAAGACTATTGTCACCTAATTATTATTATTTTATGTACGTACGCGCATATCTCCTCAGCATGTTGTGTCAATATATATAAAACTAAAAAGTTAAAAATAAACAATATTTAAAAAAAAATTAAAACCGACTTCAAAAAAAAAAAATTGCACTAAAAAGTAAAAAATAATTCTTTCCCTTATTTAATCTACGACTCATATTTTTCAAGTCGGTGCCTCATCATTTGCACTGTGTAAATCTGGCGCTGGCTTAAAAAATATGAGTCGTAGATTAAATAAGGGAAAGAATTATTTTTTACTTTTTAGTGCAATTTTTTTTTTTGAAGTCGGTTTTAATTTTTTTTTTTAAATTTTGTTTATCTCTGAATGACATTTTTCAACCGCGTTGGCAGTATACCGAGCAAACTATACATTCAATTGACATGAGCAAGGGCATTTATTGTACGAAAAACCCGCCTTTATTACGTGACGATCAGTTTTTTTAAATTAACAACCTCCTATTTTTTTTTATCGTCACGTAATAGACGTAGGCTTCTAGTTTCCAAATATTTTTGTCTTTTTGAATTCAGATTAACCTAAGGCACTGTCAACGCCACCGGAACGATTTTGCCGCAGCGCACATTTTGACGAAGGAAATGGATTTATGAATTTGATTGAAAAAATTTTTTTACCCTCCAATATGTACATATTAACTATACTAAGCAATACATTGGTTTACTTGCGTTGTTTGGTTGAAAAAAAATCCCGAAAACACCCTTACGTTTCAGACCATTACAGTGGTCTCCCGCCTTAAAACCTGCAGCTGGGGTCATCGCGGACAATGTTCGTCGAACCGATGCAGAAACCTGTCGCGGAGCATAACGATCGGCCGTGCAACTGCGGAACGGACGTCTGCCGAGAAACGGCCGGTCAAAACACTCGCGAAATTGGGCCGCGCGCCTATTTTTCGAGCGTGACGCAACCAGTATGCGCCGCGGCGTGCATCTCGCCCGCCGCTCCGATGCTTTCCGCTCGATCAGTACGTCTCCGCCGCCGGGTCGACCCGTCGAAACGTTTAATTTCGTCGTGTCGCACGCTCCCTCGGCCGACCACTGGCGAAAACAATGGAACAACGGAGATCGAGCGGGAAACCGAGGGAATCGGTAACGTTTCGCGTCGGATTCCGCGAGCAAACGCGCGGTACCGTTGACCCGGTCGTGGGGGATGATGTTGCAAGCGGCGATTTAAATTTGTCGGGCGTCCTGGCGCGCTGGCTCTAGCAGGCAAAATAATCCGACGATCTGTTCAAACAAGCTGACCTGCGGGATTCGGTTTCGCTTCTTTTCCCCTCATTTTTTGCTCGTTTGTTATTGGGTGAAGGTTGTCTACGCGACGGGACTGCATTTGAGACGAGACGCAGGGTTTCGCGAGAGTCGGGCTGGTGCGAGTGAATGATTCCTGGAAATCTGTCGCGAGACGGAACTTTTTGGAGGGATTAAGTGGATTGTAATAGGCTTTCTTGGTAAAGGACGCGATAAATTTTTCTTCTGAAAAAAAAAAGCGCTCCATTGATGTGCCCACACAGCACCATAACATTGCAGCAACGTCTCTGCAATGATGCGGTGCAAGATGGCAATGTTGCAACATAACATTGCAGAGACGTTGCAGGTTCAGTCCTATGTCCGCCTTCGCAATATTGCAGGTGTGTATTTTTGCAAAGTTGCGGCAACATTACGAATATGTAGTCCTGCAACGTTCCGGCAATGATTCTGCAACGAAACGGCAAAATTGTGGCAATGATCCTGCAACTCTTCGGCAATATTGCGGTGCGTATCCAGTTAAATGACACACGCCGTAGAATCCACTCGACGTCATGTACATATTTCGAAAATTTTTGACAAAGTCATAGTTGCTTCAGAATATTGTTGTAATGTTTCCACAAGTTTTCACTACAGTATTTCACGACGATGTGCGCGCAATATTGCAGCAATATTGCAGGATCATTGCCAATGGAACATTGCACGGCAACGATCGTACAATATTGCAGCAATATTGTACCATCGTTGCCAACGGAACATTGCACGGCAACGAAATTGCAATATTGCTGCAACGAGGTGTGCTGTATGGGTGGTGGATGTTGTAACTGCTTATCTTGGTAATGTTATAAGGCCTTGTTTGCGGCGGGCTTAGTTGAAGTCGAGAAAGGTGCGAATTTGAGTCGAAATAATTCTATTGTCGTTATTGAACTTTCGATAATTTCCTTGGTAAAAGTTTCGCTTTTCTGGTGAGTGTTTAGAATTTCATGTGGGAACGTGGTTTAAGGATACTCTTCAACGTGTACAGCATTTGAAACTCTCGCTTGCTTAAAAACATAGATTGCACCCGTGGGAATGTAGCTTTACGCACATTCAACACTTACCGTTCGCCACGTGCGGATGTGACTTAAGGTACTTCTTCCAAACGTACTGTTTTTGAGAAGCCTCCCTTGCATATTTCGCACTGGTTACACACACGTGGCGATGTGGCTTTATAAGTTGTCAGAACTTCACTTTTGGCACGTGGGAATGTAGCTTAAGACGCTTCCTTCCTACCGTTTTTGAATAGTCATTATTTGTTAATACATCAAGCATCCTTAGCGATTATCCGTACACTTGTGATGTTGCGTCTTTAACTGCGTTCTCTGCTGAAAACTGCCCACGTGGAAACGCGGCTTAAGCCTGGACGGTGTTCGTGCAATAAGTAGCCGAACGTCCGTCGCGATTTCTCATTTTTATTTTCGCCCGATGGCCGCTCGATATGTGTTGGGTCCGTTTATAACCGAGCAATAAAAGTGCGCGGATTTTATGGGAGCGAAACGGGGGAGAAAAAAGTGCGAAGGAACGATCAGTTTTATGAGAGAATAAAAGGCAGGAGGAAGCAAAAGTGGGTTGTAGCGTGGAATTTCGAAAGAGTCTTTCGGCGTGTAAAAAGGAAGTTAATCGAGGACATATAACGTCAACTCCTGTTTTTGCTTAAGATGATTGGTCCAGTAACATTGGTTTCCCGAGTGTTCGAACTTTGACCACTTTTAAAGTCGAATTTTCGAGTGTAGATTTCTGAGTTCACATTCTTGCTTTTTTGTATCCTTATTCACCTTCGACTGGCCTATCTATGCTGCCCTCCTTAGTTAAACTGTCCTAACTAGCATTTTTTTATTTTTTTAGATATGTTGAAATATTTGAAGTAGCACACGTCTTTTACCTTTTAAGTAATGTTAGAAAACTTTAAGTGCGTCGTAAAGATTTATAAACAGTCTAATGTATTTAACCTAACTTATTTCCAAATGGTTAAAATATCCTATCTAAAACAATTAATTAATTGGTACGTTAATAATACATTACCTACCGGTACACCTATTACAAAAAAATATATTAGGCTGTTACGAAATAATGACAACATGTTTTAATTTGAATAATGGAAAATAAGGACGGTACAAAGTAAATGATAAAACTTCAGTTTTCTCGGTTGTTTCAAAACGCTAGATAGGACATTTTAACTAAAGAGGGCAGTATGGTTCGTCACTGTTTTTGCGTTTTAAGAGCATCACTCCTTCATTTTCCGTGATGATATTCGTCCGGGCACGTGGGTTCGGAAGTTGGGGAGTGCAGTCACTTCTAAATTCGAATTCTTGTAGCTTATATTTATATGTATCACTCCACACCAATATATTCTCATTTATACTGAACGCCAAGACACATTCAAGCTATTTCTGCGTTTTAAAAAAGTTTATTCCGCGAAAACAGTTTGCGTTAGTAATCACACTACTGTTTTTTTTTTCTTCAAAATATTATAGATAATCCAAACATCTCAATATACTGCAATAACCTTCTTCGAGATTATGTAGGATAAAATTTGAAAATAATTTCGAAGTTCGTGGATAAATTATGTCCACAGAGTTTCATGACAGGAATTTGACCAGAACGTACAATTTTTCCCAGCGTCGCACAATGAGAACGATAAGGAGCAATTTTATCGTCACGCTGCATTTAGTTCGAACGTGTTTATGCGCGTGGAAAGCCACGAAGGCGAATGTTCAATAACATTCTGACGTTCGAGATCCGCCGGCAGTATGCAAACTTAATTATTCCGTACACCGCGGCACAAACATGCCAGCAACTTTCTTTTATTGCGTTCTCTAATGCTGATCGCGGATTCAGATTATGTTCGTTCGCCGATTCCAGGACCAACCGCGACAGTATAACTTGATTCATGTTTTCATGACGATTCTTCTCTTAACGTTTATACGTTGTGCCATTTTAGTTTAAATTTCTACTGACTCTCAATAGCATACAAAATGTTTATCCTAGCTTTCCAGACTTTTTCTTTGTGACTTCTAACGGGTGGGAATGAAAAGGTGAGTTCTCGTAAAGATTGGCAGTGGTTTTTGAAAAATTTAGAAATTCTGGAATCTGTCCCTTACTGCAAAGCTTTGCATATAATTTCATTTTTCAATTTTAGGGAAAATATTTATGAAGTGGTTAATTGAATTAATGCTTCTGTAGAAATTAGATGGCGAGGAATATAAATTGCAAAATGCTGCTGAATTTATTTTTCGGAACTTTTGATAAAAATACTAGGTTGAGAAACATAATTCAAGTTGCACATGTGGGGACGGGGCTTAACGCGGGGATCATCACCACTGCTCGAAGAGCGAGGGGCAGGGTGTTTTTTTTTATGAGGGATCTCGCGAAATACCGTGGTCGAGACGGGTAAGTTCGTCAGCCATGTGAACTGGCCATAATTTTCGCCGTTGTTTGCGTAACGATGAAGACGAACGTTGGAAGGTGGCCCCTAGTGTACAATATTTAGAAGAAGCTGTCTGGATTGATCGTCTACTCTCACCTTTTACTATAATTTATTATACCATATTACTGAGTTTAACATGTATTTTCCTATAATAACGAGTAATAATAATAGTTATAACAATTGTTATAATAATGATAATTATAATAATAATAATATTATTAATAATTATAATATTATAATATTGCAATTTTCTGTCAAGAGTATTATTATTATTAATAATAATAATCATTTTTATTTATTATTATTAATAATAATAATCTTGACAGAATATTGCAAAAGAAACTAGCAAATAGCATACCAAACAGTTGAGGACATGGCGAACTCGATGGACTGAGAATATGATAAATTTTCAATTTTGAATTTAAGTATTCTACGTTGGTCCCAGATCGTCGCGATAGTTGTAATGGAGGATTGAGGAAGATTCTTGATGGATCAGTTAGATTAGGGGGACAAACGGACATGTAGGTTGAAAGTGATGACATCAGCCTTGATTTACGCGAACTGAAGGGAACAAAGTTACTGGTATGACGCTGCGGAGCCTGCAGGACGACAACCTGGCAAAAGAAAGATCGAATTTTGTAGGATTGGTGCTGGAGTAAGGCAGCAAAGAAAGTGCCCTGAAGTCGGGAGCGTTTCAAACGAGAATGGGAGCGATGCGTGGAGTGAAGTATGATGAAAGGATGCTTCGAAAGAACTCGTAAATGAGGAGGGATGTATGTGAAGGGTGGTGCGACGAGTGTGCTTTGGAGACTGAGGATTAACAGTTCCTGAACGTCAAAAGTTACAGAGAAACGCGGAGAATATAAATCTCCAAAGTCGAGGAAAATTCCACCAACCCATATCTTCCGCTCCTATAGCCACAAATATTAATTTATCGCAAAGGCCTCATGCGAGATATCACACAAAAAATTTGGTCAAAGCTCGAAAGGATATTTACTACAGATCACCCTTCAAAGTTAAAAATATGTATGAAATTTTGCGACGATTAAAGATTCACAGCGAGCTAAATTCGTCAATGGTTCCAGAGTATATTTCGTAACAGGGAGCTGCATTAGCCATCTACGATTCAGGACTATTCTTACACCCAGAAGTATTTGTAGCTGTTCCATGCTTGCGCGACAGCAGGGAAAGGAGGATTGCTAATTTTCTCCCGAGTTGAAATGCGTTGGGCATGATGGCCACTGGTCTCGAGACCCCACTGGCAATAAAGGTCAATAACTATCCGTCCGGCAGGCTGCTTATGCAAGTGTCGGCTAGTTGCCAGGTATTTCTGGCTGATACGCTCGCTAGAGGTCACTAGATTAACCCAAGTGGCGGGAATTAGCGTTGGCTTTCTTCTTTTTCTCAGCAAAAGTTCATCCAGTTAGGGCATCATAGCTCGCAACGAGCAGGCCAGCGCCATGCCCACTGATTCCACTGCTGAACAGGGTTCTTCGGACTGCCACGTTAGTTGTCAGATGATTCTTTGAGACTCTTAACCCCAGTTTGGCTCCCTGGTTCGCCAGAGTGCCATATCCTCAGCTGTGGGACACGTAGCGGTTCCACAACGTCGCTTCTGATGCTATACCTGTGCCCACTCACAGTTCATGACACCGAGTTTGTTAAACTCCCTTATTTTTCCATTATCACTGCAATTCAGGCCATTTGATGGACATGACTCGCCATTCTGCTCATCGATGGTGCTAATAATAGCTGTACCTAGTAGCAGTGGACCTGACTATACTTAGAACTGGCTCCAACACCGGTTCCAATCCTGGAGCAGGCTATCTATAGCTAGATCCTACTATCATTTAATCACCGCGCGCAGGAAAATGATTGATCGAGGATGTTATTGGGTTCCAAAGTCGAGGGATGCTGCCACCGTCCGGAGTAATTACGCCCGGGCAGATTTAGTCTTCAATATTTGCAAAGAGGAATGTGTTTCTGCGGCGTAGATTGATGGTGGGCCTAAACTGGGGATCAGGCATGCCTTGATGGCTTCGAGGCGTTAATGAGATTTATCGACGACATTATTACTCTGTTTTTTATGGTCTCTCAGGAAGTCCAGGGGGTAGCGGTAGGTTCTACAGATTTACGAGTATTAATTCGGTAGAGAGGAATGCCCATTGGCCAGGGCGGAGGATCCCTTGACGTTGCAGGAGACTTTAAAGCGTGTCGAATTTCTCGGTCAACTCGAATGTGTTCATCGTGTTACCGGCTTGGCGCCAAACCAAGCTGCGGGACAGTTTTATTCGCCGGTGTACAGTATGCGCGCGTTTACCAGTCGCCGAGGTTTCCAACAAACTTCTGAGGAGGCTGGCAACGGTAATATACAAGCCCCTTTGCCGAGGGTGTGTGTTCCTTCGGATTTGCGTTGTAAGGGGAAGGTGAATTATTTAATGTGTGGTCGCGGCGGCGGCGGCTCGTAGAGCCTTCTAGAGTCATCTAGCGTCTCGTTTTGGATTGCGCCATCTTCGAGCGTCCGCTAGCGTCTCCCAGCTGATTTTCTACACTAGTTCCCTTGAGCTTCTTCTAGCGCCCGTTCTCTCCAGCAGTGCCATCAATTGCACTCGCTATTCCAGTCGATCGTAATCGCGCAACACGGTTCCTTTCTCGTTCGGACCGAACGACTTGTTCTGGATTCGTCGTAAGAATATATAAATTCTGCTCCAGTGGCAGCACGAATATCAGTTGATCGCCACACATCAGCTGACTACACGCGCGTCAAGGCTGCCGGAGAGATCAAATGAATAATGTACCCCTTTCAGACAGCTGCATAACGCATCTCGGCTCATTTTTAAGACTCGTCCCATGATAATGCTACTCACGCCGCTGCGGGCTTCGGTATCTCGATCGCCGTTCTCCGCGGGGATACACGGGAAGGACGTGGAGAATGTAGGAGGAGGTTTAAATAATTCAAGAATAAGACGGGAGAAGACTCTTTGTACTGGAAAAGTGCTGTGTGGAACGTTCTGGAAAGACTCGTAGTAGTCACTGTAGGCGAAAAGGAGATCCTCGGGCGACGGGACTCGAACCCAAGATCTGCGGGTCCTCTGCCGTCCAGCCAGCCGCGCTACCAACTCCACTAAAGCCGACTTTCCGATGTTACTCTTTCCCGAACTCTATAGACCTGTGGCACTTTGCAAAGCGAAGTTCAGTTCAGTAGGGATAAAAAAAAGTGTGGCAATTCGTTCTTTGAAGCCAGTCATAGTTTGGTCTCTCCGGAACCAATGTGTTGGGGCTAATTTTGCTAAGTTAAGCATTCAAAACAGCCTACTCAAAGAACAATGTTGCTCGAAGTTTCATATACTTAAGAATATATCTAGGGAGAAAGATATCCAAGTCTAAAATATTATTATTATTAAGCGTCTTTATTGCACCAACAAAATAGCCAAGAGAAAAGAAAGGAAGAACAAGACTATCCCCAAAGGTGAGGTTCAGTCTAAAGGCTGTTTTACAAACCTAACCTAAGCTCATCAAGTAGCAACCTACTCAGAACTCAACCACTCCTGAACCAATATGCCCGGGCCAATCTGGTCACACTATCCACAGAAATAACGCAACTAGACCGTATAAAATCAAAGAAACAGCTCATCCACATCCACGCAACCAGTGAAGCACACGTAAAGGAGACATTCGTGAATCTAAATTAGTGAATTCTAGTTGCACACCAGCCCAAACGTGTCCCAGAGTCCCGAACCAAGGTGCCGGAGGAATGTTCCCGCACCAAACATAGAAAGTAACCCTTGCGAATCCTACGAGCAGCTCGGATCTACGACCGAGTGGAGCCCAAACGGGAATACACCCGCAAAGGAGGATATTCATAAAGAGATGCTAAAGAATTCGACCTTGCGAGCCGTCGAATCTCCGCCGGTCGGCCGAGAACCTATATACCCCGATCGATTCCACCGAACCAGCCCGCGTAGCTCTCTGAAATTGCCCGTCCTGTAATCGATCTTGGTAGCCGGTGGCGGAGAACCGGATTCGAAGGCGCGCGGCTCGCATAAAGAAGCGCGAGCGGACGAGGATCCGCGGCGACTTTGACGGGGCGAAGCATTCGCGTTGCCGGGAGTAACAACTGCTGCGAAGCTGCAGCCAGTGCAATCGCCGGCAGACGGGCTAACTTCGCATGACGTCACCTCAGGCAGCGTATCATTTTTAGCCCACATATACAGAGCCACCGCTCGCGCTCCTCCGCCTCCTCCTCTGTTCCTCATCGGCGAGGGGCGAGCGTGTATTTGCACAGACGCGCGCGCTCTCGTGAATGCACACACGGCCGACACACTCTGGACAGTGCGAGTGACCGAGTGCGCGGTATAGGCCAAACTCAGCGGAGAGTAGCGATGGGTTCGAACCGCGCCCACGGCGCATGTTCGGATGAACTTCTGGGGGATGATTTCGGGGAACAATGGGGGGCTGATTGTGGTGAGAATTATAGGCAGCTTGAGAAGTATTTGAATTTTGAAGGTTTTTGTAAATTTAATGTAAATTAGGTGCTGTTTTTCGGTGTTGTTTATTTAAAGTTCTGGTTTAATTCCAGGGTTAATTCGGTTTGATTTGAACGTTGTCGAATTGAATAGGCCACGAAGCTTTAGGACAGTGATTCCCAACTTGTGGGTCGGGAAGTGTTTTCTGGTTTTTGGGTTTTTTTTAAATATTATTAAGTTAGAATTATATTCTGTGATTCTTCTATTTTTAATGTGTTTTCTTTAGAGGGAGTAGATGTCGCAGGTTATTGGAATATTATACAAGGGGATCGCGACTCGAAATAGGTTGGGAAACACTGCTGTAGGAAATTGATTGATGTGTAATTGAAGGGTCTTGATCAGGAGAGGGCGGGAATTCGTATGGTGAAGAATTAATTGACATAAGAGTTCAAAGAATTTACACATTAATTGAATTCCTACGTAACTATTTCTCTGATCGCGTAATTTTTCTACCCAGTATTTGCTTATCAGATTAAAAAAAGCAGAACTGTTAGAATAGAAGAAAGAACGTGGAAACAATTTGTGTTCCATCGATTGACAGAAAATTGTTTGGGAGTCGCTCGCGCCCATCGCTACGTGCAAGTGCAGAATCGAGCTCATGTTTTTGTAGGCGATAGTACGACCCACGATTGCATTGTGGGCGCTTTCCCTTGGCCCTACTGACCGAGCTGAAAACATTGCGCTCTCTCATACCGAGAGTTCTTGAGGACGACAGACTCTAACTACGTCAGCGGTTCCCAACCACTGCCTCCCGATACTTCGGGCTCCCATCATACAAAACGCTCGACGCTATGTCGCATATAGATGATAGACTGAAAACATATCCTATCCACGATTCGATTTCATCAACCTTCTCTTCAAATTCTATTCCATGAACATAACCAACAATTTACTTACAAAATCGTCTTCTCATTTTTCACTACTGCGATACTAAAATCCACGCAATCACTTCCACATCAGACAACGAGCTTCCCTTCCACGGAAATCAGAATAATGTATTTCACTAGAAACACAGTCTTGGAAGCCTATCGAATCAGACACGAAATCGTTTCATGGAATTAGGAGAAAGCCTCCAAAGGCACCATCGCTCGAAAAATGGACAAATAATAGCCACAGAGGGTGGCAGACTATCAGCAGGTCTAATCGCTAAATTACAGCGTTTCGGTGAATCAGACACCCATGAGGAATCCCAAAACCAACACGGTCGTTCCAGTTAAACAGCGCACCACCAACGAGTCGTGGATTATTAACGCGCTTCTCGCGTGAGATAAGCAGAGCTAACCTTTACACTCGTGACTCTGGCCGGCCGCGATGGCGGGCCCTAGCCGAGACTGTTTCCAATATTGATCTACACCTGCCTGCACGTTTCGCGCGAACTTAGCAGTGTAATTTCTCTAAGAAATAATGCATAGCACCAGCCGCGGTCACCTTATTCCGATTCCTCTACCTCTTGCTTCCTTGTACTCCCTGTCCCAAAGAGAGGCTTCCACGTAGTTGAGTCATCAAGTGCAAGTCGGGTTCTCATGGCTAATAGAATCAGAGCAAGTAGAATGCGACGTGCGTACACAGACTCGCGGCATAGTGGATTTAGCATTTTTTTTTTCCGGCGGGGGAAGCCTCTCCTAAACTGGAGCGTCTACGCGTTAGTAGAATTACTCTTGAAGCTTCTCTTTTTATTGCAAGCAGCCCGACATCCCACGTGTATATCATCGCCGAGTGTGTTTTGTTCTGTCTGATGTTTGTGGAATAGCCGAGGCCTGGATAATCGCCGAGGAAGTGATGCGGATTTCTTTTAAGTGGGTGTAACTCGGGGTATTGCAATTGGTACTTAGCGTAACAGGTGTTTTCGAAACGAGTCTGGAGAAAGCGTCAATGCGGCCGGGAGTTCGCGGCGATATTCGCGGTGAACGAAACCACTCCCATCGCTATTAGGGATTCAACGAGCGTCCGGGGAATAAAAATGCATCCTCAGCTATTGTCCTCGGTTCGTCCTTACTCCGTGCTAGCGATGCACATTCCGGCTACCGTCGCCAGAAACGGCGGACGTATTTGCTGTTTTAGTTCCCGCGCGACCGAAAGCCTTAGCTCCCAAAGAGAATAAGATTTTCGTGCCCAAAGGTTCAGCATATCCTATACTATGAGAGTAAAGGTCAGAGGGTGTGCTAGAAATTGTGTTAAAAAATTCTAGGGATTTTTTGTACTCTAATTTAATCCTAAAGTCGAATGGAAGTCCTCCAACAATGCTACAAGTCATTATCTGATATTGCTGTGCATTAGGGCTGTTCGAGTACTCGGAAAAAGCGAGCCGAGCCAGGCTCGGCTCGAAAAACCGGACCGAGCCGAGTACTCGAAACAACCGAGTAGCTCGAATAGAACCGAGCAACTCGAATTTTTTCGAGCAACTCGAATAGAACCGAGAACTCGAATTTCTTCGAGCTGCTCGAAGTAAACCGAGCAGGCCGAAAGAACCGAGCGGGCCGAAAGTACCGAACAATCCGGTGTGTCGAGTAGTTTGAGGTTTGAATGTTTCGAATATATTAGAATATGTTTATATACTGGATAATGATTCGTAATTATTATTATTATTATTTTGACTTTATTAAGAAAGTAAGATACGAGTAAAGGCGAGGCCGCAGTAATAATGTGAGTAATTAAAATGTAAATTGTAAATGAAAATATTCTCTAACTATTGAAAATAATTTTGCGCGTATGTATGATTTATTAATATTTCCTCTTGCGTTTTCCTTTATTTTTCTTTCTTTTTTGCCTTCTCCGTGTGGGCTATGTTTCTGCCGAGTCACTGTTAACAAAGGCTATTACCCGTTAATGAAAAATTAATAAGTATAAATAAATCAAAAATTCAAAGAGTCAAAATTGCGATTATGGGGTTTTCCATGTCAAAACCTGATATGTCCAATTTTCCTGATTTTACAGCACAGCAGTTTTAAAGTTTTTCCAGCTGTGAAATATTCATTTTCATTTCTATTTTGCAAACATTCAAATTACATCTAGACACACATGGAAAAACCCATAATCGCAATTTTGACTCTTTGAATTCTTGATTTATTTATACTTATTCATTTTTCATTAACGGGTAATAGCCTTTGTTAACAGTGACTCGGCAGAAACATAGCCCACACGGAGAAGGCAAAAAAGAAAGAAAAACAAAGGAAAACGCAAGAAGAAATATTAATAAATCATACATACGCGCAAAATTATTTTCAATAGTTAGAGAATATTTTCATTTACAATTTACATTTTAATTACTCACATTATTACTGCGGCCTCGCCTTTACTCGTATCTTACTTTCTTAATAAAGTCAAAATAATTAATCCTCGGTCCTCTAGACCTAAATAATAATAATAATAATTACGAATCATTATCCAGTATATAAACATATTCTAAAATATTCGAAACATTCAAACTTCAAACTACTCGTCACACCGGATTGTTCGGTACTTTCGGCCCACTAGGTACTTTTGGCCCGCTCGGTTCTTTCGGCCCGCTCGGTTCTTTCGGCCCGCTCGGTTCTTTCGGCCCGCTCGGTTTACTTCGAGCCGCTCGAAAAAATTCGAGTTCTCGGTTCTATTCGAGTTGCTCGAAAAAATTCGAGTTGCTCGGAAAAATTCGAGTTGCTCGAAAAAATTCGAGTTGCTCGGAAAAATTCGAGTTGCTCGAAAAAATTCGAGTTGCTCGGTTCTATTCGAGCTACTCGGTTGTTTCGAGTAGGGTAGACCGGGGTCGGTAGTAACAGGGGGGCGAATGTAACACGCTAAATATCTCAAAACATATAATAGATATTAACGCCAATTTTGGATATATGATGAAGAATGACATTTGGAATATACACATCCATGCCCTAAGAGTACAGATACGCAATAGACATGGATAGTGAAGAAAATAACTTTTCGATACCCTAAAGTAACTTTTCCTTACTGACTTAAAATTGTAATATAAACACTCCCTTTGCAAGTATGTGCTTGTTCGATTTTTTAATCTGTAATTCGACCTTTTTTAAACCAATATTGATCGTTACTTGGCACTTTTAAGCGTCTCGTTAGTCAAAATTTATAATTTAAATTCAAAAGCATGGTCGGGGACGATTGTAACATCCGCAGTCGGGGTCGGTTTTACCGCAACAGAACCGAATAGGGACAAAGAAGGCGAATAATATTGTCTTATTTGCATGAAATCATATAGCATAGCACAAGCAAACCAAATGAAAAATGGGTGCAATATACTGAATGTAAGGATTGATCTGATGAAGAATGCACCAGCCAAAATGTCTTTTATCTATGCCACAATCGCGGCACCACGTAATTTTCTTATAGATTTTACTTTTTTCATTTATTATTATAATTTAAATAAAAAAATATTTTAATTTTGTAAAGTTATATTTGTGCTACTATCGACTCCATGCAGTGTTACAACCGACCCGGGGTCAGGGACGGTTGTAACACTTTCTCCGCTTCTCATTTTTTATTAATAACCGGAATATTACTTGACATACAGCGAAACTGTTGTGGCTCAAATAATGTCAGATAAATAAGTAACATTTTCGTAAAAAAACTTTTGTTGTAACTGTAATAGTTTTTGCGTAATCGTCTTCCAAAGTCAAAGTGTTACTACCGCCCCCGGTCTACCCTACTCGGCTCGGTCCGATTTTTCGAGTCTCGGCTCGGTCCGAATTTCAAGCTACTCGAACAGCCCTACTGTGCATTAGTCAGGACGGCTACCTCCGGACCAATGTGCCGGGAGCTATTTTCTTACGTTAACGGGAGAAGAAGCGCCATTGAGACAAATATACTCAAATAAACGCATTGAAACGCACCAGTAAAGTGCAATGCGGGTATAATAATAAATATTCGTGAATGGGAGCTACAGAATTTGGCAGTAACGGTGATGAGTGCGCTTGGTCCATAACCAATGTGCCGGGAGCGTTGTAACCCAGATCTAAGTCCATAAATAAATTCAATGCGAATATCCTTTCGAAATAAATATTCATCAGTGTAATTAACAATATCCAGCCATACAAGTGGTTGTCATCCTGTCACCCCAGAGCCCAGATACCCCGTGCAATCCTCCCAAAAGAGGCACTGCAACTCTCCACGTTGCATCTCGTCCCAACTGCTGTATATTACCATTTGCAAGCTCCTCTAAATTTTCAAACATCGCGCACAGTAAAGGGGATGAAAGAGCTATAGCCACTAAAAAAAAGAAGCAACGTTCATGCCCCAGGGAGTCACCCTTGAAAAGGCGAGCAGTGGGGTGAGAGCGCCAGCCCAGCTCCGCGTTGCATAACGCCTGCATATAATGCAATTGCGGGCAAACTGAAACGCCCATGAGCCTGCACGAGAAAAAGAAGCTTCGGATGACCGGAGGCCGTGTCATCGCATGAATATGCGCGCGGCAAGTGCACGCGTGTGCAACGCGTGTGCGCGTCAGTTGGCGTTCAGAGGGACGAAAATGCGAGTGCGATTTGGTGGTGGGCTCGAATTTCGTGGCGCGTGTCCCGATTACTTCTTCCCGCTGCTTCCTCCTCGGCTCCATGGTCGCGAATGCGCGGAATGTTTCAGTCGGAGGCTGCTAAATGAGCTCTTAATTTCAGAAAATGTTCGGATGTCCGCTATAGTCTCTTTATCTGCGCACGTTTTCTTAAATCCGATCGGGCTTCGTAATTCTGCTGTCCACGGCGGCCTAAGTTGAAATGTTGATCTGAAAAATGGCTAGAAGTCACGTTCGCGCCGTAAACCCAATCCGTGTCGCTGTCCTTTACAGTCTGCTCAGCCTGCAGCCGATGCAGTTTTTTTTTTTTCGGATCGCTTTAGATAAGCGGGCTCGTGGTCTCAAACGTGACCATCAGCGTTTTGCGGCGAGTTTTCATTAGATTCCTTTGCTCTTGCTCGCTTCGGAGCTTCATCTTTGGACACATTGAAACGTGTATTGAATTAAGTCCACTTCTGATTCGGTTTTTTTTTTGGATCGATTGTTTACAAGTGTTGCAGGATTCGTGCGTTCAATTCTGAAAATGTATTATATGTACTTTAAATTAGAGTTGAATGTTATTTGTTAATTTTGGCGGGCACCACTTGTTACAACTCCGAGACAATTTAAACATATCGCGTTGATTTTGGTAGCATAATTTAAATTCAAATCATTTCTTTGTCTCTCCACATTCTACTCGATCGTAGGATTAAAAGATGTCCAAGAACCATGTGTCGCAAATGTACCGTTTCCTCACAGAAGTGTGTTAAAGATCCAGCCAATTAGCTCGCGCAATATTCAATGGGCGTGGCAGCCCCCACTCTGCCTCGTATTCCACTGCGCGGAGAGAGCGAAGGCGCCCACCTAAGCGCCTCTACTGGCCTTCGGTTAAACCTTCTCCAATTTCTTGCAAGAAAACGTTTACTCCACATGTAGAGTATGCGTCGGTAATCTGGAGCCCGAGACATAATGTATATATCAGCTTACTCGAAAGGGTACAGCATAAGTTCTGTCGGCTAGTAATGAGAGCTACTGGTAGCCCTATGCGGTTTTCTGACCATGACTATGGTCCAGCCTTACAGAAGCTAGGGCTCACCACCCTTAGAGACCGTCGAATCTGTTCTGATCTCTTGTTCTTTTACAAATTAATTCGCGGTCAGACTAACTGTCAGGAGTTAGTGTCCCTGATATGTTTTCATGCCCCGCAACGTTCATTGCGTCAAAGGCCCCTTTTCGAATCGAGAGTCCCGAACTATAGACATTGCACTGTTGATCCGTTAAACCGCGCTATGGATGAGGTCAACCGTTACATAGCCGATATAGACCTGTTCTCGATCACGCTCGATTCGTTTCAGCGAACTTTATTAACTCAAGTCCGAATTTAATTTTAATTTTATTTATCACGATCAATGTATCGCTAATTGTATCCGTTGTTGCAGCGTAATCAAGTCATCGCCTTCTGATTGTTTGTCTAGTTCTTTATTCTCTTTTGTATTTTATTTTATTTTATTTTATTTTATGTTATTTTATTGTATTTTATTTTTACTTTATGTAATTGTATTGTAAATACTGCGCATATCTGGTTCATATGATGTATCCTAAAGGGTTTTCCCGTTGGTAATAATAATAATAATAATAATAATAATAATAATGATGATGATGATAATAATAATAATAATAATACTCTAACAAAAGAGTGGTATTGTTACAAAAGAAGAAAATAAAGAACAGAGTACATCTTACAAGAAGTTACAGTTCAGACCACCACTTCCCTGGTCCCATTCGAGTCCCCAACCCGTGTCAGCGGAATTTTGTCGATCCTACGCAGAGGTGATCGACGCAACGATCGAAAGTCGCTGGACTGCAGCTCGGGCTCGCCGCGTAAATATTTATCGAGACACGAGGGGTCACTCGGCGGAAGTGGTAACATCGCTATTGGTATAGGTCAGTTTATTTTCAAGCGGAATACATTATCGATCGTGCCGTTAATCGTATGTATATGCGATGTAGGCACACAGGCACTGCTACCGTGCGCTCCTCTTTTTTTTTTCTCTCTCCCGAGCCGGTAAAAACTACTCTCCTCGAGAATACCACTATCCACGCACCGCCGTGCCTCGCGATCAGACGGGCGTGCATGCGAATTACAAAACCGAGGGGAACCTAGGCGAGCGAAGTTCAAAGAGCAGCACACTTCGCGTGCAACACCTTCTGTGTTTACTGTAAGCATTTTTGCTGACGCGCAAGTGGCGCGTTTATTTTCACGGTGCCATTTTCCCGTCCGCAAAGAGGCTGCCTACGCGGAGCTCGCGCGCCGGAGGTGCCAGCCGTGAGACGTCATATTAGGACAATGCGAGCGTGCATGATTACACGGGACGTAAAACAGGCGGCGTGCCAATGACACGGCTGCAGAAGAATCCTGCCCGCGCGGACAGAGGCGAAAGAAAAGAAAATAGTAATTTGCGGGCGGCGAACGAGAGCGTAGTAGCG
This sequence comes from Andrena praecox, assembly GCA_963932275.1. Lineage (NCBI taxonomy): Eukaryota > Metazoa > Arthropoda > Insecta > Hymenoptera > Andrenidae > Andrena > Andrena praecox. The sequence continues at coordinate 34,651,988 of OZ010728.1, forward strand.
CTCTCAGCCTTGACCGTGGGCTGGCCCCACGAAAGCGAACCTGTTTACTTGCTCTAGAAAATCCTCCCGGGAACCTTCGCGCGCGCGCGCTTGGTTTTCGTTCGCGGAACGGGGGGGGGGGGGGTGGGGAGGGGGGGGGGGAGGGGGGTGCGTCGAAAAACTTGTAATTTACATCCGCTCGATTTCCATTCCAATCGCGTATGCGGGATGCAAATTCGAGGGCATTAATGCCCGTCCTCCGGCGTCGTTGCACGCGCAGAAATTAGCTCGAATCTCGCGTCGCGGCGCGAGTGATGGAAATTTTTGTGTCGTCGTGAATTTTACAGCGGCTAATTTGTCTGCATTATTTAAACATATTTTCGTGTTATTTTGCAAATGGCAACTGGTTTCAGTTTCATGTTCTTATCGTTTTTGTAAGTTTTGTTGAGGGTTTCGAAGTGAGGTCAGTTATTTCGGGATTCTACTGTCTGTTTTGTGAAGAATCACGTAATTTCCTGGACCACTTTTCTCATTTCTCGATTTCGAAAAAATTTGGAGTTCATCACAAAGGGTTACTAGAATTATCTTTTATGTTATTCGTAAGTTTTATAATTTTACTGATGATGTCCTTTTTTTGTAAAATTTGTTACATTCAGAGATTTTCATATCTAACATTAAGAAAATTAACATAGCTCGTGAAATAGTAGACTGCAAATGCCCAAGCAAAATGACCTCCTCAGTTTTGAAGCAAAATTGTCTAGCAAACATAATTCTGATAAAAATTTATGCAGCAGTGTTCTTCGCTGCCCAATTTATATATTTTTGTAATAGGTCATTTTTCAAACTTTCTGACTACTATTTAACGATGTAGCGACACCCGTGTCTCTTGGGAAAAAATCAATTGACTCGAGACGTTGTCGGAAACGGATATCTGTTCCCGTGGAAACCTCGGTGAAACCGTGAATCTTATGTAACCCCGAGGAAACGAGGCTTGGAGAGAACTGCTGTCAGGACTGCGACGATCATTCACACGCCCCGGGAGCACGGACGAAATGACAGTTTCAAATTCGAATTCTCGGTTGGTTAAATCTCGGCGAGGGAAAGCAATCGCATCTGTAGAATTTACAAAGGCTAGCCCTTCAATGATCCAGACTAAAGAAGCTGCCTCCACTCTCGTGGAAAAATCGATGGACTCCTCGTTGAAGCCTTTTATGTATTAACATTTGTAAGTGCCTCTGAAAAAATAACTCTTTGCAACGAAAAAGAATGTTGGCTTCGAAGTTCGGGACCTTGAAAGTAAAGGTCTGGGATTTTTAGGTTTTGGAATTAGAGAACTGGGATTTGGAGACCTTAGAATTAGAGAACTGGGATTTGGAGACCTTAGAATTAGAGAACTGGGATTTTTGGAGCACTTGAGTTTAGAGAACTGGGATTTTCGGAGATCTTGGAATTAGAGGACTAGGAGTTGGAGGCCTTGGAATTGGAGAGCTGAGATTCTTGGAGACCTTGGAATTAGAGCACTAAAATCTAGAGCCTGGAATTAGAGAATTGAGATTTTTTGAGATCTTGGAATTAGAGGACTAGGATTTGGAGGCCTTGGAATTGGAGAGCTGAGATTCTTGGAGACCTTGGAATTAGAGCACTAAAATCTAGAGCATGGAATTAGAGAATTGAGATTTTTTGAGATCTTGGAATTAGAGGACTTGGAATTGGAGAGCTGAGATTCTTGGAGACCTTGGAGTTAGAGCATTAAAATCTAGAGCTTGGAATTAGAGAATTGAGATTTTTTGAGATCTTGGAATTAGAGGACTTGGAATTGGAGAGCTGAGATTCTTGGAGACCTTGGAGTTAGAGCACTAAAATCTAGAGCTTGGAATTGGAGAGTTGAGATTTTTTGAGATCTTGGAATTAGAGGACTAGGATTTGGGAGGCCTCGGAATTAGAGCACTAGGATTTAAAAGCTTTGGAATTAGAGCACTAGGATTTAAAGGCTTTGGAATTAGAGCACTAGGATTTAAAGGCTTTGGAATTAGAGCATTAGTATTTAAAGCCTTTGGAATTAGAGTACTAGGATTTAAATGCTTTGGAATTAGAGCACTAGGAATTAGAAAACTGGGATTTTTGGAGACCTTGGAATTAGACGACTTGCATTTGGAGGCGTTCGAGTTAAAAAACTGGGATTTCTGGATTCCCTGGCACCAGGGAACCAAGAACTCTAGAATTCTAAACCGTAGAATTTGTCACAAAACTCGCCCAAAAAGCAGAGAAATGAAATTCACTCCAATTTCTACAGAACTATAGCCCCAAGTGCGCCACTACTCGATAAATTCCGAAACATTGCCAGAATTCCAATCAGCGGGCAGTATAAACGACAAATTCTATCGCCACATTCATCGTCAACATCCCTGCAAGACTGCGCTACCTAGAAATCGCTCGGAGAAGAGTGGCGTAACGCAACACCGCTATTTTGCAACAGCGACAACGTTTCGATCCAGACGGACCGGACCCCTGTCCTCGTATTGTGACACCCAAGAACGGAGTTGTGATACGCGTACGAGGCGGCGCGTGAAGAAACAATGAGCCCAGCCACAACAGGACGTGCATTCACGCACACCAGGCAAAGGACACGCTGATACCACGATGCCGGGCCGTCGGTGTGCCTGAACCAGACAAGGTCATCCATAAGTAGCTCAAGTTCAACTAATAGTATTGTATTACGATACCTACGGCCCTCTTCCTTCTTCCTTCTCTCTCGTCCGTGCCCCCTCTCGCGTTGCTCCGTCTCTATCATCTCTGCTTGTGCTGCTTCCTTCGTTCACACGGGAGAACAATGCTCGGGCATCAGAGGCTAATTAATCATTGTTCCTTCGCCGTATACCGATTTTCGATGCTCAGAGGGGACGTTTTGGACCGTTTCCGCGAGTCCCACGGTATTCCACTGGCCTTGGTTGGCAGTTGTCACGCGGACAGGGAAGAGATTCTGTGGCACAATGGTGTGGGATAGTTGAGGAGTTAGTTCGTTAAATTTTGGTAGTCCGATCGGAGGATTTGATTTTGTTAGTCTTCAGTAGATATGGTTTCGAGATTTCTGAAGAAGTAGTGCGCTGTTAGAAGCGACCAGCATTGTTGACGCCCCTGTAGAATTTATAGCAGCGATTACTTGTGCTACTTTTATGCAGGGTATTTTTTTTTAGAGTTCTCTGTAGTCAGGAAGTTCCACCGTCCAAGATGATTAGGATATTTGATCAGCCCTGTGCGGCGAATTAAGTTCCGAAGGTGTTATTCGACAGAAAATTATTCAATCTTAGTATATTAAAATTTCTAAGAGCAATAGTAAATCAGGCGCTGTTTGTGACTAGTTAGGATATTTGAGCGGACCTGTAGGGTGAACTAAAAGATACGTTTTTTTGCGTTCGGCTCCCTCCGCAAATGTTGTTTGTGTCCGGCTGATGTACCTCGGTCTCCGAGTGTAAAATTGTATTCTTTGGACCGACGTGCGAGTAAGTGTCGTCGCGCTGAGCATTGTTGCCCTAGAAGTAGCCGGACAATGGGGGAGAGAGACGGCTGAAAGGGAGACAAGAAAGCGGGAAGGAGAGCATTAGGTACACGAGAGAGGCGAGCACAATGTGCGTGAGGCTTAACATCTGTCCGGAAGTGCGTAGACGCCTTCCATTTTCGTTTTCATTTGCATATACTACGCGTCCGCCTTGCCTCGCTATCGCGCCGGGAACTGTGCAAATGGGATCGCTGGGAATGCGTCTTAATTTACCGCGCCATTCGAAATAATTGGACAACCAAGGGACACAAACATCAGTGCTGATGGAACAGTGGGTATAGAATTTCCATTGAATGTTGAATTGGTAGATTTCATGGCGCCCGTAGAATATTTCCTTCCTCTTTGGAGCACTTGGGTACTTCTGTAATTGCTTCGCGTTGCTTGTGTACAGAATGGAGTGGCGAAAATGTAGCTGGTTCCCCTAGGGTATCTGTTGAGAGATTTTAATGGTTCAGTATTTGAAAATGTCGTTGTGATACAGTTGAAAAAGTTCCTAGTGTAATGTGTGATTCACAAATTGTGATTGTGGAAGTTGGAAGCTTTAGACGATTCTGGTGTTGCGATTTCATCTGGAGGAGAAGTTGCGATGTTTGGTTTTGGGTGTCACAAGGATCACAATAGTGACCAAGTGCGTCACAAGGCTCACAGTTTGTGACCCCGAAGGCGATGCTACTCAAAATTTCTCGGTTTACACTGGATTCGATTTGCAGTTTGTGACCCGACACATCACAATATTCACAATTTGTGGTCCCACGTGGAACACCATTCACAATTTGTGGTTTCAAATATAACTCCATTAAGGATTCGTGGCATCATGAATCGTAATTTGTGGTCCCATGTGTCACACTTTTCACAATTTGTGGTCCCATGTGTCACACTTTTCACAATTTGTGGCTCCACGTGTAACACCATTCACAATTCGTGGTTTCAAATATAACACCATTAAGGATTCGTGGCATCATGAATCATAATTTGTGGTCCCATGTATCACACTTTTCACAATTTGTGGTTCCGCGGGTTATACCATTCACAATTTGTTGCTCCGCGTGTAACACCATTCACAATTTGTCGTTTCAAATATAACACCATTAAGGATTCGTGGCATCATGAATCATAATTTGTGGTCCATGTGTCACACTTTTAACGATTTGTGGTTCCACGTGTCACTACACCATTCACAATTTGTGGATCCACGTTCACCACTATTCACAATTTGTGGTTTTAAATGTGACAACGTTTACAACTTAACGCGCCACACATCAACTCATTTACGATTTCTAATATAATACATCACAAAATAACGAATTTGTGGTTCCCAGGTCACACATATCACAATCTCCATTATACCCCCTTTATAATACTAATTAACTCCTTAACAAACATTACTCCTCCCACCAACGGTTTTAATATTCACCCAAGAAATTCATGTTCATTCTAAACAAAAGGCACGAATAAAACCCAGACTGTCTTTTTCACCCAGGCGTATTCTAAACATCTCTAAACTCGCACCCCCCAAGAGAACAATGGCAGAATAATTCCCGGGTATTTTTGCAAGCCCGGATAGCGTAGAGCCCTATATCTCGCGCTATCGATTCCATCGATAGAGGAGGGTTTTAATAAAGCCTGGTAATTTATTCCAGCTTCCGTGTGTGTGAATCACCGCCGTCGATATTCGGCCTGTCCCCTCTCTATAGGCACATTCGTTCTCGCGCTCTTTTGTAGCGACGATCTCCGGCGACGATCTCCTCGCAATAATTTCGAAAACCCCGTTTATACGGATTCACCCCGTCCCGTAGATCCACGGAGATTCGATCTAAATGCATGCGATCCCGAAGGAACCGTTCTGGGAAGGTGACTGGCGCGGCGAAGATACGCGAAATTTTTGCTAAACTGCAACCCTCCTCGATCGTTCCCCTTGGGATTTATCTCTAAAACGGATCTCTAGCTTCGGAATTTAGCGAAATTCATGGGGCTGCACGGAGTCGAAGGGAGGAGGATAGGTGGTGAATATATCCTGCTACTGGAAGCACTGAGGAATAAATGAGAGTACATGGAATTCTATAATTTCTGGAGATTATCTTTTGTAGGATTTATGAAGTGTCTTTTTGTGAATACCTTAATCTCTACCTACCTATCTTCTGTAGCATTTCGAGTTAACTGTTTTTCTTTTGTTGGTTGTGGGAGACACAGTTGATTATCAATTTTCAGTTGGTTCTTCATGTTTTTTCTTCAGAGTACTATAGGAGAATTAATTAGGCTTCTTTTTCTTTTTATGTCACAAGCTAGTATATTATTACAGGATATTCTTCAGAAATTATAGTCCAACTTGCACCGTTGGGAATTATTTTGTTGACGGTCTCTAGAAGTAAATGTGAAATAGGTTTTCGATATTAATTGTAAACGAAAAAAACAGAAAACTCGGGTGCCGGGACTCGAACCCAAGACGCGCGCGCGCGGGTCCTCTGCGTCGTGGTCAGCCGCGTTACCAATTCCCCCAACGCCGACTCTCCGATATTATTGTTTTCGGAACTGTACTAATACCGAAAGTAACTGGGCGCCATCTGTGTGCCAATCGCACCATAGACCGTTCCCAAATCTATTAATCTTTAGTCGATCACGTGAGGTCAAGTTGGGTTCCTAAAATTGGCTTAAGGTGGATAATTAATATGGTGTGGCCTGAAATAATTCGATTCACGCTTCTTTTCTGAATAAATATGAACTAGACCCTAAAGACGGATACGAACCTCGCCAGCTAGTAGAATGAGTACGAACTAGACCCAGAAAACGAATGTAAGTGGAGCCAAAAGTTGAATATGAATCGGTTTTAATAAAATGTGAACTGGATCTGCGAAACTGTCTTGAACTAGACCCTGGAGATAGAGTCGACGTGGACTAGAAAAAACCAATTAGTTACGTCCTCTAAACAATGGACGTCTAGACTAATTAGATCCATCAGGTATATATATAAATTGCATTTAGAGAAGAAACTGGTCCTGGATTAAGCAAATGAACGAGTTCGTGAGATTCATGTCGCCTGGCTAATGATGCACCAGACACATAAAGTAAATATAAATTGGATCCATAAAATGGACCTGATCTTCCTTCATGGCGCGCAGGTCTGATTAAACAGATGAGTAACCAGTTCAAGCGTACACAACAAATATTTATGTGTTGCAGGGCAGTAATTATTATAGAATCAGGCTTTTTACAAAACTTTTATTTCGAGTAGCCTGAGCCTTAATGTAATGGAAGCATTCGACAACAAAAAGTATTACAGTAATATTTATTTATTTATTACGAGATAACAACCCTTTCGCACATTATAATAACATGCAAAGGCGTGATATAGAGAACGGATAAATGAGGTAAAATTAAAATAACAAATACCAAAGAAAACAACAGAATAGATGAAATGAGGCATTGAGAACAAAAACGGAGTAAGCGACATTGAAAAAAATGAATCTTTCCTATTTTATAGGTATGATTAGTCCAGCCTGTTGGAATACATTACTGTTACTAACTCAATTTCGCAAAAAAAAAAAAAAAGAAAAAAAATGTGGGTTAGTCTGTTTTTGTGCTCAATGCCTCAAATTAGATGAACCAATATTACAATTTATTCAAGTATCAATATTGCAAATTAATCATCCAGTATACACGAAACCAGTAGCGGATTTACCAGAGCGGCTGATGAGCAGTTGCGACCTGGGCCCCCTACCCAGAAGGCCCCACAGGGCCCCATCTAAAAAAAAAAATTGTGATTAGGTATAGGTAGCCAAACACTACATTTTTTTCAAACTACTATACTTAGCCCGTTTTTAGTAAACTACCTCTTCATTTTCCCGAAAAAAATGGGCCCCTCAGAGCGTTTGCCACCTGGGCCTTATTTCTTAAATCCGCCACTACATGAGCCACTAACTGAGTTTCTGAATGTATTGATTTTGCGATTTATAGCATATTTCGTTGGTGGCAACTGGGCTACAGAACGGTCGAATCACAAAGGGTTATAAAATTCAAATGCCCCCCTAAGATAACGTTAAAGTTTTGGTTAAAAACAAGTAATGTGCACTGGAACAAAACACTTAATTTTCTCGATAAAGCTGTTTTGTGACATTCCCCAATTCCCCACGTACCCTTCATATTAATATACCCAAAATCATTACAGAAACGCTATGATTCCTTAGCTACTAAAAAGCTGTCTTAATTAGTAAACTAGTCTTTCAGAAAGGGCAAACTTGAAGTTCCATTATCTCGAAAACTATTAATCCTTCTCCCCACGCGTTTGCAGTCTTATTCCACACATCGTACACAAACCCCGCGCAGAATTTTAGCTAAATCGGGGACCCCAATTCCCCCACACCCCACCCACATCTAGAACCCAATCTAGGTCCCCGAAATAACGTCCAACCCTTCCTCGGGGATCCCGTTCCACCTTGGTCGGGCAGCTCGGGTTAATTTCGCGTTGACGTAGGTCCAGGGCCGCATTGTCTCCCGTTTCACGGCGCGCCCGCATGCGTGTCGCGTCGGAGCGTCACGCGTGCACGTTCTTTGTCCCGTCGGGCACTCTCTTGGCCGTCACGTGAAGTGGCCACGCGCAAACAGGCGCGCCGCGTCCGACGATCGGAGGGTGAAATTAAAAATACCGTGAAACCCTCGGTCGGCGTCTCCTCTGTTTCCCTCCGGCGCGTTCAGGGCCGTCGAGCACGAAAACGGGAGCCCCGTTTCCCTTTTGCCCTCCCCCCCCCACCCCCCCCTCCTTCCCTCGATCGGGGCTACCACGGCGATTTATAGGGTATTTACCCTTCTATTTATGGAGGCTGTTGCGCTACGCCGCTGTCCCCATCGTGCAACGATTACAGTTCTTATTATTATGATCTTAACCCATTGCCTGCTACCATCCACGGTGGAGGACTGTTGTTTGTTTTGCGAATAGTAATTGGGCAGGTGGTTGCTTTGGGACGTACACTCCTGTTCATAAGTCGCCGGGCAGTTAGCGGATTTGATGTAAAGCTGCTGGATACTTTGGGAAATTAGTAAATGTTTCTCATGAATATTGGTCAGTGTGATGTCACACCAGTGCCGGATTGTGATCCTTAGGGGCCCTAAGTAATTAAAGGATTTCGAAGCACCCTTATACGGGGTGATCACTTCAACGCAATGTACGGTTCTTTAGTTCAATCATTCCTCGATCGTCAATTTTCGTTCGCTTCTTTCTTTCTTTCGTTCGCTGCTCTCTCTCTCTCTCCTCTATCCCTCCACTGTTTCTGTCTTTCATTCCCCTCACAGACAAATTCACATAAACACTCAGCAATATTATTACTATGTAAAAGATTTTAAAATTCAGAAAATTTCTATAGTGTCCCCGTTTCTCCCGATGCCCTAGTGCTTATTTTGTTTATTAGTTGATCCAGCACTGTATCACACGGTATATGGAATTAATACATTGCCTGTTTTGAGTTAAAAATACAGGCTATATTTCTTCAAAGTAAAATTCACCAATTCCCTATCGTCTCTTAGATTTCAATAAAACAATTTTGCAAAGTTGCTCAATTAAGAACAAGAAAAATGTGTAGAAAGGTTTTGCAGAATTCCTAACGCCAATTAGTCAAACGTGCCATTTTGGACATTGGCCCTTCTTCAACTCACCTACAGGTATATTCAATAATACAATAGAAACTACCCACCACGCATCGTGATGGCCGCTTTTACCAATTTTGGTGCTAAAGCCGAGTGCATATTTGAGTCAATACGTGGCAATGCAAGTGGCGAAGAATTATTTCACTTGGAGACTTATGGTCACGCGTATACATTGGTGATCAGTTTCAAATTCCGTATCGAAATTTTTTTCACTTTTCCATTACGTTTTGCAAGTACATAAGTTATAAGGAAGAAATGCAGTCTGGCCAGTTGATTAGCCATTTGTGTTAGTTATAGTGACTGAAACTCACCTGTCAGATACAATCATATTTATCCTATCATCATCTGGATAGAGGGAACATCAGTGTCCAGCCCTATCTCCGTTCGAGGATCGTGATAAGCCGCGCGTCCTGTATATTGGTAGATTGGCAGTTTACGCCGCTGATGCTATTGACAAGCCTAGTAAAAGTTGCCCAGCGAGTTTTTCTATCTATCATTCCGCTGGGAATGCTATTGAATAACGTGGTTATGTAAGATGCCGTAACCGTGATGCTACTTTTGGATGTCGCCGTGCGGTCGATATTTGTTTAGTGCCCCTTCAATATTTCTATAGAAAAATATGCAGATTTTCTCCTTCATAGGGCTTCTATCGATAATATTCTGTAAGGGAAAGCAATTTGTAGAAAATTCTGGTTTATTCAATATTTACAAATGCCAGAGATCTGTATTAGGCCCCGGTTGGGACTAGTAATTGGAACCAAAGGGTTTTTCCGGTAATAATAATAATAATAGTAATAATAGTAATAATAGTAATAATAGTAATAATAGTAATAATAGTAATAATAGTAATAATAGTAATAATAGTAATAATAATAATAATAGTAATAATAGTAATAATAGTAATAATAGTAATAATAGTAATAATAATAGTAATAGTAATAATAGTAATAATAATAGTAATAGTAATAGTAATAGTAATAGTAATAGTAATAATAGTAATAATAATAGTAATAGTAATAGTAATAGTAATAGTAATAATAATAATAGTAATAATAATAATAATAATAATAATAATAATAATAATAAGTTCGTGAAACTCAAAAAAAAAATAATAAAAAGCTCGTGGAACTTTATAAAATAATAATAATAATAATAATAATAAGGACCTCGTGAAACTCCACAAAATAATAATAATAGTAATAATAATAATAAGCTCATGAAACTGCACGAAATAATAATAATTTGGATCTGCTGAACACAGATATTGGTTCCTGTAAGGCTTCCGTTCGAGCTCGTCAGGATCCAGTTGTGTGATAAATAGGTTTCCCTGGGATTTGTGGTAGTACATACATGTATATTTGTTTCAAGTCAAACTTGGGATTTCCTTGAATTCAACATTTCAGTGGTTCAAGTCTAGATTAGATGAAACTTAGGTTCGCCGGACCAAATCAAGCGACGCCATCTTGAAGCGAGATGCATATACAAAGCGAAGTGCAGGTTACACAGAGGACAGCCCCACACGCTACTACTTAGTAACTTTACAAGCGCAGCGTTAAGAGAAATCCTCGGAAGAAATTTAGCCGTCACCGGGCACAATCCTGGTCGTTAAAAATTCATAAACTCCGGCCATGTTTTCATGCGGATCGTTTGAGAGTTTCAGACGGCCGCTGCGTGCCAGTCCGCTCCCGTATTCGCAGAAATTAATTTTCCGGCCGCTGAGAGAAATGCACGCGCATTAAGAGCAGCATGCCTCGCGATCCTGACGCAAACGCGCACCGTTCCGTTTTCAAAGATATTACGTTTCCGCCTCGTTTCCTCTCCACTCGGCCGGGGGAGGTGCGGCTCGCGTGTCGAAAACAGGGCAAACTTGCTGCCCGTTCGCGAATCACGAGCGGAACTTAGACGAGAAGACAAATAGAAGTCACAACGCCAACTAAATTCCATACCCCGGATAACGGAGCGAATTCCCAAAAAATTTCCAAATCGTCGTTCGCGTCCTGAATCTCCTATCTGTTCGCGAGAGCACGAATCCTAGCATCGGAAAGCAGAGCTGTCGCGTGAGCGCAATGACTCGACGTGGGTCGGCGGCAGAGGGTTGGAAAGGAAATTCGCTCGACAATCTGCCGGAGAACTGGCGTCCTAAAACCGCCCCGTTTCTGTGTTCCAGATGGTGGTGGTGGTTGAGTGTCCGCGGGTGGAGGGCGGCTGCAGGGCCCAGGGCGATGTGGCTAGCAAGTGGGAAAGCTCGAGGAGGTGATAACGACTTCTGACCTTCCGTGAGAGTCCCTGCCGTGGCGGAGAGGGCCTGGCCATCGATCGTCAAGTAAAAGGCTCACCATTCAGAAGAAAACGAAGAAGAGAAGGAGGAAGAAGAAGAAGAAGAAGAAGCAGAAGAAGAAGAAGAAGAAGGCGCAGGGGAGTGACGGAGGAATAGCGGAGAGAGCTCTTAGGGGATCGTGGAACACGCTAGCTTAGCTGGAGGAGCAGGGAGGCGGAGAGAGAAAGGGTGGAAAAAGCCTGGAGAACCTTGAAAAGTGGTCCCTTCCCCGGCGGACAAGACATTCTCCAGCTGGCTCGCTGTATCGCTCCTACGTTTTAAAACTTCTACCTTGAGAACATATACCTCGTACGAACAAGTACCTTCAAACTTAAACCTCTTTCGCAGCGCAATAGTGCCTAGGCCCCTCCGAAGAAAACGCAACTACAAATAATAATAGTAATACTAAGAGTAATAAGAGTAATAATAATAATAATAATAATACAAATAATATTATTGAAAAAGCAGAATAATAATAACGACGTTATATATAAATATATTATATATATATATATACATATACAGACAGAGGAGAGAGACAAATTTAAAGGAATAACGGATCTATATAGTCACCGGAGGATAAAAGTCTCCTGTTCGGAACAAGCAAACGAACCGGCGACCTGCGACTCTTCAGGACACGCGAGCGCACTCGGAGGATCGAGCGAGGCGCGCGTCGACAGATTTTATCACGAAATCCACGCTGATAACGGTACCTCCGAACCCGCACACCCAACCCTTCTGATCCAAACGCCCAACCACCCCCAGAGAACCTTTTAAATCGACTCTACGAACCAGGACAGCGAAGTACCTGCAGACACAGATATATTTATAAAGGATAATTTATATATAATAGTAGCGGACACCGATAGTAATAACGGCTAGGGGCAAAGAGAATAATAATTAAATAACGACGGCAACAATAGTAGATACTAGAGGAAGAGGGGCGGATGGAAGATTGGAGACAAACGAAGAGACCGTACAACAGAGTGTGTACGCCTAAGGATAATTCTATACGCGCTACGACTAGTGTACTTCTACTTTGCGGTTAATCTACTCAGCGATTGCGGGGCCTGTTCTACATATACGATCGAGGTATGAAGGTTTTTTTTTATATTTAATGACACCTGGCGACGAAGGAGGGGCGTGAAGTGTTCATTAAGGAGCGGAGAGGTTATTTAATTTCGAGGGCTGAATGGTGGTTCTGTATTGATTTTGACGAGGGGGAGAGCATTTTCTTTATAATTAAGTGGTCGCTGAGGAGACCGCGGCGGTGCGCTTCTCGGGGAGCAGGCGCGCGCGCATGCGCGAGGAGGCCGGAGTGGGGATTCTCGAGCGGTGTGGTGGGGACAGCGTCTGCGAGTGTTCTTGAACGCCACTTGATTCTGTTCTGACTATAGCGTGTGCTGTTGCACGTTTGCCTGCTTCATCCTCGGTCTGGCTGTTCGTAATATTTTTGCTAACCCCTAACAGTATTCGAACACGTTTATGATGAAAGATTAAATGTTCAGTAAATTGACAAAATAAAATAAATGTAAGAGCATTTCAACTGAATTTGCGATAGAGTTACACCATTGCCATTTCTGACTGGTTTTCATCGCAGGCAAGAGCCTTATTAATGTCTTGGACATTGATTAACTTTTGGCTAAGATTGTCACTGAAATTCATCCTTAATTTTTAGTAATAATATTCCAAATTTCTATTCAATCGTCGATCGACAAAATTGTTCAGAGTTCTCAGAGCAACCAAGAAAGTAGCTCTATAATCTTGACATTATTCATTCTAATTTCAACAGAATTCGAGCCGTGCCTCCTAAAAACCTAAACATAATTCAATTCGATAGAATTCCAAATTCCTCCTTGCAACAAAACAATTCCTCAATTCACCAGGGCGCAACATAGGGTGACTGTACCTAATATCGCCAGGCAAAAGTTAAGTCGCTGTCAATTGAATAATAATTGATATTTTTGCATGCAGTTCGTTTCAAAGTAAAGAGAAATTATTCATCTTTCATGTAGCATAAGTTAGAATCGTTGAAACCTACAAATTTTTAATTAGGACTCCAAAAACGTAAGACATGCAAAAATCGGGTCCTGAAAAAAGTGTACCTAATATCGCCTACTCAAGAAATATTGATTAATTCATGTATATGTATATGAGTTTTTAAAGTCATTTTCACATGTGCTTTTATTATTTCTTGCTCTATAAATGTTTTTTTATCCATCTTTGATTTTATTTTTATTAGAATAATATAGAAATTTAAAAATATAGATTTGTAAAATATTTTATTTTTTACGTTCCGATGTACATATTGGACAAATAAAGTTTATTTCGGTTGCTCCGCACATTTCGTGACCTCACCTGTAACAAACATTACATCGAAACCATTGTTCTCCGGTAGGCGGTATTGAGAACACGCATACTGCTAAAAGAAAAACGCTATTTTCATTACGAAAAATGTTTGAATAGATTTCATTTCTTAAGTACATCATTAATTAGGTATTTCTAGTAGATATTCCTGCATTCACAGAATTATTAGACTTACCTTCTCCGAATGTGATGTAAAATTGTGATAGTCCAATAAATTTTTACACTATTAAGATTCTCTAAAATCCTTCCCTTTCTGTAATTGTTGATCACATGCTGCTGCAATTACAGTATGTCTTCCTACATATGTTTAGGTACTAATTCAGTGCATAACCGATAAATTTTAGAGCTTAATTTGCGAGATATAGCGAATGGCGATATTAGGAACACTGGCGATATTAGGTACAGTCACCCTACCTACATATAGGACTAGGAAAAAACAGGGTGAACTTTGACAATTCTGTTTTCACTGAAAATATATTTTAATTTAAAAATCTTTATATGCATCTTAAAATACATACTTTAATATAACAATTGTGCACATTTAATTTGAAAATTAAGAAGATAGAAAATGTAATAGCAAGTTTTTTTCAGAACAGCTTCCGCGGTAACCAATATATCTACGATAGTTTATATCCAAAGCAAAAAAAATTCTCTTAAAATACATAAAAAAAACTACTTAGTTTTTGTCGTAACCGATTTGGAAAAATATCAATTTTCGCAAAATGGCACCTTCTGAATACAGTAAAAAATCGTCCCTTTCTAATTGATAGAAAGTGAACTATGACGTCTAAAAAAATAAATCCTACAACAAAAACTAAATAATTCTATCAAAAACCATTGTTCCAAATTTCAATTGAATTAGTCCACTAGTTCTCGAGAAATATTGGTCACCGCTTCTGAAAGTACCATTTTGAGAAAAACTCTGTTACATATTCAATCTTCCAAGTCTTCCAATTAAATGTACACAATTCTTACATTAAAGTATGTATTTTAAGATGCACACAAAGATTTTCAAGTTAAAAAATATTTTCAACGAAATAAAAAAATGTTCAATGTTCACCCTGGTTTTTCTACATAGACCTATGTGTCCATTGCTCCCTAAAAAAGTTCCCAATTCATACTTCTCACCAGCAACAACCATCTACAGTCCTCTTAGCAACCACCCGGGATATTTCAACCCATACTTTGCCACTCCTCCAACGAAATTCTTCCCTCGTACAAGTCTCGCAACAATTCAGGGCTTCGCACGAGCGTGGCGAGCGGCGTATCGACGCAGGATTTTTCTCACGCGCGAGATCCCATCGGATCGCTTTCTCGTACCGATAGGCGTTTCATTAGCGAGTCGTTTGATCCGCGATCCGGAAAGAGGAAACTTTTACCGGCGATATCTGGCCGCGCGGATCTTCATTCTCCCAGGGATAATTAGCACCCTCGTTGGACGAAAACGCATCGGCGTTCCGCGCACACGCGGCAACAGTCTCCCCGTTGCTCCGGAGTGAAAGGTGGCCCGATACCTTCTCGCGGTTGTTTATCGTACGCGTCGATCTTCGTTCCCCGTTCGGCGTAAATTATCGTACGGAATTCTTTTACGATCGTTGCTCGACATTCGACGCCGGCCGTTCACTTTCACTCGTCTCGTTTCACGATCATTCGGGGCCCCTCGATATGAAATTCACGTACGAGGCACGGTTCGATATCCTCCTAGCCTAAAGGTGCGTGTCGACGTTGCGAGGCTTCCTCGCGAGGCACGCCTCGCGGAGTGGAGGAGAGTCTGGAGACTACCTCGACATGATCACTTGGCGCAAAGCGAAGAGGAACGGGGAATCCACTCCGCGAGGCGTGCCTCGCGAGGACGCCTCGCAAAGTCGATACGCACCTTTGCTTTTGGTCTTCGACCGGATGACGAGCCAGCGTCTGCACCCGGGCCGATTTTTCTGCGAAATTAAATAAGGTGGCGGGGATTTTGCTGCGCCCACACAGCACCATAACATTGCAGCAACGTCTCTGCAATGATGCGGTGCAAGATGGCAATGTTGCAACATAATATTGCAGAGACGTTGCAGGTTCAGTCCTATGTCCGCCTTCGCAATATTGCAGGTGTGTATTTTTGCAAAGTTGCGGCAACATTACGAATATGTAGTCCTGCAACGTTCCGGCAATGATTCTGCAACGAAACGGCAAAATTGTGGCAATGATCCTGCAACTCTTCGGCAATATTGCGATGCGTATCCAGTTAAATGAAACACGCCGTAGAATCCACTCGACGTCATGTACATATTTCGAAAATTTTTGACAAAGTCATAATTGCTTCAGAATATTGTTGTAATGTTTCCACAAGTTTTCACTACAGTATTGCACGACGATGTGCGCGCAATATTGCAGAAATATTGTAGGACCGTTGCCACTGGAACATTGCACGTCGATGTGCGCGCAATATTGCAGAAATATTGTAGGACCGTTGCCACTGGAACATTGCACGTCGATGTGCGCGCAATATTGCAGAAATATTGTAGGATCGTTGCCAATGGAACATTGCACGGCAACGTTCTTGCAATATTGTAGGATCGTTGCCACTGGAACATTGCACGACGATGTGCGCCCAATATTGCAGAAATATTGTAGGACTGTTGCCACTGGAACATTGCACGACGATGTGGGCGCAATATTGCAGCAATATTGCAGGATCGTTGCCAATGGAACATTGCACGGCAACGATCATACAATATTGCAGCAATATTGTACCATCGTTGCCAACGGAACATTGCACGGCAACGAAATTGCAATATTGCTGCAATATTGTAGGATCATTGCCACTCCAATAATGCACGACAATATTGCAGGAACGTTCCTACAATATTGCCATGCAACCTGCAACAACGTAACATTGCAGCAATGTCCCTGCAATACTGCTGCAACGAGGTGTGATGTATGGGCGTGTGAGTTTGAGGTGGATGACCTTACCGGAGAAAATTTTTGATTTGGTTTCTGTACGGGGGTTCATTCTGGACGGATACTTATTCTTCTGAGACTCCCGGATTAGGGGCCATTTTTAAATTACGGAAGGGTAATTTCGCTGATTTCTTACACCCTCCCTTCCTAAGTATAAGATTTAGTAAGATCCTATTTTTCAACCCCCTCTGCCCCTTCCTTAAGTAATATTTTTTACATTGCATTTTTTCAGCTATTCAATTTTTTGAAGATGAAATACCGTTTTTTTGACTACTGATATTGAAAATTAAGTTAAAAAAATATTACGTAAGACGCTATGTCCCTCCTTCTACCCTAGTAAAAAACGTAAGAGCTTCGCTACACCTCACCAGTCTTACGTACTTTAACGACAACCCCTTAGTGTGAATTTGGTGGTTCAAATATGGGACCGTTTTTGGCATGTTTTTCTGCCAGTGTGTCATATTTCGTGGTATTAAGTAGGGTAAAATGTGATCATGTGGGGGCCAACTTTGGGATGATGGTAAAGAAAAATATACCCCCTCTTGCTTTTTTTTTAACCCATTTTGTAGTGCCAATTTAATTAAAAATTTAAAACCGAAATTGAAAAATATTCCCTTTTTTTAGTATGAACTTAATAAATTACAGTTTTGAAAAATAAGTGTTTTTTTTCTCAAAAGTCCGAGGGAGCGTCTGCCCCTTTGGCACCCCCCTCCGGACGCTCATGAATGCGATGGCTTGTACAAAAATACATTGAAAATGTGAGATACGTTCTTTTTGTACGGTGACGTATCTAGAGACGCGGTAGCGTCTCGACGCCAAGTACAGGAAAGACACCCTGTATATGTCGACTGTCGCTACCGCTATCATTTACTCGAGAAACGGCTAATCCAACCTAACCTGAAACTTATTTCATTAATATCTCATCACGCCTGCAATATTTTCTAAATTTAAAGGCATTTTTCTTATGTAAACCGCATATAAGCTTTCGAATAAGACCAAATTTCAATAAAATCTGTCCACGCATGATAGAGATATCATAATATCGTCTCAGGGATCTGTCGAAAACGGTAAGATTTTCTTCTGATTTCTGATTCTCCTTCAAGAAAATTTTCGTCAACATAATACGTATACGCGTTACACGCACACCTTCAGCCAAAATGATACTAACACATGTTTCGTTCATCAATCGCTATCTTCACTATGCAATCTACTCCAAATTTTGACAGTTTACAGTCAGATTATAACCTGACGAGTGTCAAATAAGGTAGGTTGTCAAATTTTGAGATGTCACGTGTTTTTACAAATATGTATCGTTGTACCATTGAGTTGCAACCATAACCCATAACCACATATTCTAACGACTTGAAATCAGCCTGTAACCACAAATCAAATCAATTCAATCGATATGGAATACATATACCTATGTAGAGAAAAGGGGAGAAGACGAAGAAGCGAAGTGAAAAAGAGAAATAAAGTTAATTTTCATTCGTTACTTTGAATGAATGTACTGTACACAAAGTACTATACATATAAAATACATATAAATCGGCAATGCAATGCGCATGGTTTCATTTCGTAGTTGTTAAACTTACGTAGAATTTATCCTTAATCAAAATATAAATAAAGTACACTCGCTGAGCTGCTTTGCGCTATTCCGAGTATTCCAAGTATATATACCTTACAAAAAGTAAAAAAATTACGCCAAGTACATGAATTATCTTTGTAAAAAGAAGTGAGATCCCCATAAAAAAACTTCCAAAAAGTAAAAAAATACGCCAAGTACAGGAAACAAATAAATCACAAAAAAATAGAAGAAAATATACAATATAAAAAAAGATGTGAAATCAAAATGTGCTGCAAGTACATAAAGGTGCTTTCCAACTGCGCTTAAGATGACACAACCAGGGACTTAATACCGGTATAATGCTCATACCGGTATTTCGCCAATACAGCTATACCGAAACCGATATCATACCGAAAAAGATAAATACCGGTATTTTTTCGGTATTCTTTTCAGTAACATGGTAGGTTTCGGTGTTCACCGAGAAGAATACCGAAAAAATACCGGTATTTATTTCGGTTACCGGTAATTCCGAAAACCGATTGTTTTCGGTATTTATCTTTTTCGGTATGATATCGGTTTCGGTATAGCTGTATTGGTGAAATACCGGTATGAGCATTATACCGGTATTAAGTCCCTGGTTGTGTCATCTTAAGCGCAGTTGGAAAGCACCTTTATGTACTTGCAGCACATTTTGATTTCACATATTTTTTTATATTGTATATTTTCTTCTATTTTTTTTGTGATTTATTTGTTTCATGTACTTGGCGTATTTTTTTACTTTTTGGAAGTTACCTATAATACGTCAATATTGACTACTTTTTATCGTGGAATTTTTTTACCCTTTTTTAAATATGTAGATACACTAAGTCATTCTGAAAGTTTCAACAAGTTAGAATAAATAACTTCTTTGAAAAAAGCTTCCAAACATCAGGCTTTATTTTCGTGATTTATACGAAGTTCTCTCTTAAACAAAACTTTTCCCCAAAGACTCAAACAGCCCTCAGCCTCCAGTCCATCATTAAATCCAAATTGCAGATTTTCTAAGAAGCTTCCTACCCCCAGAAGAGCAGAAGGAAATCAGCAGAAAATATAGATTTCAGAATTCAGCGCCCAGTTCGCAAAAAGGGCACCTAGTTGCAATTCATTTCTTGCCGTTCAGAGTGTCGCGCAAATTGCAATAGCGACAAGGCTGTCGTTTCTGCGGAGTAATCGCTTGCCGTGGATGGAAAAACCGATGAATCTACAGGGTTATTAGATATCGAGGCGCAAGGAGTGCATCAGCGCCGCCGGTGCTCTGCGGTAGGTTGCGTTCGATGCTTCTTCATCGTAGGGAGCTAACGGATACCTTGGCGAGTGGTTTGGCTCGCGGGTAGCAGAGAGTCATTGTCCGGCATTATACGTGACGAATTTCCCGTGGCCGTCGTCTCCACGAGTATCGCTCTGTCGTTCACGGCCACGCTATTCGCATTTTAAGAGCTTTCTAAGAAGCCCGCTGGTGCCCGGCCGCCTGGCCCTGTCGATACTCCCCGCCTTTCAGCTTTGTTACCGTCTAGTCTTGCTCCTCCGCGATTTTATCGAGCTTCTTCTTGCCTCTGCTTTTTATGGCGCGTGACTATTTGTTGAACGGTGGGTGGTTGGGTTTTAATATCCAGGGCCTTTGTACCCAAGTATTAGGACACCTACTCTGCGTGGAAGAATTGAAGGGTAACGGGGAAATAACAAGGAATGTCACAAACAGATTTATTGAGAATATCAAGTTTTAATACTTTAGTCTAATATGTGACATTTATTTATTTTGTTCCCTATTTTTAACCAATATATTAAAATACTTTTTACAGTTTGTGGTGAATTATTTTGCGAACATTCGTGACTTCTTTTGCTAACAGTATTGCATGTTGGTGTAGCTATTATATGTATGAGTTTTCCTGTGAATAGTCACGTGTTTTCTTCTGATTATATAGTAATCTAGATCCTTTAGTTGCCACGAGATTTAATTTATTATGCAATTCCACAGATTACAGGTGAATTCAGAAGTGATACAGAAAATTTCGTGCTCCCTTCATCATTTGTTGCAATTCATTCTTGGAAAACTTTTTCCATTTGTTTTCTTCGAGAAAATGTCGTCAAGGATTATCGGTGGGACTCGATTGACCGTAGCTCGACAAATATCGCAACAAAAGAAATAAGTGTTTAGTTTTACAGTTAGCGAAAGCTCATTGAAATTCTGGTCGTAGAGGGCTCACACGTGCTTCGATTGCTTCTGCGTCCCGCGAAGACTATTCGTGATCTTGCGCCAACTTCTCGGTCAATCGTTCGATTTTACGTCGTCGCGACCATTATATTTCAACGATATATCGATATCAGACTGCAAACTACTTGCAAGTTAAACATTAATAAATATAGTGAATTCGCTTATCTTTTTTGTATTTTTATACCGAGTTAAAGACACCAGGATCTGTTTTCTGCATTAGTATTTTTTCAATTTTGAGTTTGTAACATTTTATAAAAGTACAGCTGATGCTGAATACCTATTACCTTATTGCCTCTCGAAAGCTTCACCGCATTTCGTCCCAAGCTACCCCTTCAACCTGTCCTCCCCCAAAGAATCAAAAGCAAATAGTAGCCAGATGCAGTAATTCCTGCATTCTTACATCTTCCCCTAACATTTACCACATCCTCAACACATTTGCCAAAGAAATAAAAAAAAAAAACAATTTTCCCCTTTTGACTCAGTCTTCAACAAAGAGCCCTTCCCTACTTCTAGCAAAGCCTAGCCCACACAGTCCTGATCGCAAAAAAAGCTTAATTACGATGATAAAGGCACCTTCGTTCCACCCCTCGACCATAATCCTCATTCAACAGGATTCCAAGAGGCACCTGCCCGGTGCATCCCCCCCAATATCGAGCAGGGTCCATCGCAGGGACACGGTCGATCGATAGTTCACTTGACTGGCACGGACGCGTCAGGTTGCAGGCAGGGAAGCCGTAGCCTGTGGGAGTCGAAATCGGACGGTGACAGACAGCAAGTGTATTCACAGGAGCGTGCCAGCGTGCCCTCTCGGTTGCGACACTTGTTTTGTGACCTGGATATCTCCGCTGTATACCCACTACCTCGTATACCCGGAGTCCCTTTCCCCCACAGGCGAGCTGGCGGCACCCCTGCTCCCGCTGCGGCGGGCCTGCCCGGTGCCATTCGAATATCTGGTTCACCGTGCCTCTCGACCACATGCCGCGCGGCCACTGTCACCCCTCGTCGATTCGACCCACCTCCCCCCGGCATCGAATTCTTAGCCGAACCCCTGCGTTGTGACCTCGCCCTTGATTCCTGCCTGTTTCGTCTAAGGGGGCAAGGTGCACGGGAATGCCCCTGGGAATGGTTGCGCTCGCGGAGGATTGAGTTGTAGCGGGTCGGGACGGTGACTTTGTTCCTGGGGGGCTTTCAGTGATTGGGATCGGTATGGTGGATCTGATAGAGCCGGGGTAAGTTTGTGGTTGGTGGGGCTATTTGGCATTTTTGTAGTTTAGTGGGTGCGCAAGGTGCGGGTTAAGTACGAGGTCTCAGGGGGCTATTTGATGTGGAGGTGATATTGGCATTGGCCTGGTGAATATGAGCGATTGAGTTAAGTTACTAAGAATACTAGGTCTAGGAGATCGTGTGGAAGTGTTGGATCTAGGTGATCATGAAGGGAGTGCTACACCTGGGAGGATTCTTGAGACTAGTAGATATAAATGAACTCGTGGAGTAGTAGAACTAGGAGTGCCCCTGCACTAGTAGCTCTACGAGTTCCCCTGGACTACTAGATCTAAAAATTCTCCGGGAATTGTAGATGTAGGAGCGCTCCTGTAGATGTAGATATAGGAGTTCCTCTGGACCTAGAAGCTCTAGAAATTATCCTGAACCAGTAGATCCAGTTCTCCTACACTGATAGATCACTAGTAGACCTAGGAGTACTCGTGGACCAGCAGATCTAGTTTTCCTGCACTAGGAGTTCTCTTGTACCAGTAGAGAGAACTCTTGTCTAGTTCTCTTATGCTAATAGAGCTAACAGTTCCTCTGAACTAGTAGATCTAAGAGTTTTCCTGGTCTAGTAGATCTAGTTCTACACTAGTAGACCTAACAGTTCCTCTGGACTAGTAGATCAAGGAGTTCTCTTGTACTAGAAGAGAGAACTCTTGTTTAGTTCTCCTACACTAATAGACCTTCCAGTTCCCCTGGACTAGTAGATCTAATAGTTTCCCTGGTCTAGTAGATCTAGGAGTTCTCTTGTGTTAGTAGATCTGGGTCTCCCACACTAGTAGATCTAACAGTTCCCCTGGATTAGTAGATCTGGGTGTTCTCCTGCACTAGTAGATCTAGGAGTTCTCTTGTACTAGTAGAGAGAACTTTTGTCTAGTTCTCCTACACTAATAGACCTAACAGTTCCCCTGGACTCGTGGATCTAATAGTTCACCTGGTCTAGTAGACCTAGGACTTCTCTTGTGCTAGTAGATCTAGGTCTCCTACAATAGTAGATCTAACAGTTCCCCTGGAGTAGTGGATCTAATAGTTCCCCTGGTCCGGTAGATCTATGAGGTCTCCTGTAACAGTCGATCTAGGAGTCCTCGTGGACTAGTAGACCCAGAAGATCTTCTGGGCTAGTATATCCACGAGTTGCCCTAGTCTCTTAGATCTACATAACATCAAGGATCTAGAAGCCACCATAAAACACTCGGATTTACAAAATACAGTGCTTCTAGTAATCCAACAACGTAAGTACTTCTTGGACCCGCTGGAATCCTAACAATCCACCCTTGTACTACACTCGCTCTTCTTCCTTTAGATCTTCTGAGGGTTGAAATCCTTTCAGCGGCCTCGTCAAACTCGTCTACCCAGTAATCCAATTCATCATTTCATTGCCACGTTATTTCAGAATTTACTTCTAAATTTTAAGGTTCCGCGTGCCTTGACTACGCGCAAAAGCGGCGCGTACGCGATACTTACACAAGCGTTACAAAGCAACCGCGCCGTAAAAGGATCGCGAATCGGTCTCCATCTGAAATCACCGGCGCAAGCCCATGTTTGGACTTCGTTATCTGGTTTTAACAACGGAAACCTTTGAATCGCTTCATCCATCGCGCCACTACCTCGCTCTCTTCCCGCGACGATTCGCCTTTATCTTCGCTCTCACCCTTTCTTTACCTTCGCGTGACTTTCCCGTGACGAATTCCTGGAACCCTGATTCATCGTCTCGTGCTACAATTTTTTTCCATGCGATCCTTTGTTACCTTGAGATATGTACTACATAAATTTGTCAAACGACTTCTTTTTAATTCTGTGGCTCACGAGGAAACGTTCCAACCCCATCATATTCTGAATTTAATGAAATTTCGCGTGAATGTAGAACACATTTAATTCTACAGGGAGCAATTTTTTTCTGAAGGCGAGAGACCATCGCGTGTTTTCGTTTTTATAATATAACTATATTTTTCTTTAGGTAGAGCATGAAAACTTAACAATTCTTATATTTAAAATTCTGTTCTACATCGCATCGTTACAAAATTATATTTATGTAAAAAATGAAAAAACGCGATAACTTTAGGGGCTGATTTCAACCCTTTCAGAGTAAATTTCTGCAGAAAAAAATTGCTTCTTGCATACACTTGTGTAATATAAATTCACACGAAGTTTTATTAATATCCAGAATCATCGGGTTGGGAACGTTTCCTTATTAGAATAATTCTGGACCCCAGAGCCAAAAAACACATTGTATAGGTTTCCTGTATCAAATTTTTCACTCTTTCAGAAATATATAAAATATTATTTTTTGAAAAAAGTGGGCTTCATACGCTCAGGCTCTGGGGTCCAGAATTGTTACAAGGTTTTTACAATAATCATAATTTTGAAGGGAGGAATTTCTGGTCCTAATATGATGTGCATTCTATTATCTCCGATTTCTAATGAATTCCAGAGTATTGTATTCCTTTTTTTAGAAAGTATATTCCCCAATTAAAGAAACTGTTTACAATTATTTTCGTTAAATAAATTTGGTATTATTTACTACCGATGCATTTGAAGATACTGCGTTCTTAATATCAGAAACTGAATTCTTAAGATGATAGAAGCTTCGTACAATTAGTTCTCCATAACTTGTGCAGGTAGGAGAATTTCTAAATTATTTGTTTCATTTGCAAACCTCTCTTTTAGTTCAAGTATTAAAATACACAGTATTTTAATGTCAACGTAGTACGGCGCAATTGATGAATGCGCTGCATTTTTTCCTCAAGAGTATCCAGTCCTCGATTTACTCATCGGCTAAACCACATACAAAGAGAAATGTTTCATGAATAGTAGTGCATTACACAAAATGGTACGTTTCCGTTGAGTAATCCGTTCTCAATGCTTACTTCAACTTATTGAATGCTGCAAGATTACGTTCACGAGCGAACTCGTCAGAACGTCTGACTTGCGACGTAAGAATCTACTCTCGTTTTCTTTCGCGCAGTGTTTTCTTCGCGGCTGCTAGCACGAAACCGCGCGTGCACGACTTTCCTTCAATTCGTGCTCTACTTGTCACGAATGGGCGAATCACTTCGCGCATGATTCTCGATTGAAAGGAAGCATAGTATTCACTCCTTTTATTCCAAAACCTGCGAGGGTCTCGCGGTTTTCTGATCACGCTGCTGTAAATGATCCACGAGTTCCGCTATCTCTCGAATCTGCTTTCATTGGTAACACCAGAGGCCTGTAAAAGTTCATAGAAATTGAACAAAAAGTCGTGGAAGCATTTCAAACTTTCCTCTGAAAAATTCTTGTACAGTTTATGGATTTCCATATCACCAGCGAAGTCAAGAAAATTCCAAAAATTGCAGGCATTAAGAAAAAGCAGAGGAATTCAATTTTCATTGAATTTAATTATTTTCCATCCACATGAATTTTAGCTGTACAATTCAAAAATTCAAAAAGCTACTGAATATCCTTAGTTCGAGAAGTAAAAGATATGTTTGGAAATTTATTAAAAACAAGCCACGACATAAATCTTTTTTAAACTTTCAGGCCATTTTATTGGATATTTAAGTAATACGAATATCTATTTTTTTAAATTTAAAGCAGATTTACAAGCTGTACAGGACCAGTAACTTAGGGCTGCACAAAATTTCGGCTAACATGGTTGACAGTGTTCCGACGAAACGGTTCTTCGGAAAAAAAAAAAAAAAAAGTTTTAGAAGCTATACGCGCATGGCTATGGCACCAGGGGTTCGATTTTGAAAATTTTGAAAAATGAGCAAATGGCGAACCTCTGAAAAAATTGGTGAAATTTGGTTGTAGTAAATTAACCTCTTCCGTTGAAAAAGAAATAGAAGGAAACGACCAATCAAATAAATCTTCCGGCGTGCCATAGCCATCCGTATACAGTAAATCCTGGTTAGGAGCCCGTTTCTACCACGCATTAGGAGCCCGGCGGCCATCCCCACCATTTCTTGGAATCCTTCGGACGAGAGTGAGAAAGCCCAATGAGCGAGCGAGAGGAAACGAACGGGTCGGCTTTCGTTTCCTCTCGCTCGCTCATTGGGCTTTCTCACTCGTGCCAGTGGCCGCGCGGAATAGTGTCCAGTCGCGTTAGGCGCCCGCCGCCAGCCCCGTTCGACGGGCTCCTAACGAGGATTTACTGTACATATAGTTTCTAAAACATTTCGGTTTGTTAATTTTAGAAGCCCCGTTTCGTCAGAAAACTGTCAACCAGATCTTTTGCAGCGCAAAGTTACTGGTCCTGTACAACTTGTAAATCTGCTTTAAATAAATTTTCAAAAATATATTCATATAACTTAAATATCCAATAAAATGGCCTGAAAGTTTAAAAAAGATTCATTACGTAGTTTGTTTTTAATAAATTTCCAAACATACCTTTTACTTTAAGGGGGGTCACTCAAGTGAAAATGAACTACCAGTAATTTTACAGATAAAAATTTGAAAATATTTATAGCCATATTATTTTTTACGCTGAAATGAATTATGTATGAATTGATACAGTGACATTTTTTTTTTCAAAAATTTAAAAAAAAAAATTTCGAAAAAATTATTCGATTGTAAAATCCATACCCATATTTCTGTAGAATTGTATACAAAGACTGCAAACAAAATTTCAGCTCGAAAACTTCATTTTTGTCCGAATTATAAAGTTTTTATGTTTTGGGATAGTAACTGGACAACCATATGCAAATGAGCGAACAATCATTGAAAATTGTTCAAAACCGTCACAAAGTACGAGTACGCAGGTATAAACAGAAAGCCTCAGGAAGATACAAACGTGCAAGAAAAATGATACGAACTGCACAATCACGAAGAGAACAGGCATTGCAAGAAGAGGAAAGTCCAACGTACGGAGCAGGAGCGATTTAGTTACTACGCCAAAACATAAAAACTTTATAACTCGGACAAAAATGAAGTTTTCGAGCTGAAATTTTTTCTGCAGTCTTTGTATACAATACTACAGAGATAAGGGTATGGATTTTAAAATCGAATAATTTTTTCGAAATTTTTTTTTTTAAATTTTAAAAAAAAATGTCACTGTATTAATTCTTACATAATTCATTTCAGCGTAAAAAATAATATGGAAATACATATTTTCAAATTTTTATCTGTAAAATAACTGGTAGTTCATTTTGGTCGGTCCAACGTACGAAGCAGGAGCGTTTTAGTTACTGCGCCAAACAAAAAACTTTATAACTCCGACAAAAATGAAGTTATCGAGCTGAAATTTTTTCTGCAGTCTTTGTATACAATTCTACAGAAATAAGGGTATGGATTTTACAATCGAATAATTTTTTCGAAATTTTTTTTTTTAAATTTTGGAAAAAAAAAATGTCACTGTATTAATTCTTACATAATTCATTTCAGCGTAAAAAATAATATGGATATAAATATTTTCAAATTTTTATCTGTAAAATTACTGGTAGTTCATTTTCACTTGAGTGACCCCCCTTAAAGGTGGTAATTTCCCCCATTTTTTATAAAATTCAGTCAGACCTTAAGGGTTTAAACCCTCCCATTTCCCTAAGAAATAATCACTAATCACCCAAGCCTCCCACATCCCCAAAACTCCCCCTAAAATCCTCCAAATCTCGACGCAGGAAAAATTCAAGATCCACTCAAAATATTAACCCGAGCTGCCACGAGCCCTAAAAAAATCCACCCCTCCCCAGAAACCCCTGGCAATCTCGGTATGACCCAGTGGCACAATCGATTCCCTTTCCGGTCGATTAAAAAACGCGCACAAGCGTGGAGCGGAGTCCGCGCAACGGACCACAGTGGAACCCTTTTCCCGTCTTTTCACCGGAGATTTAAAAGCCTCCAAGTGGAGACAAGCTCGCCGTTAGGACGATGGGCTCGCGCTGGGTAGGGGTGGGCTCTGCAAGATCCATTGTGCGAGCGGCGTGTAATCTGCGTTAGGCCCTGGAAACTGCTCTGGCAGCCAATGATGCCACCAGAAACAAAGGCAGGGTTGGGGGACGGGGCGGTTTGGCTGGCGGGAGGGGGATGATAAAAAGCGGCGGAGGGAGAGAGAGACGGAACTAGAATGGGGTAGGTTGGGAAACGAGGGGGTGGCGAGAGAAGCCGACGAGTGTTGAGACTGTATTGATTTCCATTCCTGGCCGTCTGGCTGTAGTCTAGTCCATATCCGGTGTTCTTCGCGCTCCTGCGTCGCGACGCGCGCCCGCACGCACGCTACGGCGGTCTGAATTTGTTCTAGGATCCTCCGCTTGCTCTGGCAAAATGGGGAGATGTATTGGCGGGGCGCGGGAGGCGGGGTGTCTCGTAACGGGGCGAGTTTCCTCGAATATTGATTTTGCTGGGTGATTCTTTGGATTGAACGGCGCTGTTTCGCGGCAGGGTGGTTTTTGAATGGACGGGGAGGGAATACAGTTCGCGGAGTAGTCGATGGCCACTGCTCGCAAGTTTGTGGGTTGCATTGGTTTGTAAGGTAGTAGAATGGTCACATTTCTTTTGTTGGCGATAAAGCATGGTATGGGACGCTTTATTGCGTAGTGACTCTCGCGATGTAGAATGACGAAGTAAAGGGGTGTGCTAGTAGGGTAGACCGGGGGCGGTAGTAACAGGGGGGCGAATGTAACACGCTAAATATCTCAAAACATATAATAGATATTAACACCAATTTTGGATATATGATGAAGAATGACATTTGGAATATACACATCCATGCCCTAGGAATACAGATATACAGATAGACATGGATAGTGAAGAAAATAACTTTTCGATACCCTAAAGTAACTTTTCCTTACTGACTTAAAATTGTAATATAAACACTCCCTTTGCAAGTATGTGCTTGTTCGATTTTTTAATCTGTAATTCGACCTTTTTTAAACTAATATTTTATTATTATATTATTATATTGCACAAGCAAACCAAATGAAAAATTGGTGCAATATACTGAATGTAAGGATTGAGCAGATGCAGAATGCACCAACCAAAACGTATTTTATTTCTGCCAGACTTGCGATACCGCATAATTTGTTATAGATTTTACTTTTTTCATTTATTATTATAATCTAAATCAATAAATATTTTAATTTTGTAAAGTTATATTTGTGCTACTATCGACTCCGTGCAGTGTTACAACCGACCCGGGGTCAGGGACGGTTGTAACACTCTCTCCGCTTCTCATTTTTTATTAATAACCGGAATATTACTTGACATACAGCGAAACTGTTGTGGCTCAAATAATGTCAGATAAGTAAGTAACATTTTCGTAAAAAAACTGTTGTTGTAACTGTAATAGTTTTTGCGTAATCGTATTCCAAAGTCAAAGTGTTACTACCGTCCCCGGTCTACCCTACTAACATGGCGAAGAATTAGGTAATTCGAGGCTCTCCACTTACGCACTTTGGTACGTTGTACCTAAGTAGATAGGGTCGTAAGGGTTGGAGTAACAATTTTTTGTTAACACTTTTCTTTGGCTTTGTGTGATGAATACACACTAATATTTTTTTTAAACTTATTCTATTTTCATTTTTCATGGTAATTTTTATTTTTCATTTTTCATTTTTCATTTTTCATTTTTCATTTTTCATTTTTCATTGTAATTTTCATTTTTCATTGTAATTTTCTTTTCTCATTTTTCATTGTAATTTTCATTTTTCATTTTCATTTTTCTTTTTTCATTTTTCATTTTTCATTTTTCATTTTTCATTTTTCATTTTTCATTTTTCATTTTCCATTTTCCATTTTCCATTTTTCATTTTCCATTTTTTATGGGTATATTTTGAGTATATTATATATGTTTCTTATCTTTTCTTATTTAATGTACCTATGCATACACAAAGTGTTATGTACGCTTGTGATGTAACAGATTTAAACCCATTTATAAATAATAATAATATTAACGCGCATAATATCTGCAGTGGACTCATAAACTCTAATAGAAGCTCCAGGAGCACGACTATATATTAAATCTCTCTTAAGAAAGCTCAATTAGTAATGAAATTCAGCTACTTTGCAACTTTCGGACCTAGTTTTCAATGACTATATGCAAATTCCGTGCCGCGAGTAGCCAAAACGCTCTACGGATGTCCCAAGTTGGTAGCAAACTGTGATAAAAGTTTCAGAAATTTTCACAATCTACTATCTACTTTAGAGATTCTTTTTACGCTCCTAATATAGTACAAGTGCTAGCAAATCCTGCAACTGCATCGATAGTAATAGGAGACGAAGGAGGACAAGGAATTTCGTAGACGTAGCGGGGGATGGATTACCGGTTTTCATGGACGCGTCCGTAATTGACGGCCCCTTAATTGCGATGCAGGATCGCGTCCCTAATAGCGTCGCGGTGAAAGCAACATACATATATCCTCTTTTCTGCCTTCTTCTCCCGTTCCTCGTGTCGCTCTCCCCGTCTCATTCCCGTTGGGCGCTCGCGAATTCTGGTTTCGTGGACGACCGGTTCCCTTTCACAGCCGCTGCCTCGCATATATCGCTGAGTAAGCCCCTGTAATTAAAGATGATCGTTCCCGGTACGCGAAAAAGCGACGGCAGAATTTGTAGCGGCCCTCGAAGGGGTCGTAAAGCTGGTTACGATGCAAATAATATCAATATTTGCGATCCGAATGCGATTGTATTGGCTGATGGCAATCACAGTCCATTACGGTATTAAAGTCCGGCTGGAGTGAGTTACGAACATCACGCGCGTGCAAGGCAACCACGATTTCCTTTCGCACATTCTCCAGGCAACGGCGAAATGTGCTGCAGTGACATTGGTTCGGTCCCAGTCAGCTACCCATACAGCACACCTCGTTGCAGCAGTATTGCAGGGACGTTGCTGCAATATTACGTTGTTGCAGGTTGCATTGCAATATTGTAGGAACGTTCCTGCAATATTGTCGTGCATTATTGGAGTGGCAATGATCCTACAATATTGCAGCAATATTGCAATTTCGTTGCAGTGCAATGTTCCATTGGCAACGATCCTGCAATATTGCTGCAATATTGCGCCCACATCGTCGTGCAATGTTCCAGTGACAACAGTCCTACAATATTTCTGCAATATTGGGCGCACATCGTCGTGCAATGTTCCAGTGGCAACGATCCTACAATATTGCAAGAACGTTGCCGTGCAATGTTCCATTGGCAACGATCCTACAATATTTCTGCAATATTGCGCGCACATCGACGTGCAATGTTCCAGTGGCAACGGTCCTACAATATTTCTGCAATATTGGGCGCACATCGTCGTGCAATGTTCCAGTGGCAACGATCCTACAATATTGCAAGAACGTTGCCGTGCAATGTTCCATTGGCAACGATCCTACAATATTTCTGCAATATTGCGCGCACATCGACGTGCAATGTTCCAGTGGCAACGGTCCTACAATATTTCTGCAATATTGCGCGCACATCGTCGTGCAATACTGTAGTGAAAACTTGTGGAAACATTACAACAATATTCTGAAGCAACTATGACTTTGCCAAAATTTTTCGAAATATGTACATGACGTCTAGTGGATTCTACGGCGTGTTTCATTTAACTGGATACGCACCGCAATATTGCCGAAGAGTTGCAGGATCATTGCCACAATTTTGCCGTTTCGTTGCAGAATCATTGCCGGAACGTTCCAGGACTACATATTCGTAATGTTGCCGCAACTTTGCAAAAATACACAGCTGCAATATTGCGAAGGCGGACATAGGACTGAACCTGCAACGTCTCTGCAATGTTACGTTGCAACATTGCCATCTTGCACCGCATTATTGCAGAGACGTTGCTGCAATGTTATGGTGCTGTAGGAGGGAACATCTGTGCACAGAAATCGGTAGATAATCCCCCAATTCTTAAAGAACACTTAAAACCACATGCCAGTCATATTGATTCAGCTCCAGTCACCTTGGTCAGGGTCACCACTTTTCCTGGAAATGAGGAACCGGAGCTATATTCAGCATCTCAACCTTCGGGGGGAAAACATTTCTGCACAGAAATCGGTAGATAATCGCCCGAATTCTTAAGAAATACTGAAAAAAAATTCCCGGCACATTGGTCCGCAGCTCGTGGTCGCTCGAACCACACTCAAACTGCGTCTCGAATTGCCCGCTTCTAACGGGACCAGTCTTAATCAGATAGCTCAATTTTCCATCGACAATATTCTCAGGAAAATACTAATCCACTCCCCGAGTCACATTGCTCGGCCTCGCCCCTCTCCCACCATTGGCGAGCGTCTCACGTGACAAAACCGCGAGCCTCCGCGCCCAAAGGTTGCCCGTGAGACAGCGTGCTGGAGAGACGTGCACGTTGCTTCGAGCGCTCGTAAAGCTTGAGCGAAACGAGGGAACCGGGAACGAACCACTGGTTGAAAGAGGCGAACATACAAACGCCTAGCTGCTCCCTACTCCCGGTTCGCGATCCACCGTGGAGGCGCCTCCCCCGGGGGAGGCACAATGAGACGCGTTTATAAGTGGAGTGAATGCATGCGAACAACGAAGGAACGACACTGAACGATCCGACGCGGCGTGCCGTCGTGTTCTAACGGCGATATAGACGCGGGGGTATTGATTTCAGGGCATAAATAGACCGCGGTCTCTATTATTCAAAATGCTCTCTACCCCTGGCCAACCGACAGCGCCATCCCCCGATGGAAAATAATAGCGGTGGCAACGTTTCCGCCAGATCCTCTATTTTTATCCATCCTCTTCGACCGGATCTCGCCCGACTCGCTCCGCAGCTACCACGTATTTTGGGTTATTCTCGGGGAGAAAGGATCCATTCAGATGGATTCACTGGGCTTCTGTGTATCCCTCGATATTTCATCCCCGCGTACCATTTTTCTGCTCATTGAGATGGTCCTTTTCGAACGGTAAGATCTCTCCAAGACTCCTGTTCCTCGATTCTTCAGCTGTTGCTTCGGGGCTGTCCGTATTTTTAGGATCTTCAGCTTCAGCGATGGGGCATTACTCTGTGGACGTTGCAATATTGATCAATTTTTAGGATTTTTTTCTTAAGTGATACGTACGTCTAACGTTACGATTCTTTTTGTAGTCTGTTCAGTTACTTTTCTGTTATGCGTAAGAATTTTTTGGACCGTTTCCATTAATTGTTTTAGACATTACGAAAAATTTTGCGTTTTTCGTTTTAGATGAACCATGACGGGGAGAATCATGTCCGCCAGCAAGAATTTTTTTTTTAAACTCTTCTTACTGCAACCACTGCAACTTTGAACAAAACCATTATTATTATCTATAAAAATTTGAGCGCATTCTTCGAATGTCAATTAATAAACGTGCGAAGTTTGGAATTATAATACTCGGAACTTTCGTTTTAAAAAATTCCCGGGCGTCGAACTAGGTGGACCCCTTAAGGGGTAACAGCACTCTAGTGGCAGAAAAAAATACCTAAATTTGACAATTTATTTTGGGAGTATGACAAACGGAATAGAATTTCTTTTCAGAGGGTTTATTTAACACATATTGAAGTACGAAAAACAATTTTTTTATTGTCATTTTCATACAAAATGGCGGCGACAGAGCCCGTCGTCGAAACCACTTCTTTCAAACTGGGAGGACGGATTTCTCGGAGACTATTGCATGGATCGATTTGAAATTTTTACAGTAGCTTCACAACAATATTCTCTTTGGAAGTACGTAGCCGTTTTTTGATTGAATGTAAACTCTTTTTTTTATAAACAATTTAATGCTCATGTTTAGGGCAAAAGATCAATTCATTTCTTAAAAATTGCACCACTTTCACAAAAATTGATTAAAAAGAAACCCTACGTACTTCCAAAGCCAATTGTATATAGATTATAAATTTTTTTTATTTTTTGTTCCCGGACTCATACATGCCGAGAAATCCGTCCTCCCGTGGCGGTGTTTTCAAAAAGGCTGTTTTCGACGACAGGCTCTGTCGCCGCCATTTTGTATGAAAATGACAATAAAAGAATTGTTTTTCGTACTTCAATATGTGTTAAATAAACCCTCTGAAAAGAAATTCTATTCCGTTTGTTATACTCCCAAAATAAATTGTCAAATTTAGGTATTTTTTTCTGCCTCTAGAGTGGTGTTACCCCTTAACTGGTCTGACTCATACTGGAGTTTCTACTTGCTCCATTGCTACTCTGTGAGCTAGCCCTCTATCCAAGGGTCTATTATTTTATTTATCCATCATCGGTCTACTTATTTGTCCATCTATTTACCTGCGTACCCTGCCATTTGTCGGATGTTTCGGTAAACGGATAAAATTCGTGAACTTTCTCACAGTGATCAGAATCAAGTGTCCATGGAACACCGTGCCCGTAGTTTCCTCGAGGGGAGTGTGGGCTCGAGATTAATTTAACTGCGTTTTGCCGTGGCTTTTACACGACCCCTTGCCACTCCCACCTCTCGCCGGCTGGTACCTTGTCCAGGCTCCTCTCTCGCTTTTATCGCTGCCAGCGTTACCAGCGATACCTTGAAACACAATCGGGCCTCTCTTCTTCTCCTCCTTGCCATCCGCGCACCTCGAATTTCCGCGAACCCCCTATCGGCCGGTTCGTTTCCTAATCGTTAATTCCGCCGGGGCTCGAATTTCAGGCCGCGAGCAGCCGATTGTTATTCGCGGGTGGCATTATCGCCGCCTGGTTTCTTCTTGTCCCCGAGAGTGAGTGATAAAATATCCGACTGCCGGGTGCCATTGTTTCGTTGAAACAGAGCGGACCAGAGAGGCAGCCGGCGATAAATTTAATCGAACCGATGCTTCTCGAGCTCGTTACTGCTTTTGAAAGAATTGCTTCGGTGCATAATGAGGCTGCGCCGAAGAGAAATCGAGGCTCTGATAATTCTGTTTACCGCTGCTGTAAAAAAAAGCTTCTGTGAAATGGAAAATTGATTTCTTACTGGTTTTTGTATTGGATATTTATATTTACATGTAATAGCTCATTATTGGAGTATCGAAGTTGCGCGAATGTTTTTGTTGATATACGAATTTTTGTGGAACGTGTCGCTTTGGTTTTGCGAAAGTAAATGAACGTATGTAGGTTTCAGTTCATTCGTATTGCTAGGCAGAGTGCAGTGTGTAATTAGAGTTACGCCAAATACCGTTTAAGTGCATCGATATTACCGATTAGAGGCAGAAATTACGGGCAGGCAATTATGTTCTTTACCATTTCCTTGAACACGGTCTTTGCGCGGACCTACTAGGGCGTGTGAAACAACTAAGCGTTTGGAATTCACTAGGGAACGATATTATGTTGCCTCCATTTTTTTCACTGCACCTGCGCAGCTTTCTATTCGGCGCAGAAGGTATTCAGTATTGGTTTTCCTGCTGCAGTATATATTAGGTACTCCATAAATATGATTTATATTATAAACACCATAAAAATACCAAAAATCATTTATATTAAGAATACCAAAAAAATACCAATATATCATTTATTAAAAACACCACAAAAATACCAAAATGTTATTTACATTAAAAACACCACAAAAATACCAAAATGTTATTTACATTAAAAACGCCATAAAAATACCAAAATGTCATTTATATTAAAAACACCATACAAATACCAAAACATCATTCATTAAAAACACCATAAAAATACCAAAGTATCATTCATTAAAAACACCACAAAAATACCGAAATACCATTTATATTAAAAACACCATAATAATACCAAAAAGATCATCTGTCCTTAACTGTCATTTTCTTTGAAGGATTTAGGTGTGAAAATGACATTCGAGCGACTTTTAGTACATATTCACGTTACCAAAATGCAAATACTTATACTACCAAAGTAGGTGTTCAACATTTTCCAGAATTTTAAAATTAATTTTTCTCCCAAACCAAAGCGCTGGCACTCAACTGAATAGCACACTTGTGACATTGTTTTGGGCGAAGAAAAATGTCCACTATTTTCCCGCCAGCAATTTTCCTAAATTCTAAAATTCACTGAAATTAACCCTCTCCCCGCTCAAACAGTTTCACATTCGAATAATTTACCGCGAATCAGCGCAACCAACGAAATTTCAAAGGCCGATCATTTGCTCCAGCCGCTCTGCGGCTTTTCACCAGCCTTCCACGTGTGATTAGCGCCGATGCATAATTGGTATTAAACCCACGATGCACTGGGCGCAACTGCCTCTCCCCTCCCCTCCCCCCCTCCAATCTCGCTCAGCGCACTTCATAGAATATTATGCTAATGTCGCGTACGTGGTAATGAGCACGTACGATACTTTATCGTAATTACGCCATCGAGCACCGTAAACTTACAGGGAACGCTTTACGGCGTGTTGTACGCCGTAATGGCGGCCGCAGGTTACCTCTGTAACGAAGAAATTCACCGCGCTCTAACCGCAGACCCGCGCCCCGTCTCGCCCTGCGCTCCGCGCAGCGACGGTGTGCATACACGCGTTGAACAGGTTTGGATCGGGAATGTGGTTAGATGAGTGTGATTGTTTCGGTGGTCGGACTTTTTCCTTAGGCCTCCCTTCGCCTGGCTGCAGCCATCCTTGTGGCGCTTTGTCGCGTCTGACACCGTGACGACCGATTCCACTGGCGACGTTACGGCCCCTTGTAGGTATTAACTCTCGGATGGCGGAAGGACGGCGGATTGAGCGATGCTGGCCAGTCCAATTTGGGCTGAGCCTGTAAATTGAGGAAGATGAAGAAACTTGTCATTTGAACATTTCTGAGGATTGGGGAAGATGAGTTGATTTGTGGAGGCAATGGTGTAGAAGCAGAGGTGTGTTGTACCAAGCAGTAGAGACACCTCCAAGGCGCATGTTGAGCCAGAAGCTAGAAATTAGCCTTCGTGATTTTACATTCAAATTTCAATTCGAAAATGCGCTATGGGAAGTTTTGAGGTTTTTTTTGTGGACGAAAAAATGGAACCTCGGGGCGACGGGATTCGAACCCAGGATCCCCGTGGGTCCTCGGAATACTGGTCAGGCGCGTTACCAATTCCCCCAACGCCGACACCCCGATACTAGTCTTTTTTTTTACCTCTATAAATCAGGCTGCGACAAAAGGGGAAGGATATTCAAGAAGAGTGGCCAGACGAGATTAGGGATATTTTTGAATATTAAATAATAATATAAATAACGTTATCGGATTAGTTAATGTAAATAAGTATTACTTAATATAAGTAACGCACTGTTATCTAACTAATAAAGGACACTTCAACTTCATTAAAGAAAAAATAAATATTACTTTATCTTCACTTGTTCAAAAGTTATAGATTTTTCTGATTATAGATTTGCGCCGATTGCCTCCACTTGTGTGATCTAGTATATTAGTATCGAAGCATTGGCAAGTAACCCGCATCCACAGATCTATTGCTCGCCGCATGTATGAGCAGTCCATTAAGCCGGGCGTTTCGTTTAGTGCGGCAGAAATGAAATAACTTTTAATAAATTAGGCTCGAGTTTAATTTGTGGTAATGAAATTGAGTAAACCACATTTTGGTATGCCGGGATTGTTGTGGACTTGGAAAATATTGGAATATCGCTTGGTTCTGTTGGATATTGGAATATATTGAAGTTGCGAGGTGACTGCTCGTTTCACTCGCGAACGATAGCACCGGCAACGGGCATTATGTAACCATATTAATACGTTTGATAATGGTGGTAATTTATTTTGCGGTATAATTATTGCATCAACGTCCCTCGCGCTGCTGGCACGATACGATCGGTCAGGGTTATCGATTACTGGGGAAGGTCCCCTTCGATTTCGTATTGGTTGCCACCGGAGCTGCAACTAGACTTCCAATATTATTTGTAATAAATTCCGTGGCAGGACTCCGGGTCAATATTGAACATATTGTTTTACATTTGTTCAGCCATTCCCACACACACACACACACACACTTACGTTGCTCGATTAAATTAATTGCGTGCCTCCAACATTATTACTCTCCGGAAATATGCAAATATCGATGTCATTTCGAAAGTGATAAAGGTTGGTTGTCGTTGATTTTAAAGTTCCTACGAAAAAAAGTCTTGCAGTGGGAAAGCTGATTGTACGTTGTACGGTTGTTCTTCCCACTCGCGACGCCACCACATGTGCCACTTGTCATCGGTGTTTTAGGTTTATTTAAATTATCTTATTTTACTTCTTATTATTATTAGCTGTTTTTATTATGTAGATATACAAAATAAATTTGCATATCTTAGGTTATAAAGACGTCAAACCTGGTAAAAGAAAAAAAAAAGATATTAGAAGTCAACTTTAGCATAAAAAATTTTCAAACATTTTATAATATTTTATAATTCTTCCCTCTTGTTGTCATTTTAATTTTCAAATCAACAGTCAGCAAGGGTACGCTGGTGGCGCCCTCTGCGCTGAGCTTTGTGTCAGCTTCCCCACAAAATCACACACCACTCTGAAAATAGTGGAATTAGAACTGTCACGAACAGGTTTCGCTACCATAGACAGTAGAATCGTCCATGGCATTACAGACACAGCCACAGTGCAACAGCGATGGTGTTCCACGATACCCAAAACACGAATTCAACCTTCCTAAAGTTCCCTTTTTTATTTCCCGTACCATCGACATTTTTATTGCCACTTCATAAACAGGAATTATTTATCTACACTGTTTCTATTTGTTTCGTAACCTTATACCGATCTGAATGATCTTCGACGATTATTTAACAAATTGGTAAGAATTTTCTTAGAAACACCGAACAGATGAAAAGGCCTGCTAGATTAAGCATTGGGAAACCAAGTGGAGGCGTGGCTTAGATTTCAGCGCTGCGGTGGTAAGTTGGCGAACTATTGACAGTAGGCTGGATCCCACCAAACATTTCGAATAAGTATTTATTAATCGAATAAGTAAAAATTTAGTGTTCCAAAAAATTTAAAAACACTCGTTTTTCACAACATGTCTATATAAACACTAGGGTGGTCCTTATATGTATCGTAAAAAATCAAAGTTTTTAAAATTTTCCTCTGACCCTCGCAGAAGCTTCCAAATAGTTAAAAAGAATTTCGTCTAAAATTTTGTTAAAATATATGAAGGATTAAAGGTCGCTCAATGGCATTACTATTTTGTTATACATTGACAGACATTTTTACAATAAGAACAAAATAATTTTATTAACTTTAAAGTGAGAGTATACCATTAAAATTCAGGCACAGATAAAAGCATGGTTTCGGATTCTGATATATAAATATGGGCCCCGTTTCATTAAAATTGACAAGTGACAATTATGGAAAGTCGCAGTCGCCAAACTTTGTGGTACATGCGAAATATAAAGTCCTTGAGCAACCTTTGTATATCAAAATATACAAATAAAAAACACGCAGATATTGTTATTTTGTCGAATAGAAGATTTTAGGAGGGTTAGACAATACAAATTTAAAAGTTGAAAAATAAGGACCACCCTAATAAACACTGATAATCATGTGGACTTCGACGGATTTCAGCCTACTCTGAGTAGTTCAATTTTTTGTCACTAGGGTAGAAGCCCCAATCACTGACACATTAAGGACTGACTCTAATATTATTGCATAGTATCTGTATTTATTGACTAAAAGTATAAGTTTTTTATTTTTTTTTATTATGGTTTAATATGTTTACTTCATGAAAAACATTTTGTGGGTCTTAGAATTTCTTTTTTTATATATAAATTCATTAATCTAAAAAACATATTTCTAGATCTATTACTGACACCTCTAAAACGTGTGTGACTGAATTACTGACACCCCAATTACTGCCAGCTAACCTAATACGGTTTATTACTCATTTTACGGTTATGTCGTCTCATGTACATGAGCAACTACTGCTATGACAGTAATACCAAAATGCTTGAAACGCTTGTACCAATCACTATCACCCATATATTAATTAAAAAGGCTTAATTAATCGTTATATTACGATCGTTGTGACTTTCTATGATACTTCTATTGTACTAAAAAATTATTGTTTATTATGTAAATAATTTAAATATAGTAATTATAGCCCTTTCTTTAGTGCCCTGTTTTCTCTTTCACTAGTAAGGAAGTCGCCATTTCCACTGTTGTCATCAAATTAAAATTTTGTATCGTCTTATAGAAATTAATGAAAAAGAAATATTAAGTGGTGCATTTTCTAGCGTATAGATTATAGGTTGAATTACATAATTCTTTTTGTGTATGACTTTACAACGTTTATTTATTCGTTATTTTCAGTAAAGTAGCTTAAGGTGACAGTAATTGGGTAGGTGTCAGTAATTGGGGGTTCTACCCTAGTTGCCGTATCGAAATTCTTGGTTTCCCAATAGTGTTTCACTCGTCTCTTTGCTAGTCAGAGAGTTAACGGCAGAGATGCATTTCCCAAGTTGCGCCCTCGATCTGCAGATCGAACACTTGCTCTTGTGCCCGTGGAACCTGCTGGCATATAGCGTCGCGACGCGACGTAATGCGCCCGTTACGGGCACCGTGGAAAACCAGTCCCTCTTTCTCTTTCGTCTCGCGAAAGCGCGAGTGGATCGAGGCTGCGAGAGCGAGTTATCGATCGCCCCTTAACAAGCCCACCTTCGAGAGGCTTTTTCGAGCACTTCCGCTCCGGCAGTGTCGTCAGCTTCTCGGGGATGAAGTTCTGCCCCCGGAATCTCACCAATCAATCGCGCTTCCCTTATTCAAAAATTTCCCGAACAGAGAATTCTTTATTTCTTTTACAATAGCACTCAATTCTTGCAGGTGAAAGAAATCTAGAATTCCACAACACAATTTTTTTTATTTATCAGTGGCTGAATCGTTTTTCCGGTTGGCGGAATCGCTCAACCCGACACAGCAATCGATTCGTCATAAAAAAATGAATCAGAAAGGTGGAATGGACGTTTTTCACCTGACCTTTCCTTTTCGAGTAAAACGGCATTGGAAATGATTGCCCGCCGGTGCCGGTAACTGGCCATTCGCAGTGGTGCTCCGTCGCCCGCGCGCTACACTTTCAGCGTCCATTATCTCGGAAAGGAGAGCACTGGCAAAAAAAGTGCCCTCCTTCGATTCTACTCATTTTTGAAAGACGAATCAGATTCTGTACTTGTTTCGTTCAACTCCATTGTTTACTTGCTCCAAAAGCGCCCTTAACTCCTTGTATCATCGAAACACCCTTCTACTCCTCAACAACCATCCACTCAATTGCAGAAATACCGTAGGGGAGACCGGGGCTAGATGTTACAGGGGCAGGTTGTTACAAAGCAGTTTAAATTTTTTTCGCTTGGACTACCTATCACTTCGACGATGAAGTGGCTGATGTGTTTCAACTAGAGCTATTGTTTTTGCCCGGGTATCCGGGTACCCGGGTACTCGAGTACCCGGTGAGACCCCGGGTAGAAAAAAATTACTCGGGTACCCGGGTACCCGTAGGATACCCGACTACCCGGGTACCCGTGCAATACCCGGATACCCGGGTAGACAAAAATTACCCGGCTACCCGGGTAGACAAAAATTACCCGTGTGTCCATGAGATACCCGAGTAACTGAAGTGTGATGAGATAGTTGAGAATTTCGATTTGACAGCCGATCGTTTTTCGACTTTCGATCATTTTCGGCTAACCTCAGTAATGAACGGAATATGCTGTCAAATCGAAATTCTCAACTATCTCATCACACTTCAGTTACTCGGGTATCTCATGGACACACGGGTAATTTTTGTCTACCCGGGTAGCCGGGTAATTTTTGTCTACCCGGGTACCCGGGTAATTTTTGTCTACCCGGGTAGCCGGGTAATTTTTGTCTACCCGGGTACCCGGGTAGTCGGGTATCCCACGGGTACCCGGGTACCCGAGTAATTTTTTTCTACCCGGGGTCTCACCGGGTACTCGAGTACCCGGGCGGGCGGGTAGTAAGAGCTCTAGTTTCAACCATACACAGTTGTGTAGGGTAAGCAGGCCAGTAGATGGACAGTTTAGCTGATTCCGAAGTTTACATCAAGGTGTTTCTTAGAAATATCTGTTGTATTAAAAAAAAATCTAAAGCTTTGCACGTAAAAATGTTCAAATTTAAAGAAAAAAATAACTGCAAGTAAAAAAATTAATGTATTTAAGGATAAAATGATGAAAATTCTACCCATAACCCGTATCACAAATAGATGGACGATAGGGCTAGCAGATGGACAGTTCAGAATCAATAGATGGACGGCTGTCAGACTAGACGAGTAAAAGATTTATTAGCTATAGTAGGTACCTAGATTAAGTTATTTTTGGTTAAAATATAATTTATTTCATCAAAACTAAAAACGTATGGAGTCTTCATTGCCAGAAAACGGTGCAACAGGTTATGGGCCCAGGCCGCAAATAAAGTGAGGTTATGTCTAGCCTAAAGTGGCCAAACGTCCCGGGTCGTGTGGGACTGTCCCAGATTTGAATTGTTTGTCCCGCATTGAAAACTGTCTCGGAAAGTGTCCCGGATTGGATATGTAACCTTTTTAACATTTTCTTAGTGGCACAAAGTAAAAAAGTACGGTATATTTTTTTAATGTTTGCCATCTAAATAAAAAAAAATAAGATACCTACAAGTAAATATGTAAACTGTTTGTTTATTAAAAAAAAAAAAACGGCTTCAAAAGATTTAATTCCATTCTGTCCATCTATTGCTTTAGGTTAGAAATCGATACCAGTACGTGGACAGTCATATTTATAAGTTCTATCGTTTTATCTTTCTTTGTTCACGCGTTTATTTATAAATTCTTAATATTAGAATGCTATAATCTATTACATACCTCTTTACAATGTATCCAAATACGTTTTTTATTAATCTTATGACACACGATGCTGAGCAATAGCTAATAACAAACGAGTGACTCGCGCATGGTGGCGTGAAATCGTACATATAAATACATTTTTCGCATACAAGATTTTTTTTCGATAAATATGTTAATGTTTTATAAAACAACAAACGTTTTTTCTACAAAATAAAAAAACAATAATATAGATTAAAACTCTAGTTCTTTCAATATTAACGATTAACCAACGATTCGTCCATCTACTGGGCCCCGTCCACCTACTGGCCTGCTTACCCTATGTTGTTTGTTTGTAGTCGGTTCACGCGTTGTCACTTTATTACAGTTTTTTGTGTTTTCGGTACTAATAGTAACTTTTCTCTTTCTACTTCAATCTTTTCTACCGAGCAGATAGATAAATGTATGTAAATTAATATTACCACGTTTGAATCAGTGTTCCTTTAGCTACAGATTCGTACCAAGAACATAAGAATACACCAAACTGGTATGAACTTATAGCTTTTTATACACAATGGTGTCAACCGGGGCAAGTTGTTACACAAGGCAAGGGGCATGTTGTTACATTGTATTTAGTAATTAATATATTAATTTAACCCTTTAGTTACCACGAGTCACTGTAGTAGCTTGCCGCTAAATCATTTTTTGAGGGACGGAACGCCACTATAGTGGTTTCCCGCTAAATGATTTTTTGGAACAGAACGCCACTATGCTGGCTCGTATGAAACGGACGACGATATTTAGTGCAACTGATTTCAGTAGTTTTTTTATTATTTTTAAAATAGAATTTTTATTCTATATTTATTGTAATAGATTCTTACCATTAATAAATTTACTTTTGTCCAAGAAAATATAATTATATTGCTCATAATAAGCCTCGTTTCGTAAAATTTAATCCTGTAACAACTTGCCCCGTATTGTGTAACAACTAGCGCCTACTCGGGGCACGTTGATACAACATGTCTAAAATTTCAAAATAGCTTGTTTCAAAGTCATGGTTTTCGTTTAATTACATGCGATAGCGGTCATCGGTATAGAGGAAAGAACGTACTTTAAGGGGTTAGGCCACCTTGGACGGAGCAAAATTGCAGTCATTTTCGGCATTTTTTTAGGAAGATAATGAAATAATCAGAAGATTTAATATGAAGCCTGTTATTATACAACTCTCGCCGGACAAAATTGTATTTTTTTTTTCTTACAAAATGGCGGTGGTAGAGCCGTGATACGCAAGATCTTGAGGAGCGACGTTTTCCACGGTGTTCAATCTCACGGCTATACCGTTTGACTTAGAAGAAAAAACCAAAAAGATTTATTTTCTGCATGCCTAAAACTAGAGAAGTGCGTAGCGGTTTTGCGATATCTTGAACATATTCTTTGCAATTGGCACTTTTATATAAAAAAAAATGCACTTTTTCTGCCCATGTTCCCCATTACGAGACAAATTAATGTTTCTGGATTTCCCTACGTACTTCTCTAGTTTTAGGTATGCAGAAAATAAATCTTTTTGGTTTTTTGTTCTAAGTCAAACGGTATAGCCGTGAGATTGAACACCGTGGAAAACGTCGCTCCTCAAGATCTTGCGTATCACGGCTCTACCGCCGCCATTTTGTAAGAAAAAAAAATACGATTTTTTCCGGCGAGAGTTGTATAATAACAGGCTTCATATTAAATTTTCTGATTATTTCATTATCTTCCTAAAAAAAAATGCCGAAAATGACTGCAATTTTGCTCCGTCCAAGGTGGCCTCACCCCTTAAGGGGACTAGGCAGTCAGAAACTCGATTTTTTTTGTTGCATTTTTTTAAAGTACCACCCTTCCCGATTAAAATGCCGTTTGGTTTATGTTAAAATTCGCAAAATTGAGGATTTTACAGCCGAAACCGTCGAGCGCGCCATAAACCGTTTCTGCGCGCACGCAGGTAGGCTAGATTCCTCTTTCGAAACTTTAAGCGCGTTTTTCTCGGAATCATATTTCCTCTTCGTTTTGCAGTGATTGGGAAAAAACGGAGGTATCAGTCGATTTGAAAAAAATTCAGCATATATGAAACATGTCTAGTTACGACCTGGACCTACGCATAAGTCTGTAAAAACTCCTGGTTTGTCAAAAAAAAAAAATATAGTATGGCTCTTTTCCCTGGCGAAAAGTGACGTTTCTTTAAAATTTGC
Source organism: Andrena praecox (assembly GCA_963932275.1). NCBI lineage: Eukaryota > Metazoa > Arthropoda > Insecta > Hymenoptera > Andrenidae > Andrena > Andrena praecox. The sequence continues at coordinate 34,696,693 of OZ010728.1, forward strand.
CGTTTTGCAGCCACCATTTTTATAATTTCGAATTTTTTTTCTTTTTCAATAGGTTCAGGGCAGAATAGGGACCAAGGCAAAGTATAAATTTCAGAGGATAATTCACAATTAAATTTCTTACGACCAGAATCACTGCAAAATTACAGCGGCTCCAAAAAAAAACGCCTACATATTGTAAGTCCGGGAGAGTTCGACCACTTTTTGGAAAATAAATTGTATCATCGTTGTTTTTCACATTTTTGTCGTTTTATGCACATTAAAGCAAAGCCCAAGCAATTTAGGGTATATATAAATTATAGTGTGCGATAATTTCAAATATTTATTTTCATTTTCAATCAAAAACATTGGCACTGCAACTGGTCGGTCTCACCCGCATGTCGGGGTTAGACCGTCCACCCACTACGAGTAACCAAGGTAGTGATCGACCACCTTATTAAAAAAAATTAAAAACGAATACATACGTATTGTTGGTGTTACACTGTAGTATATGCATATTATATCCCCAATATCGGAAGAGTGTAAATAAACTTACCTGTTTTTCAAATATCGCCACCACTGTAAGTTGGTCTAAAAACTTTCAGCCTCGCATAAAGTCTTAACTGTATCTTATAACTAAAATATGGATTAGTGATAATGGTCAATGTGAGATAACCAACAAGCGGCTTCATTTCTTTTGTGTCAATGACACACAGTGCCCTATCTTACGTCAGTCTTAAAATATCAGCACTGGCCGGACTTTCCCGGTGGTCGAACACTCCCGGACTTACCCTATCAGACGACTGTAGCGCTGTCATACATATGTATATAATATTCAAATCATTTCTTTTTTACTGGTTATAGTATTAATAAACATTACCCAAACGTACTAGTCACAATTTGTGTTCATCTGCTTGTAATTAATTCGCAAAAAATACTTGATTTTCGAGCGATCTGACTGCCTAGTCCCCTTAAGGGGACCTTCCGGTCTAGAGCCCCAAAAAATAGGTGATTTTTAGGAATTAATTAAAGGAAAACTACTATATATAATTTAATGGGACTTTTCGCATTGTATTAAGGATGTCTTAAGTTATAGAAATATATTTTTTGTTTTATAATTAATTATTGCAGACGGCCCTGGGGAGTCGTTAAAGTCAAGGCGTAAAAAAATTGATCCAAATCGGTGGGACCTGTATCTCCAAAAGTTATTATCCGATTCGACTGAAACTTATTTTATTTTGAAGATTATACTTATGGCTAGGGGGGGAACTAGAAAAAATTACAAACAATTGAAAATTTATAATTTTCAAAGCCGTTGAAAGGACGAAAAGTACAGGGAAAAGTGATTTCAAACATCAAGTGTCGTTATTTTCTAAAAAAAAATGTCATTTTTTTATTTTTTTCTAGTTCCCCCCCCTAGCCAGAAGTATAATCTTCAAAATAAAATAAGTTTCAGTCGAATCGGATAATAACTTTTGGAGATACAGGTCCCACCGTTTTGAGAACACTGTTTCGAGAAAAACGCGTTTAAAGGTTTACGTGAGCGCCGAGTGCCCGGTTGTTGCCCATGCATTTTCCGCTACTCAAATGCCTATAACTTCTGGAATTTTACGAATTTCAACAAATCCTTTTAAACACGTATTCCTAAAAGATTGAACATTCGAAAAATGAAATAAAAAAAAAATCGACTTTTAGACCGGAAGGTCCCCTTAAGTGAGAGTCATTGATAGTATTGAATATGGAATGCAAAAAAAAAATAAAAAAAATAAAAAACCTAAAAATGTAACAACTAGCCCCGGTCTCCCCTACCCTCGTGCTTTTCTTCGTCGATACCACGAGGATCCTCGTTTGTCCATCAAAAATTGAAGGAGACGATGCTATAGCGCCAGCGAGCCTCCCTTTCCGTTCATCTGTGCATTCCTTGGGAAAGTACAATCCGAAGGAAAGGTGCATCGCGTGCTGACGAGATCGATACCCGCCGCCCCCGAGTTCTTGCCGGTTCGTGACGACCGTACGCCGATATGTTTGCCATAATCCAGCTGCAAAGGTCACGGTGCATTCGGGGCCTCCGATTTCGGGCGCAGTATTACGTGCCTTTTCTACCGATTGCTAGCCGTTAAATGCCGTTCGGCTAATTAATTACACGTCCGCGGTATTTACTGCGATAATCACTGATTGTGAGATAACGGGCTGAACCGGTTGCGTTGAGAGCACCGGAGTCGCCGTAACATTTGCCATCGAGTAATTAGCCTTGTTGACATTTACCTTACGGTCACACGCGACGTTAATGTTTCTCGATTCAAGAAAATCCTATCCCCTTAAATTGTTGCTGGGAGGGTGGTTCCCCGAGTTTCCTCGGCTTGTCCAGCCGGAAATCAAACGTGGTTCATTGAATCCCTAATAAATTCCTCCCGGGGCGCATTTACATGTTCGTTTGGCGGGGCAGCAGATTTAACGAGCGATTTTCAATCGGCCCTCGAAAATCGTTCATTAATGTTCCAATTTGCTGGACAGGCCCACGAAATGAGCGTCCGCGGTGGAATTTAATGCGGACGAGTCCGATATTAATTGCTTTTCCCGCTGCCCGTATATAATTCAGATTTCTTTATCGTTGCTGCTACTCGGATCGATTAGTCGTCGCTCGAATTATCGGCGCTTTTTCTTCCCTTCGTATTAATGTAATTACCGTCGCGTTTGTTGCAATTTCGTTGATGCAAGCGGCGTCCTTCTGTGATTAACTCGATCTCGATCCGGAGCGTTCCATTCGGAGGCGGTCGTTCATCATTGAACGGTCGATTTTTAATTAAGAAAAATTAATTTGAGTGCTGGTAAGCCTACAGCGGGCGGGGGTGGTGGATGAATCTATGCTAGAAAAATGGAGACGAAAGTGATAGCGGCGATCTGCGAAACGCCGTGGAAACCAGCCACTCGAAATGACGGACAGAAAATGGGGGAGGAAAAGGGGGCTTAAAAATCAGTCTCGAGACAGTCCCGTGATTTATGGGGCGATGTTACTGAATGATTTATCGATCAGTCGGTAAATGGGGTCGGAAAATGTGAAAATAACAGGTTAGGCTTGTTGTGAGTGAGCTAGCACTCGATGTTAGCCAGCATAAACAGCCCAAAACGCTAATTGTGGTCTCATTTTTTTTTTAAAAATTAAATTTTCGAAATTTGGAGGAGAAAACTGGATTAAGAAAATGTTACAATCACAGTAACTGTTCAGCACTGAAAAATAAAACGAAAATGTAGTAGGGTAAAGAGTACAGTGGTTGGCCACCTGACAATGATTGGCCATATTTTGAGAAATAAATGAATATAAAGAAATACCAATGTTATGCCGTTTTTAATGAACATATTCATATTCCTTGTACTTTCTTGCTTCGGATGTAATCAACATTTCTCCACTCACTATATACTGTGATTATATATAAAAGCAAATAGGATGACTCGGCTTTGAAGCTTGGAAATTACAGCCATTTAATCAAAAAACCATAAGAGTACAGTTAAAAGTTTACGAATAGTTTAATGTATTTATGATATGTATATCTCTCATATTCGGTATATATCGATAAATAAAAGTTGAAACTTTATAAAAGAATTATTTATTTGTTAAAATTATACATATATTATGAAAAATACAGGGGGCCAACAACTGTCATATGAATAATGTTGAATGGCAATAATTGGCCGGGCGGCCGATGATTGTTTTATAACCTTAGTAACGGTAAAACGGTTATTGGCCCCCTATTCATTAGCGGTACTGAAACGGTCATTTGTAAGAAAGATTCAACATTTATATAATTATAGTATAATTAAATAAAAAGAAGAAGTACAATTAGGTATGTTACATTGTATAGTTATATTTTAAGTTTCCTGTGATTTGAATTTTAATTGGTGTATTCAAATTCAATTTGATTATTAAATTTATTTAATTAAATTGGAATTAAAAATGAAATTTGATTGAATTAATTAGATTATTCAAATTTAATTTGATTACAGAATTTATTTAAGTAAATTGAAGTTAAAATTTAAATTGTGCTTTCCTAGTAGATAAATTGTAAAAATTTTGAATTTTTTAGTAGAACTGAATTACCCCACTATAAAATATGCCAAAAGTGAAAAAAGGTGATAGGAAATATGGGAAAGAATATACAGATGAACACATTATAAAAGCTATAAACATTTTCTTTTAGGTTATATTATGTGTCAAATAGCGGCCAATCACTGTCGAACCGATCGGACAACTACTGTCGTGACCATGCCAATAACTATATTTTTTCGTAGTCAACACATTTTTTGTATATTTTTATAAATTCTTGCTTTTTTTTAAATAAACTCCATTTATTTTTAGATTATTAGGACTTTTTTTTACTTATTTATATTGATTTCCAATGCAAATTTACTAAATTCACACTTATAATTCATTATTTATGTGACACTCTTACTTAAGTGGCCAACCATTGTACTCTTTACCCTATACACTTTTTCACCACGGTGCTTTGTTTTTTGAAAAAATGGACGTCGAAAATTGTGGGACGATAGTTTTTTTTTATTTTTGAATGCCACTTATCAAACTTTTCATTTAACTATAAGTGTTTACTGAGGCTATACTATATTGAGGGTCTGACTCAAAACTCAAACTCGATCCTCTCGAAAGCAATGTGTCCTATAAAAATAGTTTTCTTCCTTTTTAAGGCAGGATACCACCTTTGCACTTAAAAAAAATTGAAATTTTTTTTGTTCTCAAAGTACTCTTTCAAGTGTATAGAATCGAAATTCATTCATTAGAAAGGTGGCCGGAACCTTTTTCTTGTGTAAAAACCGGATTGGAGCAGATATATAAATCTATATAAAACTTTAAACGCGTTTTTCTCGAAACGATGTTTTCCAAATCGACGTGTCAGATTACTCCTACAATTTTCATCGGATTGACTTGAAACTTTGCACAATTCTTCCGATTGGTGTAATCTAACGATGTACGTAGGACTTTTGCTGTAGCGTTGTTATTTTTCTTTTGGTGCGCAATTTTATAAACTTTTTTACCCTAAAAAATTGACCTTTTCGTTAAAATGGCCGCCATTTTCTGAAAAATCGAAATTTCGTAAAATCCCTACGTACAGCATTAAAAAATATTGTTGCCAATAGGAACATTCTTTGGTTTTTTTTCTAAGAGCCACGTACAAAGCGGAATTTGACACGCCGTCTAACGATGTTTCTCCAAAGGAGTGTATTTTGGCGCCACCTACAAGAGATTATTTTTTACTTTTTCAGTTTCAAAAAATGTGTAATTACAGATTAAAGTTACATTAATGAATGACTGAAACCGATTTTGTTTCTGCGCATTCTTTGTATGCAAAAAAAATTCATGAAAAACGCCTCCAAAATCGCAGTCAAAGGTGGTATCCTGCCTTAATCTATTTTTAAGCGCTGTATAATTTTTATTAAAACAATTTATTTTCAACTCCGTATGAGTGAAAAAATCACTTCGTGTATTTTCCTCTGTTTAAAATTTGATTACTTAACTCCACTGTATATAATGATTCCAAAAACACACAAGTAACAAATAATCAGATTATTCAACGAGCTAAAAACAACCATCATCCCAAAGTTCCTCGGATCCACAGCACAGTGAATCCTTGAAAAATTCAACATCCCCTGAACACCCTTCGAAAAAGTAGCTCCGTCGTGCAATACTTTCGGTTCCCTTCGCAGAGACGCCTAGCCCGGAGGAAAATCAGGGAACCGGTGGTCTCGAAAGGAAAAGATGTCGCGGCGTCGCCTCGGTAATCCGATAGCCAGCTCCTGCGCGAGGTAGCAAGGTCCTTTTAAGGGTAACCGGGTCACTCTCGATTCTCCTCCTTCCACGCCGTCTCCTCCTTCTCCTTCTTCTGCCTCAGCTGCTTCCACGGCACGGAATTTCCCGCAAACTTCCCGGTCACGTTCCACGGCTTCTTCGCTGCATTCCGCCCGAGGAATTGGGTATAGAAATGCAGGTAGCCCGCTTATGATATCCGTCTGGTGCCCTCTGGCGCATCCTCCTGTGATCGACAGTCCAGCTGATCGAAATTGATGGGCAAATATCCTGAGCGACTAGGGCATTTCCTTCTCGATAGCCTGCGAATTTTCTTCTAGGCTTCTCCTAGCTCGGGTGACACAGTTGGGTCGATGGAGTTTGAGCTTCGGTTGGCACTGGAGGGGTGTGCGACATTTGCAAAGTTCAGAGGTTAATAATTACTGTGTCTGCTGTGCATTAAGGTCTGCTAGTGGTAGATAACTATTTGAAATTAACTTCAACTGTTCTGCAATTGAAATATAGAATGCAATCCTTGGAAATTCTCCTAAAATCTTCAACTCAAGGGAATCCAGTTTTAAGGGATTATTCCCCGCAGGGTTGGTGACTTCAATTTTCTGTTTGGCTCGTCATTATAGGGCTTTACATGCCCAAGATTTATTCCCACCTTGGTGCATCCAGAGTGGGTGACCCTTGGTCTAAGGAACTAGTTATAACTAGGTACCAGGCTATGAGCTACCCACAAATGGCACTGAGTGCATTCCGGAGACTACAAACCACCCACGCGAGATGACCAGTTCCCATCCACCAATATACCAGCCATCGATTCGCGTCCTGAAGCCGAGTCGTCCGAATACCTTGGGCCGAGAACAGTTTCAGTGGGTCGTGCGTGCAGACCTCCCGTGATTAAACGGTTAACGAAACTGTCTGGCCCGAATCGCTGGTTTAATGGGTCGAGTCCGATTATTTTCGTCTTTATTATCGAGGTGTATCATTTACTGTTTCTGGCACAGCCGGTCATGGGTTCCAGCCTGACGTCCAATGATCCCTCGTCTTGGCAGAGGCGGTTGTTGGTCACGGTAGTCGTTAACCAAAAGTGATTGCGACACACGAGACATCCTCTGTGCGCACGTGTAGCCGAGATAAATTCGCGGCCCTCCACCTGTATTTAAATTGGCAGCCAGTCGTTTCTCCTGCAGCCAGTTGGAGGAAATGGTCCGCTTCTTCGTGCTCCTCGGCTGGCCTCGTGATGGATCCGACGATTAAATATCGATTTGGGCCTTTAGCTCCGTCGTTAGGGCTGCACGGACTCGTGCCGTGGAATTGGGAATTTTTCTTTCTGATCGGTGGTGATCGAAGGGAAGTCGGCTGCATTAGATCGGGAGCTAAGTTATAGGAATAGGTTTTGTAGCCACGGAAAAAATTACCTCGGGCGATGGGACTCGAAGCCGCGATCTTCGGATCCTCTGCGTAGGTACTAGGCAGCCGTCTAACTAACGTCGATCCTCCGAGATCTCTTGTTCCGGGATCCCTCTTACGGGGATTCCCGATCCCATAGCATTGGCTAACCTAGGGTTACTTGGGCTTGTGAGCTATCCACGTTATCGTTTACTTTTTGGTGTCATATTTGAACTGGAACACTGCAGTACTTGGAGCACTGTGCTATCTGGAACGCAATTGGTTCGACGAGAAACTTCACTTTTACAGTGCTCTCTCGTTATAAGCGCATTGCTGGGTCCGATATTGAGCTTATAAAGAGAGAGAGCAGGCTATGCAGTATTATGTTATTTTAATTAGACACACTGTTGTCACGTCCCAGCCCAACCATGGGATTGCGACTGTTAGTGCTCGCCAGCGCCACCAGAGGTCTAATCTTCCATACTCCTTCTCGCAAGTGGCAGGTCCCAGTCTCGTTCGTATATATACAAGCTCCAAGATTATTCCTCTCGGTCCCCAGACGAGACGCACTAAACATTGCAACGATTAAAACGCCAATCCACCCGCCCTGTATAGTACTCCATTGCGCTTAACCGGCCTCTTAAGGATTACGGTTACGCCGGAGTCGACGGGGCACAACAAGATCCCTTTCTCATCCAGGAACGGCGGATCCCCGGACGTTGTTACACTGTGTTTGAACGTGATATTCAGGAACATGTAGAGAGAGATATCCCTACCCTACCTGGTTTAAGTTTAGACGACCATTGCGAAGAAATAAAATTGGAGAGGGTGGTTCTTGTGCATATAGCCGAGGGAATGCTTGTGCCTCATTACACAACCACCCTTCCGCTGACTTGTAGAGATATTCTTACCTCAAAATGATTTTCGTTTACAATAATTTACGTTAATTTACAATGAAAAATGACTGGCTTCTTTTTAATTGAAAAGCCCACAGCTGATGCGCCCCCTTCTACTACCTTCAATGATAAATGTTGATTCTAATGGAAGACTACTGGCCACCTCCACAGTATAAGGCAGTTTTATCAGCTGCTTTCGTTCCACGAAACACCTGATATCGTTTCGACAATAACACCGTTGCGCCAAGCGTTTCTTGGCAACGGTCGATCACGAAGAGGGCGAAGACACTATGTCCAATGCACTCAGCGGCGAGTATTTCGGCGTTCAGGGTCCGTCGTGACCTGGACGTCGACTTTCAAAGCTTCCTCTAAAAATAGGCTTGGCTAGAGCCGTCGGAGATAATGCAAGGCCGTGCTTGCTGGGGAACAATAGCCAGGAGAAATGCGCTCGGTCGATATTCTCTATCGACCCTGCGGCGGTCGCTTTTTTGCGCGAAATTTAATGGAGTACTCCCCGTCGGAAGCGTCTAAATTAATTTGGGATCACGCATATTTAACCTCGCGTCTTCTGATTCGACATTTCTCACCTTTCTTGAGGCTACGAAAATGTCGGGTGACGAAGCGTGAATTTGTGCCTTTCTAACATTATGACGATTAAAATGTTGGATAGCTGAGGAGTTTCATGCATTTTCGAAAAGGATGACTTAAATTATTCCCGTAAACACAATGCGATCGCAGCAAATTCTCAAGAGCCTGCTCCAGTTCCCGTCTTTCCATCTTCTCGTTAATTTAGCGCCCGGGGAACAAATGGCCCGCCCTCTTCTTCCTTCTGCCCGATCCCCGAGCAGGAAATATATGGGTCGTGACGAATCCTGGAAGCAACAGCGCTCTCGTGCCAAAAATCCTGATCGTTTTCACGAGACAACGTGAAGTACGGTGAAAATATGCCCTCCCACGCATGGAAAAAGTCCCCGTTTCGCGGGCCACCGACTGAAATCTTGCCAACTTTCGCTGTTCCTTCGCAAACACAGCTTCAGTCGAGGCATTGTCTCGGGATGATCTAAATGAATGCGTTGTTTGCCGCGCGGAATTGGACGATCCGTTCAGTGGATCGTTGTATTTTGAGTTTCCAGTCAGCGATACATCTTTGAGAGGCTCTCAGGTCTTCTTCAGGGGATCTTGATGGGCTATAGTTGTCCCAGTAGCTTGGTCTCTGTTTACGCGAAGGATTCTTGCATAGCTTTTGTTCTTTAATAGGGTTCTTAGAATTTTAGTAGAACTGAGGATTTAGAAATTGAAATTCAAATGACCATTGGCAACTAAATATTCCTCTAGGGTATCTAGTTGCTGGTTCCTTGTAATTACACAACAAGTGATTAGGTAGAAGGTAGTTAGAAAAATTCAAATTTCAATTCTTACGTTGGCCATTTTTCTTTTTGGTCTTAATGATATACTGATACTAACACACGAGCACATAATTCTTCACATAGGTGCATAGTTTCATAAATCTCTGTACCCCAGTCCTCAGAACCGTGACACTAAACAAATTTGAATTCCAACGTGCGAATGCCATTATCTCATGTATTTAATTTTAGAGCTTATGCATAGTCCCTGAAGTTTATCCAAACACGATGTTTTGTCTCATTGACAAATTCCAACACGTGCCGTCTAGTGTGGCCCTGAGATTCACCCGTCTAACACCCCTGCCACAGTGGGTGCTAGATGAAAGCAGAAGTAATTTTTCCCGTTTCGTTTTTCTGCACGAAAGCTTGTCCAAGTCGTGTTGCGTTATCAGTGCGTCTCGGCGACCTGCGTCCTCGCTCGCCCCTGCCCTTCCACCACCCCTCTGACGTAGCTTTTCCCCTTGGTTCTCACCGATGTCGTCCGACAATGCACTCCCGTCTGCCCGGGCATAACCTCACCATTGTCCCCTCGACAGTTTCAGACACGTGAAAGTAAGAGAGAGGGAGGATGGCACGAAAGGAGAACCTTGTATGATATCCCGATGAGATACAGAGTGTCTGCCTTGACTCGCCGAGCATAATGCGGACATTCAGACGGCGAGCGTGGAACAACCGGCGCGAAATGGGCTCAGGGTAGTCTGGGGGGCTTCTACGGTCCCTGATAATTCCCTACCTTTGACCACAATTTCGTTCCCTCGTGAAAGAATGTCAGGCTTCAATGCGGAGTAAATGGTCGAGTTTCTTGGTCTGTGGTAGGGCGAGGTTGGAGCAATGGGGGGTAATTGCTTCGGGGGTTGAGGGTGGTTTTGTGAGATGTAGGTGAAAATTGAGGTGAGTGGAATATGGGTTTCTGTTAAGTTTCAATCGAGGGTTGCGAGATGATGATTGGTTTGGTGCTTGAGGTCCGAGAGTATTTACAGTTGTCTAATTATTTTGTTTGGTTTGTTTCAGGTGAGTCTGTGTCCACCACGTATTATTCTGGAGACGAATTTGGTCATCATGATAGTGAGTTGTATATAGTCTGATTCATAGTTTGTAAATTCCCTTCTCTTACTGTGGAAGAAGTATTCATAAGTTATGTCCACGAAGTTGGTCACAAATCTGGGGAAAAGCCTGGGTATCTAGGGACTTTTATTCTAGGCTATTAAAGCCGATTTGCACGGAACATTATCAAACACCAGAAAATGCATAATCAGACACAGTTTCCCATAGAACGTAGCTGGCTTCTTTTGCCCACGGCATTAAGTCCCATCTCCACTTGACATTAAGTCCCATCCCCACTTGAAATTTGTTCATAGTTGCAATATGCTCATATACTCATTGAGATGTGTCAAGAATAATTTGCCACCATGAAAATCACTACCACCTACGTTTTCAGGGCTTAAGCCCTTTCCCCACTTGAATTTTCGTCATCTTCAGAATCTTCTGGAGCTCCTAATACACCGATCAACAGGACGTTCCCGGAAGAAAAAACAAAACCTACAGTTTATTTCTAAGCTTAAGCCCGTTTCACACTTGATTTTTTACTAGCCCTCCCTTCCCCTACACGCGTCGCCTAAATCTTCTTTCCCCTCACCCACCTCAGGGGGAAAAGTACATCCATTTATATCATCGTCAACAAAGCAGCCACAGGGTTTCGAGAGGACAGGCCCAAAGTTCTCGGAACGTCGCTGGCAATCGGAGAAGTTGTCCCTGGTGACGGTGCCCTATGCTGTTCGTTTTTTCGCGAACGCCCACATCCTTTATCAGGATGCATTCACGGCGCCGTGAGATCACCGATCCTGCCGGTCCGGGTTCAAGGCCGATTATGGAGGCCTCCTCCTCACTTTCGCTCCGGCCAAGGAGCATAGATTCCTGCGCGGCGTCGTTGATTTTTCTTATCTGGCCCGGCTGGCTCTCGTTTCTCTCACGGCCAACGACATTCCTTCGGGATCAAAACCGTGGCGCGCCTCTGTTTGCCAGCCTACCGCCGTGTTCCTTCTGCCTGCTGTACTTTTTTCTGCTGCCATGGTCCCTTTTCATCCGTGATTTTATGCTGACTCCTTCTGGCGGGCCCTGGCGTATTTTCTTGTTGGCCTTAATTGCCGATGTGGGCTGGGTGAGGTCCGGTAGGCGAAGTTAAGAATTTCGGGGGACTTGGGTAGTGGGACTTAATTGAGATGTTTTGGGCCCAATTGTGAGTTTTGGGACCAGTTGCGAAACTTGGGGACCAGTTGTAAATATTTGGGACCAATTGTAAAGTTTTGGGCCCAGTTTTGAAGTTTTGGGACCGATTGTCAACGTTTGGAGCAGCTCATGATGTTTTGGAACTGGTTCTGATACTTTTGGAGCGGCTGTGTACCTTTGGGCCCAATGCAGAGTCTTTGGACCCAGTTCCGAATTTTCTATTCTAGTTAGATATGTCTTGGTCCTTATTGCCGGTTTGTAGGACCTACTTGAGATCTTTTACACCATATTTGAGATCCTTTGGGCCCCACTCAAGTTCCATTGGGCCCACTTAAGGGCTTTTCTGGTCAAATTGTGAGATTCTCAGGTTCACTTGAGCATTTCTGTAACCGAGTCACTAGTTGCGCCTCAGTTGAGATGTATGAGGACCCAGTTGAGTCACTCTGGGCCCGCACTGACCTGAACGAGATCGGCAATTCTGATATCACCCACGCAGAACACCAGAAGTGCTGTTTCACCCTAAACCATTGTGAACCTCGTACCTAGTACACCTATATACATTCTGCGGCAGAATTTACCAAAAACCTCAACTTAAATTCCTGCTTAAACTCGAGAAACGTCAAGTCAAACGACCTGGATTCCCAGAATTATTGAAACTTTTTCAAACCACAGGCATTAGTATGGTTTTCCGGCAACCGCGCTCGCTCGTTACGTCACGAAAACGTGGCGAACTCGGTCAGGCTCGTTAGAAATGACATTAAGCCCGCGAAATGATCGATTAAAGGCGGCGGCACGTCAAAGGTCTCGTTCCATCGCGGCTAATTGCGTTCCCTTTTCGCGACTGTTTGGAGCTCAGGCAGTCCGTAAAGACCCAGCCAGACATAACGATGCGTTCTGCTCGATTCGGTAGCCGATACAAGCAGAAGAGGCGGCAAAGGCGAAGTCAGAGAACCCTGACGATGTAAACTGAAGAAGAGGGAAGAAACGAAGCCACTAGATTATGCGGAATGGTTATTTATTCGAGATCGCGAAATTGGTAGGGTTGCCTTTGAGCTTCCTGGTAATTAAAAGGGAACAGTCTTCTTCTTCTTCTTCTTCTTCTTCTTCTTCAATGAAAAGTTTCGAATTTTGTAACTTTTTTCACGCATATTAGGCTTGTGGATCAGTGTGGTGTTGTGGGTAGCTGGTAGTGGCCATTTTTCATTAGAATTCGCGTCTCAATTAAATCTCTGCTCCTTTCCTGCCACGAGTCATTAATTTCGCAGAGGTTTTGCCACATACTGCGCCTACACACCAGCATTGTCCCTTTTTTAATCACTCACTAGTAGTACTTCGCAAAATTTTATAGCAGGATTCCGTTCCTCTACCTTCTCCTCGGTAACCCCACGCTCGAACAGGGAAGCTTGAATTATCCCCGCTGTATTAAAAAAATGCAAGTTTCTCATCAGTTTTTAAGGTTTTACGGGGAACTATAAACTTCAACGGCGATACTCCTGGCAGAGTTATTAAGCTCGTTAGAGCAAAGCCGCATTAAAGAAGCGAATTTGCGACTGGTCGGGCAGAATTTATCGATTTCACGGAGGCTTACTTTGAAACGAGTCTTCCTTTGCCTGTCCACTGTCTGAGAGAGATTGAAGAGCAATTGATTTTTTGAACGGAAGGAAATCAAACCGTTTTTAACAGATTCTTCTTGAAATATTTCTTACAACTCGCACGAATGCTTGAATTAAAGTGTTTTTTTTTTCTTTTATTCAAAAGCTGCTTCTGTTAATCCCAAATTTATTTTCCCTCTTCCATTAAGAGAACTGGTCAGAAATTAATTTTTTTTTTGTTACTTTGATTTTGCTATGCTGTTGGAAATTATTTTTCAACTAATTATTATCGCGCTGGAAATAATCTCTGCTGCTCAATCCGTATCCAGAAATTTTATTCTTCAGTGTTCTTTGTGATTTTCACAACTAGTTTCGAGCAGGTAGAAAAATTGGAATTTCTTTTCTGTTTGGGAATAACATTTGGATAAAGGACGAGGTATTAAAATTAAGTTTAGCCGTGCTGCTGGGTCGTAAAGCTATTTAAAGACCCAGAGGACCAAGTTCTCATCCATCCGCGAAGAAGCTGACGATGTGTTTACGTCTTCCTTAGCGGAGGAGAAACTCAGCGTCCGAAGAATCGATTCCGTGACGTCGATAAGTGTATCGAACTATAAATATCTTCTTTCGAATTTGTTCTGTCATCAGTTTCGAATTTAATCGACGCCCGCGTTACTTTTTACGATCGTGGTTCAAGGCTCCGTTTCGCCAAGTTCAAGGGTCTTCGCCAGGCTTCTCGTATCGATCGAAAAACAGTCTGATACGCGTTATCAGTTGGCAGTGATAAGGAAAAGAAACTTGAAGGAGAAAGTTCGTTGTTCGGTGAGTCAGTTTTCGAGGATCTCGAAACCGATTTCAGGGTGAAGTTACATCTCCTTTCTTTCCTCCCCTTTGTTGAAGTACTTTTCACTCATTGTATAATTATTTGCGATTGTTAAATGGTCACAACCGCTTTGAACAGTTAGAAATTCTAATATTGGACTGGTGTTTTTTTTTTCTTCTCGTTGAGCGGAGCACGCTGACGTGAAAAAGCTTTAACATTAATTTTCAATGTTATAAACAATTTTGCGGCAAATTTATTACAAATGTTCACCGATCCAGAGGTGTAGGTTCACACCTGAAAGCAGTGACCATTACTTTTTATACGCCCTGTACATCTCAGTTATCTTCCGAATCTGCTACAGGTAGATTAAAATGAAGTGGCTCTGCAATGGCATTGGCACAACTGTACCACGCTGCCGCCACTCTTGCCTCCCCGCGCATGCGCACTTGCGCTGTCTCTGAAGCAAGTGATTGCTTTGCATTTATTTTGATCTAGATAATTGCTATCATATATTGCAACGAATTTTGCAGTGTAATATCTTTTTGTACCAACTTTCCTCCCTCTTTTAACAGAAAATCTGTTTCGTTATGCAAATGTTCTATTCTTCTCTAATGAATTATTTTTTACCCCTGCATGAGGTCAGTAGGGGTTTTCAATATTTGTTCATTTTTTATCTTCCTCAATTTATTTTAATCCTCACTGATCAGCGGATTAATGTCGTTTATTATTTACGATTTACATGGACTAGTGTTTCTCCCTCATTTATATGCAGCCTCTTTGGCGTGCCATTGCAAAGGTTTGCTCGAATAATTGCCAAGGCTTCAGACGGTCATCCATCATTGCCGGACGTCCGTCTCCGATGCTCCATACGCTAGAGGGAAAGAATTCTCACGAGATGCTCCCCTTGGGTATCCTTGGCCGTGATCTACGAATGGACCAATGATGTCGCGTCAGCGAGTTATTTTAATATCAAACGACACTATTATTAGCGCGTGACCCGATAGACCAGCTCGTAGAAGAATGCTCTTTGCAGGTCAGTGAAGTACGACATCATGCGGCGCAGACTTGTTCTTGCAAGGACTCGAACTCGTCGCATGCATATTCAATGCTGCATCGAATTTTAAGTCACACCCCTCGCAGCTCGATTTCGGATTTTAATTTTGTGATTACGAGTTCGCAGATTTTTATATGAAATTTCATTTGGGCGTTATTTTACAATTATCTTTTAAAAAGTTCTGGCCCCTTTTTCCCCAGAATTAAGAGTTTTCAGTAATGCACGAGAAACTTGAAACTTTAATTTAAATGGATATTCCCGACGAAATGGAAGCATTTCAAATTTTTATCAAAAATGTTTATTCCACAGACTCCAAACGTGGCATGTGCGATCCTCTTCCACCAAATTTTCGTACAATCAAAAAGAAAATAATTATATCAAAACCTTGAGTCCCTCAGACCCCGAATAAATTTTCAATTACCAAAAACTAACCCTCCTTCTATAATTCTATACAGAAAAAGGCAACTCGAAATTTGATTTCCACCCTATAGTCCAGTGAAATTAGACGGAAATCTGCCCAATCTTCGGAATAAATCCCAGCAAGCTAAAATTTGGTATGGGCCTTTATTTGGTCGTTTTAAACAATATGTCAAAAGTCCACATCGACCCGAGTGCCGCCAAAAATTTTACGGAGGATTGAAAAAAAAAACAGTTTTTCGCGAATATCTCGTTATCAAAAATAGGTCTCACGCAATTTATAACCTAGGAAATTCTCTACAAAAAAGGTTGTATGAGTTTGTTTCGTAGGAGTAACCATTTTCATGTGTGCCGGGTTACCAAGTTTCAACCCCCATACTTTTGACAAGGGAAGATCCCGAACCCGGAAATTCGGAAAATTATGAAACTCTGTAAATATGTAGCGGAAGTCCTGCTGAGTACAACGCAATTTCATTTGCTGCCCAAATTCACTCCAAGAGGGTGCAATTGACCCCTGAAAATTTTTTTATTTTATATTAGTACTCGCGAACTGTAGGAGATAGAAAAAAAGTGTTCAGGAAAAAGTTACTTCTCTTAATTAGGACTAACATTTGGTAAATTATAGTTCTTACAGTTCTTATGGTGCGTGAGTTATAACACAAAATCTAAAAAAAAAACGGATTTTCAGGGGTCAATTTCACCCTTTTAGAGTGAATTTGGGCAGCAACAAAAATTGAGTAATACATACCTATATATCCTCTACTTATCCCCAAAGATTAAAGTTTAAATTTGTTCACTCGAAGGGGGTGAAATTCACCCCTGAAAATCCGGCTATTTCCCGATTTTGTGTTATAACTCACGAACCGTAAGAACTGTAAGAACTATAATTTACCAAATGTTAGTCCTAATTAAGAGAAGTAACTTTTTCCTGAACACTTTTTTTCTATCTCCTACAGTTCGCGAGTAATAATACAAAATAAAAAAAATTTCAGGGGTCAATTGCACCCTCTTGGAGTGGATTTGGGCAGCAAATGAAATTGCGTTGTACTCAGCAGGACTCCCGCTACATATTTACAGAGTTTCATAATTTTCTGAATTTCCGGGTTCGGGATCATCCCTTGTCAAAAGTATGGGGGTTGAAACTTGGTAACCCGGCACACATGAAAATGGTTACTCCTACGAAATAAACTCATACAACCTTTTTTGTAGAGAATTTCCTAGGTCATAAATTGTGTGAGACCTATTTTTGTCGCAAAACTGCTAGATAACGAGATACTCGCGAAAAACTGTTATTTTTTTTTCAACCCTCTGTAAAATTTTTAGCGGCACTCGGATCGATGGGGACTTTTGACATATTGTTTAAAACGACCAAATAAAGGCCCATACCAAAATTTAGCTTGCTGGGATTTATTCCGAAGACAAATCCTAATTTCACTGGACTACTGTTACTATTACACATACCCCCAGCGAATCAGTAGAACATCCCAGCCACTCCGCAGCCAACTCAAACTGAAACCAAGGACCAGCATCGCAAACAATTTCCACAAACCACCCCACATGCGAAACGGACCCCTACCCACGCGTCAAGGTCCCCTACACTCCCCTCCCAGCCGCCACCACGCGCGCTAACGCTTCGCAACGAAGCCTCTTCGTTCATGGTTCGTTCTTATCTCTCGAGCACGTCTCTCTCCCAGATCTGCCGTCTCTCGTGTCACGACCACAGTCGCGCTCGTGTGACTTGGCATTCAGCCTTGTTCTATGAACTAGGTCGACATGTGTGGTGCATCGACAGAGAGAGAGTGTTCGTTCGTCTCTCTTCTTCCTTCCGCCTGCTCGTCTCCCGATCCACCCTCCGCATCTGTCACAGCCTGCACTCCTTCAGCCATCATTCTTACCTTTTTTCCCAACCAACTCCACGCTTGCTCCCATCTTTTCGCCTCTTCTTTCGCACCTCGCCCAGCAGCACCCCCCCTTCTTCCACTCACCGCGTTGCAAATATGTCCGCCTCGACTTCTGTCTCAGCTCTAGGGCCTTCTTTCACAAAGCCTGATCTTGTTACGAAGCCTTTTTCCATTATTTTTGTAGCGTTTCCCCAGCTTACTTTCTTTGCAGCAGGGCGCTCTGGAGTGCTTTCGCTCTCAGCGCTCTCCCGCCGCCTCTTCTTGTTCCTTCTTTTCCACGCTCCGCGCGTGGCACTCTGCTTTTCGGCTCTATCGATTCCTCCCGTTTTTCTCTCCCCTTTTTCCTTCGTTGTTTTGCGGGGTGGCTGTGGGCGCAGTTCCTTCACGCTCGCTGTGTTTCCTCGCTCTTCTTCTTGTTTCTCGTTTGCCGGCTTTATCTGCCGCTGTTATACTTTTTCAGATTATTCTGCTATTTGTTTTCGCACTTCTCTGCCTTGATTTAACGATCTTGCCACTTCGTTTCGGTTTAATGGGCGTGCCGGTCTGTCGCCGAGGATTTAACGGGAAAAATAACTTCGCTGCTTTGTTTCTTCGTTTTGCTGTAATTACGGTTCCTTCACTTCTTTTTGATAGTAACTTTTTGTTCGTTTGTTGTGGATATTTTTTATGCTCTTATCGATGTATTCGTTCTTCTTGCTGCTTTAATCTTGCCTGCCTTCTCGTTCTCACTGTCACCATTAATTTCTCAACTAATATTGGTTCTCTTCAGGGAAACCTCACTCTCTTTTGCACATCCTGGCAATTTTCCCGGCTTACTTGGTGTACCTGATTAATCTTCTGCTTCCCACATTTTTTCCTCCCTTTTCTATGTAAATGAAGATTGCTTCTTGTGCTACCCCCTCGCAGAATGTTTTCCCTTCTTTAATACAACTTCTCGCAGCGTGATATCCGGTTGCACTGTTTTTTGTTGAAAAAATCGTCCCTCGGCTTGTATATTTCAGCTTATTTTTCAAATTGAATTTTCAATTCCACTGAAAATTGGAAAAATAATAAAATGGGAGAATTTTCTAGTCACTTTAAAAAAAGGCAATATTTTTTTAAATCTCTTTTATACAAATTTTCTGAATAGAACTGTGCTAATAAAAAAAATTTAATATCCTAATATATATATATATATATATATATATATATCTATTTAATATCCTAAAATTTAATATCCTAAAATTTAATATCCTAATATATATATCTATTTAATATCCTAATATATATATATTAGGATATTAAATTTTTTTTATTAGCACAGTTCTATTCAGAAAATTTGTATAAAAGAGATTTAAAAAAATATTGCCTTTTTTCAAAGTGACTAGAAAATTCTCCCATTTTATTATTTTTCCAAAAATATATTTTCTAAAAATATATTTTTGATATATTTTCCATGTCTCGTTGTTTTCTCATTCTCCGCGTCAGATACTCTTGAGTTTCCAATTTTCCATCACTTTATCGACCTCTTTTCCTCAGCCCTCCCTCATTAATCTCTCTCCAGCCCCCACCCTCTCAACCTACCCCCATTTCCCATCGTTTTCCAACCCCATCCAGCTCATTTTCTCGTACGCGTTCCGACGGTGGCTCGCTGGTTGCGTCGAGCTCTCGCCCTTTCATCGTCCCAGACGTGTTCGTCGACGGTGTCGACGTCGACGTCGCCTCTGCCCTACTTGCAACGCGCATGCACGCGGCGTGCAGCGACGGAACAAGCGAGAAATCGATCTCGACCCCTTCCTGGCGGGCTCGACGAGCGGCTACGCTTCCATGGCCTGCCCGCGCCGATTTTCTGGGCGGAAAACCGCGAGGGACCTGCTTCTCGTTGGGATATTCAAGGGATTCTTAATTATCAATGCTTTCCTTGGGTACAGACTTAACAGTTTCGTCAAGCTTCTTCGTCTCTCGCTGGATATCGGGGTTCGGAACTTTGGATATTAGTATGCTAGTGATTTGGTACTTTGGAATTCTGGTCGTTTCGGGGGAGGCTTCTCGTGGTTGAGGAATTTTTGTATGGGGTGGTAGAAATAGAGGGGGAAGATGAAAAGGGGTTGGGAAAACGAGGGGAATGTGATAATGGAGAAATTGATGTGGGGAAGTGGAACTGTATTTAGGGAGTATGACGGGCGGGAAGGCGAAACGGAGTTTTATGGGGATTAGGAGCGCAGCAAATTGGGGAGATTAACAATAGCAATTGAGGAAGTATGAATAGAAGATGTTTGGGTAATGTGGAAATAGTGGGTACAGTGCATACATAGATATGTGGGGTGAAGGAGATTAAGGTAATAGAGATGTAGTCAGTAGAAAAATTGGAGACGAGGCATATAGTAAGTAGGAGAATGGGGAAATGTATGTGTTCTGATTAGGAAAGTTGGGAAACTGATTGGTAGTGATCGCAGAAATAGGGAAATTGGCATGGACAGTGGAATAGTAGAGAAATAGTAATGTAGTGCGTGGAAAAGTAGGAAAATGGCAATGTAGAATGTGGAAAAGCTGGAAAATAGTAATGTAGTATGCGGAAAAGCTGGGAAATGGTAATGTGGAGTGTGGAAAAGCAGGAAAATGGCAATGTAGTGTTAGGAAAAGTAGGAAAATGGTAATGTAGTGTTAGGAAAAGTAGGAAAATGGTAATATACTGTGTGGAAAAGTGGGGAAACAGTATCGTAGTGTGCGGATATGTAGGGAAATAGTGTGTGAAACTGTAGAGAAATAGTGACGTAGCATTTGGAAATGTGTGGAAATGGTAACGTAGTTTGTGGAAAAGCAGGAAAATAATAATGTAGTATGTGGAAAAGCTGGAAATGGTAATGTGGAGTGTGGAAAGGCAGGAAAATGGTAATGCAATGTGTGGAAAAGTAGGGGGAAAATGTAGTGTGTGGAAAAGTAGGGGAAAAATGTAGTGTGTGGAAAAGTAGGGGAAAAATGTAGTGTGTGGAAAAGTAGGGGAAAAATGTAGTGTGTGTAAATATAGGGAAATAGTTACGTAGCACGTGTAAAATGTGGGGAAATGGTAACGTAGAGTGTGGGAAATTAGGGAAACACTAATGCAGTGTGTGGACATGTGAGGAAATAGTAATCTAGTGTATGGAAAACTAGGAAAACAGTAATGTAGTGTGTGGAAAAGTAAAGAACCGAATGAAAAGGTATACCCATAGAACCTATGAAAAGATTTTTTTCGAAATCTACGAAACGAGTAAAGAAACTTGGTATTAGAAATCGAAGGAAATTAACTAAAAATGCACAGTCTCGCTGCTTTCCATTTTCTCTTCTCCCTGCAGGCACCATAATTTCTGAAGAAATCGTCCAATGATCCTCTGATCTCCCGCGATTCCCCAGGAACATTCACGAAGCTCTGTTCGCGAGACTTCGATCGAGCCCCTTTCACGTTTAAAAGAAATCGTGTTACAGGCTGACTTCGCTGGAGAGGCTCGTCCAGAGACAAAGTAAAGATCTCGAGTCAGCAGAGCGAGCTGCGAGTCTTCTCGGTGATATCTGAGGAACATAACTCAGCAGTTTCTCTAAAACTCCTCTCCCTTCTCGTCCTTTCTTCGGCCTGCTACTGTTACAATCTCTGTCTCCATTCCCTTCCATTCTTTCCAAACTTGAAGACGAATCTCTGTTTGCCGAACTTCTTCCAACTAAGCCAGTTCATTCTCCAAAAATTCGTCTGAATAGTTTAAATGAATCTGACGACGTTTCCATTATAATTGCATAACGACAATTTTCGTCAAATCACTAAACACTGTGACTTACATGGCGAACAGCTGATCTGAAATTCTAACGAAATTTTCTAACTCCCACGTTTGTTCCTGATTTCAGTTCGCAAGTCGAACGCCGCGTTTAATTAGAGAGCAAGTCTGGGCAGGAAACGCGAGCGGCCATGTTGAATGGAAAACAGACGTCTCTAAAAAAATTGTTTTCCATTGAATTAAAATCTTTCCGCTGTTCCCAACTCGCTCACTTTCCACATGAGTATTTGTTCCAGGCTAGTAACGAGTACTCGCAAATAGTTCATGGTGTCTTCTTTGTTTTCGACGATGGAAATTGGGAACAGTGATTTGAATTGCAATTAATTAAATTGTTTACCGATTCTACTTGAAGTTGTAATTGCTCCAGTAGTTGCAAGCAAAGTTGGGGAGATGAGTAGCATGTCTCGAGTGCTGCAGGCGATATAGCCAAGAGTGAAGGCCGTCTGGACCCACATGTGGGTCAGCAGACGGTGAACACGTTGACTTCAATTGTGGAAACACTAGACTGGCGATTTGGATTAATGTCGATTGGTATCGATCTCTCCAAAGTGCGTTGACTGTCTGAGGAAAGCAGTCATGTGCCAGTTTTTCGCCCTGTCTTCGCTACAATGCAACGTTCAGATTTATTGATAGAGTCTGACTAGGAAGTCTAATGAAATTCATCTGGGACTATATTGCAGTTTGTTTATTATTCAGCTGTAAAATAATTTTCTTTGAATTTTACAAAGTTCAACGAATTCTGAATACCTGAGTGCCTTCCTCGGCTACTACATGGATGAGTTAAATAATTAATCCAGGCCTACAAATGTTGAGTCTTCTTTAGATTTGCCTAGAGGTAAACTGGCAAGTGGGGTACATTTGCGGATACTTCTCTGGTCTCATTAGAAACCTTCAAAGATGGACCACAGTTTTTAGATTTGAGCATCTCTAGGTCCACCTAGACATCGGAATAGATTGCCCAACTTTTGTTCTTAAGATTCCTTCCTAGAAAGTCCCATAAGTGTCACTTAAGTCTGAACCACCAGGTGGTGTCCCTAGGTTCCTCCAGTAATCTTGACACATAGACCAA
The DNA here is from genome assembly GCA_963932275.1 of Andrena praecox. Taxonomy (NCBI): domain Eukaryota; kingdom Metazoa; phylum Arthropoda; class Insecta; order Hymenoptera; family Andrenidae; genus Andrena; species Andrena praecox. The sequence continues at coordinate 34,719,024 of OZ010728.1, forward strand.
TTTTTACATACTTTGAGACCTCCTGTAGGTCCAGCTAGATCCACTGAACAACCAATCCTAATTTAATGATCCTTTTGCAAGCTCGTCAAGAATTACAACCACTACTGTGCTAATCTGACTCACCTATATGGAGTTTGAAGAATACTACAGAATGAACTAGAATTCCTCAGAATCCCAGGAATGCGAGTTCAAGTAAGCACGGCCAAGACAAAAGCCGATTAAATCTCGCACAGTGCAGCGAGACTGATGACCCAGCACGTTAATTTAAATTTCGTTGCCCGCGACCCAAGATAAAGAGGCTCCTTTTAAACGGCCAGCTAGCGTAACAATTACATAATGGCGGTGGTAGCGATCACGAAAAGGCTGGGTATCGCGTGTCGGCGCGATAATGTGCGCCTCTATGCTGGGATCGAGGTCAACGATAGTCAGGATCATCGGTTTCTCCGCATGGGATGCAGTGGAAAAATTGACCAAGCTGTCTGGGTTCAAGTGTTGATGAATCTTGCATCCAGGTCAGATCGAGAGTTGCTCTTGGCTGGCTGATTGCGAGGCGTCATTACTGGCTTAATCAGACGAGATCGCTGTTCCATGGAACACTTGTTGGGGCGTGTAAAGTAGCACGTAATCATTCGCGCACTAGTGAGCACGCATTGTCAATTATCTGACTTCTTCATTTGGATTCTTCGCTGTCTATTCTACATGGGTTAAAAATTATCATAATACAGTAGTGGCTTCTTGGAATTTGCCCTCATCATTCTTAAATGACTGTGCAATCTTTAGACAATGTGGCAATTTCAGTTGAGAGCATAGTTGCATGGTTGCATTAATGGATTTCCTGTGTAAGAATGGAAATTATGCGATGCTCTATAAGTACTCCAGAGGCACTTCTGAATTTCTGGATAGAAAAAGTGATAGCGGGGGGATCGATTCTGCCCTAGAATTTCTTATGTTTTTTACAAGGGGATGGAGCGCCTTACGTAATATTTTTTTTAATCTAATTTTCAATATGAGTAGACAAAAAGTCTACAATATGAGTAGTAAAAAATAATATGTAAGGAAGGGGGGTGGAATATAAAATGTTACATATTCTTATACTTGGGGAGGGAGAGGGTAAGAAATCGCCCAAATTATCCTTAAGTAATTTAAAAATGGCAACATTTTGTGAAGAAATCAATTTTATTTAGTTGTACTTTAATTGATACTTTCAGCTTGGCAATATTTATGATTGCTTAAGTAACGTTATTTTCCTCTTGGTAGCGTGATAGAGCATATAAAACTGAACAATTCTTATACTTCAGGTTTTGTTCCATATCGCACCGTTACAAAGTTATATTTAAAAAAAGCTACGATAAGTCGCGATAACTTTAAGGACTGATTTTATCCCGTCAGAGTGAATTTCCGCAGAAAAAGCAACTACTTCTTGCATACACTCTACATTCACGCGAAGTTTCATTAAAATCAGAATTTCCGGGTTCGGAACGTTTCCTAGTAAAGCCGGGTCCACATTTGTTTCCGCGCCTCGCTCTGTTGTAAACGATGTCTAGCGATTCCGAGACATTCATCGGAACGACCGAACCAAGTAGGGTAAATCCGGGAGACGCGGTCGGGCCGGAGAGTTGGTCGTGTCGCTATATTTCAGAGACTATACGTAAAAATGCATTAAAGTGCGGACCAATTACTTCTTTGGAAGCCAAATAGTTGAATGAATAGCGTTATTTCGCTTCCTTCTGTGTTTTTCTGGATTTATAGGCTATAAAAGGTAAATTGATGTTACATTTAACCTCTTTTGTCAAACAGCGGTTGTACAGAATCGTATTTAAAATATACTTCTAAGTGTATTTTCCTTTAATGTTTGGAATAATAAGATAGTAGAGATATTGAGGGACAATGCAGCCAAAATATTTGGCCATATTAACTCTTCCTCTCAAAGCTAACGAGAAGACCATGTCTCGCTGCAGAAAGGTGAGATGGTCGAGCTATGATTTTTTATTATTTTTGTTTATTTTTTTATTTTTTATTATTATTTTATTCTTATTTTTGTTTATTTAGTTTATTTGTTCACTTTTGTATTCATTTGCCTTGCTAATAGCCAGTAGGTAATTCACTTTTTCTTTGATGTGTTCTTTACTTGTTTAGCGTAAACAAATTAAATATCAATGAATCCGTAGATGTATTCACTCATAAATAATTTTACTTTATCCTTTGTTAATTTCCCGTCAATAATTATGTGAGTGGTCTCTGCCAACGACGAAAACCGAGAGGTGGTCAGATGTCATGACTTCAGTTTTCCACCCGATTTACAGTAAATATTGTCTTAAAGCACATATCGACCAGTTTTTCTGAACCGGTATAAAATTCTGAACATATTAGGTTTGTTCTGATAAAATAAGGAATATCTATATTAGTTTTAATAGCCATTTTATATTAGGTCGACCGCGTCTCCCGGATTTACCCTAACCAGTCACAGTGTGCAGTTACCATGACCGTGTTAGCTAGGTCGCGGTAGCAAATGTGGACCCGGCTTTAGTCAGTTTAATGCTCACGTACCGTGCATATATCGAGGGACCATTAACTCAAGAACTATAAACTCGATTTCCTCGCAATTTTCTGAGCCATGCATCCTACCCTTTTGACACATTATTATACATACTCTGCCCCAGGTATGTGGAAAATTGGAACCAAATCCGCCACCGAAAATTTCAGCACCCCTGAAATAAGTCCCCAAAGTCACTTTGCTTCCGTAGAAGCCGCCTTTGCCAATTCCTAAGTCGGTTTTGGGCTCGAGCCGAACCCAGAGACGTAGTATTGCTCTCCACCGATGAACGCCGGGGGCTAAAAACCTGGTGTGTCACCTACACAGCTCAGCGGCACTCCATGTTCCATCGCCACGCACGGCGCACGTGATCAGAGGAGCACGTTTCCCGGGCTCAGCGACTCTTTCGCAGTCTCCTGCGCCCGGAATCCGAACTCTGGAGTGGCCTCCGGAGAGGATCTAACCCAGACCTAACCCAGACCAAGCCGGGGGAACTTGAGACGACGTGTGGACGTGGTGGTGGGAAGGTGTTGCAGCGGTGTTGGTGCCGCTGCAGGATCGATCTGATGGCCTAGTTACCAGGAGAGAGTGAGAGGAGGCCGTGGGCGAGAGGGAGAGACCCAGGCAGACGGGCGTACAGGGTGGGGCGAAAGTGGTGTAGCAAGTGGGGAAAGGGGTGACTCGCCGAGGAACGCGGTGTCTGATTAATTGCAGCGCAATTTCTAGATATTCACGGTGTAATCCCGACTACGCTAGACTTCGTTTCGGGGAGATTTGTAATAGAACTTGCAGTGGGGCATGCACCCCTGGCTGTTGTGCTGGGAATGCTCAGAATTTTAGCGACGTCTCTGTTCCAGCCCTGGACAGTTGCAGTTAGGTGAAGGGATTCGTGAGAGGCTCTTCAATCAGGGGGAGTGGGTTAGTAGAGGAATTCGAGGTACAGTCGGGCGCACTTAACCCTACTGCACCCCCCGGGTCGTTTTTGACCCAATGGCCTCTTTTCTTTAACGCCGCTGCATCCCTCGGGTCTATTTTGACCCAGTGGTTTTCTCATTTTGTTAAGGGTTCTTTGCATTTTGAGGAAACTGGGAGGAAGTTGTTGCTAATTCCTCAGTGTTTGGCATTCTGAAGGTGTTTACTGTGATGACGTTGGGATGGAGGCCTAGAAATCCCACCAAGTTTAATAAATTTTCTGTATTATTATATTAAGTTTCCTTTACTCAAGGAACCTATAGTCTTCATCGTTTAGGTCCATTCTTCATCAACCATCCCTTTCTTAAGTCCAACACCGTTCCCCCCTTTTAACAATTTCAACTAAAAAAATATCACTCCACTAGCCTCCCAGCATGACACCACCCTCCTTGGAACCTCCCTACTTGAACCAACCACTGAGAAAACATTCATTTTACTGTGGCCATTTATTTGCTAAGGCCAGACCTGACAGAACTTGTGCTTCTTTGGTGGTACCAGGATTTCCGGCCTCACCCTGTATAGATCCAGCCATGGCGGCCTTCGTAGATACCCTGTACGCTGCTGGAGGCGTGGTGGCTGGCCACAGTCGCGACGTGGGAGGGTTGCAGGGTTGGGTGGTGTTGATCGGAGGTTGTAGCCGGGATGCGAACCCTGGAGCGAGGACAGGCATTGACCTAGATGTCCTCTCAGCTTTCTCTATCCTCGTTGGCCAGCTTTATCACTAGATCCCTCATTCTCGCCCCACCTCCACCTGCAATTCTGCACTCCAGTATTCTGCTAAATTTCTTCCTGCCCCTTTCTCAAGAAGTTTCGAGAGGTTTGACTACTTCAGGGAGGAATTGTTTGAGGGCGGGGTTGGTGGACTGTCGTTGTGTTCTGATGAAGGAAGCGTTTGAAGGAAAGGATCGATCAGTTTTGCTGTTGTATTTAGTTGTATTGAGTTTCATTTTAGTGGGATTTTAATGGTTTTTATTGAATGAGGGTGCAAAATGTGACGTTTCTGTGTTGATGCAGATATTTGAATTTTTAGCTACTTGTTTTCTAGTTGTTGCTAATTTTTGTATTGTTGAAGGGAATCATTGAGCTGATAGATTTGCTTAACTCTGGGGTTAAAATGACTTAATGACATAAATGGTTAAAATGTAGTATCTAATAATTTCATAAATTTGTACAGGTAGAGAGGCTTCCCGAGTGAGGGGAATTTTATATATATTAAATATTTTTTTATTCTTTTTTATTAAAGCAACATGTCTCAAGGATATAACCATACATTTTTAGCTAAAAATATTAAAAATTAAAAAAGTTTTGATTTTTTAAGCAAACGAATTTTTCCTCGAAACTCCTTTTCTTTCAAAAATTTTTTAAACACGATGATACTTTAAATGTTAATTTTCAACGATGAACATATATTCTACAATGTTCAAACTTTGTCTCAGAATTTTCGCGACTTAATTTAACAGATGGTTCATTGGTGTGTAACAAATCTATACCAGTTTTAGTAGATTCCTCTGCCCGTGACAGTGCAGAAGTAACTTTTACTTAAAAATAAGAAAGCAGAGCTCGTAGCAGGTAAATACACTTTGTCAGTTCAATTTTCATTCGCCTGAGTTGCACCAATTTCATTTCTACCCTTGCAACGTACAACCACCACATCTGCTGACGCAATATCCCTGGGTACCTTCAAATGGAGTAACTGCGACCATTTGGGTAGTTTTGATCACAAAACTAGATTTTAAAATAAAACCTATTAATCTCAGACAAAATGCATCTTGAAGTAGGCAATCAAAGTTATTCAAGGCACTTTGTCTGAGAACACGTAACACCTGTTCTACAATAGATGCTAGAGAATTTTTTTTTAAAATCTAGTTTTGTGCTCCAAGTTACCCCACTGGTCAAAGCTACCCCATTTGGAGGTACTAGTACTCTATTTCCATTTTACACCTTGCCCTCACCTTTCCACAATCCTTTCACTCTGAAATCTACAAAACATACTTCATCCCCCTCCCAAGGTTCCAATAACTCCAATTTAAAAAGTGGCCCTTCCCATACACCAAATTTCATTTTACTAATCACATTCCTTCTTCCTTCCTCGTTTTTAGCACATAAATTAACTACAATCTTTTCACTCTGAAATCTACAAAACAGACTCCACCCCCCTACCAAAGCTCCAATAACTCCAATTTAAAAAATAGCCGTTTCCAATACACAAAATTTCATTTTACTAATCACATTCCTTCTTCCTTCTTCGTTTTTAACAGATAATTTCATTATCTATCTATCCCATCTCCTATCCAAGAGGGAGCGCAGCTTCAAGGGCGTCGTTCTGCTCTTCGCCGAGTAACAGGATGCGACCTCCTGCATCCTCGAGCAGCTCCTGGCGAGTTCATGGCTCGTCTGGAGGGGCTTGGGGGCAAGCAGGGCGGAGGGATTTGTTGCTCGGAGGTCGCAGCCGGGATCCGCATCCTAGAGCTAGGCCAGGCATTGACCTAGATGTCCTCTTTGCACCTCTCACGTTATTTTCCCCGCTATTCTCGTCGGACTTTGTCCTGCCTTCAGCCCCCTGTTCCATCATCCCTCACTTTTCAATTTTAATAATCACTTCGTTTTTGTTTTCCTTATTTTAATGAAGGGGTGCCTGGGCCTCTCAATTTCCTTTCACTTTTCCATTTTTAACAGTATTTTTCTGTTTTTTTAAATATAGCTCCCTGAATTTCTTATATTTTTCTAGAAAATACACCGAAGAAGTTTCCCTCCCGTGCTTTTATTTATTAATGGAACAGAGCTGGGAGCTTCGAATCCAATTTCATATCGAGAAACCAATATACCCTCCACTTCTGTAAATCAAAAATAAATATAAAAGAAGAAGTTCTGACTGACTGACTAATCAACGCTTAACTCAAACGTGAAATTTGGAACGTACTTGGTTTTATGACGTGGGCACTCACTAAGAAAGGATTTTTGGAAATTCCGTCCCTAAGGGGGTGGAAATGGGTAAAACGTGTTTTCTCATATTCCTTAATATCTCTTAGGCCCAATTGGATATCAACTTCGTTTTTACTTACAAAGGTTACCCACACAAATGCTTAATAAACATTTTCAGGATTTTACCCTAATCAACCTAAGGGAGTGAAAAGTAGTGAAATGTGTTTTCTCCAAATTTCTCAAAGTTTCTTACGCGAAATTCCATATCGATAAGTACTTGGTTTTAGCCTAACAACACAAATGCCTAAAAACCAATTTCTAAATGTTACCCTAATCAACCCTTAAAGAATCAAATCTGGTAACAGATCGTTTTGTAACATGTCGTACTAAGTGTACATTGAATGGCGGCGTCTTAATTTTTTAATAGTAAGTGTGAAGGAACATATACACATATAAATGTTCGTTAAGCAAAAGTTACTTTACACAAATTACATAAAAATTACTTAAAAAAATAGACATAAAAGTAATTCCTTTTAATTATTCTACCATAGCCAAACGCGGGGGTATTTTGTTGGTTAAAAATAAATGTACCCACAGTCCAATTCTAATTCAATTTTCCAAAAAAGTTTCCCGGGGTAGAGGACCTAGTGAGATGTCTATAAAAATGTTGGAGAGGCACGATAGGAAGTAGGAGTATCCAGAGGAGGAGGAACTATATTGCCAAGGAATTTTCTACCCTCGTTTCGAGGGGTTGAGGGTTTTGAAGGATCCCAAATTCATCGGCACAATCGTACCGTCTGCAGGAGGGTGGACGCTCCGAGCCCCTCCTGCTGGATCCCGCCGCTGGTTGGCCGGCCTCGATAGGAGGGATGAAAGGGGTGGGCAGTGGCGTCTGTGTCGTGCCAGGGATCCAGAAATGGAGGAAGCTTTTCACGGTTTTCCCGCGGGAAACTGCGTATTCCTCGGGAAACCTGGGAACTTGGGGGCGATGAGGAAGGGTAGTTTTATTGATCGACACTGAATACCAACGATCTGTCTGCCAGTCTTCATTATCAGGGTACCAGACTAGGATAACGTTCGCCTGATCCCAATGAAATATTTGTTCGCGGAACTTATTCATTCACTCTGTCGAGCTTTTTCCTCAACTGTCACTGGAGACTTAATTAATCGTCCATTTGGGGTTGTTCCTTCGGCAGATACTAATAAGAATAGATAATGAAGTGGAAGTCTGCTAAACTGTTTGGATGCAATTGGATCTGCAATTTTCGCTTAAATCAAATTATTGCTGCCCCAGGGAGCACAAGAATAGTTTATCTATATGTATCTTAATATATAAAGCAGAAAGTTTATATGTTTGTGTGTTTGTCTGTCGCCTACAATGTTTCGAACGGTAAACTCTTAGACTGTTCGAATAAAGTTAACTTAGGGTTTGTCGGTTTTTAAAAACCGGGTTTAAAAATCGGTTTCTTTTATGAATTTGTAAAATTCGAAAACCGGGTTTTAAAGTTAAAAAACCCGGTTTTATATTCTAGAATTAATATGTAAAAATGAACGAATTATTTCATTAAAAACGGTCACATTTTGACTTGAAATCGCCTCGGACACAAGCACATTGTAGTAGGTAACAGTTTACTGTAAAACTAATGTTCATATTCTCGGAAGAAAAATACTTAATGAAATAATGCTTTATAATTTATATTTTGCACGGATTTTAGTTATTTTAGTTCTTTTTTTTTATTTGGTTTTATATGCAGTGTATTCTATTGTGTTATATTTTTGTCGATCCATAAATATAGAATGAACTCAAAAATTGTACGCGTTTGTGCGGATTTTAATTATTTTAATTTTTTTTTTTTTATTTGGTTTTGTATAGGTGAAGTATATTTTATTTTGTTATATTTTTGTAATTCCATAAATATTAAAAAAAAACTGAAAATTTTTAAAATAAGTACAAATACTTATTTTCTATTTCAATTATATCTTTTGTTAAAATTCGAAAACCGGTTTTGGGGGAATAGTGGATTTCGAAAATCGGTTTTTTCTGAAGTCGGTTTTTGTATGAACCCTACACATGACGAATAATTTTTGTAGCTTTTATGCACTATTCGAAATTTCTATTTAAATAAACCCATCTCCGATGCAGGGGCATACAACGAACAGAAACAATATTTTTGACAAATTTACGAAGTACCGTTAAGGAACTAGTTCTTGATCAGGCTCTAATTTTTGATCAGTTCATGATATAAATCGTTCTTTTAAGTTTATGTCAACAAATAATTGTTTGAAATAATTACTAACATAAAAATTGATAATTCAAAAATATATGTGTTGTCCGTGAAAGCAGTTAGTATTGTTAGTTTTCGTGAAAATAAATGTGTAAGGTGGCCCACTTGACAGAAGGCCCTGTTGAACGCCATCTCTTACTGTTCGAAGTAATAGATCACCATCGACGCCACAGTCGATTTCTTTGCTGGTTGTTGCGGTATTAAAGGTTATTTTCATACATTTTGCTTACAATAGTTTACTTTACAATGTAGAGCAAGAATTTTAGTATTATATGTATCATTTTGCTATAAAAGTCACTGATCATTATTTAGTTCCAATTTTTTCTTGTGGAACTAATTTTTGATCACCTGAATAAAAAATAGGTTAGGACATTTTAAAATTATAAAAAAAATAAATTTAGATGGTATAATACTAAAAATAAGTTTACTTGGTACTTTCTTTTTAATTAGTATCCGATTATTTACATTGAATAGTTCCTTACCTAATAAGAAATTAGTTCCCATGTATTTTACATGATCAAAAACTAGTTCCTCACCTGACCAAAAAATTAGTTCCCATGTATTTTAGACGATCAAAAACTAGTTCCTGACCTGATCAAAAATTAGTTCCCATGTATTTTACATGATCAAAAACTAGTTCCTAGTCACCTTATTATTCCATACTTTATAAATAATTAAATTATACTTGTTTTCAACTTTTTAAATTTTTTCCTTATATTTTAAACATTAATTCATCTTTTAGTATAAAAAAGTCTATGGTTTAAAGTTGTATTAGGTTAAAAATAAATATTAAAGCGGGAAGCCCTCTAAGCTGATCAAAAACTAGTTCCTTAACGGTAGATATAAATCTGATTTTCATAAAGAATAATTTCAAATTTCACAAAAACTGGGCATACAATATTTCCGGCATTAAGCCGTCGACGCGTCCTTCTTATCACTCACCTTCCACTATCAAAACTCATTTCCTCAATGTACATAAACGGCACAAATCACTCTCAAATTTCTCTCGCACAGACGCAAGCAGTGTGACGTCCCCTGCAACCCAACATTCTCGTATTTCTCGCGATGCCGAGGCTCCCCTCCGATCGTTACAGCATTCCGTGCATTCCCGCGATAGGGGGGCTGTTTAACGCGCGAATTGGGCCTCTGATAAGAGCCTTATCAGCCGATCCTCGCGAGCAAGTCACGCACAGGGCAGCCGGAATTGCGTATCTAGACATTAGCCGGCGTGACACGTCGCGCAGCGTAACCAAATGCTGGCAAACGAGCCGTTTTCGATTGATCGTCAGGGTTCGGAGTTAACCACCCGTCACGCTCCCATTTTGAGCAGCAAAATTTCATCGACGTCGGTGATCGATTTCACCACCCCCGCAGGGTTGCCAGGAAGTTTTAAGCGCGCGCTGTTTACAGTGAATGTCGTGCGATTTAATATCGCTAATCCGACAAAATCCGTTTCGGACAACCTGTTGATACGTAATTTCGCGATGCCCGTCGGTTGTCGGGCGCACGGAAAACTCGAAGGGCGATTCTGCTCAGTTCAATTTGCGATTCGACGTGCACGTCCAGCCTCGACATGAATTCAATATCCGTAATAATATCCGAACGCGCCCCGATATCGTTCGTGACGTTCCTATGCTTCGCGTTCGATTCTTCGTAATTCGATGCCTTCCGAGGCTGCTCGGAGGAAATGCGTCACGAAGGGAGGGTTTGTTTTGCCTCGGGGTTGAAAGGTTGTAAAGGGATTAGTGCTTCTGCAAAATTGTGCAGAGATAATTGTTGAGTTAAGAATTCGTGGTGAGGGTAACTCGAAAAGTATGGATTTTTTTATAATTATTTTTACCCAGTTTTGTGGGGGTAAAGAAGAGATGCAGGTTTTGTTTAAACTCCTTTTTTATATCTGTTACTGTCCTCGAGATATTCCACGAAGAAGAAAATTCTGCATTTTCTTCAGGGGTGACTTTGCCGTCTTTGAGATTTTTTTTTAGAAAATGATAAAGAAAATGAAACATCTATAACGAAGCAGAGCTTGGCTCTGCAGAAGATTAGATTATAGGCTATTTATTATTTTGGTTTAGGCTTTTTTATTTTTCAAACATCATAAATAATTCCCGGGTGAAACCGGGTAACGGGTCAGCTATAGGTTATAAGTGTTCAAAGTGAAAAGTACCTTTTTTGCTTCGATCGCGAATAACTCGGTCAATAAAAATCATACAACAAAACCAAAAAAAAAAAAACGAAATTAAAGATAAAATGTTTGCTCTATAAGAGCTCTTCTTGGATTTACCGGAAAAAATTTTTTGGCCCGTGCATACGTTCAAACTACTTAGGCAAAAATTTCTAAATTGATAAAACTGATCTTGATAAAACAGTATCATAATGGATAAAAAAAAATGTTGAGTCCTTGATTCAAAAACTAGAAACTTGAAGCGTTAAAATGCGTTTTTTTAATATTTTTTTGCGACCACTTTTCGCAGAGATACAGCTTAAATGCATTCATCGCTTAAACTTACAAAATCTCAAACCTTTTTGTTTGAGTATAATAATTTGGCCACCCTTAGAACTAGAAACTCAATGCGAAGGCGCTAGATACCATCAAACTCAAGCTCATTGATATTCAGTTTTCAAAAAAATGAAAATGAAACATGTCCTGTTCTGGATATTCTTCACGCTCACCCGTTACCCGGTTTCACCCGGGAATTATTTATGATGTTTGAAAACTAAAAAAGCCTAAACCAAAAAATGAAATAGCCTATAATTTATTCTAGGACGTGTGTAATGTATATTCAGAATTTCAATGAAATCCGTTCAGCCGTTTAGGCGTGAAAGATGGACAAACAAACAGACAACGTTTCACTATTATATATTAGTAAGGATTATTGAAGTACTCGAAAAATTTTTTTGTTTCTTTCCTTCGAACAAAATGGCGTCGCTGGGACCGGTCCCAAGTGAGCTTCTTTTTCGGAGAGCGTCGAATTGGTGTGCGAGATAACTACGAAGCAGTTGGACCAAGAGTACTAAATCCAACATTGTTACTTTCTACTTGATATTTGCTAAAGAATTATCCAACGGTTTTGCGATATATTAAAAAATGACGTTGCTACGAACACCTTTAGACTCAAATTCTTGTAAAAAATGACCTTTTTTTTCAAATATTCACCAGTTCCACAAAAAACCATACTTTAGAAAATCCCTACATATTTATTTAGTAAATATCATGCAGAAAATGAGACTGTTGCTTTTCTTGCTCTAGATCCAACTGCTTTACAGTTATGTTGCACACCAATTTGGTGGGCCCAAGAAACAACCTTGAATGGGACCGGTCCCAGCGACGCCATTTTGTTCGAAGAAAAGTATCAAAAAATTTTTTCGCCTGCTTCAATAGTTGTACAATAAATCCTTTGGTATAGATTTTTCATTATCATCATCATTTTCAAAAAAAAAAATCTGAAAGTTAGCTGCTTTTTTAGGCTCAAAAGTAACCCCTTAAAATGTATATTTCCTGTAAGAAGGAAATGCGTAGTGGGTTACATTGGCTCGCGGTGGGAGAAAGTAGGAAAGAGTGTCGCGAAGGGAAGACAGAAATCGGTGGTCGACAACAGTGGGGTGGGTCAGGGTTAGTGTCGAAGGTTAGGCTACCTCCCCACCCGGAGTCCCATAGCCTGGGAGGGGTGTAGACGCCAGTCGAATCGATAATTCCGCTGGCTGTGCTATTCGTATGGCTTTCGTCCCCCTTGGTCGATTTCACCCCGAAGTTTCGTAACTTTCCGGCCCTGTTCTCGGCGCTGTCACTCGGGACTTGCCTACAATTCGATCGAATTTGCATTATACAGGACCACTCAGGGTTCCTCCAGCCTCCCAAGGGGTTGGAAACAAGATTTCGGAGACGCTGGCTGGCGAGCGCGGAGCTCGTTTGTCCGATAGGTGCTCCGTTTGCATTTGAATCTTGGTGGTGGCATAAGATGCTGGAAGTATTTGTTCGTGTTCCAGCGTCTGGATTTGAGAATGAAGAAGAAAATTTGGCCGACTATCTGGGTACTGGTTTGCAGTGGATTCAGCATGTAGGATCTTGCAGAATTTTTTATTGAGTTCTTGAGATAAATAAAATTCATGATGTGATTTCTTGAATTGAGTTTTTGAATATTTTTTATATAATTGGAAATAGTTTTGGGTTTTAGGGAGCAGTGATTCGCAACCTGTGGGTCGCGAAGTGTTTTCTGGGGGAGCGCCACGGTTTTTGGGGTTGTTTTTTAAATATTATTAAGTTATACTCAATTATATTCTGAAATACCTATTTTTAATGTGTTTTCATTATCTTACCTTATATGGGGAGTTAGCAGGTGATTTGAATATTATAAAAGGGGATCGCGACTCAATAAAGGTTGGGAAACACTGCTTGAGAACAATGAATGAAGCAATGATCTTTTTCTTTTGTTTGGTGTGTGGTGTTGACATTTTTGATAATCCTGTTTAGTAGTAATTTCGTTTCCCTTTAATTTGCTGTTAGACTGAATCTTATAACGACGTGTGTGGAGGGATTTATCAATGAGACACCCAATTGGTATGCACGATCAGGAAGCATCTACTATGAAGCTCGACCTTCCTGGCCGGAAGTGGCTATCGCGAATGCGCTATTTCATTCATCGTTGACGCCCATCAGCGTTGGAGTCACCAGAAATAGTTCTTACTTTATTTGATATAGGGAATGCAGTCAAATTTATCTTGGCTACTTATCTACACAGTGCATTGAAAGAAACATTCTGTTAGGTCTTTGGAAATAGGTACTGTCTGCTTTTCTCTCATTTCTTATTTTGCATTGAGTCGTTGAGTATTACAATTCCACCCATTAAATTGAAAGGGTCTTTCTAATTCTTCTGAATTCAGTACTGAAGAAACTTAGATTCTCCGCTATTCTTACTATCGATTGAAGAAACAGCAAATGAAGCTTCACTAAACACATCCCCAGCAGAAGCTCAGCTTCACTTCAACTACTCCTTCACAAAAAGAAGCAATATTTTATTCTCTCTAAACTAATCCTCCAATACCAAATACCAAGCTCTGCTCAGCTTCACCACTATTCCTCCTACCAAACAAGAAAATAATTATTTTACTCCTCCTAAATTAATCATCCGGGGCCATATTCCAAGCAAAAGCTCAACTTCACCACTACAACTTCCCACCAAACAAGAAAAAAATAATTCTACTCCTCCTAAATTAATCTCCCAGTGCCAAATCCTCAGCTTCACCTCAGCTCTTCTCCACTACTCCTTTCCATCACACAAAAAAAAACAATATTTTATTTCTCTAAACTAATCCTCCAATACCAAATACCAAGCTCAGCTCAGCTTCACCACTATTCTTCCTACCAAACAAGAAAGCAATTATTCTATTCCTCCTAAATTAATCCCCTAGTACCAAATTCCAAGCAAATCCTCAGCTTCACCACTTCCTACCAACAAGAAAAAAATAATTCTACTCCTCCTAAATTAATCTCCCAGTGCCAAATCCTCAGCTTCACCTCACCTCTTCTCCACTACTACATTCATCACAAAAAGGATGAATATTTTATTCCCTCTAAACTAATCTCCCAATACCAAATTCCAAGCAAATCCTCAGCTTCAGCACCATTCTTCCTACCGACAAGAAAACAATAATTCTACTCCTCCTAAATTAATCTCCCAGTGCCAAATCCTCAGCTTCACCTCACCTCTTCTCCACTACTACATTCATCACAAAAAGGATGAATATTTTATTCCCTCTAAACTAATCTCCCAATACCAAATTCCAAGCAAATCCTCAGCTTCAGCACCATTCTTCCTACCGACAAGAAAACAATAATTCTACTCCTCCTAAATTAATCTCCCAGTGCCAAATCCTCAGCTTCACCTCGGCTCTTCTTCACTACTCCTTCCAGCACAAGACAAAGCAATATTCTATTCCTCTTAAACCAACCCCCAGTGGGTACCAAATCCCAAGCAAAAGCTGAGCTTCACCTCAGCTCTTCTCTACTACTCCTTCCCAACACACACACAAAAAAAATATTCTATGCTTCTAAACTAATCCCCCAATACCAAATCCCAAGTAAAAACTCTGCTTCCCCATTCTTCACTATTTCCTCTTCACTACATCTTCACTATTCTTCCTACCAAAGAAGAAAACAGTAATTCTACTCCTCCTAAACTAACCTCCAATAGACGCCAAATCCCAAGCAGAAGCTTTGCCCGCAAACACCTCCCGAACCCAGCCTCGAACATCCGCTGCGGCCATCGCCGCAAATCGCTGCGCCCCGTCCAAATATTAAGATTACACGACGCAGTGTCGTTAGGTCGCGTTGTCGGGGTTTAATAATCGATTAGTCGGCCGGCTGCGACATGCAGAGCGGGCTGGTTTCTGTCGGTGACACACCAGGCCTGGCCCACGAGCCGCTGCTATTGTCAGAAGTCGGCCGTGCGTGTTCGAGATGACAACAGAGAGCCGACGGTGATTAATAAATCGCCGTTTTCGGCGGGGACGGTCTTGATTGGGCCGACTGCAGAGCTGAGGAGCCAGGGATCGATAGATCGATGCCGTGGATAAGGGAATCTCGACCCCCCGAGGGGTCTTTGAGAACGCGCCTCGAGACTTGCTTCGCTGTTTTTCAAGGTCCTCCTTTTTCTTCGCGTTGGGTCCCTAAGGCTGGTCTTAATTAGCTGCGACCGGGAGATGAATTTTGAGATCCTCGGAGGTTGTCTTATCGAGAAAATAGAACCTCCGCTGATGGATTGGCGCTTTTGTTTTGGTACTTTGAGGGTGTATTTATTTTGGGAACAGATATCTTGCTACTCATACAACTGGGTCCTCAGTTGGTTGTTACAGTAAGAGGATTTTTGAAACATTTGAGACTCGTTTTGAATGAGATATTTCTGAAAATTGGTATCTTCTTGGGGGATACTGAATGTTAGTTCTGAGGATTTCTTTTTCAAGGAAACGTTACTAATGTAACTGTATTTTCGGGATTTTTTTCCAGACAAACGACGTGGTAGCTTGTTTTCACTAACCTGAATTCTGTTTTCAATCATGATTCTCACGGAATGGAGGTTATGCGGATGCAGTGTCTCTAAGAACTGCATTAGCTTGTTTACCCCGACGTTTTTGCAATCCTTCTTTTTCCAATACCCACCTGCAGTTCTTCTAACTGGTGTTCTTATTGCCTGTAATAAAGTCGTGACGATGAAAATTCTTAAACCCAAGATAATGCCCCCGTCGATTTGGTCAGTTCAATGACGACGATCCAGCTGAAACTGGTTCTTTAATTAGCCACGATAAGAAGCTAAGTTCGATAAAACTTCGCCTCTATTTTCACAGAATTTCAGATACCCCAGTGTAATCTTTCCTTTATTCCATTTATTTTCCCACTCTAACGACGTCTGTCTGAATAATCATTAACATCAGCGCGTTTCCCTCGGCAAACCGTCAGCCACCTTGCCGGTTTCTTCATTTTCATTCCCCATACAAGCCTCCAATTACATTGTGCTCAAATCCCACATTACCTTTCATTCATTTCTCTCTGTCACAAGCGACAGTCTAAGCCACACAGCAATTTCCCCTCGGTTTCTATCCTTCCCTGGCCTGGCCACCTTGGCCAACGGTGAAAGAACCCCAACGAGATTTGGTCGAGGTGCCTTCTTCTGGCCTGCTTTTGCTCCACAGCCGTTTAAGTGTGTCGTAATAGCACCTGGACACTGATATATTTTTGGAACCTTTTTGAGTTTGATAATTTAATTTCTGGACAACCTAATCACTGGAGAATGATCTATCGATGATATCACTGCTTCAGGTATTATTGGAAATCCAGAGTCTGAAGGAATTCTTTCTTTTCTAATAGAGGGGAGCTTGGTACCACGATTTTATTTAAATTTGCAAGTTCCAAGCGTCGCAAGTACTTTGAAATAATTTAATTTCTGGCTAATTTAATCACTGGGTAATTATAGTAGACCCAGGGGCTGAAAAATTTGGAATACTTTCTTTTCTAATAGAGGGGAGCTTGGTACCACGATTTTATTTAAATTTGCAAGTTCCAAGCATTCCAAGTAAGTACCTACTTTGAAATAATTTCATATTGAAATCCAATGAAACTTTATTTAAAAAATCACTTGATGATATCTTCTTTTTTTAAAAAAAGAAGAGGGAGAGAGAGAGAGAGAGAGAGAGAGAAATATTCTTCTTTAGGAAAAAATACCCTTCCACCCAGAAGCAGCCCTAATATTTTCCCAAATTGCAAAATTCCAAAAGGACCAACTCCCTGCTATACCAAAAATTCAAATCGTCATCAGCCACTTGTCCAGCTTAATTATTCCCGCCGAACTTGATTTCAAAAATCACTTGAACATATCTTTAAAAAAAAGGAGAGAGAGATATATATATTCTTCTTTAGAAAAAGATACCCTTAATGAAACTTTATTTAAAAAATCACTTGATGATATCTTTTTTTTTTTTTAAAAAAAAGGAGAGAGAGAAAGAGATTCTTCTTTAGAAAAAATACCCTTCCACCCAGAAGCAGCCCTAATACTTCCCCAAATTGCAAGATTCCAAAACGACCAACTCCCGGCTATACCAAAAATCCCCATCGTCATCGGCCGCTTGTCCAGCTTAATTATTCCCGCCCAACCCTGCAAAAGGAAATTCCATCGATACACTTTCACATCGTTTTAATCGCCCTTCCCCTGTCTGGGCTCGTGTAAGGAAATTCCCGCGACCAGGGTCGAAAACAGAGCCGCAGAGAGGGGGCCCAGAAGATAAACAAAAGGCACAAAGGCCCCTGGTGGGGCTGGGGAGGAGGGCCGGTGCAAAAGCACGCCGACTCGTGCCGTCTCAGTGTTCGTTTTGGGGCCAAGCGGGCCGGAGCTGCGTAGAAAGTCGCGGGGCCCAGTCGGTCTGCCTTAGCTATCCCACCACCGGGGCCCGTCTCAAGGCCCATCGCCAGCGATGGGGGGGAGGCTCGGCCCGCAGTTTCGGCAACTGCGTCACGGTACGCGGCTGCTCTCCTCCAAACGTGCGTTCTCCAAGACAGTGAGTGCTCTTTCTCCTGTTCCTCGTGGGCCTTATCGGGGAAATCGACTGTCAGTTTCGCGGGACTTAAGGGTTTTTTTTTTATATCAATTGGAGTAGTTGCCCAGTGGGGCGAGGTTTTTTGTGGTTCTTTGAGGCTTTAACGCTGGCGTGACCTGCCAGTGGTTGCTGAGACAGTTTTAATTTTTCGAACGCGAGCAATTTGAGTGCTGATGGTAGACAGAGATCTGGCAATGTGGTAGTTTACTGGAGGATCTGGGGATTGGTCGGCGATTGCGGTTCTTTGGTGAACGTGTTGCTCAATTTAAAGTGTTACTTTTTTTTGGAAATGAGGTCATAAGTGACGTTTTGTGCCTGTTGGGGGTATTGGTGGTTTGAGCGGAGAGGTGACGTAGCTTCTGTGGAGGAAGATTTGTATGGGCGCACGTGGTGACCTGGTGAGGTTCTGGGTGCTTTTAGGGGTGTCTTCATGTGTAACACAAGGTTTGTACCGTGACGTTTTTTTTTTCTTTAAGAGTTTCCTTTTTGGTGGTAGTGGAATAGTTGTGGGACTCTTATGGAAGATACAGTTATTTACCATTTGTGGATTATATAGGGGACGAAGGATGTGCTTCCTAGCTTCACCTAGTTGGGGTATAGCTGTAGTGTAACTTAATCACTGGCATAGGGTGAGATATATTTCGTGCTTTCAGCCTGTAATTAATCATCTCAGTTCGCGGAGAAGTGGGCATATTTACAAGTAGTGCTCTTGTGAAGACTTTCATCTTTCACAAAGGAAATGAATTGTCAGTGTTCTCACGTGTCTGAGAGGTGGTTCATTGATCGGAAGAGGATTATTTTACTATTTAATTCTCTTTTTGTGTACACTGATTCTCCAATTCTTTCTCTCGATTATTTCTGTGGTTATCAATTCCCGAGGAAATTCTTCGGTTTACCCATCACCTTTGACCTCCTTCGACAAGTACGAATGAGGCGTGAATTGGCGCTCGTCATTCACGTAACTAACAACCACTTTCACTCCTCGACGCTGATAAAAATGCATCCTACGATGCTCGGGCATCCTATCAATTTACGGTTGCATTGTTCCAGGCGTCCTCTCTTAAACGTAACTTCATTGTTGTCGTAAACCTGTTCTTACTCAACTACTCAATTACCACGTGACTTCATTACGTTCAGCATCGCCAAGCAAACACCGAAGACTACTTGCTGCCAGTCGCAACAGAGACACTTCCATTTGATTCAATCCTTGCATCTAAATTTAATTTCCTTTTTGGGATTTTAATTCCCCTTTGGCCTTTTCTTAATTTGTCAGGTCCGTTCATTGGGTGGATGCTACTGCAACTGCAAACAATTAGCGAATTGTGGAACGGGGTAAACGAAGCGTGGACGTCTATAAAAAAAAAGAAACACTGCAAAGTCTGATTTAATGTTATTTGAAGAAATGGCAAATTATACTATCAACCCTTCGTGGCCACACGGGGTGTACAGCACCCCAGGATAAGTCTTTGCCAATATTTCTGAAAATTTTTAGACCTTAATGATAAAATTTAAAAATTTGGTTGAACTTAAAAGAGACGCTTTTATCCACGACTATTTTCTCAAGTGCAAGTTTCAACATATCAAAATTTACATTTCTAGAAATAGACTATTAGAGCATTACGAATGTACAATTATCACTGATAAGTTAAAAGAGTAAAAAATACGAAAATGGCAACTCAAAACTGACGTTGGGGTGCAGCGCCCCATGTGATCACGGAGGATCAAATATAGAAATAGAGAAGAAACTGTTTTTAATTTTTATTTTAGTCATCTAAAAAGTGTGTGGCTTTGTAAAAATTTCACAGTTTGTTTCTTGTTAAATTCTTTTTCTTTTTTTTTTTTTAATAAACGCTTCTAGGGTAAACCAACCAGTAATTGACCGCATACCAGTGAATGACCATTAGGCAAAGAAATGTCAATTATAAATTTAAAAATTATTATATGTTTATAAATGGAGTATAGTTGCACTTTTAATATCCCATATTTTTAGTTACGCGTATTAAGCAAACCTTAATAAGTACAATTCTTATTAAAAGTATTTCAAGAATGTATCAAAAGGTCATTTGCTGGGCTCCTATACGTTTTGCATTTTATAATTGATTTTTTAAAAATTACGAGCAGAATAAGTAATTATTTTTATCGAAATTTCAAGAAAAATAAATTTAAATGCAATTTCAACAGTTGTTTTGTTGTTATACATGAATATATTGAAGTATTAATCTCAAAGGTCCATAAATTCAACAATTCGGTCATTCACTGGTTGGTTTACCCTATTATTCCAACCAATTTATCTGCTTTTTTCATTTTTCCCAAAATGGTATCATACACAAACATATCAATAGTATAGAATAAATATAGGATTTTACCAATAAACATTTATAGAAATTTATTCCTAAATTCATATAAAACTTCTCATACTTTCACATACACCACCTCTCAAAAGTATTTGGTTACCTGTGAAAGTAACAAAATAGAACGAAACGATTGTCATAAGCTAAAGAATACCCAAATTGGTCCACCCGCACGTGGAAAAGCGTAGGTAGCATTTTCTCTATTATCAAACGCACAGATACCAAGGGGCCGTAACAGTCTACACAAATAAAACTTGGGTACTTTGCTCGAAGCGTAAGTACTAGTACCTCGAATTGAACATAGTCTCCCAGAAATTCGATCCAAATTCAATCCAGACTTGACTGAAATCTGATGCAGATTCCATCCGATTCCAAGCGAACTTTAACACAGATTTAACCCAGGCCAGTGGTCACGAATTACTTTGCCACCGCGATATTGGTCGCCGCCGCGATCGTTGAAGAAGTTTTATTGGCTTCGGTGCGTGTTCCGAGCGACTGAAAGTTTAGATCAGAGCACCAAGAATATCCATGGGACTCCCGTTTCATCGGGGCGCTGTTCGTCCGATCGTTGAAGCGTATCATTACCTGAGATTTCTCCACGCAGAAGGAAATTGCGTAGCATCGGCGGGAGCTGTCGTTCTGAAATTCCCTTCAGGAGTAACGGCGTGTCGTGTGGTCTCCGCTGAAACGCATTCGACGGAGGCTACACGAGTTCCATTAAAAGAATGCCCGCCAGGCAACAGCTCCGCGAGATTTTTTTTCGAAAATCTTGATTACTAATCGCTGCTCCCTGCCTTTTTCTTCATTAAGTGGTTTGTGGGTTACTTCGTAATTTCCTTCACCACAGAATAGACATTTCCATCATTCTTCCGCGTACTCTGCTGTGTAAATACTTCCAGAAAAATTTATTTCTTACTCCTTGAGTTGCGCGACGTTTGCGAATGATCCTGAATTTATGGCGAAATAAATTTAGAGAATCGAAGGTGGACTTTGTGAAAAGATAGTAATGAGACGAAAACCGTGTCTCGGGTCTAGTCACCTCTAAATTTAACTGCTTTAACTTAAGCGGCCGTTCTCGTCAATTCGCTAAAAGATAATGACATTTAGGGTTTTTTTTTTTAAAAAATATACAACTTGCAGTAAAAAAAACTTTATGATCTTTATTTATTCGTTATTCAAGGATATGAAAAATGTTTTTTTTTTTCAAAGGAAACAAAGTGACGATGTTTGGTACACGATTGAACACAAAGATGCTAAAAAGGAGTAATTTTACGCCCCGAAATGTTAATAACGAAAAACTATGACGTCTAAAATTTATGGTCGAAGCTGATACAATAGTGAATGCAATTACAAAGGAAATGACACGCACAAGGATTTCTGGAATCAGTTCATAATTTCTTTTGTTATATACCGTTAAGGAACTAGTTTCTGATCAGTTTAGAAGGTTTCCCGCTTTAATATTTATTTTTAACCTAATAAAACATTAAATCATAGACTTTTTTTATACTAAAAGTTGAATTAATGTTTAAACTTCAAGGAAAAATTTTAAAAAGTTGAAAATAAATATATAATTTAAATACTTATAAGGTATGGAATAATAAGGTGACTAGGAACTAGTTTTTAATCATCTACAACTAACAATACTAACTGCTTTCATAGACAACACATATATTTTTGAATTATCAATTTTTATGTTAGTAATTATTTCAAACAATTATTTATTGACATAAACTCAAAAGATCGATTTATTTCAGGAACTGATAAAAAATTAGTGCCTGATCTAGAACTAGTTCCTTAACGGTAGTCGAGATAAACGCGTGTAAAGTTTTGTAGAATCTACACCGCTACGAATTTCGTCTTGTAATTTTTACTGAGTATTCTTCAGATACTACGTTATAGATTTATTATGCGAAAAGAATCGATGTTCTGAGAAATTTTAATGCGAATGTCCCCTTAACTACTGCAGCCAGACGACCTAATCGTAACTTACAGGAATTAGAATTAAAAATAACTGGGGCTTTTGTGATACCTTATCTAGATCCAGTCGATAAAGCCCGGCAATCTTTCGCATTAAATGACATACGAATGACGATTACAACGCCAGCGCCTGGGTACACTGAACCCTGGCGTGTGGAGAGGTGTAATCTTATTTGTGTTACGGCAATTTTTTAGATATGCAGAATCATCTTATCGATCACCGTGGAGATATAAATCTCGAGAACGGCAAATGGAATGATAGTCCTTGAAATTAATTTCTCCTCGACGCCGGTTTGTAGAATATAACGTTGGCTTTGCGTGTGGGAGTGGCTCGCGTTGCGGACCGACGTGCCAGAGCCCTCCGAACCAATGTGCCGGGACTATATTCCCATATTATCTCAAAGAATTCAAGACAGAATCTTAGGAAGGCGCAAAATTTCATAAAAGTTACTCAAGTAAAAGAGAAAGGCAAATTTAAATTAACTAGAATGAAAGAAAAATGTTATAAACATATAATTTGCCGCAGATTTATTTTCCAAATTAGAATAAATTAAAGAAGGTGATCATTGCGTTGTAATTTTAACCCGATTACATTAATTTCTAAAAGAAATAAAAATTCCAAAACTCTGATTATTATATGTATTAATGTTTGAAGAAAAATCATCGTGCACTTCCGTTGAACCGTCATAACTCTGAACCTAATGCCTAAACATCCAACACGCGTAAGGCCTTTTTACTGCCGCTTTGTTCCCCAGACAGACTTGCCCATGTGTCGCCATGCAACCAGCTCAGGCTCAACGACTCTTGGTACTGAAACTAACAATCCCATCCTCTGTTGCAGATACCTCAATCCAGCAACGGGCGACGATTCGGTTCCAGCAGTATGCACCTGCAGTCGAGGTTCGAGGCGCGCGTCAAGATGCGGTAGAGGAAGTCCCTTGAACCGCGACGAAGGAAGCACTGGAGCAGCCTCGAAGAGAACGATAGAGCTTGGTGCAGCTCGGGTCGCGTCCGTTTGTGATACAAAGCATAATCGCGTGCAGCTTCCACGGGCGATCAAAGAGCTGAGCCTGCAAGCACGACAGGTCAGAGTGCTCACTGTCCTTCCCCTAGAAGTGTGTGATCGCGCGAGGCAGGTTCAGGGCCAGGCGTTGCCAGCCGTAGTACCTCCTGATCCTTCGAGAAACCACTGCCTTCGTAACGAAACCAGAGGACCGGGGAAAGACACTTGGTCCCCAGCCAGCAGGTAGCCAGGACTCCGATCAGCCGCCCGAGGAACGGCCACAGTAGCCCGGGAAGGTAGCCCGCAAGAGTGGCAAGAGAGCAATCGAAGTGAGCTCCGGAGGGAGGTGAACAGAGGTGAGCAGAGGACCCGTCACGGTGGCCAGCTTAGTGAGCGGCAACGTAGCGGTGCGTTACGATGAGGCGTCGGGAGTGGTTGGCACGGGGGGTGTCGTGTTGGCAGCCACTTCCAGGTTAGCCACGAGTGACCCGGCCGCGTCCAGCATGGACACAAGCGACTCCAGCATGGACACGACGAACGGGGGCCCGGCAGCCGGGGTAGCGGGCGTCGGCACCATCGCCTCTGTGGTGGCCGGAGCGGCGTCCCTGTCGCTGGTCAAGGCCGAAACGCCGGAGCTCCTGGCCGGGACGTCGACGACGCCCTCGTCGGTCATCGGCCCTATCACCGCGGCCACAGGCCTCTTTGCCGGCATCGTCAGCGCTAACAAAACCTCGCGGCCCGACGACTGGCTGGCCGCGAGTAGCCCCGGCTCGCCCTCCACGCTGCAGAACCAGCACGTCGTCTACACTACCCCTCAGCAGCAGCTGAGCGAGTCGCAGCAGCAGCAACCGCCGCAGGCGCACTGCAGCCCCCTGGCGCACCAGCAGCAGCAGCCCGCCAGCAACAATGGATACGCCAGCCCCATGAGCACCAGCAGCTACGATCCTTACAGTCCCAACAGTAAGATAGGTAGGTGGACCGGCGTTTAACATGTGCGGCAGCTTGTGTGGCTGAGGGGGTGGATGTGATTGAGAGCCTGGCGTTGCTTGGCGATGGTGCGTTGACGTGTGGAGCCGAGGTTAGGACCTCGGCTGATGAGATCTGGAGGGGTCCCTCGGGATGTGGAGGCGTTTCCCCGGGGGTACCTGATGAGTCTCATAGATCCTGGACTAGGGGGGTTTGGCAGATTCAGTTGCAGTAGAATTTTGGAAAGAAGCATTTGTATGTACTTCGATGGAGACTTTGTTATGGGAATTCTAGCTTAAAGTAACCGGCCTTGCCTGGGATATATACATTTCTTTGGTGAAGGAGAGGGAGCTTTTTAAAAAGATTTCTTAGCGAGCACCTAGGGCCTACGAGGAACCTACCTACCTACCAAATTTCATGGTCATAAGATCGGTGGTTCCAGGGAAATCGTGATGAGTCAGTTAGTGATATTTGGATTTTTTATATATATATAGATTAAGGTGAAATCCCACGGCGCGTGGCTCAGCTTGGGCTTCCCCTGCTTTGTCGGCTCGCCGAGCCACGCGCCGTGGGATTTCAGCTTCAGCAAGCTTCAGTGGCGCTTCGAACTTGACACTTTGAGTGGCGCTAGGTTTGTGCCAAGTACCGTTTTAATTTTTGAACGCGTTTTGTAACGTATGGGAAGGCTCCCGGGGTGAAAACACCCCTACGCCAGTCAAAGAGTTAATGTGCCTCCTATGGTTGTATACGAGTTTCCATGTGGTCTGTGATCATACTGCACAGCTTTTAGAATCTTCCATAATTCCTATAGCCGTAATTGCATCTCAATTTCAGAAAAAGATCCCACTGTTTGGAAAATTCGGTATAGTGACCCTAGGCAGCTTTCGTAATCCGTAGACCCCAATTTCGATTCTGCCGCTGCGGGAGCACGCCCGCGGGATCTCCTTGAACTTTCTCAGCTTGTGATTCATTGTGCCATCCTGCTGACACTTGATTTGCAGAAAAGATTGCAATATTTTGCATTCAGACGCGATGACGCTGGATGGCAGCGGGCGATCAGAAATTCACCACGCGTTCGCGTTTCCTTCTCTTCGGTCGCATGGTCGGCGAGAAAAAGAGAGTGAAACGTCGACGGGTAACCGGACGTGACGTCACCGGCCACGTTCTCTCTCGCGCCCCTCCGCCCTGCCCGCCCCTTTGTCTCTCTTGTCCACTTCCGTCAATCCAAGTGATTGCTTGCACTACTGCCATACTGCACCGTTCTCGCGTGCTCCAACGGGGCACGTCTCGTCGAAAGCTCTCTTAATGAGTGACTCGATGGGCATATCGCCATTCAAATAAGTCTCGTGGACGTCACGATTGCCTTTTACGAGCCTGAAAATCTTGGAACCTGGTGTGTCTAACACGGGAACACCTTACTCGTCGAATGGAGCGCAACTTTGCGGGATTATAGAGGGACTCGAGACGAGATTAACGGCATGTTTCATCCGTGCTCGCGTGGTCTTTAAGGATGTGAAACCTAACCTCAAAATGAAATGGGCACTCCCACTTTCTCGCGTGTAACTCCTAAAGTACAAGCGACAGAAAAAAAAGTTTCAAACGAAAGTTTAATGGCACAACAAGCGCTGCAAACTTGCGTTAACAAAATTTTGAAAAAGTTAAAAAAAAAAAATTTAACGCAGCTTAATAGGAACAGAAAACAGAAAAGCACACGTTATCCTTTAAGGGGTGTTCTCACCCTGAAGAACGAAAAAGTAGCAGAAAGAAAAGTTTTATTCAGGTCCTCTACCAACCTACAAAGTATCCAAAAACTCGAAATATTTGGGTTACCGAAATTCCCTTGCCACTGCATTTAAGGGTAGTCCAGAAGCACAGATGGGCAAAAAATTATTTTAAATAAAAAATTGGGTTCGAATAAAAGGCAAAAAATTTATTCGAAACTCAGAAAATAAAAATTCCCAGAATTTTACACATACAGATAAAGTCTCTTTTATTTAAAAAGTTATTTATACAATTTTTTATTTAAATGCCCATCCCTGAATCAGAAGCAAGTGTTGAAGTCAGAATCGTTACATCTAGGGAAACCTGTGCAGACTAGAACAGTGCAGCAGAGGAAAGTGGTATATGCAACTTAGCATTCCCACAGAGATTTAGCGCACTCGCGCACTTAGGAAAATAGAATTTCTAACATCTCATATTTAAACAAATCCGCAAACATTTTTGAAAGATGAAATGTCTGGCTGAATATACCCATGGATACTTGAGTCTCACAATGGCCAAATCACGAAATAATGTTGTATCTATGGAGAGTATAAAAAGGTGAACTGTGGAATCCGTACAATAGCTATCGGAAGTCGAAGAGTCAGCATTCATTGAAGTGCCTTAAACATTGCTTCTTCGTTAGGATAATTACTGCTTTAGAAAATCGCGGCTCCGTCAGATAGCTATGGGGGACAGATATTTTTAAGACCTTGCCATTCATCAGTTGAGGTAAAAAAATAAAAGAGAAAAAAGAAGCACAGATGAATACGAGATGCAGTTTTCAGAGAGATATTCAGCTGCGGTTTCAAATGAGGTCTTAATAAGACTGGGTTAACCGAGGAACCCCCATTTTTTTTTTTTATTTTCACGGACGAACAAAACTCTCTGCGAGACAAACAGTCGGCGGGACACAAAGGACACGAAAGTATTATTTAACGGTAATGAAGGTTTTCAATAACTCGTGGACAAAGAGGGGGGGAATTCATAAACAAGTTCCGAGATATTGGTTTCTTTGCAATCTTCGATGAATCGAATCCGAAGGCAAGTGATCTTTAGTATAATTCATTCTGGATTACACTCGTCTCTTTTCTTGAATATTTGCATGGATTGATTTCGTATTTCTCTTTCGAGTATAAAAAAAAAAATGGCACTCGCAGAAATTGATGGAGCTTCGATCTTTTAACGATTTGAGAATAGTATTGGAGCTCCGCTGTTCTGCTTGACGACTTGTACTAATTGGCTGTTTTTATCGCATGAGGTATTTTTTCTCCTGGATTGTCGCGTTACTTGGGTTATGCTGTCAGTTTATTGGACTAAGTTATTGATTAGGACGCTTTCTCTTTGAACTGACACCTTGTACTTTTCTCCTTTCTTTTAGTAGAAGTGTAGTGCTTATATGAAGTAACCAGAACTCACTTTTACCATATAAATAAACCACACCTCATTTTCTCCCATTGGTAAATTATTTTCTGCAAAAATTTTCCGGCTATTCATTTTTCGAGATTCAGTGTCTTATTTTGAGTTCTTATGTGTGGTGCTTTAAAACAAGGAAACTTTATTTGGACAGTGTAGAATCTTATTTAATAAATATTTCTGTGCTTTCCAAGTAAAAAGTTCCTGTATTTTAAATTCTATTGAATAATAATTGAAGAGTCCTCGTAGAAAACACTGTAAGTGCCAAAAATGAAATTCTATACTATAGTATTACCATTGGCACGTACAATATTTTTCGATAAATTTGTGTTTTTCTCGGTATTATTTTTTTTTTAATTCAGCTTTAAGTTATAATTGTGTTACGAATCCAAAGCAGCACAAACAGGAAATTTCTTAGAAAATTTGGATAAGAGTACAGTCTAGGGAATTTTCTTTTCTTCCAGGATTCTCTGCACTTGCAGTACCACCCCCTGAACCTAATAACAAATTAACAACGGTGCGTGTTTTAATGATTTCCACTGAAGGTGCGTTTCGTTTAGTCACTATTCTGTGGGCCATGACATTAATTGTGAAATCGATTTCACCATGGAGATGGTTCCGAACGGTTTTTCACGCGATATGGGTATTTTGTGTACTGTTGGTTCGCGAATGGCGATTGAACCCGCATGCAGGTAACGGGCACGAGATAATAATGGACAGACTGAGCTGGGGAAAAAATTCAAAACGATTTCCATAATATGGACGTTTTGATGAGGGTTGTGAATCTTTAATATCTTTCAGCTCTAAAAGGAATGGGTAAAACAAAACCGATGGTACAGATGTGTCTTGATTATAGTCCTCTCTAAAATAACAATTTTTCAAAATTTTTTAAAATCTTTTTTTTTAAATAGAAGCTACGAATAGTAGAGGTTATATGAAATAACTACTTACAAGGGAAGATCCCGAACACGGAAATGCAAAAAATTCTGAAACTTTGTGAACATGTAGGGGATTTCCTCCTGATTACAACGCAATTTTTGTTTCCCGCCCAAATTCACTCGAAGGTGGTGTAATTGACCCCTGAAAATCCGGTTATTTTCCGATTTTGTGTTATAACGCGTGAACTGTAAAATATTTTTTTACCAAATGATAGATCTAATTAAAAGAAGTAACTTTTGTCTTGAAACTTTTTTTCTATCTCTTTCAGCTCGCGAGTTATAACACAAAATCGGAAAATAGCCGAATTCTCGGGGGTTAATTTCACCCCCTTCGTGTGAATGAAATCCCCTACATATTTACAAAGTTTTAGAATTTTTTGAATTTCCGGATTCGGAATCTTCCCGTGTTAGCGAGTTAAATTTCTGTTTAGAAGCCGTTGCGCGCGCAACATTACCGCGTCACTAAATAAATAAAGTGTTCTAATTTTAGAAAAATTCTATATTCCGTGTAAACAACAGAAATACTTTAAAAAAAAAGACGTCAAGTATAGCTGAAAACAAGTAATTTCCAAAACCAAGCAAAAGTACCCAAAATATTTCATAAAAAATTCTACAAACCTAAAAACTTTCATAAAAACAAATCCATCATCCTCCACATTTGCTTTCACAAATGTGCCATCGAAATATCATCAATTATTCCTCAAATTTGCCAATATTATCCGACCGCAATCACGATTAAAAAAATCCTGACCCCGACCACAACCCTACTTAAGGGGACTAGGCAGTCAGAAACTCGATTTTTTGTTGTTGCATTTTTCGAAAGTACCACCCTTCCCGATTAAAATGCCGTTTGGTTTATGTTAAAATTCGCAAAATTGAGGATTTTACAGCCGAAACGGTCGAGCGCGCCATAAACCGTTTCTGCGCGCACGCAGGTAGACTAGATTCCTCTTTCGAAACTTTAAGCGCGTTTTTCTCGGAATCATATTTCCTCTTCGTTTTGCAGTGATTGGGAAAAAACGGAGGTATCAGTCGATTTGAAAAAAATTCAGCATATATGAAACATGTCTAGTTACGACCTGGACCTACGCATAAGTCTGTAAAAACTCCTGGTTTGTCAAAAAAAAAAAAAAAATAGAATGGCTCTTTTTCCTGGCGAAAAGTGACGTTTCTTTAAAATTTGCCGTTTTGCAGCCACCATTTTTATAATTTCGATTTTTTTTTCTTTTTCAATAGGTTCAGGGCAGAATAGGGGCCAGGGCAAAGTATAAATTTCAGAGGATATTTCACAATTAAATTTCTTACGACCAGAATCACTGCAAAATTACAGCGGCTCCAAAAAAAAAAACGCCTACATATCAGACGACTGTAGCGCTGTCATACATACCCCATAAAAAAACTTTCAAAAAGTAAAAAAATTACGCCAAGTACATGAATTATCTTTGTAAAAAGAAGTGAGATCCCCATAAAAAACTTTCAAAAAGTAAAAAAATCACAAAAAAAAGATAATAATATAAATCACAAAAAATAGAAGAAAATATGAATTATCTTTGTAAAAAGAAGTGAGATCCCCATAAAAAACTTTCAAAAAGTAAAAAAATCACAAAAAATAAAAGATAATAATAAAATAGAAGAAAATATATAAATCACAAAAAATAGAAGAAAATATATATCACAAAACATAGAAGATAATAATAAAAGATAATAATATAAATCACAAAAAAAATAGAAGAAAATATATCACAATAAATAAAAGATAATAATATAAATCCCCCCCAAAAATAGAAGAAAATATATAATATCACAAAAAAAAGAAGATAATAATATAAATCCCCCAAAAAATAGAAGAAAATGTACAATATAAAAAAAGATGTGATCATACATATATATATATAATATTCAAATCATTTCTTTTTTACTGGTTATAATATTAATAAACATTACCCAAACGTACTAGTCACAATTTGTGTTCATCTGCTTGTAATTAATTCGCAAAAAATACTTGATTTTCCAGCGATCTGACTGCCTAGTCCCCTTAAAGCACCTTCGCGCTTCACTCCGCCATCGAATTCCCAAACGGACCAAAAGATCGGTCAATAGACTCCCAAGTGTTAATAAAAAAAATGCTGGGGAACCGGGATAGATTACGAAATACCAGCGACGAGTTAAAATCTTGTTCACAGAGACCTTTGTGGGAGAGGTTTCCCCTGCTAGGTTCAGGCAGCCACGTTAGCGCGCGCGCGAAACCCAGCCAAGGTTTAAAGCGTTTCCCTTTTTTTTTTCCACGGCCCCGATGCGTCTGAGAACCCATCCAGTGGATTTTCCAGCGCTAATAGCGGGTGGTGCTGTGTGAATTACAGCAGGATGCAGATACGGCCTTGAGTGGCGATGCACGAACGTGTGCGTGCGCGATGCACACGGTACGCGTGAGCGGTTCACTTGCACACGCGACGGGCGCTGGCAGCGCGCGCGCGTGTGTGTGCGAGAGAGTATATTATGAGCTGTGGTGCACATGCTGTTGGTAGACACGAGGATAATACTACCAGACAGAACAGATAATATATCGTGGGTTGAAAACTAGTCACATATATAGTAGGTATATTCTTTCTGTTCATTCGCTTTTTTTCTATCTGAAATAAATATTGCAGAGCGGGTTTGAATTCGTAGCGGAATTGGTGTGTGTAAAAATGATTGCAAAATGTGGAATAAAATTTTCGAGTGGGAGCGGTTTTCTAGAAAATCGTGTTAGATTTTATTTATTTTTTTTTATTCAAAGGAGTAACCCAATAAGAACAGAATACACGATGAAAAGAATAAACAAATAATTACTAATGGAAAATTTTCATTAATAGTCTTGCGCCGATTTTTAGCGATTTTTAGCGATTTTAAATTGCAAAAAATTGCTTCTGCCCACTCATGTTCCTTCCGCTTTATGTTCCACGTTTTCAAAATTGAAGCTTCAGTCATCCTCCAGTTCCAAAGTGGATTTTTTCCATTGCTCTTATCAATTTTGCCAACACGCCGTATCGGCAATTTATGAAAACTTCTCGAGCTACCCGGTATCCCCTGAAATATTCAATGGCTCTGAATGTATCCGATTTTCCAACGGTTTTTACCCCATTCAAGAAAGTTCCGACACGGCAAAGTCGTCGTAGGTTGAAATCCCGATACACGGGAACCAGTGGTCACGTGATATCGATTCGCAGGCCGGATTAGTGCGCTGGTTACGTAAATGCAGTCGCCTCTGTATCGTTTGTGCATGTTCAGCGCGTGAAACAGAGACGATGGGACGAGGTTAATGACAATATGTCAGGTCCCTCCCACGCATCAGCCACGCTGGCCCATATAATTATTATTCCGTCTCGCGCGCGCACGCGCGCCCGACCATTTAATTTTCCATCGCCGGGTGCGAGCGTTTTTTTGCGCGCAGAAAGGGTCTGGCTTCTGGTATCCGGTCATTTCGCCATGTTTACTTCTGCGTCGCAGCTTCTTCCTTCGCCATTTATGGGCCCCCCCTCGACGTGGCGTTTTGGCTTCTCTCTTTATCCGAGGACGGTTGGAACAAGCGGTCGTCTGTTGAATGGTTTATTTTTGGGGCATTCCGTTTGCCGCGTTACGATTTTTAGGGGAATAATTCGCGAGTCATTTCTGTGCCATTCTTTCATTCTCTGCCAGTAAAGAGGTGTGCGCGCTGTGTTGGTCCTTCGGAAAATTCGGTATTTAGTTGATTTTAGTGGGTATTGTGGAATTCTGGGTGTTCCTGGAACTTGAAGTAGCTTCTTTTGGAGCTGTTTAGGACTTAGAAATGTTAGAGAGTTCCTATAAATGGAAAGTTAGGGGATTCGGAATTTTCGTGGCAGGGGTGGGTTGTGGTTCGGTTGAAAGGTAGGAAGGAAGGAAAGAAAGGGAAGGTTGATTTACGTCCTGAGACTTGAATTCAAATAACTTGAAACTACTTTTTACCAATGTGAACGTCTTTAGACTTTTCTTGCTTTGAAATATAGCTTGAATAGTGCGAACTTACGTACAAGTGTGAACTTGAAGGCACTTGAAGTAAGCTGAGTGCCTATTGTTTTCTGAAAAGTGAGGTTAAAATCATAAAACAATGACGAAGAATAGTAATGACAAGATTTCTAAATTCTTAGAAATGTATGAGAAATATGATATTTTTTTATGGAATAACGAAGGAGTCTCCACACCTCCTCCTTTGACGTCAATTTTAGATATTTACCTTGCTTCAAGTAATCTTGAAAGTAAGCTTGAAGGCAGCTGACACTATTGAGCACAAACTTAAAGTCAGTATAATACTTGAATTCAAGCGACTTGAAGTCAGTATAATACTAGTAATTCAAGCGACTTGCAGTCAGTATAATACTTGAATTCTAGCGACTTGAAGTCAGTATAATACTTTAATTCTAGCGACTTGAAGTGAGTATAATACTTGAATTCTAGCGACTTGAAGTCAGTATAATACTTGAATTCTAGCGACTTGAAGTGAGTATAATACTTGAATTCTAGCGACTTGAAGTCAGTATAATACTTGAATTCTAGCGACTTGAAGTCAGTATAATACTTGAATTCAAGCGACTTGAAGTCAGTGTAATACTTGAATTCAAGCGACTTGAAGTCAGTATAATACTTGTAATTCAAGCGACTTGATGTCAGTATAATACTTGAATTAAAGCGACTTGTAGTCAGTATAATACTTGGATTAAAGCGACTTGAAGTGAGTATAATACTTGAATTCTAGCGACTTGAAGTCAGTATAATACTTGAATTCAAGCGACTTGAAGTCAGTATAATACTTGAATTCTAGCGACTTGAAGTGAGTATAATACTTGAATTCTAGCGACTTGAAGTCAGTATAATACTTGAATTCAAGCGACTTGAAGTCAGTATAATACTTGAATTCAAGCGACTTGCAGTCAGTATAATACTTGAATTCTAGCGACTTGAAGTCAGTATAATACTTTAATTCTAGCGCCTTAAAGTCAGTATAATACTTGAATTCTAGCGACTTGAAGTGAGTATAATACTTGAATTCTAGCGACTTGAAGTCAGTATAATACTTGAATTCAAGCGACTTGAAGTGAGTATAATACTTGAATTCAAGCGACTTGAAGTCAGTATAATACTTGAATTCAAGCGACTTGGAGACAAGTAACTTGACCAAAGTGAGCGAGACTTTAGACGCGGGGATATTACGACTCAGAACGAAACTGGTATATATACAATTGTGCAGACGTGGGAGTACTTGCGAGAGAGCGCGATCGGTCGATTGCCCTCTAGCGGCGGAGTCGGAACTATCGGTATATATTGATGGGTTTCTATTTAACGACGATGCTAGAAATGAGTTTACCTGTTTGCTGTTTGATATGAGAATTTCTCGGACTGTAAAAGTCTACTGGTAAGATTTGTTGGAGGTGGAAAGTGCACGTCAGGTTAGAGTAATGCTGCTTGATAACGCTCGATAGATCGCCGAGCTACTCTAGGCGTTCACGCTATTTCAAGAGCCTGTGTTAACAGAATCAGCTGCTTAATTTATGAAGAAACGCGCGACACCGCGAAGGTCTCTCTCTGAAATGTGATGGGAGATGCTGTCACGTACACAGTGCAGCCTCGGGGAGAAAAAAACCTACGTATGTACTTCGGTATACGTAATGGAACATCGTAATGGGACTCCGTGCGTGCCGGAACCGACCTGCTTCCACATTTCAGTTGACCAAGTACTGTCCCTACTTTTATTATACACAATCAGAATGTAGAAGGCCCGTAAAGAATCAAGTGAAGAACTAAAGTGGGAGAAAATAGGCAGACGTAAGAAAACACTGAGTTGTAAACTGAACAAACACGTCTGCCAGAATTCACGTCACCGATTCGGTTAAAATTCTACATATAGTTATTCCATGCCACGTACCATAACGTGTTAGGTAACATATATAGGTAAGCGTACAGAGATCCGAAAAATTTTCTGAGAAAACAAAGTTAAAAAATTGTCTATCCAATGACAACCACAATTGAGTGTAATATATTTCTAATTCTTAATTGAAGAGTCCGGGTATTAAACAATAAGTGCCAAAGTGCCTATAAGTGCAGAAATTAGAAAAAAATTCTATTGGAAAATATTCCACGTGCCAAAGTAAGGCTCAATTAAACGATAAGGAAACAGTATTGGCGCTTGCAGTACTTAGAAATTTAAATAACTGGCACATTCAGTTTTCTCTGTTAGTAACAAATGGCACATACAGGGTTTTCTACAAATACAATTTTTTTTTTCCTGAATTCGGACTATGTGAATGCAAAAAATCGAAACTTTCGTGATGCATTTGGGTTATTGTACACTTAAGCATATTTAGCAATCAAATCAAATCAAATTTCGTAAATAATGTAAAGTCAGGTAAGTTTTCTTCTCTCTCCTGAAAATTTTGATTTTTGGCACTCACGGTGTTTTCTACAAGGATCCCTAGTAGCACAAAATATTGAATGCACATACATCCAACATTAAAAAGAGGTTCAATCTCTTTTTGATATTTAAATATACATACAATATTTATTCCAGATTAAGCAGCAAATATTTTTTCCAAATATACTGGAAATATTCATTTTATATTATGAAAAAATTTTTTTTTTCAAGTATACATAGTAAATATTTATTTAATGGTAGAAACAAAATATTTTTTCGGAATGTTTATTTCACATTTCCTGAATATTTATTTCACATTTTTTGAATATCTACTTTACATTTTTTAAATATTAATTTTACATTTCCTGAATATTTATTTCACATTTCCTGAATATTTTCTTTACACTTTCTAAATATTTCTTTTATATTTCACGAATATTTACTTCATATTTTCTAAACATTCATTACACATTTTCAGTATGTGTATATAATATTTGGAATCAACATTTTTTTCATATTAAAAAGTGTGGCTAAAAAAACATTTTTTTAATATTTGGAAAAAATATTTAATCAATATTTTGTGCTACTAGGGATTCCTCAATTATTTATACATTCCTGTGGGGGACTCCGTTCCATCTTGACCTCGGTTTAATGCTCACTTCAGATTGCAGATACCGAGGGCGCGCAAGATCAACACCGCAAACTTAATTTTCTCAGAAGCTTCTTAGTGTTTCTTCGCGCGCTTCTAACACGTTATTATTCATGGCGTGCACCGGCTATATTCCAAATTTTAAGCAAATCTGTGACTACAACCCGTGCACTCATTTTCTGCGGTGAAAGCAGCGGGGCCTCATCTTCGGTCACTTCATAGTCAATGTTAGCCACTCTACTAATTTTCCTCCAAAGTTCCCCAGTGTATGACTTCGATGATGCATAAATCCAGGTGCGACGAAGCAGGTAATCGCCAGGCTGAGCGGTAGGTGGCGCCCGGAGGAGCACGTGATCGCCGCGCAATTTCAATTGCTGGTTGATGTAGGAGCCGTATCGTTGACATATCCGCGCACCGGGCGAACAGACATCGCGTCGATGCGCAACGTGACCGAGGAGAGCACCGGGACGTTCTATATTTACCGGGTCTGGCTTTATCAGCCGGTTATCAGCGAGACAAGAGGCGGAGGAGGCGACTCCTCTGCGCCACGGTTGGCAAACACAGGCCGACGCCGCTTTCTCTCTTCGCCTCCTGCACCTTTCCTACGCTTATTTTTATCGTTCCCTTCTTCGCTCTCTTACGTAACCGCGGATCCGTCTTGCGCGCCGTTTACGTCTCCTTGCCTACCATTTTCCTCCGCCCCGAGGAAAACCCAGGAGTTTTGGCTGCCACTCTGCAAGCGAGAGGCCGCTTAGCCTGCAGACGCGATTTGTGACTCGGTGCTACTTTTCCAGGGTTTGGATTTTGGGCATTTGGGTTCTGTTTTTTGGTTAGTGGCGAGAGATGGTGCGCTCTTTCTCCTGTTGTCGCATATTTTGGGGGTTATTGTGCTGCTGGCAGGGATCTTCAGTGTTTTTGTTTGCCTGTAGCAGTGGTTCTCAATCTTTTTTTGAATCTCGACCCCGTTTTATAATATTCAAATAACCTGCGAAACCCAAATTTAATAAGATAAAGAAAGCAATAAAAATAGGTATTTCAGAATGTAATTCTAACTTAATAATATTTAAGTATCTTAATATTTATATTTAATATACTTAAAGATATTTAATATATCTATATCTGTGATAGATATTTAATATATTTAATATATCTATATGTTTAATAATATATTAAAAGTAACCGGCGGTGACCCTCAGAAAACACTTGGCGACCCACAAGTTGGGAACCACTGGTCTACAGTCTTTCGTTATTAGTTTCTTGAAGCTTGTTTCAATGTGGACCTTATTTTCTTTCAATTTTAACCCCTTGTTGCACTGCAAACACTGTATTTCGGTAGATTCCTCGCGAGATTAATGAAATTATTCCCATTGTTTTTGGAGATAGTAGAGCTGTGTTTATACCGAGGGAATCTTTAATTCAAAATAATAAAAGAGTGTTGTATGTATGGAGACTATCTGAGATTTACTTCGCGAGTTATAGTGGATTCAAGAAGGTATCTGTGACGGTGGAGGTTACGTCTGTCCGCCATTTTTCTTACAAGTGGGGCCCTTTCTAGTCCAAGTTACCATTCCTAACTAAAGCAGAGGAGACTCGTAGTAGTCCACAGCAGAGTGTTGAATATTCTGATTAATTGGTGCTCGAAGCAGAAAGCAAAATAGCTTTAATTGTAGTCGAATCGCTTCGGAGAAATGTTCGCCGTGGCGGCAGAGGGAAAATAAGAATCACAGCAGCGCTCCGTTGTATCGCGAAATTGCTGGGGAAAAAAGAAGTGTAAGAACTGGGGTACGGCAAAAAAAAAATGAACTTATCGTTCCGTTGCACAAGAACGAAAGAAAGACGAAGCGAGGCGTTGATGTAGGTCGTCGGTACGTAATCAGTCAGTCGCTTCGCTTATCAGGAACGCTATCGGCGTATCATCTGTGCGGGCCATGCATGACCCACATCGCGAGGTTCTCGCAGCCAGTCGGAACTCTGAATTTCGCGAATGAATCACATTATTTGCGTCATCTCGTTCTATGCGCGAGTCCCCAATTCTTTTTGGGCGATGATCAATCTTTCTAATTCGTATCGGAATTTTTCGTTTCTGTATAAGTTTCTGTAATCGTTTTGGAGATCTCAGTGGCGTAGAAGATAAAGGCGATCATTTAATGATTGATAGCAGCAAAATGTTGAATATTCCAGGATCCGATGTAGCGCATCTACATAAAAGTACTCATATTAAGAGACAGAGTCGAGCGATTCGAACGAGACCAACTGCAGCTGATTCGTTTTTAAAAAATGAATCGAAAAGGTGGAACGAATTTTTCTCCTACGATGAGCCACTTTCGAGTGAATCGAAGTTGAACGCGCGTGCTCCACGTTCGGTTAAGGCAGGATACCACCTTTGACTGCGATTTTGGAGGCGTTTTTCATGAATTTTTTTTGCATACAAAGAATGCGCAGAAACAAAATCGGTTTCAGTCATTCATTAATGTAACTTTAATCTGTAATTACACATTTTTTGAAACTGAAAAAGTGAAAAATAATCTCTTGTAGGTGGCGCCAAAATACACTCCTTTGGAGGAACATCGTTAGACGGCGTGTCAAATTCCGCTTTGTACGTGGCTCTTAGAAAAAAACCAAAGAATGTTCCTACTGGCAACAATATTTTTTAATGCTGTACGTAGGGGTTTTACGAAATTTCGATTTTTAAGAAAATGGCGGC
Source organism: Andrena praecox (assembly GCA_963932275.1). Taxonomy (NCBI): domain Eukaryota; kingdom Metazoa; phylum Arthropoda; class Insecta; order Hymenoptera; family Andrenidae; genus Andrena; species Andrena praecox. Next base: position 34,756,985 of record OZ010728.1, read on the forward strand.
CATTTGAACAAAAAGGTCAATTTTTTTAGGGTAAAAAAGTTTAAAGAAGTTTATAAAATTGCGCACCAAAAGAAAAATAACAACGCTACAGCAAAAGTCCTACGTACATCGTTAGCTTACACCACGGGGAAGAATTGTGCAAAGTTTCAAGTCAATCGGATGAAAATTATAGGAGTAATCTGCCACGCCGATTTGGAAAACATCGTTTCGAGAAAAACGCGTTTAAAGTTTTATATAGATTTATATATCTGTTCCAATCCGGTTTTTACACAAGAAAAAGGTTCCGGTCACCTTTCTAATGAATGAATTTCGATTCTATACACTTGAAAGAGTACTTTGAGAACAAAAAAAATTGAAATTTTTTTTAAGTGCGATGGTGGTATCCTGTCTTAAGAAGCGGTCGCACGCGCGTCTGCTAGACGCTGTATTCAAGCTTGGTTTTCTCGTAAACGGAGCTTCGTACGAAAAATACTTATTCTACATTTTCGACGTGTTTCTTTTCGCTGATTCGTTTGACTATAATTTTTAATAGGAATTACATTCTGTTAACCGGTTAACTGGCAATGTATCATATATGATCAAACAAAAATCTGGCAAATTCTGGCAATGTATCATATATGATCAAATGGAATAACTTTTTTGTTTTTCAATCGATTTGAATGAAACTTGGTATGTAATGGTTTTTGGGGTCGCTGAATCTGAATTTCGTATCGGAATTGTAAAATTCAATATGGCAGACTCAAAATGGCCGAACCAAATTGGCTGACAAATATTAAAATACTATCGGGATATAGAAAAATTGTATTTAGGGGTTTTTGGGGTCGCTGAATCTGAATTTAGCATTGAAATTTTAAATTTCAATATAGCAGACCCGAAATGGCGAACCAAAATGGCCGCCAAGTATTAAAATACTATCGGGATATAGAAAAATTGTATATAGGGGTTTTTGGGGTCGCTGAATCTGAATTTGGCATTGGAATTGTAAAATTCAATATGGCAGACTCAAAATGGCGAACCAAAATGGCCGCCAAATATTGAAATACTATCGGGATATAGAAAAATTGTATATAGGGGTTTTTGGGATCGCGGATCAAAAAAAAAGCACTTGCGGTGGAATTTATGGATGAAGAATTCAGGTATAAAATTATTCGAAACTTTTTCGTAGAAAATAAAAAAACTAAAAAATTAAACCCCTAAACCCTTATTTTTCAGGGGTTGGGGGTGGCATTGAAAAAAGTAACTGCTGCAATCGAATTAGAGACAAGAAAACTTCACAAATAAAAAAAGGTTTAGTAAAGAATTGACAAACTCACCCCTAAATTCTATTTTTTTAGGGGTTGGGGGTGTCAGATGAAAAAAATTACCCCCGGAATCGGTTCAGCGACTCAAAAAACCCCTGTACACCAAATTTTGTGTGATTCACTTAATTATTCGATGGTACCAGTTTGGGCCCGAATAGTGAAAAGGACCGTGCCAGTTAACCGGTTAAGAAATCAATCTTCTTTCTTCTCAAAAATCGGTATGAATATAGTTGTTTTCTTCAGAGAATAATGATTGGAGACGAATCGTGAGGTAATGGTTGGCCGAGAGAAGGAGAATTTGGAGGTGATATTGGAACACATCAAAGAATAATGTCTCAGCAGGAATATGGTAAAAATGGTAAAATTTCCCGCTGCATTTCGACACTGTTCGTTTCCCAAAGCGATACGCGCTCGGGGAACCAGTTTGCAGCAGGAACTCTGCCTATCGCCGCCTCCGAAGTACCCACTTCCGGTAGCACCGGGCCTCGCGTGTTTCCACGTAAACACGCTAGGAAATAGGGCGATCCTCCTCGAGTAGAGTATATTGGCGAACGAAGGAGGGAAGCCCGTCTCGTTTTCCAGATATCGATCGCGTTGCAGCCGCGATTTACGACCAAAATGGTGGCTCTCCGGTTGATGAAAACGCAACCAGCGCCATTCATTTCCATTTCTTTTTTTTTTTTTACCTACCCCTAAAAACGGTCCGATTTGCATCGAATTATATCGATCGCGAAAGGAGAAAATTCTCGCCATCGCTAAAAAATAATTCAGTCGCATAACATCTACAACAACAGAGTAGTAAATTTTTTTAAATTTTTGCAAATTGCATTTTTAGAAGTTGAGTGCTTTAAAGAAATTCTGCATTGTCTGTGTGGTGAAAAGGGATTTTCATATTGGAAATAAGCACTGCTCGTTCAGAGTTAGTCGCGCTCAAGCCGATGACCAACGGGAGGCACGCGAATTTAGGTCGAGCGATATATCGAGCACGATGGTTTCGCGGTGCGGGCACCAGGACGTGCTTTACCTTACCTCACCTCCCCTTATCGCGTTATCACGGTCAGATAAGGGTACCTCGCGCTCGCGAACGACTACTGGCTCACCAGGTAGCAAATTGCACGTTGCACTTTCCACGACAGCGGCGCGCGCAGGATTTTTCCTTCTTTGGGCGCATTGCAGAGTGTTGCTCTTGTAGCAGTGCAATTCCGTCTCGCTTTTGTGGCTTTCTAGGGAATTTAGAGCACGTCAGAATTGTCCATTTTGAGGATGAATTTTTTCTCTGCCTTCATTCACAGCTCCAGTTGAAAATGGTACTTTTATCGATTTTTGGGAACGGTGCCGCGATAGCCAGGTGCTAAATGGCCAGCGATATGAAACATGATATATTAGCTGTAACCCGAATTACTCTCCTGAATTTTGACTAAAATCCAGCTCGTCATAAACTGCGGCGAGATTGCAATTAGAGGGATGGCCGCTACCCTGACTGACATTCTGTCCTCGACCACAATTTAGTCCGGCGCAGTTGCGCTGCAAACCCACAACTTCATTTGCCACTGTAATTTCGTCCGCGACTTCGTGCGTTAACTTCACCTGCGAAATTCCCTGTAATTCTGCTCTTCTACCGCGTCGTCATCCCTCTATGGCTTGTGCCCTTATCCGAGACGTCGATGGTGATTTCAATGCCTGGAAAATTCAGATTCTATTCTTTCTTTCGTTTTACCGTTTATGAACTGTGACCCGAAAGTTTCGAATTGCATAATATTTTGAAATTTAAATTTACAACGATTAGCTCGTTTCTGATAATGTAAAAATTAATTCAATTTCTTCGACGTGACTTTTGAGAAAATTAGAATTATTGGGACTTATAAAATCTGATTTTTATTTGGATAGATCGATTAATTTATCTACTATTCCCATGTCGTGTTCGCGTTGGCGGGCAAGGAGAATCTGTAAATTCGACTGCAGTGCAGTTTTATTGAAACGAGGATGGATATTTTATGCACGATACTGCCAGCAATTTCCCCGCTGTTTATTGACGGTGACGCTCGTAAGTGAAACGATTGCTTTGATCGAGGGTTATCATATTTTCGTCTCTCGTCTGGAGCGCCACTTTCGATGCAAATACAAAGCTCCTTTTCTCCACTGTTTTCTTCTCGTTTTTCGCTGCTTGCCACTTTATCAATGCATATTCTCTGAAAATGTGAATTTTCTATGAGCTCCAGTTCGCGAAGCTTTGAACAATGCCACACTATGCAAAGTGCAAATTTATTCACAAACAAAATGCAGTTCTTTTTGTTAAGTTTTGATGCATGGAATTTTTGTCAGTACCCTTGCAATTTGTTATATCTGAAATTTTTAAAGGGGAAACTTTTTGAAATAGGAACTCCATCTGGCTCTGGGGTAAAGTAAGTGAAATCGCCATGAACATCAAGTTTTTTTTTCTTATAAACACAAGTAGAAAATAACCTCTTGACTTAGGGCCCTTTTAAATTTCCCGCCAATGTCGCAGTATTGGCATCTTACATTCTTCAGCTTTTACTCCTGAATGCTAAGTACCACCAAGCGTGTTTATTTACAAAATTCTCCTCCGCATACTTCGTTCACCAGTCTACTTCCTAAAATATTTACCATTTCGTGAACAATTGCACTCTCTAGCCAAGAAATTGAATGAGAAGTTGAAGTTTCTTTTCATTCTTTCATAATAGCCGCCTAAGGGTGGCCTCTGTGGCGCCACCTGCGTGTGTCCTCAGAAAGTACTTGGAGTACCATGCTTGCACCTCAGGTGGCGCCAAGGTCTCGACTGGCGCGGTTGGAAAATTCGCGAGTGGCGTAATTGATTTGCAAAAAACCGTGCGAAATAGCTAATTTATCGTTGATTAAGTGCACGAACTGTTGATTCATCGTTCGCCAACAACACTGCTACGGAACTAGGTAAAAAAAATCGCAACTACAATGTTTACATACAATCTTTGCCAGCGATCAGTGATCTTGACATTGACACCGAACTTTCTAACCTAACAACACGCACAGCAATTTCACAGCATGTGTATTGTTGCAGAGAAATCTAACTAATACACTTGCTAGTCTTTAATAGTTCGAATAATTTTAAGTTTCTATGATAGCCTCTGCATTGTAAAACTTTATAAAAATCTCACAGAATAATTAAACACACGAAACAGTTCTAGTATTTAAGATTCCATCGCAAGAGAGAATTGGGGTTAGCAAGGTGGCGCCATTTTTTATTTATGCAAGTAGCAACAGTCGAATTTTTCAAATTTCCATTCGAAATTAGAGCTCTCGCGGCGTTCCAAATTCTCCATAAATTCTACGATTTGTGTATGAGGCGATCAATGGCATTTGTGCAGAGGGAATACTGGCGTTTGATTGCCACTCGGTTGGATTTAAGTTTGTGGATAGAGACGCAGATGAGCTCGCACGATGGCGATATTAAAAGCTCGTTGGAACGTTAGATGGTTAGGAACGGGAAGAGAGGCGTCCTCGGTTTACGAGGACACGAGAGCGCTAGTAAGGAATGGCGTTTACTTGGCGCACTCGCTCGACCAGTTTTTACTGTCCGCGTTGGTCCGCCTCGCGGATTCAGCGGGAGTTCGACTACGCCATATCGAAGCTATAGAATATCGATTTTTGGGCCGTGCAAATAATTTCGTATTCTTTTCACGGAGCGTACATCTACCTTTTTGAATAAGAGAATGGACACTTTCACTTGCTCGAAATCTCTGGGTTATAGTGACATACGTGGGCAGGATTTTTTAAGTTTGGGGACATTGATATTGGACGCTAGGTTATACGTGGTAGTATGTTTGATATAATTCGATAGTCAGTAATTAATATTGGAAGCATTGGAAATTGTTTTCGTAATGCTAGACATAATTAATAAGTGGTATATAATGGTAACAGTATTAATGGATATTTTACTAAAGAATACCAGTAGTATATATGCTAGTATCCAGTAGTTAAATGTGATGTAGATGCTACTCAGTATCTTGACAGTACCTACAGTATTTTATTGAAGTATTCTATTACTTCCAATTCTGCCCACCATCTAGTATTCCCAATACTGATCTTATCTCGTAGCCGGGTAGTACCTATTCCAACATTTAGTATCCACTATCTTTAGCAGTCTGCAATTACCAGCCGGTGCAGTGGAACATTCTGGTATCCAGTGGCGGATTTGAAACGTTCTAAGGGGCCCATTTTTAGGGAAAATGAAGAGGTAGTTTACTAAAAACGGGCCAAGTGTAGTAGTTCGGAAACAAATGTAGTGTTTGGATACCTATACCTAATCATAATTTTTTTTTGATCATGAGGCCCTGCCGGGGCCTTCTGTGCAGGGGCCTAGGCGGCAACTGCTCATCAGCCGGCCTGTTAAATTCCCCACTGGTGGTATCCAAGTCAATGCAGAATTTAATCGTTCCTAATTCCTATAATACTATCAAACATTCAGTATTCAAGAAAACCTTCGCGATTCTTAAGTTCCTTGTAATATTTACTTCAAACGATTTCCTCGATTATTAAAACAGCCTAAGTTCACCTGTCTAGTATCTCGTGGTCGTGTATAGCTATATAGCGATAAACGGCTGTATTTACCATTACGAAACGGTTTCACTTTTCTACGGTGATGTTCGACGAGGGAAATGGCGGGTCACGGTAAAAACCTATCGTCTCATTGTGTGTGCGGGGGGCCATAAAACGCGCGCTTTTCCTCTCGACTAGCGAAACTTCGAAAGTGTGTTAACGCTAACCTGTACTTCGCCGCAACCTTTACCATTGTGGTAACATCACTTTCCCCCAAAATTCGAAGACAATGGAAAGGTTACGGAAGGTTATAAATTCTTCATGTTCTAATATTTATACAAAATTTAATTTTAGATGAAAAATGTTTTGTATAATTTATTCTTCAGTTATTTTTATGTGCCAGAGAAACACCCATAGATTGCACGATCTAGGCATAAAAAGATTCACATACATACAGTGGCGGGCGAAAGAAAGTTTACATCCTTTAAAATCTGACTTCGGGAATTTCGCGATTTTCGACATTTTTCTGCGATCTTTCAGCGTTCATAGCTCAGAGTAACGTTAACCGATTTTGTTGAAATTTTCAGCATGTACACAACTTACTTAAATCTACAAACGGGATTTTTCAATTTTCATTACAGGCTCGCAAAAAATTTGAAAAAAAAAACGACCTTTACTATTTTTTTTTGCTATTCCGACCATTTGCATTTTTTTTTCAAAAAGACGAAACACGTCACTTAGCAAACTAAGCCTTATAACTTCTCAAAAAAATTCAAGTTTGAACCAATTCTAAAAAAGTTATGCGATTTTAAAGGATGTAAAGTTTCTTTCGTCCGCCACAAGTGAGTTTATAATCTTTATTATTTTAGCTTTATGTTAGCGCGACTTTATACCTGCCGCTTGAACAATTTCCAATGTATAACTTATCCCATTTCCCGAAGGCGAAGCATTTCTTGCGTCGCGCATAATTTTTCAGCCGGACAAGTTGAACATCCTTGAAAACTTTAATTTTTAATTAAAAAGTAGGTATTCGTAGCATTTTAATTACTTCTCCATTCGTCCCTTTTAATTGAAAAGGAGAAGGTGTGTATGCCTAATTTTTACTCTAATTTCGAAACTGTTTCAGCCTCGAAAAGGGGAAACAGTTCTCCGCGTTCTGGTAAAAGTGGGTGATGGGAGAAACCTTGCTAGGAAGAGGGGCCCACAGGTTTCGACAACGAGCCGCCACGTCGCGTTGCGAAAGGCGCGGGCAAGCATTCGTTACGAAATTCGACGCGTGATCACGAAACGCGTACGCGACGTATTCAGGCGCGATAATCGCGTCGATTGTCGGCCGTATTTACACCGTGGAGTCGCATTTCCTCGTGGTCGACGACAACTGGCGGCGCTCGACGGCCGTCGAAGTCCTTGAGCACTTCCGCCTCCTTTTTTCTTCTCCTTCGTCCCTCTGACATTCACCGTTGCGAATTCGCTCCGCTGCGAAATACGCAATCGCGACTCGATTAGCTCTTACGTTATTCCTTGTCTCTTGCTCTCGGCTCAGAAAGGCTTCTCTAAAAATTTCTAAAGGCACAGGGCAGATGCCCTTAATTTTACTGCCAATGTCCCTCTTACTACCACTTTATTTATTTTATTTAATAACAAAGTGTCGGACAGAGAATAGTGTTTAAAAAAAAATTATTATTAAATTGGGACTGTTCTTCTTCTTCTTTTTATTATTATTATTATTATTATTACTTTGCGTTAAGTTGGTATTTACTTTCTGAGCAATAAAGAGATTTAATTTACTGTTAATGGCGGTGGCACCCAGTCCAGCGTCGCCATGGAAAATTAAAATAAAATTCCGCCGCGCTCGGCGCGGAAACGTTGGGGCACGAAAGGAAAAAAAATTTTCACGCGGCCGCCATTTCTATTCTCACGAAACAGTTTGCTGTCGCGAGCCTGGCGTAACGCTCTAGCGTGGTCGCGGTACAAGAGCGGCTAATTGCGTTTTTCTTGGCCCCTCGGCAGCCAAGCAGTTCCCTCGGAGTTTACAATTACTTGTAAACACGACTGGGAAACGAGGAATTAGCGTGAACGTGGCGCTAGTGTGCCCGGGGTTTCTTTACCGTTTAGCTTTTTTCCCCACCAAATGTATTCGGCCTCGTGTAAACGTGGCCTGAACGTAGAAGGTAGAATCGAAGACAGAGTCTTTTTTGAAATATTTTTATTTAATTGTTTTTCAACATTTTGTGCCGTTGAGGTGTTTTTTGTACAAAGGTATTGCTAGAGAAACGTAGTACTGTGCGGGATGATATTTGGATGAGAAACGAAGGAATTTTATTTTGGGTTCAAACGTTGTTTCGGGAATTTTTTTTTGGAAAATCTCAGGTGATAGTAAGGTAGAGCGTTGATGTCAGAATCTGAGACGGTGGTTTCGTTTTTAGTATCTTAGGTTGGATATGGGATACCTGGTAGTGAATAGATAATAGAATTGCCAGTAAGGTGTGATAACAAATTTATGGAAATTTTTTTTTTTTTTTTTTTTTTGTGAAAATAGTTACATTCATCTGGATTGGCTAGGCATAATAATGAGCTGGAACACATTTCGGGACCCCAGAGTTTACCGTTCGAAAGTTTTTAGGCGTCAGATAAACCCACAAACACTTTCTGCTTTATTTATGGAATATTACGGTACTAGGCAATGCGATAGGAAGTAATAATAATTCTTTATTGCAGCAGTAAATATTACGAAAATAACAATAAGATAATGAAGCAAATACATATGAGAAAACAAGAAAGAGAAAAATAGTAGAGTTAGAATTTACATATATAGTATATATAAAAGTAGAAATAGAGTGTAAAAGGTGAGGTAGGTGGATGTATCAGTGAATGGACATTTTTTATTAAAATGAGTAGAATAAGTTATTAAAATAAGCAACTAATTAATTAGAGGCTTCTTTTAATTTCTTGCTTCATATCCAAACAATTTTTGCAGCACGTGGAAAAAAGTGTTCATTCGTTAGCCTTAAGTGTTCATTTATTGGTGCGTTTAGCTCCTTACACTCGCCGTACTTACTGTGTAATATCTAGTAGGTTTTAAATACTATTATTAACAGATGTGGAATATATTGCCCATATTGTATTATACAAATACCTCGAATTAAAAAAAAAATACCCAGTGTTGTTAATACTAGATCGTAATGTCCCTCTTGATACTAAATAAAAATAGCTCTATTGAGCTATCCTAATATTTTCCATATCTAATATTCAACATTTAATACCTAGTATCTCGCACAATATCAAAATACTACTTAGGTACTCTGCTGTTGGCTACTAATTCTGTATGAAAAATTTCGTGCCGAAAATTTAATAAACCCTACCAAGCACAATACTAGTTACACAATACTAGAAGCGCTTTTATCTCCCACCTGATCCTCCTCTTCCTCCTCACTGACACCCATCACATTTCAGGAAGTAGTCCTCGACCGAAGTTAAACGAACTCACACGAGTCACCGTTCCCAAAAATTCATTCCCCTCGTCCATCCCATTCCGTAGTATATCTCTTTGATCGAAACACAGCAGCTACCATTTCTCTTTATATTTCGCCAATCCCGTCGCTCCTTCTGGAGAGTAGATATCCTTGAAGCGGAACATTGTCCCCGTCCGTTTCTTGTTCGTTCCGCGATACTCAAACACGTTTTCTGACATTGACCGTTGACCAGCGGGATTCTGTTCCAAAAGACCCGCGAACTCGATAATAGGAACCTCGTTCTTCTATTTGCAAAAGTGTCTCGCGCCGATGTGTCGCCGTGAACATTCATTCCTGAGAATGTATTCAGGGTCGATCGTTTGATCGGCGTTTTTATCGATTTCGCGAGGATCAATCATTCTGCTGCGAACTTTTTGCGTGTCTGGAATTTCTTTTTTCTCCGTACACCCCGAAGGGGCGTTCTTTTCAGTTTACAGAGAAGTTAAGAATTTAATTTGTGACCAAAGTGCCATTGTTTTAGAAAACTTGACGATCCTAAATTCTGAATGCGTTTTTGAATTTAAAATATTAAAAACACTTGAAATCAGCTACTTTTGGATTTCGAAGCTGCCTGAGTTAGCAATACCGCCATTTTAGGGACTGAATCCTCTTTTAGGGAGAGCTTTGCGTTTGCCCTTAAGTTCCCCAGCTTTCGAGCAGTTCGGTCTTTTCTGTCTTTTTTCTCTCTGGATGGTAATGGTTATTGTCGTGAAATCGCGGATTTTCACACGACCAGATCGGAATGCCGACGTTCAACTCTGCCAAGAAAATGGCAGCGTCGATTCCGCTCTTAGTACGGTATCACGGGGCGCTACGACACTTATCGTGCGAATCTTTGGAATTCGCTGGATCCAGCCTGGCTGTTCCACCGCGGACGCTTTCTCACGCATTTCCCGTCGTTAGCACAATAGCAAAATGGAGTATAACGTTGTGCTGTGTTTCTGGATAAAAATAGTCCGCGCTGGGCAACTTCGTTCCCTTTGTTAACGATTGACGGGGGGAGAAAATGGAGACGGGTATCCCGGTCCTCCGTTTTCTTCGTGAACTGGCTGAGGTAGAGTGTGGCGATGCTGACAATGTAGTGGAGTTAATGGTGGACCGTAGGTCTGTTTCACACTAGCCACCTTTGTGAATCACGAATCATGTGTCCACTTGTTGGGGACAGCTCTGATTGAAGGGCGATGGAGGAAGATGGGAATTGAGTAAATGTATCTTATGTGCTAGGTGCGAGGTACAAATGTTTTGTTTGGAGAGATCCTTAGTGGCCATAATTGTGTGCGTCAGAATTATTCTGACAGCTAAGTGCAAAATGGTTCTTTTGGCAGGGGTGTAATAGAGGAAATTGGAGACACTTTTGTGCCTCTTTATCTCGTTGTGGAAGTGATAATGCTAAGCAAGGACGCTGAAAATTGGGGATTAGTATTGATCAACTGTCGGTAGGTTCCAGGGCCATTTGGAGCAGTGTTCCCAGTGTCTCAATTACCAATATCCCAAAGTTCAGAGTATCTAATTACCATTATCCCAAAGTTTAAAGTACTCAATTACCATTATCCAAAAGTTTACAGTACCCAATTACCGTTATCCCAAAGTTCAGAGCTCCAATTACAAATATCCCAAAGTTCAGAGTCCCAATTATCTCTGTTCCAAAGTGGGGAGTCCCAGTTATCAATATCCCAGAGTTTAGAGAGTCCCAGTTACCAATATCCCAAAGTTCAGAGTCCCAGTTACCAATATCCCAAAGTTCAGAGTCCCAAGTACCACTATCCTAAAGTTTAGATTACCCAATTACCGTTATCCCAAAGTTCAGAGCTCCAATTACAAATATCCCAAAGTTCAGAGTCCCAATTATCTCTGTTCCAAAGTGGGGAGTCCCAGTTATCAATATCCCAGAGTTTAGAGAGTCCCAGTTACCAATATCCCAAAGTTCAGAGTCCCAGTTACCAATATCCCAAAGTTCAGAGTCCCAAGTACCACTATCCTAAAGTTTAGATTACCCAATTACCGTTATCCCAAAGTTCAGAGCTCCAATTACAAATATCCCAAAGTTCAGAGTCCCAATTATCACTGTTCCAAAGTGGGGAGTCCCAGTTATCAATATCCCAGAGTTTAGAGAGTCCCAGTTACCAATATCCCAAAGTTCAGAGTCCCAGTTACCAATATCCCAAAGTACAGAGTCCCAAGTACCACTATCCTAAAGTTTAGATTACCCAATTACCAATACCCCAAAGCTCAGAGCTCTAATTACAAATATCCCAAAGCTCAAATCTCCAATTACAAATATCCAAAAATTCAGACCACCAATTACAAATATCCCAAAGTTCAGAGTCCCAGTTACCAATATCCCAAAGTTCAGAGTCCCAGTTACCAATATCCCAAAGTTCAGAGTCCCAAGTACCACTATCCTAAAGTTTAGATTACCCAATTACCAATACCCCAAAGCTCAGAGCTCTAATTACAAATATCCCAAAGTTCAAATCTCCAATTACAAATATCCAAAAATTCAGAGCACCAATTAAAAATATCCCAAAGTTCAGAGTTCCAATTACCAATATCCCAAAGTTCAGAGTCCCAATTATCACTATTCCAAAGTCTGGAGTCCCAATTACCACTATCCCAGAGTTTAGAGAGCTTTAATTACAAATATCCCAAAGTTCAAATCTCCAATTACAAATATCCTAAAATTCAGACCACCAATTACAAATATCCCAAAGTTCAGAGTCCCAATTACCAATATCCCAAAGTTCAGAGTCCCAAGTACCACTATCCTAAAGTTTATATTACCCAATTACCAATACCCCAAAGTTCAGAGCTCTAATCACAAATATCCCAAAGTTCTAATCTCCAATTACAAATATCCCAAAGTTCAGAGTCGCAATTATTACTATCCCAAAGTTCACAGGCCAAATTACTAATATCCAAAAGTTCAAAGTCCCAATTACTAATATGCTAAACTCCAGATCTCCAATTACAAATATCCAAATGTTCAGAGCACTAATTACAAATATCCCAAAGTTCAGAGTCTCAGTTACCAACATCCCAAAGTTCAAAGCTCCAATTACAAATATCCCAAAGTTCAGAGTCCCTGTTACCAATATCCCAAAGTTCAGAGTCCCAATTATCACTATTCCAAAATCTGGAGTCCCAATTACCACTATCCCAGAGTTTAAATAAAGTAGTTGAGCTATCGACCGTATTTTTAGAATATAACAATAAGTGGTTTCGGCGCACTGGTTCGGTCAGTTTAACCCAGAGTTTAGAGAGCTCCAATTACCAATATCTCAAAGTTCAGAGTCCCAATTAATTACTATCCTAAAGTTCGTACTCGAAATTACTAATATCCCAAAGGTCAGAGTCCCAATTGCCATATTCAAAATCCTGAATACGACTGCCCCCATTCAAAGTCCCCATCACCTCTGTTGCTAACTTACAGTGTCTACCAACAAGTCATCCCACCACGAATGTAATGAGATTTCGTTTTTCAATTCGACCACTTATGGCCGCACTCGCCATTAGAATGTTGGCAGAAAGTTTGCACGCGTTTCCCTCGCATAACTCGTGCAGGTGGTAGGCGCGCGTGTGCCGCGTTCGAGGCAGGAATGTAGGTGAGCCTGCGAGTGCAGCGAGCGCATTACGCGAGCCACGTAACACCAGCCACGAGTGTGGGAAAGTGAGGAAGCTGGCCTCGAACTCAGACCTCAACCTTCTCTTCTAGCTGCAACCTCGTTCCTCCTTTTCCGCCGTTCTGACCGGCCTGCCTGCCGGGGCCCTCTCCTTTCGAGTTACCAAGCAGAACTGTCTACCCTATCGTAGTTACGTGGCACATGCTACGCTGGTGCATTAGCCTGACGCAGTTGCCACGAGCCACTTGGCCTGAAGTGCATCGATTTCTCTGCCTGGTGGCTTAAATCGAGGTTGAACTTCCCTTTCACCTTTTTTCCCCAATGCTACGTTCTACGAAGACTGTCGAATTTTCGGTGGGGTGTTGTTTTTGTGGGACTATAAGAGTTTTCAGTTTTTTTAATATTTTTTATTTTTAATGGTGGATAGCACCGAGGCTTTTGTATGAGCGATTTTTTATGTTCTTGTGCGGTTTGGAAAACAAATATCAAATTTCGTGTGACTATAAATGTGTTTGCAGATAAGATGGAGCTTTTCTTGTGGTCCAAATTTTCTGTAGTTTTAGGACTTATTAGAGGATTTTTCAATTTAGTGGTTGATAACAGATTTCCTGTGACTATGAGGTTCTCATGTATACTCTATAGTCTGAACTTTTAAATATCTAATAAATTTATTTAATTTATTATTAAATTTATTAATAAATAAATTTAACTCTCCACTTTTGTAAAACAGCCCTAGCTTCCTCGATTTGCTGCAGATATCTCGTGAATATACACTTACACCTCTGTCTTTTATTTTTCCGAATTCTTCGAAGGCAAATCATTCAATAATACGATTCCAAATTTCTATTAAAATGTCTGCCACTTTAGAGATTTCCATCCTCCGTAGACTGTCGAATAAAACCAAACGGAACACACGTTGTAAATTAGTAAGAAACGTACGCTAATAGTATCACTAAGCGTTTCACTCGAGAATCCATCATTTATCATCTCACACTAGCATACGTTACATCATAAAAGGGTTACAAAACGAATCACGATAATTCTCTTGTGTAACGAGGCATTTCTGGAATCAGCTTGATTTAAGATCGCCATTATCCAGGTGTCCAGTAACAGATTTCTTACCATTAAACAAATGCACACGAATAAATAAGTCGCGACCAACTGACGAAGAATTCCCTCCCGTCTCATTTAACCAGCTATTTCTATATATTCTGCATTGCAATATGATTCTTCCGCTTTTCCTTCCTTTCTATCGAGTTCAATGTTTAAGGGGTCTCACTAGTGTGACGCCTGGAAAATAGGGCAACATTTGGGAATTTTTTGAAGGAAATGTACTTGATATTGCAGTTTCAAACTTTGGAGTATTTATTCAGTTACATTTGGGCAATGTACATAAATTTTTTGAAGCATTAGTGATAATTATATTTTATGTTTGAAGGATTACAATGAGGAGCTCGCAAATAAACGGCGATCATGATGCCGGCTGTCATGGTCATCTGAAACAAAAAAACACAGTTATTTTCTTAATCTATATGAACGTAGCTAGGGTTTGAACTAGAACGAAAATAGAAAATCACAAAATACAAAAATGGCAGCACTTTAAAGAAAAGCTTTCATTTCGCGGCAAAAAAGTGGTCAGTTTTTTGAGCTGCGAAATTCGAATTTTGCATATAATGACTTCATTCTAGTTCAGGTTCTAACAGAACACGCAGTGAATATATATGTTAAGTTTTAAGTCGTTTGGTTGAGTAGTTTTTGAGATATCGTGATCGCCGCGCTAAAAAATGTCGTTTCGAGTAAAATGCGTTTAAATGTTCAAATACCATTTATCAAATAATAAATCATACTTACAATTAGTCTCCAATGCCTGGCCCATAGAGAACACCTTCCTCTTCTTCATATAATGTTGAACTTTCAGAAAACGCAAAAAACAAAAAATCGATTTTTTTAAACCGTCACACTAGGGAGACCCCTTAATTTCAGAAAGCAAAATTACTCATTTTTTAACACTTTTTCGGAGAAAATTTAATTCCGGATAAAGTGGTAATTCTATATATTGCAGGCTATTTGCGAGATCAATAGAACGGTTAATTCGTATCGAATAGGGTCCAGCGACGATTTCATGGTCGGGAAGGGGCACCTGTAACCCAGTTTCCTTCGGTCTCGATGGAAACTGCACGTGCGTTTTCACGTACGCGACCCTGACCCGGTGCCTCGCGTCGCCTACATTTCCATAAAGCGAATTCGAAATGTGAAAATCCGCGAACCGCGAATGGCGTCGATTTTTTCGGTTGGAAGGACACTGGTTTATCGCTTTTAGCGGGAACAAAGGTCCGTTGTACGCTGCGCGGTTTATAGTGGATCCTTTCGAACGATGTAACATGCAATTTGTCGCCCGGAATGGCGAACGAGTAGCGCGTGAAAAAGCATTCAGCTCTGTATATTTTCGATATTTCTAAAATTTTTTAGTATTATTTTGAGCCAATATATAATATATATAGTAGACTTGGCGAGTGTTGGCCAGAAGTGAAACACCAGTTCGTTAATTACCTGGCTCAGACTCGACGGCGTTACGGATTCGCCTGCGTTTGCGTAGAGAAGTAATGTCCTCGGCGAGAGATTAAAAAGAGACGAGCGCGAGATCTGGTTCGCGTGGGCGGCTGTGCCCGAGGTCCTCGCATTTTTTCAGCGAAGGACGCGCGCAGCTCCTGCATTAAGATCATTTTCATCGAGTGCTTTTTGCTAATTCAGCCTTCGCTCCCGTGTTTTTCCTTCCGTCTCTTTTCCATACGGTTATTCTCAATTAATCCGGAGACTTACCGGCCCGCGTGATTTCCTGTTTTCCGCCGGAGTGTCGCTGTCAATTTCGAACACTGTCAAGGGAACACGTGCACGCGTTTCCTGGTGGCTGCACCCTAGACAGGCATCTGCTTCCGAATTCCTAGTTAAGGTATTAATTTCGTTCCAACGGTGTCAGTAGTTCGCAAGTTTCACCCCCTCGAGCAAATTAGTTATGTTATAAATCGCGAGGACGGTAAATGCAATCGGGAGTAGTTGGAAATGGAACGTTGTGGGCGTCCAGTAAGTAGGTTACATTTTCATCTGTCACATTTATTGCTATACTAAAACTGAGCTGCTTGCTTGCTGTACAGTCACGGGGTAGTTTCTCGGTTACATTTGAACTAGCAAGTGAGAGCTAATGTGGCCCAACGAGGGGCTAGGGTCTCATATGAGAACCAAATCGGAGGTAAACAACACGCAGGTTGCGTCTCAATTAACCATAGTTGCAACAATAGTAAAAGTTATGTGAATACTAATCGAGGTGGAGAACTAGTCATTGTAGCAGGTGCCTGTATTATATTTTGTGCTAGTGGCTCTCTAGTCAGCCTCTACGTATAAGCAGGTATGCAAGTGTTTCTGAACGCAGGTATGTATTTTGTGGGTTTTCAGTCAGTCAGTCACTATTTGAAAAACTATTATTTGAAATACTAGATATTGTTTGAAATATTATTGTTTGAAATATTATTGTTTGAAATATTATTGTTTGAAATATTATTGTTTGAAATATTATTGTTTGAAATATTATTGTTTGAAATATTATTGTTTGAAATATTATTGTTCGAAATATTATTGTTTGAAATATTATTGTTTGAAATATTATTGTTCGAAATATTATTGTTCGAAATATTATTGTTCGAAATATTATTGTTCGAAATATTATTGTTTGAAATATTATTGTTTGAAATATTATTATTTGAAATACTAGGTATTGTTTGAAATATTAATGTTTGAAATCTTATTATTTGAAATACTAGGTATTGTTTGAAATATTATTGTTTGAAGTACTAGGTATTGTTTGAAATCTTATTATTTGAAATACTAGGTATTGTTTGAAATATTATTGTTTGAAATACTAGGTATTGTTTGAAATATTATTGTTTGAAATCTTATTGTTTGAAATACTAGGTATTGTTTGAAATATTATTGTTTGAAATACTAGGTATTGTTTGAAATACTAGAAATACTGAAATACTTTTCTTATATTTCAATAAAATACTCATTTCACAATAGTATTTGTCTGAGTTACTATTAAAATATATATTTGAAATACTATCCTTACTAATATATAAAAGTGAAACGTTGTCTGTTTGTTTGTCTTTCTTTCACGCCTAAACGGCTGAACGGATTTCAATGAAATTTGGAATATACATTAAATACGCCCTCGATTAGATTATAGGCTATTTATAAATAAGCTATCTAAAATAATAAATAATAATAATAATTCCCGGGTGAAACCGGGTAACGGGTCAGCTAGTTTCTTTATATAACTACTATTTCAAGGAAAAATTTATTTGTCAAATCCTGTGTCCCTCGAAGAAATACAAATATTGATTTCTATTTATCTATTTCAAAAATCTATTTTCCCCAGCCCTGCGTCTAATTGTAAACCCCTAAAGTTCATACCTAATGTCTATCATACCAATCTAGTTAATAGTCACGCGATATTATGGCATCATACATTATTCAGAAACGGTGGCCCTTTCCCTGTCGGCGGATCGCCCATTTTCGTTGAAACTTTCAAAATTAGTGTCCCATTTTGTGCCGTTCCCTCCACCAGGTCGACTCCGTCATCGCGCCACGACTTCCCGGGAAACTGGGATAACTGGGTCATAGCCAGATATCGACATATTTCTCTGTCCCGCGCCTTTCAGCCCCCGCCACGCCTCTGTGGTTGCCCTCGACCCTCCCCCTGGGTCCATTCCACCCCCGAATTCGGTCTGAAAACAGACCTTGTCTCTCGCTGCTGAAGGGTGCTGAATTTATCGACGACGACATGGCTTCGTCTCGAAATTGCCGATCCATCTTCGAGCTACAGTGGTGGTTCCAGGGGAGGCTTCTTCCACAGATGGCTGCATAGTGGCCCTGGCTGGTGTTGCTCGCGGTTTCAACGACGTAATTTGATAAATGGGTGCGGTTTGGTGGTCCGATGATTCGGGTAATTTGAATACGATTGGAGCCGGGTATTTTAGTGCCATAAACGCCAGAGACTGTGCTCTGAATGTGAGCACAGTTACAGAAATGGTTTCATTAGTGTTCGAGTATGTGATAACAGAAAGGGGTTGCAGCTTCCAATATAAGTTTCATCGGATTCATTCTTTATTATTATCGAGTTGCTAAGTCGAATAATTCGAAAGAATTTGCAGGAAAAGATCACACACTGTTTCTGTTACAATATCAGATCTTCTAATTACGAAGAAAGAAAAAATTAAAACCGACTTCAAAAAAATAAAGTTGCAATAAAAATTAAAAAATAATTCTTTCCCTTATTTAATCTACGACTCATATTTTTTAAGCCGGCGCCAGATTTACACAGTGCAAATGATGAGGCACCGACTTGAAAAATATGAGTCGTAGATTAAATAAGGGAAAGAATTATTTTTTAATTTTTAGTGCAACTTTATTTTTTTGAAGTCGGTTTTAATTTTTTTTTTAAATTTTGTTTATTTTTGACTTTTTAGTTTTATATATATTGACACAACATGCTGAGGAGATATGCGCGTACGTACATAAAATAATAATAATTATGTGACAATAGTCTTTATTATTAACCATAACGGGCAAAATATTGGGCCAATGTTGATGCAGTGTAGGATGGGACCACCGGGGCATCGCCCCCTTTCGAATAAAAAAAAGATCCTCAAAATCGGTCCATATGCTGAGGAGTTATGCGAGGACAAACATATAAATTATTATTATTAACCATAACTGGCAAAATATTGAGCCAATATTGATTTAGTCTCGGATGGGACCACCGGGGCATCGCCCTCTTTCGAATAAAATAAAAGATCCTCAAAATCGGTCCATATGCTGAGGAGTTATGAGGGGACAAACATAAAAAAAAAACATACATACGGGTCGAATACATAACCTCCTCCCTTTTGAAGTCGGTTAAAAAAATGAGAAGACACCATTGGCATTTCAAGAGTTTTCTAGGCTTGCTTCCGTTATACGTGCACTTCTCTGACGCAATTTCTATCGCCTTTTCGATTTTTGCACCTGTACGTCAATTTACGCGGTTATAGATTGTGTAACCTTTACAGAGAATCCGATCAATTAGGATAATGAATTCATTGACGTTGTGCAAGGGTCAGGAAGTCTTAGAAGCATAGTGACAATTACATTTTCTATTTTCTGCAGCCTCAGACTTTCTGTAACTGTGAAGCATCTTGAAGGTATTATGTCTGGAAAGATTTTAATTCTGTGTAACTGTTCCTCGTTACAGTCGTTACGGGAAAATGTTTCATTTGTGCAGAATTGAAAGATTTTTCGTGACTATAAGACTATTTCGAATCAATAGCTTTCTCTAGATAATTCTATTATTCTACATCATTGCGGAGCGTCCCAGAAAATCCTGGATTTATTCATATAATATTGTGTTCCCATGAGTATAAAACTTATCTAAGTTGTTATAGTCATCTCCATAATTCGGCACTCCTAAGAAGCTTCCCAGTTCCCAGATATGTCTTCAATTTAAAGATAGCCTGTAGTTTTACCGTGACTATAAGCCCATATCAAATTATTATCCCCCTCTCGATAGTCACGCAAATGTCCATCACTAAAGAACTTCCCAAAAATATGCTTAATTTTTTAATAGTCTTTTGTTTTCTCGTGACTATAAGGCCATATCGAATTATTACCCCCCTCTCGATAGTCACGCAAATGTCCATCACTAAAGAACTTCCCAAAAATATCCCTAACTTTTTAGTAGTCTTTTGTTTTCTCGTGACTATAAGGCCATATCGAATTAGTATCCCCCTCTCGATAGTCACGCAAATATTCATCACTAAGGAACTGCCCAAACGTATCCCTAACTTTTTAGTAGTCTTTTGTTTTCTCGTGACTATAAGGCCATATCAAATTAGTATCCCCCTCTCGATAGTCACGCAAATGTCCATCACTAAAGAACTTCCCAAAAATATCCCTAACTTTTTAGTAGTCTTTTGTTTTCTCGTGACTATAAGGCCATATCGAATTAGTATCCCCCTCTCGATAGTCACGCAAATGTCCATCACTAAAGAACTTCCCAAAAATATCCCTAACTTTTTAGTAGTCATGTTTTCTCGTGACTATAAGGCCATATCGAATTAGTATCCCCCTCTCGATAGTCACGCAAATGTCCATCACTAAAGAATTTCCCAAAAGTATCCCTAACTTTTTAGTAGTCTTTTGTTTTCTCGTGACTATAAGGCCATATCGAATTAGTATCCCCCTCTCGATAGTCACCCAAATGTCCATCACTAAAGAACTTCCCAAAAATATCCCTAACTTTTTAGTAGTCTTTTGTTTTCTCGTGAGTATAAGGCCATATCGAATTAGTATCCCCCTCTCGATAGTCACCCAAATGTCCATCACTAAAGAACTTCCCAAAAATATCCCTAACTTTTTAGTAGTCTTTTGTTTTCTCGTGAGTATAAGGCCATATCGAATTAGTATCCCCCTCTCGATAGTCACGCAAATGTCCATCACTAAAGAACTTCCCAAAAATATCCCTAACTTTTTAGTAGTCTTGTTTTCTCGTGACTATAAGGCCATATCGAATTAGTATCCCCCTCTCGATAGTCACGCAAATGTCCATCACTAAAGAATTTCCCAAAAGTATCCCTAACTTTTTAGTAGTCTTTTCTTTTCTCGTGACTATAAGGCAATTTCGACGTACTCTCCACCTCTCATTATACTCACAATTTTCTCCAACCATCGAGCTCTCTAGAAAAGTCCTCGCTTCATAAATAAGTCACAGTTTTCCCGTGACTATAAGCTTTTCTAGAGGACTATAATCCAGAATTATAAAGTAGCAGAGGTTCAGAAATCGCGTCTAGGTTGCAGCAGGGAGGCTGCCGGCTCCCGCGGGAGCGTGGCCCTCTCGCTGTCGTCACTGCTGGCATTAACGTGTTGCTTTCGTCACCGGTGCCCTATTTTCCCCATTTCCCTCCGGTGGAAACTGCGAGCGATCGTGAAGTATGCAACCTTGACCCGCTCCTCGGGATCTCGTGCACGCGTCATGGCTGGCCTTTACGCGTGACGTGTTAGGTCAGTGATGCTTCTAATGCCCCAGCTCCTCCCCTTTCCCCATCACGTTCAGCGAGAAAGCTTAATCTCCGCAGACTCGCGAAGCAAGCTAAATGGACCTGGCGCAATCCGACTGATTTATTAAGAAATCGAAGGAACCGCAGCTGCATTATTTTACGGACTGAAGTTTAGTACTCCCTGGAAATTGAATTTTTCTGATGCAAAGAGTGAATCGACTACGGTCGTTGGTTCGAAATGGGTCGAAGGCTCAGATTATTTATAATGCGGCTATTTTTGTTTGGAACTGGGGTGTTTTCTCTGCGCTTCTTGCTTTTTAAGATCCCTTGGGGGACTCTGCTAGCGTTTAGTCAGAAATGCTTTCTTTTTGGCATCGTGCATTTAGTTCGTAGAACTTGGTCCCAATGATTTTGGAGTGACTACAAAAGGATACAAATTTGGGTTTCCGGTTTTATCCGGAATTTCGTAAATTTCATACTCTGGGGTTTCGTGTTCGTGTACCTGCCATTTGTTGCGCCTCCGAGGTGGAATATCCGCTTTTCCTGGGCTGGGAGTCGCACTTGCAGGGCCAATGACCATGACCTGACCCAGCCTGATCACTGCTGACCGCCATTCCCTGGGTCTTGCACTCATTGCGCAGGTCGGAGCGCGGCTTCTCTACGATCGACTCCTTTCCTTTGTCCACTTCCTGCATCGTACGGTTTTTCGTGAATTTTTTATTGATACCGAAGGTAACATAGGTGACTATATCTTTTGACCAAAATTTTTTTCCCCTGAATGAAGTTCGATTTAAATTTTAGGTAAAACAGTTTTCCCGGTTTTCCTTTTTCCTCTTTTTTTTTTTGAAGAAGAAAATAATATTTGTCGAAATTGCCCACATAAACAATTTCCCACGGCCGCTTAACAAACAGAGATGCATAAGGAAGCAATCTCTGAGCCATCGAAAACTCCGCCGACAGTTGTCATTAGAAAGCCAATGCGGTTTTTTCTGCAAAAATGAAACACGATGGAGGAATAACATTTCCAGGAAACAGTGTAATCACCACTATTATTGCTGTTTTATGGCCACCGTTCTACTGAACGATCTTTAATAATCCCCCGCGATTCGTATCATTATTTTATTCGAGAACCCCTGTTATTGTTGCTGCGAGGAGTATAATAATGCCTTGTTCGACGATGATTATTTATCGGGTGTGATATAATAATCGCGAAAGAGCGCTTTGCTAAAAATACCCCCGTGTGTGAGGTTAGAGCCGTCTCGTGAGCTGCGTTATTAAGCGCGATAAAAATGGGTGGATGGAAAAATGTCGCGCGCGGAAAAGGAGAAAATGGTCGTGTCAGTGACGTCATATTCATAGCGACGAACTTTGCTTTTTTCTCGCACCTAGATTGTCACGAAACTTGCGACCCTTTGGCGTTAATGGAAGTTCAAACAAAAGCAATCAACAATGGCCACTTTCTGTTGGAAAATATCCCCCCCCTTTTTTTTATCGTTTGGTCATGAATTTTATTGTAAGAATAACACACTTTGTGCAATTTCTCAAACAAACCACGTGACGGCTTCATAATACAAAATACTTCTTTTTGCCATTTTTACGACGAAATAATGAAATTTAAAGATTTTGAAATATGTGGCACAAAATTAATACAGAATATGTTCAGAGGCGAACAATAAAATATAGATACAAATATGTGGGGTCATTTTTGAAGATTGGCACAAATTACTTTCGTAAAAGAATAATCAAATCAATGGAACATTTTATTATTTGTGATTTTGCAAAAAATCTTACTGTGGCCACAAAATATATTTCAAGATACAGACTACTTTTGCAAATAAAGCGCAGAATATTGTACACTGTTGCACAAAATGGTGTCATTAGCGTGAGTGGTCGGTTTATCAATTTTTCGCACCGCTAGCCTCTCGTTATTATATTTTCAGAATCGTACGTAAGTTGAAAATTGCGTCGACTGAACTCCGCTGCAGGATGGGAATAAATTCGTCATCTGATGTGGTCGTAGTACCGTCATCTTGAGCGCCCACATTCGACCTTCGAGTAAACGGTGCACAATTTATTCCCTCCTTTATGCGTGCATTGGCGTCGACTGCAATTTTCGCAATTAACTATGATTAATGAACTACCACGTTTAATTAATAAAGCCCCTCCGAGATGCTCGGTATAATTCTGTGCGAAATCCACTACGTATAGTCACCCTCGAACCACGTCTAACAAATAATCGTCAAACAGAAAGATTTTAATTCCCTTATACTCCCAAAATTGTGATCAAAATTTTAAAACTCAGCATTCGCTATTTCTAACACGAAAATGAATTCTGTGCGTGCTCTCAACGAATATTCAGAGTCAATTTTCCCCAAATTCAAACGTGCTGTCGGTAAACCTTAGTACTCCACATTTTCAAAATATTTCTGGACGAGTATTCCATATTCGTGAATTCCTACTTTTTTAAAAAAACTTTTTTTTCAACTTATTGTTTGACAAAAATTCCATATTCGTGACTTCCTGTTGTTATTTTTTCATCCCTGGGAAGCAATTTCCACTTTTTTCAAAAAAACGAAGCGTCCGTCCAAAAAATCTCACTCCGCATTTTCAAAATATTTCTGGACAAGTATTCCATATTCGTGAATTCCTACTTTTTTAAAAAACCTTTTTTTTTTCAACTTATTTTTTGACAAAAATTCCATATTCGTGACTTCCTGTTGTTATTTTTTCATCCCTGGGAAGCAATTTCCACTTTTTTCAAAAAAACGAAGCGTCCGTCCAAAAAATCTCACTCCGCATTTTCAAAATATTTCTGGACAAGTATTCCATATTCGTGAATTCCTACTTTTTTAAAAACTTTTTTTTCAACTTATTTTTTTACAAAAATTCCATATTCGTGACTTCCTGTGGTTATTTTTTCATCCCTGGGAAGCAATTTCCACTTTTTTCAAAAAAAAAAAAAACGAAGCGTCCGTCCAAAAAAATCTCACTCCGCATTTTCAACTTATTTCTGGCCAAGTATCCCGTATCCGCGGCTTCCTCTTCTAATTCCCTGATCCTTGGGAAGCAATTGCCACTTTTCGTCGCAAAGACGCGCAAAAGGGACCCCACGGTCGCGGCTCCCTCTGGCCCGATTAACACCTCGCCGCGGCGCTGTGTACACGGCTTTAACGAGCAACGTCATCCCGTCGATCGGCGATCAGGGTCGTGTATTAGCATGCTCGGGTGTGCCTTCCGCGCCCACTCCCGGCCTTGAGCGTTCTATCCGTGTGAAACGCGGCGAGGGATGAGGAGGAGCGACGAGATGTCAAGGAAGGAATGCTAAACGCGGAATGCAGGTCGTGTTGCAGCGCGAATCTTTCCCGCCACGTGCTCGATATAGCATGCCGTTGCTGGTTCGATCGCGAAAAGCCCCGGGAAACGGCGGAACTGGTCGGTCTCATTGGCACACCTGGTCACGTCCGTGGAGTAACGCGTGAACTCACCGTGTGATGTAATTGTGATCATTGTTCCTTGAGTCATTCATTTCGTTCGCTGCTCCTCAGTTAACTGCGATCGATTGTTTCTTTTGGGAAGATTTCATGCACATTGAATATCCATGACCCCATGGTTTTATGGTCTGTCGCCTGATAGTCTCATATAGCGAGGTACTCTTAGCTCTCTGTTCACTGTTGAGAGGGACAAGATGGTCTTTACTGTGACTATAAGGTTGTTTGGGAGTATTCCCAGCTTCGCAATCAGCGTCTGATTCTCTACATTGATTAAGTTTGCCGAGAACGTCGTCAGTTTTTGAGTAGGTCATCGTTTTCCCGGGACTATAAGCCTTTCGAAAGGACTATAAGCCACAGTTTCGTTTATAAGATCTGTATATAAATTAAACGGTCTGTATTATTCCTAGAGTCTGAATGGTGCTATTGGATAGTAGAGTCGGTTGTACAGTACAGTGATGAGTATAATTCAGTAGTCTAATATTAGATAGTAATCCTACGAGTAACAAGTGCCACTGCTACAGTCTTCCTGCCTAACTGTTCTACTTCACTGATCACAGTCGCGCAATACAATAGCCCTGCCTCGACAGTGCAATGAGAATTGTAGTCGAGTAGGGTACTACGTCTAGTCATGCGATGAAGATATTCTAGTCCAGTGGATCTAATTCTACAGCTTTCTACGACTTCTTTAATCCTATTCCTGTAGTCTACTGATCTTGGTGGTGTTTACAATCCCTTCGTGACTATATATCTGTACGCTAGTGATTCAAACTGTGATCAGTAACTCCCAGCTCAATAGTCTTCCCGGCAAACGGTTTAATGATCTGGCTATAATAATTTAACAGCCCAATAGTCGCCGCTTTGGGGTCCAGTAGTCACTAGCCTACAGTTCAATAGTCACAGACCAACTAGTCTATAGTTACATAGTCACAGCCCAACTAGTCTATAGTTACATAGTCGCAGCCCAACTAGTCTATAGTTAAATAGTCACGGCCCAACTAGTCTATAGTTAAATAGTCACTAGTCTATACTTAAATAGTCACTAGTCTATAGTTAAATAGTAACTAGTCTATAGTTAAATAGTCACTAGCCTATAGTTCAATAGTCACAGCCCAACTAGTCTATAGTTAAATAGTCACTAGTCTATACTTAAATAGTCACTAGTCTATAGTTAAATAGTAACTAGTCTATAGTTAAATAGTCACTAGCCTATAGTTCAATAGTCACAGCCCAACTAGTCTATAGTTAAATAGTCACTAGTCTATACTTAAATAGTCACTAGCCTATAGTTAAATAGTCACAGCCCAACTAGTCTATACTTGAATAGTCACAGCCCAACTAGTCTATAGTTAAATAGTCGCAGCCCAACTAGTCTATAGTTAAATATTCACTAGTCTATAGTTAAATAGTCACTAGTCTATAGTTAAATAGTCACTAGTCTATAGTTAAATAGTCACTAGACTACAATTAAATAGTCACTAGTCTACAGTTCAATGTCCCACCCCTATAGTCAACCACTCAACTTGTATTTAACGAGGGGCAATCACAGCAGGCGGAAGTGCTTGTACTATTTTTTTTTTTCAAACGATGTTTGTCAACGTGTTAGCGCAGAGAGGTGAAAAGTAAACCACCCAAAGTAGGTAAATTCACAGGATGACCATTTCTGAGGCCTGCCTACTATTTACCATGGAAACTGGTCGACGTTAAACCGGCTTTTCACTCGCACGTCACCACCCGTCGTACCGTTAGGCCGCCGATCTTCCTTTCTTCGATTTCGCCCTCCGTTTTTCCCTTTCGAGGACTGTCCCCACCTGCACCAGGTAGAGATTCCCCTTTTCTGATCCTCCACGAACACGTGGGAGGGTGTTGACCTGGCGCACGTCGCCCCCCCGCTCACTTTCGTTGACTTTCCGTCAAAGGAAAGCCAACCCTCCCAACTCGATTCTCAGAATTCGTTTCAAAGCCCTTCACCCTTAGGAAATAACAGCAAAAATGAAAATTACACACCGTTGCTTTGTCAATATTGCTGTCTGTAAATCTACCTTTATTTCATCCACTACTAATCTCTGATTCCTCCTGTTATATTATTTCTTCCAGTGGACGTCAGAGAAGGAACCATTTAATTATCTCAGATTTGGCAGGTGATTAATGGTACTTGCGAAGTAGTGTAGAATATTAATAGCGAGCTGTTTTCTTTAAAACGCGAAACAAGTCGCCACCGAACAGTCCCTTGCCCAGGATTCAGTTATTTCGTGGAACTGCTCGGATTTTTTCTCCCAGAGGGGTGGAAGTAATCTAATCCCCCATGGAATGCCACGGTTGTCCATCTTCCCAGCGGGCACGGGGTCTGTTCCAAGCCACCCTGCCCTCTTCGGACACAAATTCCTCACAGGTGGAATCCTGGACTATGCCACGTTCACGCGTGACTGCGAAACCAGGGGAAAAACCAGAAACTGTTCGAAATCTTTTTTTCATTTCAAAACTCCACGACTCTGTAACAACAGTTATGTTACTTCTAAAGGCAGCACATATCATTCTACCATTCCCGTTCGTACCTCTATTCTCCACCTGTGTAAAAAGTAGCAACTTTTTACGTCCAATAAGATGCAGAACTTTTCATGGGGTACGTGGCTGTTAGAATTCAGCCCCCCTTTCTACCCTTTAGAGCGAGAATAAGCCCTCTCTGCTCCCCGGTCACGTTTAGAGAGGAGCTCTCCTCTGGAAGAAGGGGATGACTGACAAAGCAGAAATCCGCGTGAGAGACGCTACGCGAGCGTGAGAGAAATTACCAATTAACCTTCCGTGACGGCTAATTAAAAGCTGTATTTTTTATGGACACGCCTGGCGCGGTCAGCGATGCACGGGAAGCGTGGCAGAAATTTATATACATACTGATCAAAATAATTGGACGGATTCGTGCGGCTGTGGAATGACCCTAATACGAGGAATGAAAAAGAAACATCATTTTTCTAATTTTAATTAGAATTAGAACCATTCTAGCCTTCTGTTGATAAAAGGGAAAAAACATTTATCGCTCGGCTGTGCTTTCAATTTATCGGGGGGTGAAACTAAATTTCTGGCTGCGCAAATAGTAGGGTGAAACATCAAATATATGTCAACACAGTTAGCAGGGACTTTTGAGTGACCTATCAGAGTGCGAGTTCGAAAGGAATTGCAGCTTCCATGTCAATTGCCACTCGTGCAGGAGACAGAAAAAAATTGGAAAAATCGGCTTTGTCGGTCCCTCTCGAAAGTGCTCGATAAAAACGAGCGAGGGGACGTTTCGGAATTAATCGATTCGTTCGATTCGACGAATGGGAGTACCTGTCCGCGTGCAGCTGGGCCTCCAGTGCAAAATGCAAGAGAGTGATGTTTTGTTGGACCTGCCCCCTTCTCCGCGTTGTCCGTCTCGTCGGACTCGTTGCAGCAATCAGAACATTTTGTTATGGTAATTTCGAGACGGCCTATGGCCGACGTGCGTTTCACAAAAGACGCAGTCTGCGATGTCGGTCGCGATCTTTGCGAATGCTACACCGTGAGAAATTTCGTCCTCTCGGCGACCGGAATCTAGCGACTCTATTTTAAGAATATTTATTTAAAAAATCCCCCTTCTGTTTTGAAATATTTCAGCGTGTATATTGTAAGTTATAATCGTGATTTTTCCAAAATTGCGCGATAAAACTTGGTGGAAGAAATTGCGCCACTTCGAGGCGCGAAATATTACCCTATTTCGTGACCTCATTCAATTTTGGACCGTGGTTCGTGGCAAAATGGAGCGCCAGGCGATTACTCGCCACGAATACGAGCAAGAAGGGTGGAATAGATTTTTGTCGCGCGATGTTTCCTTTTCGAGGAAATCGAGTTTGATGACGGTTGCTCGCACGCGTGTTGGACGAGTGGCGCCTCGGTGGCTATTCGCGAGGATCATTGCTTTAGTTCAGTGAGATATTTGTTTTATTAAGTGTATTAGAATGATTTATTGCATTAAGTCTTCTTAGAGTGAGTTATTTATTTAAGTGGGAATTTCTGAGCTTGTCGGTTCATGAATGTTTAAAAGAAATGGGGTTTGTCATTTAGAAAATACTTGTAATTATGATTCAACATTTAAATACGATACGTCCTTAAATTTAAATAGAATTTATACCTTTCGTTTCAAAATTTATAACTTCACTAATGATTCATAAAATTCAAACTTATCGTTTGGAAAATATATTTGTCATAGTCAATATGAAAAGAATTTCACGATAAAGTGTGAAAAATATTTTATGTTCGGATTCCTATTCGGTGTAATTCGAAATTCTATCATTCCAAATATTTGAATACACCTAATTAAATGAATAATGTTCGAATATTCGAGTACTCCTAATTATTCGAATATTTGAGTACTCCTAATTATTTGAATATTTGAGTACTCCTAATTATTCGAATATTTGAGTACTCCTAATTATTCGAATATTTGAGTACTCCTAATTATTCAAATATTCAAGTACTCCTAATTATTCGAATATTCGAGTATTCCTAATTATTCGAATATTCGAATACTCCTATTTATTCGAATAATGTTCGAATATTCGAATACTCCTAATTATTCGAATATTTGAGTACTCCTAATTATTCAAATATTCGAATACTCCTAATTATTCGAATATTCGAGTATTCCTAATTATTCGAATATTCGAATAATGTTCGAATATTCGAATACTCCTAATTATTCGAATATTTGAGTACTCCTAATTATTTGAATATTTGAGTACTCCTAATTATTCGAATATTTGAGTACTCCTAATTATTCGAATACTCCTAATTATTCGAATATTCGAGTACTCCTAATTATTCGAATATTTGAGTACTCCTAATTATTCAAATATTCAAGTACTCCTAATTATTCGAATATTCGAATACTCCTAATTATTCGAATATTCGAGTACTCCTAATTATTTGAATATTTGAGTACTCCTAATTATTCGAATATTTGAGTACTCCTAATTATTCAAATATTCGAGTACTCCTAATTATTCGAATATTCGAGTACTCCTAATTATTCGAATATTCGAATACTTTTACTTATTCGAATAATGTTCGAATATTCGAATACCCCTAATTATTCGAATTATTCGAATTTTTACAGCTGTATTGCATACAGTACGTAGACCAATAAAGAGCAAAAATTTTGAACTGTTTTTTCTCGAAAACAAAAGTTCAGGGGAGAAAATATTATACCACATTTTCGATGTAATTTTGAACGAGGAATCACCCTCCCTATATTTTACCACTCATTTGCACATATTTTCATTAAAGAATCACGAAAAATGAAGGTTCAGCTGCATTGTGTTGTACACATGATCGTGGATTTCTGTATCAGTTTCTGAAGTAGGACAAGGAGTTTCGCCCTGGCCAGGATTAGCTTCTGTAACAGTGGCAATTAAGTGGACACAGGGGTCGCGAAAGGAACAACAGGTGGCTGAGCACGCAGCCCTCGAAACGTTTTCCGAAATAAATTCCTGTTCTTAGTATAAATCCTACCAACTTGATGCTGGCATTTAAATTGTAGAGGCTTAATTAATGACCACTGTGAGCGGAATGTTTTGTACTGCATGTACTGAATATCGTTGATTCGACCGAGTGTTTTAGCGAAATTAAGTATCGCGAGGTTCTTCGTACCGAAGGGATGACATAGCGATTGGTAGTTAATTAATTATTGGCGGTTTATTGGGTTTTTCTGAAAAATGTTCGAGGTTGTCTGTTGATTGCAATTTGATTAAACGAGAGCAGGAATTTTAATTAACGAACGTAATTGTCGCTGACTGGCTCCTGGTAATTTTAAGTGTCGAGTGATTTATGAATAGATTGGGTAGTTCGAGGTTTGATAACGAGAATAAATTGGACTGTTGATTATTCAATAAATAAACGTAAAATTGATGTGTTTCCAATAACACCTCAGTTATTTATATATAATTAATCGAAGCCACCGATCGTGGCAATCATTTGTTTGCATAGTTTAGAAAATTTGAGAATCTTATTCTATTTCTAGATAGTTAAATAACAAATTAAAATTAAAATTAAATGAAGAATGTCTACACATTTCGAAAATGAGTTTACTTCCAAATTAATACTAAATTCTTGCAATATTTTTTGGAAAATCTTTTAATTTATAATAGAAACTTTAAAAACAAAGGGAAATTACTGATCCTAATTTGAAGTTTACTTGTATTGTCGCCTAAAAAAAAAAAAATAAAGAATTATACTCAGTTTTTAAGTTTTTAAGATTGTAGTTTTTATTCTTTTCAAAATTTCCGGTTTCGATGGTCGTTTGTATTCTAGAAGTAGTTGACAGAGGCTTATCTCAGTAAAAAATGAGGTCGAACGATAGCGAGAAACCGAAATCCGCGAAAGTGGACGTCGCGATATGCATTCTGATAGGATTACTGGAATTCGTCGGCGAAAATTTCTCAGCAAAAGTTCACGAAATGAGGTTCGGTTAGAGGATTCTCTGGTTCCTGAGCTGCCGCGAACGAGATTGCGAATTCCTGATTAACAATCGTCATTGGACTTCCATTCTGCGGAGACTTTTTCATTCATAAAACTACGGGAAATCGAAGTATTCGGATAAAACATTGTTGAAAAACTATTCCTCATCGATTTCCTTTATCACTGAAATTAAAATCTGGGAATACAGGGGGTATATTTTTATTCAAGTCAAAGTAAATAATTTTTCTTTCCTTTCGGTTTGCAAAACATTTTTCACGATGCCATAAAAATTACCTAGATTAGTGTAATTATAAATGATGGTAGTTATATCATATGTCTAATTGTTACTCGTTTTTCTGTTTCAGGTGAGTTACATTGTCGACATACTTCCAGTGGAACGGCATACATTGTGGTTCGAGCGAATGGTATCTCTCAACACATTTTTCATTTTTTTATTCCCAAGAAATTATCAAAGATCATCATAAATGCCCCTCGATGAAGATTCTGGTTCGTTATCGTCCTTTTCCTCTTGCTTGAAAATTCCGCAACTCAACCTACCAACATTATCACATCTGCATTCAGAGTTTTAAAAATTTTAAAAATTTCGATATTACACGTACCTACGCTGTACAAAATTTTCACGAATACCTCCACCTTTTCTAACCCCTCTTGTATTCCCCATTATTCGCCTCCAATTTACGTGTTACAAATCTTGCACCCAAAAATTACAAAATTTTCAAAAAAAAAAAAAAAGAAAGGTCGATAAACAACTCTCCTCCTTTCATAATATATCCTCATTAGAAATCTATATTTCACTCTCCCCTTGCATGCTCGGAAATCCAAATTCCCTGAACGAAAAAATTTCTAAATTCGAAACGACGTATTTTGAAAAATAAATGCGTCGGCGGAATGCTTGCGACACAGAGCACTAGATTCGCTAAGAGAGCGAGCGCAGAAGTGGGTGAGCGAGTGGCAGGCAAAAATATAAATAAACAGAAAAAAAAAAAAATACAAGCTCGACAGAGCGAGAGTGACGATAAAGAGCGACGAAAACAGAAGAAGGGAAGCCTTGATGCGTGGCGGAGACCTCGCGATGCTCAACGAAGCTTCACGCGGCTCTGTAATCATGTCCGGTTTCCTCCGCGCTGCCAGCAGACATCAGAGACACCGACCAGGCCTCCATTAGAGCCGAGGATCATTAAAAACGCAAAATAATAAACAGCAACGCTGGGGGACCGTTTTACGCGATAGCGGGCGCGCGCCGATAGAAAAACGAAAATGGTGTTCCAGCTCCCTCTGGGCCAGAGGCAAATGAAGATGTTGAGCCTCGCACG
Organism: Andrena praecox; assembly: GCA_963932275.1. Lineage (NCBI taxonomy): Eukaryota > Metazoa > Arthropoda > Insecta > Hymenoptera > Andrenidae > Andrena > Andrena praecox. The sequence continues at coordinate 34,789,325 of OZ010728.1, forward strand.
GTTGGATGCCGCGATTTTTCGAGATGCTTGTTTTTTGTCATGCAGCGTGGAGAAAAAATGGCGCTTCGACTGTGGGAATAATTGGCTTATTGTATTATGCGTTCGAGGTCCGGTGCGTTTTCCTTGGGGATTCACGTAGAATTGCTCGAGGACTTATAGTGCTGCTATTGCGCGGAGTATTCGCAGGATTTTTGGTTTCTTTGAAAGCGTGGCCGGGGAAAGTAGAAAATGTTAAATACGTCTTTTTTTTTAGGGAGGATTAAGATTTTTAAAGTATATTTTTGGAAGATGCAGGTTTTCAGTCTGTCAGGGGTTTTCAAATGTTTTTGGTTGAAAATGGCAACGAGTTTTTTGTGACTTAATTATTTTATTGAAAAGGCAGAATTTTTTAAAGTAGTTTTTTGAAACTCTGTTCCCGATTTCGAATTATTCGCGGTCGAAGTTGCAGCGACAAGAGCCCCCTTGCGCGGTGCCAACTTGAAACGCGGATAATTCAGAAACTATGAACAATTTTAAAAAAGGGTCGCTTCACAAAATCGTTTTCTTTTTGACTGAAGAATTTTATTGTCGCAAGAGTAACCTGTAATATTTTTAATAAACTGCAGTCGCGGGCAACAGAACAGCAAGAAAATTTTTCCAAAATTTTCCTCCCACAAAATTTCAGTAGAAAGAGGCACTGCAAATGTGAAATACTCGCTCTCAACTTTGACAGAAAATTGCGGGGAAAAAAGCGTCGAATAATATCAGATAATTTCTGTACTTTTGCCTGAAGAATCTCGCGGATCGAGCGCAAAGCGCAGAAGGGGTACTGGAACGTGAAGAAGTTCCACATACCCGCTGCCAATTTCCATCATTCATGAGCCGAAGAGAGGTAGCGACTTGGAGAGCAATTATTCTTTAAAATTGCCTCATTTTTCTCTCGTTATGTGCGTCATTCGATGCTGTAACCCGAGAGAAAAGGAATTTTACGTATGAAAGGAAAGAACTCCCGTCGCCATCGAGCCACTCAGTGTCCTACCGTTTCGCACGCAAGAAGAGGAGCGGCGGCGGTGGTTTCACTGGGAGGCGATTGTTCAAGGCCGTTCGGTGCATGTGCAACCGATCGGCTCACGTTTTCTTTTGTCACCGTGTTCCCTGATCCTCGGGCCCGCGGCTCTTCCATGGAATTGCTCACTCGACCGGTATTTTTACCAGTCATTGCAGGCCTCGCCGTGATCCGCCACTCCGCATCGCGTGTTCTGCTTTACAACACTGGAGGGACAGTTGCTCCCCTACTGCCTTGTAGCCTTCAGTTTTTGCAGAAATGCGTTGTTCTACCCTTGGCGGGCAACCGAAGGGACATTTAAGATTTTATTAGTTATTTCGGACTGGGTATTAATAGTGAAAAAAATATATCTGTATTGGTAAACTGTAGAAGGCTTTCATCAGTTTTTTTAATTCAACTCGTACACTTCTGCGTGAATATTTAAATTTGTATTTGCTGGCGGAAGTTAATTTTGCAAAAAAAAAAAAAAAAATTGAGGCAATGTGTACAGAATGCGTTTTGTTTGTCAGCCATATTTTTGGTAAAATATGCAATCAGCAACCATTCGTACCTCGGTTTCGAATTATTCATTTTCGTAACGTGTCGTTATTGGTAGTTATGGAAATACGCTTTTTTGAAAACTTTCGAGTGAAAAGGTCGCTGACAAATGCTGCCGGTGAATATTAAAGACTCGATGCTGCGGGGCACCAAATACGCGCAATTAGAATCGTGCGCTTGCGGCGCTGGTTTCGGTGACGATGAACGCCTTGATGACGGTGTTCTTTTGTGCGAGGGAACACAATGCGTAATTGCGGAGGCACGAGGATGCGGTAGCCTCAGCGGTCAGGGACTCAAGTGTTACGAGCGAACAGATGTCTTTCTTCTTGGATTCCCATTTCGGGGAACAGTTCAACTGGCCCAGCAAATTGTCGCTGCGTTCTGGGACCTTTGATCTATATTTTGCGCAGAGAATCGTGAAATAAGGATTTTCAATATTTTCCTCAATATTCCAGGCGGTTGAAGTACCTAAATTACAAAATTAGGAGATAATGATATGTTTAATGTAGAACGATCTCGGCTCCCGGACCAATGTGCCGGCAGGCACCCAACTTACCCTAGTAGCATTTTTGGTTGGCCACCGGTTGCCAACAGTTGGGAATTAGTTTGGATATAGGGTAGAACCCCCAATTACTGACACCTACCCAATTACTGTCACCTTAAGCTATTTTACTGAAAATAACGAATAAATAAACGTTGTAAAGTCATACAAAAAAAGAATTATGTAATTCAACCTATAATCTATACGTTAGACAATGCACCACTTAATATTTTTTTTTCATTAATTTCTATAAGACGATACAAAATTTTAATTTGATGACAACAGTGGAAATGGCTACTTCCTTACTAGTGAAAGAGAAAACAGAGCACTAAAGAAAGGGCTATAATTACTATGTTTAAATTATTTACATAATAAACAATAATTGTTTAGTACAATATAAGTATCATAGAAAGTCACAACGATCGTAATATAACGATTAATTAAGCCTTTTTAATTAATATATGGGTGATAGTGATTGGTACAAGCGTTTCAAGCATTTTGGTATTACTGTCATAGCAGTGGTTGCTCATGTACATGAGATGACATAACCGTAAAATGAGTAATAAACAGTATTAGGTTAGCTGGCAGTAATTGGGGTGTAATTCAGTCACACACGTTTTAGAGGTGTCAGTAATAGATCTAGAAATATGTTTTTTAGATTAATGAATTTATATATAAAAATATAAATTCTAAGACCCACAAAATGTTTTTCATGAAGTAAACATATTAAACCATAATAAATAAAATAAAAAACTTATACTTTTAGTCAATAAATACAGATACTATGTAATAATATTAGAGTCAGTCCTTAATGCGTCAGTAATTGGGGCTCCTACCCTACTTAGTGTTTGTGCCTACAAATTCCCAACACAGGGCCTACGACAAAAAAGTTACGACATTTTGCCAACGAATATTCAATGTTGGGCCTACAATTGTTATGGTTGGTTAATTAACAAAAAGTTACGACAGTTTGCCTACGAATATTTAATGTTGGGCCTACAATTATTATGGTTGGTTAATTAACAAAAAGTTACGACAGTTTGCCTACGAATATCCAATGTTGGGCCTACAATTACTATGGTTGGTTAAATAACAAAAAATTTACAACGATGATTAAATGTCGTCTTACAAACGTTAGAAAATTTGCTACATCAAAAAACCTGTTGTGATTTTTCTTTTCTTATTTATAAATACGTAATGAGGACGTCTGTCTTAAGACAAATGTGAAATTTTAAGGAATGAGTCTAAAGGTCGGGTGATGATATTTTGTAGAATATTTCGCGTCACTGCACAGTTTTCATAAACAATTAATACTGGTTATGTAACTAGAAATTATAAGTGTTTACAAGGAAGTGTGTTGGTCAGCTGCGAACAGCGGTTGCTTTGTAAGCGGAAAGTTTGGATTCGATTCTCCTCACCGCGAATTTTTTTTTTTCCCCCTAAACCAGACCTGAAGAAGACGTATTTACGACGTCGTTTGAAGTTCTTTAAGACGCCTTCTGGACGTTTTTAAGACGTCTTTTGGAAAGAAGCCTTCAGTTGGGCCCAGTTGGGCCTATGGAAAGAAACCTTCGGTTGGGCCTTCGTGTTAAGTGACGTTGGGCCCACGTTGGTTACAATCATTGGCCCATTTAAAAATAGCGCGACACTTCAACAGTTGGCCAACGGATAACACGTCATGGGCCCAACAAACTCCCAACAAATAAATGCTACTAGGGTATATGCCTAAGAGGGTCGCTTCATCTTTCGTTTCGCGATTTCAGATGGTAATGATAGACAGTATTTGTTTATAAAATGCCAAATATTTGACGTCTTCAACAATAGAAGAGGACTTTTAGCATTAATAAATTCTTTTGACTCGTTTTGACTTAAGAAAAACAGGTTTCAGCATATTGCATTAGGGCACAGCTCCCACTTTATCACTCCAATATTAGGTCAGTTTTAGGAGTTTATTTAAAAAAAAAGTAAACGTCATAGTGTTAAAAAATTTTTTAGGTTGTATTTGTACATCATTGAAGACAATAAAAATTATTTTTTGCATATTATCTGACTTCAACAAACCAAGAATATTCTTAAAATTTATAAGATTGTTCATGGAATCATCTATGGTTATAGCAAAATATTGTAACCAACAAACTTAAAAAAAGGGTAATTTTACGAACAAAAATGTTTGTAAAAAGAGGAAGATTGGTCGAAAAGTTGTGATCGTAAATTCCGCAGATTTTTTTGTATCACCAGGATGCAAAACAAATTTGATACCTATTATCTACAATGGTGTACAAACGCAGCTCAAAAAATTGTTTAACCCCACGACATTTACTTTCTTTTAAATAAAATCCTAAAAATGACCAATTCTCGGAGTGATTTGATAGGAGGATGCCCTTAATACAACTATGCTGTCGTTTAGTGATTTCCTATTTTACAAGAATCTCCCGACGTGTTCACCAAATTATAGGTAAGCCAAACTTAAAAATTACATGTTTCTACAAATGCACGTATCATCTTTCTATTGTGAAGCCCGGATCCCCAAAGCAACCGAAAACTTCGACTCCTACAAAAACACGTCCCGCGTGATCCAACCCACGAACCATCAAGAAGTCACCCAGAGAAACTCAAAGAAACCACCCTCCGTGGCACCATAGAGCCGTTTCACCCTCCCTGGCCCAAGAGCACAAAAGCTGTTCCCATCGACTTCGGATACCCCTCAAACACTCCCCCTTTCCACAGCCCCAAAAACGCCGAGAGGCCCTGATTTCCTGGTCCCGCGGACAAGGAGGGGCAAAAAAGGGATCGGGTTGCTGCGGAGGACGTACCGCGAAGCAAGGAAGCCCGGCTGGGCTGCGTGCAGCAGCTACAGCCTTGAACTTGAACCCGAGAACAAGGCAGAAGCCGCACCGGCGGTCATCCTCGGTTTCTGGGTTGATCCGGGTCAGGTGTGCCTCGCCAAGGTCCGCCGAATCGAGGTTAGGGCTGGATCTCTCTCGCCGCGACCCGGTCTACCTGCGATCCTTGGTCGAGTCCCTCGGACGACCCCCGAGCGAGGGGGCGCGCACGCGCGCCTCGTTTATTCTGGAAACGGGACAGCTGCCGTTCTGCATCCTGCCCCTCCCGCGCCGCTTCCTATCGTCCAGCTTCTCACCCTGGCGGCGACCTTGGCCCGACTTCAGGTGGCCCCCGCCCCAGAGCCTGCGAGCCGCCGGGGAGGAAGGAAGACGCCTTTGTCTCCTGCGCGACAGGATTTCGCTGTTTTTAGGCTGGGCGCCTCTCGCGCTGCCACCCTTTTCAACCTCGCACAAGTGTTTCTCGGTGGTTTTCGGTGATTATCGCCGGGGTTCAAAGGGATGTCGCGGCGGGGAGGGAGTTGGGGCTGCTTCCTGGTCGCGTTGAAGGCTCTGCTGGAAATTAGGCTGTTTTGGGTGAAGTGGAGCGGAACTCCCTTCATCTCTTTTGTGCAGCGGTGTGGTGGACGACCTGGAAACTTATTGTTGATTTAAATATGTTTTTTGGGGGGGCAAGGGGATGATGCTTTTCGGTACTAATTTGTAACGTTTGGGGGTCAGCTTAAGAATACTAGCAGTAAATTAATAAATAAATAAAAATAAAATAAAATACTAAAGAAATGGATTTTTGTAAAATGGAACGATCGGAGTCCTTTAAAAGTAGGTGAAACTCAATTTCAAACTTTGAAACCTGTTATTTGATTTGAGGCATTGCAGAGCCAATTGGAATACATTATTGCTACTAACAAGGAGAGTATTTTAGGTGTCCGCCTCCGATCATTTTGGTTTTTGGATATGTTATAGAGGACCGAAAAATAAGAAATACGTGTCTTTTTATTTTTCCTCGTTTTCATATTTAGGGGGTGAAAACTGCGTTCAAAGTTAGGGTTGAAAAATCATTTTTGTGGACTTTTTGAAAATCTGGTGAGTCAGTCATATTTCGCATTCAAAGACACAAAATTTGTCCGTTGACACTATTCCCCTATCTCTAATAGTTCTCGAGATATTCCACAAAAATGATTTTTTAACCCTAACTTTGAACGCAGTTTTCACCCCCCCAAATACGAAAACGGGGAAAAATAAAAAAACACGTATTTCTTATTTTTCGGTCCTCTATAACATATCCAAAAACCAAAATGATCGGAGGCGGACACCTAAAATACTCTCCTTGTAAGTCAATTTCGAAAAAAATGTGGGATAGTCCATTGTTGAATGCAAATGAAAGTTAATAGTAGCATTTCACGTTGGCACTCATCGGTATTATAAGTGTTGAGAATAATCGTAGAATCTAATGACCTTTGTCAAAATTGGCTCATCCATATCTGAAATGTAGGCAAGCCTCGTATAACGCGGTACTTAAACCACGCTGTTTTGAAATCGAGGTAATAACCCTCGCATTACGCGCGCAGTTTTGACGTTTTTAGATTTTTATGATTTGCACGTTAACTTATATCAATTACATACATGAATTAGATAAAAATATATTCTTGCTTGTCACGTCAATGTAGGCTATATAATTTTTAAAACAAGCACCCTTAACGCACCCGGGGAATTTTTTTTCGCCAATCTTTCTGTAAATTTTTAGACCTTCATATTAAAATTTAAAAATTTTAACCAAAAAATCGCTTTTTTCCACAATTATTTTTTCAACTACCAATTTCGTCACATCAAAATTCACATTTCTAGAAAAAATACAAGTAAAATTCAGAATTAAAAAAATCAAAATCTACAATTATCACTCAAAAGTTAAAAGGTTCAAGAATTCGAAAATAACTAAAAAATGACGCTTGGTGCAGTGAACCCCATGTGACCAAATTGTGATTATAAGATAGCAAGACCACGAGGGGTGAAAATAATTTTAAAAAAAATTTGGAAACTAACCCCGTTTTTCTATTAAATCCGACTGTCAGTCTCGCATAACGCGATTTATATAACGCGCCATTTTCGTGGTTACCTGTACTCTATTCATACCTATATCTCCATCGACTTTACATCAGAATTTGACTCATTATAGTTACCGCATATAATGCGCGCTGCATTGCATCGAGTAGCCGAAGAGTACATTGGCACTAAAAATCGAAAACATGCACGCAGACAGCGTCTAAAAATAACGCTTAGCACGGTATTAATTTGCCCGATGTCACGTTGTCAGAAGGATCGCGGGGCGGGGAGGGAGAGCGGGAAGGAAACGTTGCATTTTTTGCACATAGACGACCTGGATCGTCTATCGGCGCGCACGTGTGCAAACCGAGGGAATGCGAATGAACCTTAAGCCTCGCGCGCATGTGTGCCGAAAGTGAGTCACCGCCGGCTTCTTTCCAGAAATACGCGGCTCTGCTTGGCAATACCCGCCGATATACGAGTGAAGCTCATCGGATACCTGGAAACGCTCTGACACTGTCCAATACTCAGCTCCCAACCGTGGCAAAATGTTCCAGAAGCCTCAGTGAAGGCGCGGACCGTCGTTCTGCGAGGATTCCTTAAGTCTGACCAAGTAGCAGTAATTTTACCAACTGTGGAAGATAGTTCGGCTGTAGGTAGAATAGAAAAGGTCATCGCACAGAGAATTATTTGAAGTTTAAAAAGCTTCTTTGGTGCGGTGATGTTAATTCTGGTGGCTTGACCCTACAGTGCACACGTAAATTAAAATTAGTGGTATAACAAGGCGGTTTCTAACCGAAATTTGAGTTTTCGGGAGTGCGGAAATCCAAATTTCAGTTTCGAGGGAGGGGGAAATCCAAATTTGGATCCTATCCCCTCCCCAAAATTTAAATTTAGATTCCCCACTCGAAACTCAAAATTGGATTCCCCCTCCCTCAGAACTCAAAATTGGATTCCAACTCCCTCAAAACTCAAATTTGGATTTCCCCCCTCAAAAACTCAAACTTGGGATTTCCCTTCCCTCAATTTTCAAATTTGGATTTCCCCCTCCCCAAAACTCAAATTTGGATTAGAATCCGCTTTGTTCTACTACTAAAATTACACCATTGCACACGTTGGGCCTCACTGGCCCATATCTCCAAACCTAGGAACGTATGGACGTTTTAAAAAAAAAACATATTTTTAGACTGCACCTAATCTACTACACTCAATCTTTATTAAGAAAAATATTTATAACGATATGAAATACTGAACAAGTATCGCTTTAACACTACGGGTCATCGTTATCTGAATCTTTTTCAATATCTGGGGAACCAGCTTACAGACAGCTACACAAGAGATATGGTACAATTTATTTAAAAGGCACCCTTTTTATATTCATTTAACTTGGGCCCTTCAGGCCCCACGTGTGCACTGTAGGGTTAAGCTCCTGTTTTCTGGAAAAACTCTGTATAAAAATTCTCCTAACCAATAGGAGATATGCTGAGAACTATGAGCCATTCTAATTTGCCAAGGATTCCTATTTGCACACTAAAAACTGAACTAACAAGTTCTGATGTAGTTAGTCCACCATCATCACGAAGGAAGTATGTATCAGTTATCACGTATCATACTTGCCATATCCAGGTATTCATGGCTTCCCTCAGCGCAGACAGGGCCCAATTATCACCAGTTCACTTTTATCTTCTCTGTCTGCCACGAGAAGCATCGACACGCCGAGCAGCCTCAGACTTTCAGGCAGTAATGCGTGTGTGGAATTAGTCTAGCCTTGCCTACAACCTTGTCTAGTCTGAGCTAACCTAACCTAACCTAGCCCGCTCTGGCCAGCTCGCTCATATTATTCTGCTGTCTAGCTGAGATATGCGAAGGAACTGGTTCAGGAATGGACGCAGAAGGATGTTTCAATTCTAGATCTCCGATCAGAATGCAAATCCGAGGAACGATTAGATCGTTCAGAGTCAATTAGCTGGGGGGGTTTAGCAAAAAGTGCGGCGCTCCCACGCTCTGGAAACCGAGCCAGAGGATAGAGCAAGGTGCAGAGGTGGTGATTGTGCAATAGCAGAAGAGGGTGACCGGGTGTCAAGAGCACGGGAGGTGGCTTCTTAGCGAGAAGTATGCATATACTCGCTCGGAGGTCTCGTTAGCAACATTACCACCGACTAACGATTATAATCTCCAAGGCCATCGCATTCTGCACGCACGATACAACATTCCGCCTGCTTTTACGCTCCTGCGACAGGATTTGGATTCCGTTTCATCGATTGCCCAACGAATGCTCTTCTTCTCTATTGTATAAATCGATAATGCCGATTTTTGAGCGATTCGAAGAACAGGTAGTGGCATAGCGTGGCACAGGCTGATTCCTCAGGACAAAATACGTTGAAAATGTGGAATACATTTTCTTCATACCACCCTTCGTTTTCGAGATAATCGAGCTTGAATGCGACTGCGGGGCCACGCGTCGGAACCTACCGACTGCCCACTTCGATGGCGACTGTGGCGCCACTTGCGTGGCCCCTGCCGGCAGCAGCGGTTAAAGTCATATTTTCTCGAACACGATGCTTCGTATGAAAGAATCGTTTCCCACTATTTTGACTCATTTTTTAAGGGCGAAACTCGCACCACTCGTTTTTATAACGAATTACGTGGCAAAATTGAAGAACTAGAGAGATAGAGAGGGATCTTTAATTTCGCATCGTTTATGCCACTGTATATCTGCCGAGAGCACTCTATTGTATCACATTGCTGGGTGCACACAACAAATACGGTTAATTCAGCGTCAGTGCACGCGGAACGAGCGAGGCTCGCCCGACGAAAGGTAAAATCGATGACGTAAAATGAGCGCCGTGACGAGTTGCAGCTCGTAAACAGTGGCACGAGGTCATCGTGATTAAGGCTCGCTCGTGAACGACGCTAAACGATCCGACGAGGTCGTAGAATCGTTGCAGTGCCGGTTCCTTGTCGCTCGGCGCAAAAGCAGGGATCTTTGACCAGCGATGCACGTTCCACCGACCTCTCTGTTATTTAATAACTGGGCCAGGTGAAAATACTTAAATCAAAGGAACTGTCTGGCGCAGTTCTTTTTGTTATTTTGTTTTCAATTCGAAAGACAGAGATTCGGAATTTTAGTTGTACTTTTGAATTTAAGACTGCCATTAGGAACATTTCCTGGAATCTGTTATTTTTCTCCTAACCCATTTACGTGGTCAGAAATTTAATGTCGCGTATAATTCCGCGTTTCTTCCACTCCCGCAGACTAATTCGCGGGAATTTCATGCGCCTGCCTCCCATTCGGTTTTCAATTAAACGCGTTTCGCATTTCTCGGCCATATACGGCGCGAGAAAAGCTTGCAACCAAGGAAGCATTGCGAAATTTTTTTTTTTTTTAAATTCCACCGGCAATTACGAGCTCCCTCTCCACATAGGGCATCTTTTCAGGCTTTTATAATAACTTAACAGAATTTTTAATACGCACACCACTTTATAAAAATTAAACAATCCTTCCTTTTTATTATTCAAACATTATCCTGTTTCTTATAAACTTTCTTGGGGTGGAAAAATTCGATGCAATTTGTAACTTGGATGAATTTTCATGGGAATAATATCCACACAGCGATTGCTGGCAATTTAATCGTGCAGTTTAATTAGCATACCTCGCTGCTATTTGTAGCTCGTGTGGAAGCCCGATTCACGTTGTGCATTTTACGAGGGATATCAGTTTTAAGAGTCAGGCGAACGCGTAACACTTCCATGGAGCGAGTCCAGCCTGGAACCCTCCGCACGAAGTGAAATCGTTCAACATTTCACGGTGCTAGTTATCGACCTTGGATCGGCTGTTATTAAAGCGCCATCGCGGCGCAGGCATAATGCGCTCGAGTTCTGTGAATGAATTCCTAGCATCTCGCGCGATTCTTTTTACGGCTGCCGCCATTAGTCACGCACCGTGTGCTACGTATAACAACGCGTGTTCGCTTCGACGTCTTCCGTTCTTCTCGGTACATGTACCTCGTCTCACGAATCCAAGCACATCGGCTGAGCCATCGCGTTAAGCTAATTTCTCGCGTACGAAATTCTGGGGCGTAATACAAAAGATTAGGTGCATTTTGTTTGAGCGCACGGTGAGGAACAGCAGGCTGCGTGCTGCGCTTAAGTTTGTTCAACACCGCGTGTTCCGCACGTGGGGGCGCGCCTTAATCCGGCTATTTTCCGATTTTGTGTTATAACTCGCGAACTGTGAGAGATAGAATAAAAGTTTTCAGACAAAAGTGACTTCTTTTAATTAGCACTATCATTTGGTATCATTTGGTCAAAATCGGAAAATAGCAAAATTTTCAGTGGCCAATTTCCCGCACTTAGAGTGAATTTGGGCAGCAAAAAAAAATTGAAATATTCTACATATCCCCAAAGTTTTATAATTTTTCGAATTTCCGATTCAGGGATCTTCCCTTGTCATTGCCCATGGTGATAAAAATTCCACAGTACCCTATCCAGTACCTAGATATTTTTCTATTCGCCAATTTCAATATCCACTTTCGTACATATCCTTGATTACTTAATTATCCAAAATCTTCAAAATATTCATACATCAGAATTTTACTATAACTATGTATCTTTAAACGAAACTTAGAGCCGAACCCCCATAAATTCCAAGCATTCGTGGTAATCATTAAATCCCCCAACTTAAACGAGAGGCGGACGCGCGAGAAAGTAAGAATGTAAGACACCTGTTAATTCCCGCAAAATACGATCACTCCGAGGAAAATTCGCGCCGCAGTTCTTTTCCGGTCGGTCGATACTCCCTCATTAACGTTTGCTGCCTCCTGGACGAAGGATTTCTGTCGTTGAACCCTGGTCGCTCGGCCACCAGTCTCATCAGCCTTTCGGGTGCTATTTTTAGAAAGAGAAATCCTGGCGGATGTAACAGCTGACCAGAGGTGTTTCTGTGAGCCAGCGGCGGGGGCGGTTTAGAAATTCAGCCACTCTTCCAGGCTCGCCAGGGTGAGCTGAGGGTTGTCCTCGTTTCTCTGGCCATGACCCACCCTGGTAGCCCCGGCTGGGTAAAGCGACACCCACACACCCTCGAGACCCTGTGAACCGCCGACAGTGGCGCGCAAACTTCTTTCTTCTCCTCACCTATAAATGGGGATGATCGTTAGCATATTTTAATGATATGCCATTATTTTCTTCCTGCTTGGATAATGAATGGAAACCCATTCAAGAATTTTTATTCTACTGTTAAATATGGATCCTACGACGGTGCTAGCAGATTGTCCTTAAATGGGTCCTTTTGTTTAAGTAGGTGATCCTTTGAATATTTTTTGACTATTTTAGTGTTAATGAGGATCCCAGCAAAATGGTAGTTGGGAAGACAATTATTTTTGAGAGAAAAAAATATTGAGCAACTCTTCGAATATTATTTTTCATAATTTCTTCATATTGCTATGAATCTCGTTGCAATTCCCCAAAAGCTGTTCCCAAATTTCTGACTAATTACTCTGCTTTATCGGAGCACATCCCAACAGTTCAACTCCACGCCCAACTCCCCACTGTCTCCGTTACACTCTTCCTCGTCCCATCTGCCAAGCGAGTACATATTGTGTAACAGAAATTTTTCATTCTCCGTTGAACTCTGTACCCCGTACTCGGAATAATCAATCGCGCGAGAAACGAGGCCTCGTTTTCATTCATCCGGCCGATCGCAAAATTCTGAATTACTGGAAAGGTGGCGGCTCCATTGAAAACGAGGTCACGGGCCACAGGTTGCGCATCACTGGCCTGCGACATTCACCGTGTTTCCCCGGTCGAGGCGTGTGCGTGTAGGTGCTCGTCGGTCGGCCGCGCAGGTGTTTATAGGTGTGCGTGCGCATGCGTTTGTGTGTATTTATTCAGGGTGTAACAGGTGGATGACGTCACGGCCAGGGTGGCAACCCCCCACCGGTTAAAATTGTGCCCCTCCGTCTCCTCCGTTCTACGCCCTCTCTCTCCCCCCCCCGAGGTGCAACTCCGCAATGGAGTTCGATCTGGTGCTTGTGACTTTGACAGTCGCGCAAGCCTCGCGATTTTCTTGTTTTTCCCTATGCAGTACTTGTTGTCGCTGATATTCGTAAGAGGAACTGTAGATCTCTTCACGCTTGTAGCCTTGAATAATGTTCTGATGACACTGGCGGGGAGGGTGCGTGAAACATTAGGCCACGTTCCCACTTTTGTGGTATGCAAATTATTTTTAAAATGTGTGTGTGACATGATACACGCATAAAACACTTTTGTTGTATTGAGACAAATTTTTTGAGTACTCTGCGTATTTTGTGTGTCGAGTCGCAATAAGTGGGAATGTGGCTTAAGGTGTGCTTTTCTTGGAATGCTAGATTTTTGGGGAGAATGTGGTAGGATGTTGTGTCTGAAATTTGAAGTCTTTATGCGGGAACGAAGTGTGTTTGATGCGATTTGCACTTGTGGGAATGTGGCTTAAGCTGTCAGCGCATTTAATCTCAATCCTTTTGATCGTATTAAGACAATTTTTTTTTAGTACAATTCGTATTTTGTGTGTCAAGTTGCACAAGTGGGAATGCGGCTTAAGGTGTGCCTTTCTTGTGCTGAAATGCTATATTTTTTGGGAGAATTTGGTAGCATTTTGCGTCTGAAATTTTGAGTCTTTATGTCGGGACGAGGGTACAAGTGTGTTCGTTTCGATTTGCACTTGTGGGAATGTGGCTTAAGCTGTCAGCGCATTTAATCTCACTTCTTTTGATTCTATTAAGACATTTTTTTTTAGTACAATACGTTTTTTGTGTGTCAAGATACACAAGTGGGAATGTGGCTTAAGGTGTGCCTTTGTTGTGCTGGAATGCTACATTTTTTGCGGCGAATTTGGTAGCATTTTGCGTCTGAAATTTTGAGTCTTTACGTCGGGACGAGGGTGTAAATGAGTTCGCTGCGATTTGCACCTGTGGGAATGTGGCTTAATCTGTCAGCATATTAAATCTCGTATTTTCCACCTCTTTTTTTTTTCAAAACCTCGATTACATCACACATTTCATTTTCGCACATCAATTTCAGCAGTTCTCGAATTTCGGTAATACACTTTGGTGGTACGTGTTTGTCAAACGGGATGAATTCGTTGTTGATTGTCACCGGTGCCTCCGAGTTTGGAATATCGATTGCCGAGGACCTCGAACCCTCACTATTTCCCCACGTAACAAACTACATGCGTCTGCATTGCCGCAGAATGTAACCGATTACGATGTTTTTCCGGATTATCGTCGTCGCAGGTCGAGAATGCGTATTCCAATGATCCGTTTTTATCATTTCGTCTCAACGAGGTACCCAGGCGAGTCCGTGATAAAAACGCGAACAACAGAAAGCCGCGTCAAAGGTCATAACGGATGACTGAGGTTCGACGACGATAATTCGGCGGGAAATGCTAGATTCATCGCGAGAAGAAAATTATTTTTCTTCGATGCAGAAAGCTTTGGTTGTTACCTTTTCCTATTTTTGGCAAATTTGAAATATCGGGAATGGGTTGTGATGTATTTTGTGGTGTTCCAAAAACACACAAACAGTTTCTTGGGATCATTCATTTATTATTCTTGTGCTAGAAAAAAATATCAAAGAATTTTCAATCCACAAGAAATTAACAAGCACCGCGGAAAATTGGGCGACACTTCTAATTCGTTGAAATCTAAATTCCCTGACTGCAGTTGCAAGAAGTAGAAAATTAAGATTTTCCCGTACGGTAATCGAAATCTTGAAATGCCTCTCCCGAAGGATTAAACCTTCAGCTGCCGAGAAATCGTTTCCTTGAACCGCAAAGCTGCCCTATGCGCCGACGGGGAAAATCGTGGGCGGAGGCTGTTCAGAAAACCTGCAATCAACAGTAGAAAGCATCCACATTTGCATGCTCCTGCGGCAAATACGCGAGCGAGACAATCAAGTTTATCAGAAAATTCTGAATCGATTACGCTTCTTTTTGTGCAATCAGCAGCTGATTGCTTTTGCATTTTCTCGCGGAAGGCATTAAAAACTCGTTAAGACATTACTCTTTCGAAGTGCTCAGAGATATTTTTAACTTCGCAAAAAAATGAATACAGGAATATTCCACAAAAACCACGCGCATAATTCTCGCAGAAGTAGAAAACAAACTACACCCGACCTCACCCATAACCACGAGAACAGAACTATATAATAAAAACACTAGCATAACGTAACAAAAAGTCCCAGAATTTAATCTCCAACATGATCCAAAAAAAAAAAAACGAACAGCTAGAGATATTACTAAAATCTCATCAACTAAAATGGTACCCGAAATCGTGAATATTTCGCCGAGAAAATCAGAGCGCTAAACGAAGCTGCGTCGCTTCCGTGGAGCGCCGCGGCGCGTTTTTCCAAAACGAAGTCGTAGGTGGAAAGCCCCTCCGTGCTCGTAGGATCGCAGAAAAGGCCTGCGTCTGCGCAGCACGCAGGTACAGGGCTCCCTACGGTGCAGGGTACGCGCGACAGTGAAAGTAGCGCGAAGCCGAGCGGTGATTGGTTGGCTGGCGGCCGAGGCGCAGTGGAGCCTGGCGGTTACCCTCGTGCCTGCACGGCCAGCTCGTACGCCTTCAGTCAGTGACGGACCGTCGACGGTGGAGCGTCGCTCCGTTGAATACGCGGGTGCATCAACGTTCGCAACTGCATTACAGTGGGAAGTGGCCGAAGCGGGCACTGGCGAGAGATCTCGTGCAACGCCGCGGACTCGTGGCAACAGTCGCTCGATAATAATCAGTGTTTGCTGCGACGGCGTGGCTGTCAGTGGTGATATACACATCGCTGTGGGATAACATCGGCCTGTGTGTTGTTCGGTGTTCGCCGAGGAGACGCGCACGTGCGCGCGGACGGGTCGCTCGGCACGATGGAGGCGAGTGTCGAAGGACGACGCAGTTTCGTTTGTTGCCCGAGCGACGGGGACGGCCGATAGTCTCCGATAGGTGCGTGAGTGTGTGTGCGCGCCGGTGGGACGAGGACGGGGGCCGAGGGAGAGCGCGAAAGTAGAAAGAGAGAAGCAGACGGGAGACTCGAGCAGCGCAGAGAGAGAGAGAGAGAGAGAGAGAGAGAGAGAGAGAGAGAGAGAAGAAGAAGACGGGTGACTCGAGCAGCGCAGAGAGAGAGATAGAGAGAGAGAGATAGAGAAGAAGAAGACGGGCGACTCGAGCAGCGCAGAGAGAGAGAGAGAGAGAGGGAGAGAGAGAAGACGGGAGACTCGAGCAGCGCAGAGAGAGAGAGAGAGAGATAGAGAAGAAGAAGAAGACGGGCGACTCGAGCAGCGGAGAGAGAGAGAGAGAGAGAGAGAAAGAGAGAGAGAAGAAGAAGACGGGAGACTCGAGCAGCTCAGAGAGAGAGAGAGAGAGAGAGAGAGAGAGAGAGAGAGAGAGAGAAGAAGAAGAAGACGGGCGACTCGAGCAGCGCAGAGAGAGAGAGAGAGAGAGAGAGAGAGACAGCGAGAAGTAGAAGACGGGAGACTCGAGCAGCGCAGAGAGAGAGAGAGAGAGAGAGATAGAGAAGAAGAAGAAGACGGGCGACTCGAGCAGCGCAGAGAGGGAGAGAGAGAGAGAGAAGAGAGAGAGAAGAAGAAAACGGGACGGAAAGGTGGAAAACGGCGAGAGCAAGAGGCGTGAGAAGTGGACGTATCGGCGGCACGGCGGAAAAGTGGAGCGCACAAGAAGGAGACTCGCTCGAGCGAACGTACACACGTCCCGGCGTGACCTCGATAGTTGCGTGCATCGTTCCCCAGCGATCGTGCGCAGCCTCAGACACCACGCGAACCTCGCCAGTGAAAATCATGCATTTCCACCACGGCTACTCGGCCGGCTGACGTACCTCGCTGTACGCACACCGAGCGCGCCGCGTCCAAGGCAGAGAGAGAGAGAGTGTGAGCCTGGTACCGGCGGCGTCCTCTCTTTCTCTCTCCCTCCCGCGCCCGCTGCGTTCCCTTTTGCGCGATCGTGACCCCGTTTCTTCGATGACCGACACTCCGCCGCCGCGGCTGCCCGGCCGCCATTAGCGGAGCCCGCGAGCCACCGCGGGGGGGGGAGGGGACAGCAGAGAGAGAGAAAGAGAAACGAGAGCAGCCGAGGCGGGACGAAGACACGACCGGCGGCGGGGGTCTACCCGCGGCGGAGGAGAGAGAGAGCCCACGGACGCTGGGACCGACGGCGCGGAGAGAGGGACAGAGACGAGGAAACGCTACGCGGCCGAGCGAGACGGGCGACGCGTGAGAGAGCTCCGGGGACCATGGACTCTTGACAGTGAATCGATCCTCGGCCGCCCTGACCTCGTATTCTTGCCGCAATTTCGGTCGACGAACGAATTATCGAGGTCAACGACTAGCGTTCTGTGCCTCTGATACACTCTCCCTCTCTCTCTCTTTCTTTCTCTCTCTCCCTCGCTCGCTCGCGCTGCGCGTAAACAGTGCTCGCGAGCGTGTTCCCTCTGGTTGCAACCGCGGGATAAAGTTCCCAGCGCCGTCTCGCGGGGACCGACGGGGCCCCAAAGGACACCCAGTGGCCGAGGGTGTTTTTTTTTTTTTTTTTTCACCGGAAGTGGCCGAGAAAATTGATACGGTGGAGTCCGAGGAACAGCGCACGCTGGTCCAGAAGGTGGAGCAGGCTGGCGAGATGCTGCAGACGGTGCCCCGCGTACCCGTCGCCGGCGTACGACGGCGATGGGGCAACAGGCACGCCGGGAACCTGCAGGAGTCCAGCCCGGAAGTGTCCAGCAGCGGGGTCCTGTCGCCGCCGCCCAACTTTCAGCCATCCACGCCGGAGAGCGCGGCCGTCAGGAACGAGGAGCTACAGCTGTGGGACCTGGACCTCCATCGGGGACTGCAGACGAACGGGGACCACTACAGGGCCACCGTCACGGCCACCACCACTGCGACGGTGCTGCCGACGGTCGGCGATCCTGCGTCGCCGTTCGCCACCCCTGTCGAAGGTTCGTGCGGCTATAACTGCCTGTGCATTTGCGGCTCTGTATTTTCACGCTGCCCGGCGGGAACTCGCTAGGTGCAACTGTCAGTTTCACCGCTCGGGTGGGTGGTTTTGTTTTCTTTTTTAGAGAGATTTTTTTTTCTTGGATTTGGTACCGTTTAGGTAGTTCCTGAATAATGTACTAAATTACAGAATTCTTTCAAATTTCGTACTAAACTAATTTTGGAATACAAGAAACCCTTGTACAATGTTTAAAATCGATTTACCACATAGTTATCGAGAAATTGTTAATTAAAGTTGATGCATTTTAACCCTCTAACGCCCAGACCCTTGAATCCTTATTTTTTCAAAATTGTGACTGATACATATGTTGTATCTTGGTATTTTGAAATGAAAAATAGCGATTTTTTTTTTTTTTTTTTTTTTTTTTTTTATAATAATCCACAATAATTTTTTGAAGCGAATGTTTGATTTTCTAAACCGAGAACATTGAAATCTACTTTACCATAATGAAAACTACGGATGGTTGCTAACAGAATTTAAACATAAAAATATAAAAACTTTTAAAATGAGTGTTGCACCGGTGCAACTCTGGGAGTTAGAGTTAACACAGTGGCATATGGCGAAAACAAAAAAAGAGGGTTATAGTTTCAGTTTTTCTTCTGAAACAGGAGAACCGTATTATAGAAATATACCAAAATTGGCACAAAAGTACATGGAAATGTCAGTAAATGAATTTATTAATTTCTGCAAAACTGACCACATAGTTTCTTCGTAAATGCCCATTAAAAATAGGTTTACGTGCAAATTTTTTCAGAAACTTCGTAGAGCAATCAACGTGGCAACGTCGCACAATCGATATGTTTAGACATTTAAATAGTGGACGACCATTCAAATTCATATGAATGTCATTTTGTCACAAAATGTCATTTTTCTGACATTTTGGTTATAAAAGACGCTCCGAATGAATGCGATGTTGTCAGATCTGCTGCTCCAATTCACTACGCTAACCAATTTAATATTCTATTTTCGTATTACAATTATTTATTTTAACATTGAACTGTTTACAATATATATACATGATGTTAAAAATTATTATTATTATTTCTATAGTATCATACTACTTTACATTTATCGTTTATTACCCAACTCTAATTTGACTAACTTAGTTGGTTAGGAACTACCTTAAGGAACTAGTTCTTGATCAGGCACTAATTTTTGATCAGTTCATGAAATAAACCGTTCTTTTGAGTTTATGTCAATAAATAATTGTTTGAAATAATTACTAACATAATAATTGGTAATTCAAAAATATATGTGTTGTCTATGAAAGCAGTTAGTATTGTTAGTTTTAGATGATTAAAAACTAGTTCCTAGTCACCTTATTATTCCATACCTT
The DNA here is from genome assembly GCA_963932275.1 of Andrena praecox. Lineage (NCBI taxonomy): Eukaryota > Metazoa > Arthropoda > Insecta > Hymenoptera > Andrenidae > Andrena > Andrena praecox. Next base: position 34,808,688 of record OZ010728.1, read on the forward strand.
ATAAGTATTTGAATTATATATTTATTTTCAACTTTTCAAAATTTTTCCTTGAAGTTTAAACATTAATTCAACTTTTAGTATAAAAAAAGTCTATGATTTAATGTTTTATTAGGTTAAAAATAAATATTAAAGCGGGAAACCTTCTAAACTAATCAGAAACTAGTTCCTTAACGGTAGTGTTTTGAAGTTTGGAGATTTTGGTTTTGACGTATGTACTTCTGTTGTGGTTTTCATGTGGGATAGCGGCGACAAGTGTTTGTGTTGTGATATAATTTAGTAGTATTTGAAACCAGGTTGATTACACTGAATTGTGAGCTGTTTTCAGTTGCCGAAAGTGCTTAGGGTAGATGTCCCAATTACTGCCAGTGTCCCAATTAATGCCACTTGATTTCTTATACATATGTAATAAAAGCGTAACGTATAAAAAGAAGGGTACAAAAAATAGTTATTATTAAATGGAGATTCTGATTTACATTAAAATAAATAAATATATGTACTCATATGTACCTAGGACAAGATGATTTTTGAGGTGACAGTTATAGGTACACAAGGATCGCTCGCGAATTTTAATTAATTATTAATACATTCTTCTGATTTAATTCATAAAACTATTTTTTTTAATGAAAGAGATGTTAAATAATATTATGTTTCAAATTGAAACAATTTTTAAGTTACACAACACGCGAAATGATTAAATGAAGTTCGGTTATAATCTTAAGGTGGCAGTAATTGGGACATCTACCCTACTTTTACTCTTTTTTTTTACACTTTCTTTACTTTCGTTTTTTCGTATTTGCGATTTTACTTTTCTTGAATTAAACGCGATCTTTCTCCCGGCGGGGAACGTGTAATTAGCCGTGAACTGGTTGGGCCTCTGGTATAATCTCCAGAATGCTGAAAAGTAACTTAATCGTTGTTGAAATCGTTGCTTCAAGTTGGAAAAGCTGTTAATTTGTAAAATTATATCCGTGACACACGCGGTGGGTAGAAATAAGTTCCTGTCGTCGTAAAATTATCAAAACGGTGCCAAATAATATACGTCTGCGACGGTTTTCGAAATTCATTCGAAATGTGCACTTTTTCAAAATAAATGTGGTGCGGTAAATTAAATTATCTCTCGAGTCTCGTGAAAGTTCTTGTTTCAAAATTTCTTTCACAATTTCAAAATCTTTATTTATCTGCGGGACAACGTAGGATTTACGTTCCACCGTTATTCGTCCACCTCCTAGTTTGGCGTTGACACGACAAACAATTAATTTCCATCGATTCAAATCGAATTCCAATAATTGTATTAAAATTATCGATACTTAAACACGAATTGTATCTTCAATCACCGCAGCAATTTGGATTACAGAATATCGCACGTGTTCGAAAATTATTTAACAATGCCAACCAAATCCTCAAAATTAGTATAAACCAGCTATTTACCATTTTTTTTTTTTTTTAAATACTCGTTTGTAGAACCGTGCCAGTAAGGATTTTTATTTAAAGTTCCGCTTCATGTCCGACATTCGTATCCTTGGACGTAGATTTATAGACCGTCGAGGTATATACCGTTTCCTGGTGTAATATTTTTTAAAAATGTGCCACAGTCTGTCGAGCGTGTTTTTCAGGTACATTTCATAACCACGAGGTCGCGTCAGCTCCAAACTATAAAACTTGAAAAGTAGTCGAGTCGCTTTCACGGAACTTTAATTTTTTAGATATTCCAGTGTACTCTCAAATTTCCTTTTAACATTTAGAAATATATTTCTAAATTAATATGCATCAAACTGAACAAGTTCCTCGACAGTACCCGATCAAAGTTACCCTTTCTCAATTTGGCTTCATATGTAATTTAATTAAATTCTTCAATTGAAAATCATTTCTATCCCAGCTTCACTCGGCCAAGGTTTTCCAAAATACTCACGAAACTGTACAAAAAGGTCCATCATCACGCGCTCAGAAAAAAAACGTCACAAAAACGTAATTCTCACCAAGAGACTCCCAAGAGACAATACGCTTTTATCAGAAATGATAATAGTGCCGTCCGAAAATAGTGACGACAAAATAGGATAGACAGATGAAACGTGCAGGCAGATGAGGAAATCACGCGACCGAGAAGAATAAGATATCGGTGAAAAAAGGCTGCTCTATTGGCCGAGGCCCGTATGCGCGTTGGAAATGGTGGAATTGCGCAATCGGTGTCAGGTATGGTGCAACATGGCGCAATCGATGACGAACGCTTTTACGGGGTCCTATGAGGCTGGGTGTCGATTCTCCTCCGTCACCGAGATCGGCCTCGACCCGATTTCCTAACGTGAAAAAGAAACCGGCGGTGGTTTCGAAAAAGGAATTTCTGGCTGGGCTCGAGAGCGGCGAAATGTCGAGTGGGTACCTGAAGAGTAGGTCGATCACCTTTAAAGGTCGTTTATTGGCTCGTACGGAGTTGACCTTCTCGGCACTTCGAGATCTCTCGCCGACTTCTCCCTTCCTGCTCGGGGCTTTTCGAGGCTTCTTTTCCAATTTTTTTCCATTTTCTTCGGGATTTTAAAATTTTCTTTTTAAATCTCAATAGTTCCGCGTGGATTGTTTGATTTCGGATTTAAGTAGGTCTGATTTTAGTTTGGTTTATTCGATTTATTGTTGGACTTTTTTTAGTTGGAGCACATGATTGTTAGAAGATACTGTTTGTGTTTGAATTGTGTGATGTGTATGGAATTTTGAAAGAGTATGTACAATTTGAGGGGAAGTGTCCTTATGGAAGTATCTACCATTTTTTAAATTTGGTTTAAAATTGTTTTGTGTAAATGGATTTATTGCTCTTAGTGAAAATCACTTGCGGTAGTCAAAAGTGCATCGAATAATAGCTGTTGCAAGCTTTCAAATTGAATAAAAAATATACTCAATAATTGCAATATTTTCTTTCAACTTTGGATATGTTTATAAAGATAATTTGCATTCCACTGTAATACATCCACCATTGCTGTATAAAAAAAAGAATATTTTGCTATTCAAAATTTGAAATGAATTTTTTCCCCCTTTTTTAAATAAGTTTCAACAATGCTGTTGCGATGTTTTTAATATTTAATGATTTGCTAACACTGCGATAGCAATCGCGGTAGCATGTTCAAATTGGTTTTTGAAAATTGGTTAAATTTTTTTAAAAATTTTGAATTATTACAATTTGTATTCCGAATGAAAGTACTTTTATTAAAGCACTGTCTACTTCTAATTTTTACTGGTTTTTTAAAAATTGTCGCTCCTCTTTTTACTCAGTTGATTGAGTAGATAGATACCAGTTGCAAGCTTTAAAATTGAATAAATAATTACTCAAGAATGGCAATATTTTCTTTAAATCTTCCAAATATTTATAAACATAATTGATATTTCACTATAATACATCCAGTATCACTGTGTAAAAAGAACATTTTGCTATTAGAAATTTGAAATAAATTTTTGCAGCTTTTTAAAAAAGTTTCCACAAAGCCGTTGCGATGTTTTTAATATTTAATGATTTGCTAACACTGCGATAGCAATCGCGGTAGCATGTTCAAATTGGTTTTTGAAAATTGGTTAAATTTTTTTAAAAATTTTGAATTATTACAATTTGTATTCCGAATGAAAGTACTTTTATTAAAGCACTGTCTACTTCTAATTTTTACTGGTTTTTTAAAAATTGTCGCTCCTCTTTTTACTCAGTTGATTGAGTAGATAGATACCAGTTGCAAGCTTTAAAATTGAATAAATAATTACTCAAGAATGGCAATATTTTCTTTAAATCTTCCAAATATTTATAAACATAATTGATATTTCACTATAATACATCCAGTATCACTGTGTAAAAAGAACATTTTGCTATTCGAAATTTGAAATAAATTTTTGCAGCTTTTTAAAAAAGTTTCCACAAAGCCGTTGCGATGTTTTTAATATTTAATGATTTGCTAACACTGCGATAGCAATCGCGGTAGCATGTTCAAATTGGTTTTTGAAAATTGGTTAAATTTTTTTAAAAATTTTGAATTATTACAATTTGTATTCCGAATGAAAGTACTTTTATTAAAGCACTGTCTACTTCTAATTTTTACTGGTATTTTAAAAATTGTCGCTCCTCTTTTTACTCAATTAATTGAGTAGATAGATACCAGTTGCAAGCTTTAAAATTGAATAAATAAATACTCAAGAATAGCAATATTTCCTTTAAATCTTCCAAATATTTATAAACATAATTGATATTTCACTATAATACATCCAGTATCACTGTGTAAAAAGAACATTTTGCTATTAGAAATTTGAAATAAATTTTTGCAGCTTTTTAAAAAAGTTTCCACAAAGCCGTTGCGATGTTTTTAATATCTAATGATTTGCTAACACTGCGTTAGCAATCGCGGTAGAATGTTCAAATTTGTTTTTGAAATTGGTTAAATTTTTTTAAAAATTTTGAATTTTTACCATTCGTATTCCGAACGAAAGTGCTTTTATTAAAGCACTGCCTTCCTCCAATTTTTGCTCGTATTTGGAGATCGTAATTACTTTTTTTTTTCTACATTAATTCAGTAATAGACGGTGAGTCGTAAACGAGTATCGGTAACGTCACATCTTCCTGTTTGTATCTCGATCTTTCAACGAGGAAAGGTATTACGGTGAAGGTTGAACAACGTATTCCACATTTTTCCTCGTCCACGGGCAAAATCAGGCTCACGCGAGGCGTGCAATTGCGACAAGGCGAGTTATTTCCCGCGATATTTAATTGTCGACCCCCGTGACCTCGTTATTTAATTACCGCAGACCATTGCGTCTGAGGCTTGGCGCGCATCACGATGCTTTCGAGTCGAATCGTCGCTATTACTCCGTTATTCAAGCAGAAGAATTCATTTATTTTCCTTTTCATTCCACTGGGGGACTATTCTTCCGCGATAACGTCAAATTCTTGGCTGAGATATTTCCTAAAAATTCCCTTTTACCGAGTGAAAGGTGAATAAATAGGAATTCGTCTATACTTCTAGAAAACTGCATTACAAAGATTAAGTTAGAATTATTCTAAATAGGTATTATATTGTTCAAACCATCTTTTGGAAATGCCACTTTGTTTGGTTGAAACAATTTCTGACGTTGCAACGTTCTTAGACTAGTTTCAATTATTTAGCAAATTTGATTTTTGCAATCCACATTTTTTCTTGTGTGGTTGCGCCTCGAATTGAGTGCTTGAACTGAAAGACTGAAAGTAGACCATCTTTTTTCTCCATTTTGATGTGTATTCCTTCAGTTATGCGCGACGAGCTTGTTAACAATTATTCGGTTGTTTTGTCGTAGCTTAACTTGCACATCCCAGGAAATAGTCAGCAATAATCGTAGATTAATTTTCCACTCTAAAGATAGATGAAAAATCGTAATCTCTGAAAGTTCTGTCAGTTCCGTATTTGTTCTAAATGTTGCATTACAGCGGAATTTATAATTCTGACCTCTCGTCTTAGATAGCCACAGTATCTGTGGCTCTTATTCTAAATTCCGATCTCTATGCGGCATAGAAAATTCAAAAGTCTGACCTCCCTGGAACATGCCCCCTTGGTATTTTAAATGCCCATGATCTGTATGCTAATATTTTCCATTTTAAATTCTAATGTCCTCGCGTCTCAGAAGCAGTCCCAAATTCTGACCGCCTTTCGCTTCGTTATCACGATGCCTGTCTGCTTTAAAATTCCCAAGGCACCGGGCGAACAGCTCCTTATTCAAATTCCGAAGATCGAGTTTCCATGATTTGGATATGAAATCGGTAACAATAGTAACAATAGTAACAATCACCAAGTCACTGCCACTAACCACCGTACCCTTCGCTTCTCATCCAATCAGCTCCATTCCATAAATCGTACCCTCGACAACCCTGCGATCCCAACATTACCCCACCGACCACTCACCGCGTGCGGAAATCACAATCCGCGTATCTCCAGCCGTGCTCTCCAGACGCCCATGGGCGTTCACCGCCCAGCCAATCACGATTAATACCAACACCCACGTTCCTACGTTCCATCGTTCCTGGAACCGATCATCTACATCTCGCAGAAGCTAGTCTCCTCGAAAATTGATTCCACTCTGATGAAATCCAGCGCTCTCTCCCTGCCTCGGTGTTATTTTCTCAAGTTACGGTCTCGGGTTTATTGCATCGCGCGTGACGTCTGTCGGATGCAGGTACGTACATCGGCTTTAAATAACGCGATGCGTCACCTATATGTCGCCGACGGTGCGGTGAACCATTGTGTTTTCGTTTGGAGCAGCAGCAGCCGCGGTACCGATGACCCGGAAACTGGGTCACGGTCCTCTGGCTTTTTCCCGGCGAATGATTCACGGCTCACCGGGACGCTAGACACCTTATCTCGCGGCATTACGTGTAACGAGCCCCCTGCAGCTTTCTAAATTTGATCAGGTCTCCTCGCAGCGACAATTTCATTTCTGTAGCCTCCATTTTCATTGCCACGAGTATTCTTCTTTAGGAGGATCTTTTATTGGGTTTCGGGAGATCTGCTGGTGTCGAGATCATTTTTTAGGGACACTCTGGGCATTCGAGATGAAAGTTCTTTTTATTGATTTTAAGGGGTTACGCTCAGTCAGGAGGCTGAAAAAGGTGTGATTTTTTGGGATTTTTTCTCTCAAAAACTATAAAACTTTATTCAAAAAACTTTTTGTTGTTCGAAAGGTAGTACATTTAGCTATGACTCTGAATTTTGGCGTTAAAAAATATTTATTAATAACAAGGTTAATTACAATCTCCTAGATGTCCTGATGGAAAGAAGGGTTTGCGGTGACCACGATTACTCGGAAGATTCTCTAAAATCGAAAATTGAAAAAAATTTAGGTAATATATTAAATTATCTAGTCCTTGGACGAAGGATTTTTGTTTCTTTTGCTTATTTTATTTTTTTAATTAACGAAAATTAAATGGGACATTTTACGTTTCAATATTTGCTATTTTGTCCTGAATCAATATTTCGAAAAACCCTTTGTCCAAGTACTAGAATTTTCGATTTTAGGTAATCCAGTTCCGAGTAATCGTGGTCACCGCAAACCCTTCTTTGGAACAGTACATCTAGGAGATGGTAAATAACTTTGTTATTAACAAATATTTTCTAACGCCAAAATTCAGAGTCATAGCTAAATGTACTACCTTTCAAACAGAAAACAGTTTTTTGAATAAAGTCTTATAGTTTCTGAGAAAAAATTCCCCAAAATCACACCTTTTTCGGCCTCCTGACTGAGCGTGGTGGTTTCTGTATAAAATTTATTAACATTAAAAATTTGCAATTTGGAATTACATCTGTTTCCCAATTTTTGTTGAGTCTCGATCCCCTTTTATAATACCCAAATCACCTGCGACCCCGTACAAGGTAAATTCAATAAGGTAAAGAAAACACGTTAAAAAAAGTTATTTCAGAATATAATTCTAACTTAATAACATTTAAAAAAAAATCCCCCAGGTTGGAAATCACTGAATTATATTTTTGTTCCTGAAGTAGAGTTTCAAACTTTAAATACAAAAATTGCCCACTGTTTTATGCTCTATCGCTACAAAAAGAAAAATAAACTTCCTTAAAAAAAAAAAACGAAAAATGGGGGATGAAAAACTTTAAGGGTTAATTTCACCCCTTCATAGCGAGTTTCCTCAGAAACCAAAAAATGGTCATTGCACACCTCAATATCCATTCACTCAAATTTGCATTAAAAAATCAGAATTCTCGGGTTTCCTGATCACTTCCGAACGCAGCTACAATTATTTGTTGCATAGTGTCGAATATGTCACTAGCGATACGAGTAATTTCTAAATCCTCGGAGCAAAGACAAGAACGACCCCCCGTCTGCCGATTTTAATCGACCAGTAATGGAGTGGGGTGTTGCACCCCGTGAGGTCACCCGGCCCCATCCATTTGTGAACACGATCGGCCGCACGTGGTGGCACGATTCTCTGCGGCACCGTAATCGAGATGCCAGTAGCCTGGCATACAGAGGGACGACACGTGGTTCGTTCCTGTCGAAATGGGTCATCGAATTCCAACCGGACGATAATATGGCCGCGTCCGCGGGGCCCTAGAACGTGCTGGATAGGCGATTCGGTAAATATATTCCGGTGCCAGGACACACGGTTTCGGCCGCGTGAACCGTTAGACGTGGTTCCGTGTAGAACTGGACGGACACGTCGGAAAAGAAACTATGTACTCAGAACTCGTTCCCGCGAGCCTCCGTGGCGTCTTCCTTCGGAGGAACTTCACTTCAGGATACATACTTAGCCGTGTAAAATTATTTTTCTAATTCATACTTATTTTTTTTTAATTTTCTATTGTTTTTCAATCTCTTTTTTTATATTTATTTGGTAGTTTAGGTTTGGATGTTTTGGAGAGTGTTTGTGCTTGCTTGGCAGTTGCTTCCCCTGGCTTGAAAAAAAAAATCACTTATTTTCAAGAAACTAAATATTAATAATAACAAAAAATAAATATTATTGGTGAATATTTTTAAATTTCAATTTTTAACTTTTAATTAAATTTACGCTACAAAATGGGTTCAATGGGTTTTCTTTATCGTCATTCTTTTTGGAAGTTGCGCCCTTCCGCCCTCTGGAAAAAAGTCTGCGGATGCCTCTGACGAGTAGATTTTAAGATGGTTTTTTGGTGGCGTGCGACAGTTTTTTTTTTATGAATTATGTTTGCCAAGCTTTGTCACCTTTGTGATCTGATATTTAGCAAGTTCCACAAGAGACAGAAGTTGTTTATTTGAGATAAAAATCTCTGTTTGAGTCAGTCCGTTTAGCAAGAATGGAGAATGGGGCTACTCATGTCTGACACGTAGCAACATCTCAACTCGCAACTCTGTGTACAAAAGAGTTCTGAAAATTCACAGTTTGCAGCTTCGTTCATCGTAGAATTCTGAAGATTAATAATTCATGGTGTCACTAGTCTCACTGGCTTACGAAACCCTCCCATTTCGTTTCAGTCAGCCCGTGTAATCACAGCTTATTGGCAGTCCTCAGCAGTTCCACGTGTTTCTGAGGCATTATAATAGTTCATTCCCCTCAGACATCCAGACGTGCGAATTACATGATCAATCTCTGCGAGTAAATGAGTCTCCTCTTTATAACCGCGTGAAACACACAAGAATTTTACGTACACCTTTGCCCTTTCACATTCCCCTTCCCACGAACTCGAAGAATTCTCTGAAAGTTTCGCAATTGCGCTCGGGGAATCGTGCTCGATACTTATAATCCACGAAACAGTTCTATGGCCCTGTTTCTATGATCCTTCATATTTTTATTTAAATTTACACCGCGGTTAAAAATCTTCCTTGTAATTAAAATTCACCCTATACCTACTGGACCCTGGTTTTAAAGGGTGAATAAGCAGAGTTGGAAGCAGGAAAATTGTTTGTAGGGAATTTGTAAAGTTACACGGATAGGTAAATTTAGGTCAAAGTGACCCGATATCTCGTGTATTTACAAGAACCGAGCATACAAAAATAAAACTCAGTTCATTTAAATATTGCGGTTTAATATTTTAAGAAGTTACTAAATTTCTACAATAAAAAAATTGTAAAAAATTGTTATTGGTATTTATTATTGACGGTTATTAATTTAAAGATATGAAGGAGCTTCAATTCAAATAATACATTAGTAAAGAAGGAATGAGAATTTGTGACTCGACGTTTGGTAAAAATGGCCCAATTTCTTTAGAAGGGTTAAAATGATCAGAAATAACTTTTCTCCTCTACAAGGGACAAGCTTTTGGCTTTCACTTATTTGTGGAGGTTGGTGAGATTACCGAAGAGAAAAGTGAGTGGTGGAGGATGAAAACAGTGGAAATGGTATCTAAATATTTCTCTGATGTTGCCTCATAATTGAGTACTGTTGCAGTGCAAGAATCTAGAGAAATGTAGTAGCAACGCGGCGTTACATTACGAGCCTGTGTAATTGTTGTACTCCGGGGTGCAATTTAGGGTGCAATTAGCATCATTGAGGCCTCTGCTGGCATTACTGTGCAGTGATTATTGTCGTGCTACCACCTGCACGTTTTCCTCCGAAAATATGGAAATGAGTTGTTGGGACACTGCTGCTCGAGATTGCCCTTTCACAACAGCTGTTAACTATTTGAAAATCCTTTCACAATAATTCAGTAACATCATCAGAACACTTTACATATCATTGTGGATGTTCAAATCGACAGTATGGATCTTCAAATCCTAAGCCCTAAAACCTAAGCAGAAAAAGAAACTAAATTTTTATACAGGACCGATTAAATTTTTCCTTCCATTTAACTTTCAGCCTATTTTCTATAGGCTTACTCAGTTATTAGTTAATTTTAATTATACTGATTAACAAAGCATTCCATTCTGAATATACATGGTGTTTCAACTTCATCACCCGAAATACTTCTATATTTAAAATTTCGTAAAAATATTTTCCACAAAAGTTGCAGCGTTTTGCGAGGGTCGGTTTATAGTAACATATTATGTAATTTGATGTATAGGATGGGTCCAAATCACGGGTCGAATGAAAGTGTTGAATTTTATAAATAAAAGTTATTTATCGAACTTTTAACTTTTAAATCATTTCTTTTCTGCAACTCTGTAAAACTTCGGTTTTACCAGTTATTTTGTGTTCGATTAATATAAGTTCTGGAGGATCGTATACTATTGAACAGATATTTCAGGATAAAATATAGAAGTTAGGAATTATTTCTTAATTAGTATTATTTGTGTAATTGGAAGCTGGATAAATATAGAAGAGGAAGCACATTGTGATTTTTATATAATTATTATCACCGAAGAGTGCAGGGTATGATTCCAACTTCAGATCTACCCCACAACCTTTTCTCTTTTGCTTGTCACAACTTTAACTTCTTCAGAGCACAATAAATGTCCCCGTTTAACCAGAACTTTTTTCTACTTTCACTAAAATAAAGGTTTCTTATTTACACAAAAATATATGCTATAAAAGTTTCAGTTAATTCACTGCACTTTATAGCAATTCAGACAATAGTCATAAAATTACAGTTACTTCGTAATTAATTGGAAAGATTTAAATTTCATTCGACCCCTGGTCAAGATCGACCCTGCACTCGCCAGGCCAGCTTTAAGCGATTAAAAGCCAGGTACCATCCTCCGCGAGGAGTCTGTTACGTCATGGAGCGGCTGAAACTATTCGTATCTGATTCACCTGGCCCATTTCTCCACGTGTCGGCTCGAGGCGTATCGACAGGGCTTGTGAAAAGAGGGAAAAGGGCCAGGGGGGAGAACGAGACAGAGAGAAAGGCAGGAAGAGGTCAGTGGGTCACTCTCACTCGAGAAAGAAGAGACTCTATCGCGGTGGAAGGAACGTCTAGAAACGATAATCTGGCGTATCAGGTTGATCCTCGTAAGGTGGTCGAGTTTGATCTAAATGGAGGATTCTGGGACTTCGATACCTGCACGTGGTGCTCTGATTCGATCGAATGATCTGCTCTCCGCTGAAGAGGAATATTTTGTGGCCTGAGTTTGACTTTAGAGCTCGTAGCTCTTGTATTTTTTTTACTGAGGGATGAGTTTGACTGTTATTTCTGGTGACAAAATAATAATTAACTCAGCCTGTGGATTTTGATTCACATATTTAATCCAGATTTGAATTTACGAGTGATTACCATTTTGTGGGCCCACGAAGGTCCATGTTTGTTTAAACTTTCCTCGTCAAAATGACGATTATTCTTCGACTGAAACTTAAAATTATTATCCCTGGTATCTGAAAGGTATCCCCGAATTTTTATTGCTGGTTCTAGCGTAGCAATAATTATTCCATGTTCTGAGCTGATGATACTATTATAAGTAAACAGTATGATATCACTGGATTCAAAGTTCTCTTTATGCAAATAGATAGACATAATAAAGTTAGATTTGCAACATCTAGTATTTGCTTCTGCTGTACCATTTAATGGCAGTGGCCATTCCTGGAGCAAGTTTTGTATATTGGGATAGAAATTCTTAAACCACTTCTGCTCGGTTGAATATTCATAAGACTGTATTGTCATTCAAAGCAGGTAGCCTTTGTATTCCAGTAGCCTTCCCAAAAGTAGGAAAGACGGGATTCAAAACTCCCACAGTTTAAGTCGAAACTCCAAATGGCTCGGTGAAAGGTTGAGCAGGCGCTTTCTTTACAATGTAGGGGTGGTTCATGTTTTTCATAAAAATATCAGTCTAGGTCAGCAAATCTAGTTCCAACTGATTAGCAGAAAAATGTAAAAAAATAGCCCATCTCTTAGGAATCTCAACTAACCTTCGTTTCAATATCCAAACTACTTCATAAAATTACTTCTGCCTTGTTAGATCCTATAAAACGAAGTGTTTCACATGCACTAATTCCTGGTATCGACTCCTACTCCATATAATACTCCGCAACACCTTTCAAAAGTCAATTCTGAGACGTACCACAGCGTTTCTGGGTAGCTAGGTTTTCTATGAGCATTCGTAGACCCGGTGCCAAATTTTTTGCTGCGAAGGTCTTAAATCCAAGGAGTCCGGAGGCACTGCAAGTGGCCTCGTCGATAGTCGAGGTTCGTCGCAGACGTTAAATCCGTCGCAACTTTTCCTCCACGCGGGAAAACTACCTGGGGATTATGCGTCGACCAACAAAACGACCGGCCAAACAGGAGAAGTGGGTCGTCAAGTGGTGTGCCGTGTGTGTTGGTGGGCCGTGCGTGGAATGGTAACGAGGCACGTACACAGGGAACGATATCAGAAACCCGTGATACAGTGTTTCCCAACCTGAACATCACGAGGTACACTTAACTCTGCGCTCCAGAGATTTTTCCAATTTTAAGAAAATCATTTCTGATTCAATAGCGTTAAGTGGGGTAACTTTCACCAGTGGGGGTAGCTCTGACCACTGGGGGTAACTCTGACCACTGGGGGTAAATCTGACCACTGGGGGTAACTCTGATCACTGGGGGTAACTTTGGTAACTGAGGGTATTATTATTTTTATTATTAATGAGTTGGCGATGAGCTGTGACCACTGGAGGTAACTTTGACCACTGGGGGTAATTTTGGTCACTGGGGTAACTTTGACCACTGGAATATTTTGGTCACTGGGGTAACTTTGACCACTGGAATACTTTGGTCACTGGGGTAACTTTGACCACTGGAACATTTTAGTCACTGGGGTAACTGTGACCACTGGAATATTTTGGTCACTGGGGTAACTTTGACCACTGGAATATTTTGGTCACTGGGGTAACTGTGACCACTGGAGTATTTTGGTCACTGGGGTAACTTTGACCAGTGGAATATTTTGGTCACTGGGGTAACTTTGACCACTGGAATATTTTGGTCACTGGGGTAACTGTGACCACTGGAGTATTTTGGTCACTGGGGTAACTTTGACCACTGGAATATTTTAGTCACTGGGGTAACTTTTACCACTGGAATATTTTGGTCACTGGGGTAACTTTGACCACTGGAATATTTTGGTCACTGGGGTAACTGTGACCACTGGAGTATTTTGGTCACTGGGGTAACTTTTACCACTGGAATATTTTGGTCACTGGGGTAACTTTGACCACTGGAATATTTTGGTCACTGGGGTAACTTCGACCACTGGAATATTTTAGTCACTGGGGTAACTTTTACCACTGGAATATTTTGGTCACTGGGGTAACTTTGACCACTGGAATACTTTGACCACTGGAATATTTTGGTCACTGGGGTAACTTTGACTACTGGAATATTTTGGTCACTGGGGTAACTGTGACCACTGGAGTATTTTGGTCACTGGGGTAACTTTTACCACTGGAATATTTTGGTCACTGGGGTAACTTTGACCACTGGAATACTTTGGTCACTGGAATATTTTGGTCACTGGGGTAACTTTGACCACTGGAATACTTTGGTCACTGGAATATTTTGGTCACTGGGGTAACTTTGACCACTGGAATATTTTGGTCACTGGGGTAACTTTGACCACTGGAATATTTTGGTCACTGGGGTAAATTTGACCACTGGAATATTTTGGTCACTGGGGTAACTGTGACCACTGGAGTATTTTGGTCACTGGGGTAACTTTTACCACTGGAATACTTTGGTCACTGGAATATTTTGTTCACTGGGGTAACTTTGACCACTGGAATATTTTGGTCACTGGAGTAACTTTTCTCACTAAGGTAACTTTGACTACTGGGGGTAACTCTGACTCCTAGGGGTTACTTTTGTCACAAAACTAGATTTTAAGACAAATTCCTCTAGCAGCTATTGCTTAAGAGCTATTATTCTGAGAGAAACTGTATCTTGAAGTAGGCAATTAAAGCTCTCCAAAGCACCTGGTCTGAGAATAATACCAATCACACAATAGATGCTAGAGGAATTCGTTTTAATATCTAATTTGGTGGTCAAAGTTCCCCCATTGGTGAATGTTACCCCGATTTGACAGTAGGTGGTTGGTCTGGGTGGCTAGGCTGAAAGCATGCTCTTTTCTTGAGAAGTAGAACATTTATTTATTAGAGCAGATGGTATTACTTTACGTTCTATTTTATGCAGGGAATTTTTATAGTCGATATAAGTTACTTCGATTATGTATAGATTCAATGGTTTGGGTCCTCAAATTGATATAAGTGGAGGTGGTAGAATGTTAATAAATCGTATTTGAAAAATTTGTTACTTTCAAGAGAGAGGAAATTATTGTGAAGTGTTTCAACAACTCAGCTCAATTACAGAAGTAATTTCAAAGAATTCGGTAGTAGTTTAGAGCTACTATGAGAGGAAAGACTAAACCGTAATTTTCTAGTTTTTACATATGTCACTTGCAATATAAAAACAGTTAACGTTGAGAAAACGTGTCGAGCTAATCACCAACAGTACGTGGCTACAAGCGACTATATTCCTGTCCATTACACGATAGCCTGATCAGTTTTCTGTGACAAGTAAAGCAACAGCAGGAAGAAGCACGGTGCGATCTGTTCGGAGCGACTTGCAGTAAATTGAAGGTGCAAATAAATTGCGATTGGCTGGCTATCAAGCGAAAAGTAATTAGAGTACCGACGGTTAAAATACACCGGTCTATATTCAGAACGCGCTTACAGCATCTTTCGAATGCCATTCTGCGTGGATTGGCCTGTGTATGTCGTTTCCGACGGACAATGTGTCAAGAGAATCACACCCTCCTCTGCATTTTATCCGAAATTTTTATTAACAAAGCAGCCTCGTTGCACCTGTTTTCCGATGAAAATCACGATAAAACATTGCGCGATTAGCAAATCATGCTTCCAAGTATTTTATTTAGTTACTTAATTCCTTACCATTGTCATCGTCAGGTTTTGCCACGCTGAAAATGTTCAGCATATAGCCTGCACGCGATCAAGTGGCTGCTCAAGGTCACCGCTATGGGGCCACCCCCCACCGCTCAGCGTCTCCCCTCTTTGCTCCGCCCAGCGTGTTTAAAGCGTAGTGGGGGCAGCACTAGCGCCTCGCTGCGGCTGTATTCGCGCCGTTCACTCAGCCACAAGCACCCTTGCTCCTACTTCTAATTAATTCTCTTTCTACATAAGAATAAGAAAAATTGGAGGATGACCATCGAGTTGAGAAACACTGGCGCGGAGTACTGCGCGCGAGTTTTCTCTGTGCTGGTACGAAGGTGGCATTCCCTCCGGTAAAAGTACCGTATCCGGTACGTCCGCGTGGCGACTTTCGCGTAACAGAGTTCCGACGATCCGCGACGGTACCTTGCAAATCAGAGTAGATTGAAAAATTCGCGAGGATGTGAGTCAGAGCCACGGAGCCGTGCTCATAGCGCTCTTGGATCGCGAAAGTGCGATTGAAGATGAAGCTGCATCGCTGCCTCTCTTACCATTTTCTTATCCAACGCATTCACTGCCAAAATTGAAGGTCACTTTCCTTCTTTCCCCTTTTAACATTGTTAATTAAGGTAAAAGACCCAATACGTGGACACGTCCCAGTAGCTGGACACTGGTGCAAATAATACTGATTAGTCCATTTAATATTCGCTTTATCCAAAAAAGAACTATTTTATTCAATTATTCAAATATTTAGTAAAATATATTCGTATATATATATATATATATATTTGGTATATTTGTAACACTTTCGTAAAAAACAATTTATTCTCTTGAACTGTCCGGTTTACACCATTTTAGTATTGGATTTATCTGATTTGCTAAGCAGTCGATGTTACACACGAATACACATAACCTTAAAATTAGTCATTCAATAATAGATTCTTTTTACTCAAGTTTGTTTACTGATTTGAATGAATTACTTATACAGAAGAAATATGCAAAAAGAAAAAACTATTGTGTTGTTTTTTTTTTATTTAATTTCGCTAGAAAACATCCAAATTGCTGATGTTTCATTATGTGTCCATGTAATGGGACAGTAAAATCGGGACGCCGGGACATACTAGTTAAGCTGTCCAAGTATTGGGCCATTGTAAGGTCTATGAATTTTCAATATTTCACAAAATTATTCACTCCTACCATATGTGTTTTTTTTTTTTAATAATAAAGTACACACGATGCCCCATGTAAATGCAAAATCGTTTTTATATAAATCGATTTGTATAGCTGAAAAATTCTCAAATGTGTGTACGCCGTACCTTAAATGTCCAGGTATTAGTTAGTCATCGCGTCCCCCCTGAAGCTTCGCGACGATTCTCTGCTATCTTCCCGTCAGACCTGTAAGCACAGTTGCCACTCCGGTTCAAGGATAAATCCTATCCGGTATCGCTGGTCAATGTCACGCTCAGCTGGATCAGCGGTTGCTCCGCGCGATAGAAACACTGGGAATCATCTTGTTCCATTAACTCATATCGTTCAGTCTCGATAAGTGCTTCTGAGAAGATTATCGTTTTATTAAGAGGCTAAATCACAGATCGAAGATAAAATTTGCAATCTACACCAAGTAATATCGATTCGCCGCTCAAAAATGAATAAATAATGTGTAGTGACATTTTCCCACACGAGCCTCCGTTTTCGAGAAAATCGATCTCGAAATCGCGTGCGCAGTCGTGGCCCAAAGAGCCACTTGCGCGCAGATCATTTGAAATAGATTCTCTCGGAAACGGTGCTTTATACGGAAAAACTTCGTTCTACGTTTTCGATTCATTTTTGAATAGTGAATCATATTTCGTGAATGTTTTTATTGTAATATTTCTCGTTCTCGCGCAATAAACAAAAGTGTGTATTTTAATGTCCATTAATCCGCGACTAGGGTCCTTTGTGATCGAACACTTTTGGACAGTATTGGAATCGAATCCAATATTGTCCTTTCGAATTAGTTTCGATGTGGAAGCGTGTCGAGGTAAGGGGAAAACAGGCGAGGTTTCGAGGGCGGAAATCAGAGTGTCGTTCGAACAGATATTTTCGACAGAATCTGGGAAGAAGACGAGGCGAATTAAAGTCTCGTCGGCGGGGTTGCAACATGCCGTCGCGAGCGGCCGACAAGGAATACGAAATGAGCTCTCCCGAGGCCTTCGAAGTCGTCCACGTTGCGTAGGATCGTTCCAACGAAAATAAATTCGTCGTCGGTGATTCATGGATTTCCTGTGCGCGTTTTGGCTTTCTTCTACTTCGTTTGTCCCATGTCCCTCTCTGCGCAGCCATTTTCAAATAAACGGGGAGGAAAAAGTCGATGGCGGCTCAGTTACATTTAATGAATGGTGAATTTTTTTGAATTTTATTACTCAGTTCTTATGATTTATTTATATTCTTTGGTGTTTTTTTTTTTTTAGAATTAAAGTAACATATTGAGTGCCGATTAAAAATTGAAGGTGAAATATATTGGATCTCACTCATTATAGTGGAGATCACAGATATATCTATACGGGTGTATAATGGCAATCTAACTGCACAGTACTTGTTGTGCATTAGGTTTATCTTCACGAAACCTAGGGGGATCGATTGAGGCTGAAAAACTGAACAAATAGTGTAGAATAACATTTTATCCTACGATGCCTCCTTTTTTAAGAAAATCGATTGGAAAACGCGTGCTCGACGCGGTACCAATCTAGCCGCGAGCGCGCATTCACTTTTGACATCAATTTTCTCGAATACGAAGCCTCGTACAACAAAAGTGTACTGTACATTTTTGGTGCAGTTTTCCATGCCGAATCGATCACGCTGGACAGATTTTCAATTTAAAGACATACTCGCGTGTAGAACTATATTTTATGTACGTTTGTACAGGGAAACAGGAGAGTTTCCATTCTTATTAATCCTGAAAGTAATGCTACTGCCTCCACCCTTACAGCAGGACATGTTTGAAGAAAGTCAATCAATATTTAAGGAAACTAACAATCATCGATGATCACGAACTACTTTATCTCCATTCTATGTACGAGAAACGAATTAAAAAAAAAAAAAAATACCACACTGTTCATCCTAAAAGGGCAGGATGGAATTTGTTCGCGTGCAACTGCACCCATGTGTATCTTCCGATGGCGACGATGGTTGTCGCGTGTTCGTCGTCGTCGTATTCTCTTCTTTTCCCTTTGTTGCCAGATCTTATCAGATCGCGTACCGTGACCGGATATGACATCCATTAGTTACGTATGCATCCGTGTATCGTGCAGACTGGAAAAAGAGATGGGTGCCGCTGTTTAAAGGGACGTGCCAGGGTAGGGCAAGGTCGCGTGCCCTTGTTTCGCGTGCTCCTTGCAACGATGTTAGACACTTATAAGTTATTGCGAACATATATAGCTTAGCACTCTTTCATTTAGAGTACCACATCCTCTTCCCCGAAACATTCTTAATCGTAAGTCAGACTACCCCGACTGTGGGTACTGAGACGTTCGCTATGACGTCTAAGGATTCCTAAAAACAGTGACTAATAAAAACCCAAGAACGTGAAAGACTAAAAACAAAGGCCGATGCAATTAAATCTGGATAATACATTCGTGGGAATAAAGGACGTTTTCGGTAATACAGAATTCAAGGTACCGTTAAGGAACTAGTTTCTGATCAGTTTAGAAGGTTTCCCGCTTTAATATTTATTTTTAACCTAATAAAACATTAAATCATAGACTTTTTTTATACTAAAAGTCGGATTAATGTTTAAACTTCAAGGAAAAATTTTAAAAAGTTGAAAATAAATATATAATTTAAATACTTATAAGGTATGGAATAATAAGGTGACTAGGAACTAGTTTTTAATCATCTAAAACTAACAATACCAACTGCTTTCATAGACAACACATATATTTTTGAATTATCAATTTTTATGTTAGTAATTATTTCAAACAATTATTTATTGACATAAACTCAAAAGAACGATTTATTTCATGAACTGATAAAAAATTAGTGCCTGATCAAGAACTAGTTCCTTAACGGTACAGCAGTAGGTATGCCCCAAAAAAAAAAATCGAACATCGAAGAAAATTTTGGCGTTGCAACAGAAGAAGAAAAATTCATAGTCCAACGGCAATACTTGCCACAGTTCGAAAGTTTCGTCTCCCGCAGTTCCCCGAAACCGTGCGCCGAGAGTGCCCACGATGCCGAAACAGCCGCTCCCCGCGGAATTTCAATTTCGGAACGCGACGCAGTTCACGTGAAATGTGACGGGAATGAAAGAGAAGCCGGGTACGCGGCACGGATCGCAATATTTCGCGAGTTACGGCCGGGATTTCGCTCGAAGACTCGCAGAGACCTCAATGATAGTTAGAGCGATGTGCCGCTAGTCGTCCATCTTGTCCCAGCGTCGCAGTCACTCCGACCACGATCCTCCGCTGTGTTCTCCGCGCTAACTTTGACCGTTAAGTCGACACTCCATTCGATTTCTTGCACCTGCCTTAGTTTCCCTTTTTTTCCCCCCATTTTCTTATTTATTCTTTTTGAAATATCGCTGCCATCTTTAGAACAGTATTCATACATTTCTTCATGGGACGTGGTACAATTTCCTGAGTCAGAATCCTCGCTGCGGATTCGAAATAGCGATTGGTACATGACCTCCGGGGACAGATTTCAATAGATTAGATGTATTTATTTTTTTAAAGAATTAATTATTTGATGTCGCGTAGCGATACACTAGTAAGTGCTTAAAGAGGAACACAAAAGTGTCCGAAGACCTTCGAAAAGTGGTACGAGTATATAAGTCGCACAGGGATAAAAATGGGAGGAGTCGAAAGTGCGCTGAAAAACTGACAAAATTGTCTAGTGACATTTTCTCCTACGAGCTTTCGTTCCCGAGAAAATAACTCTTGAAAGTGCATGCGGCCCAATTGCTTCCCTACCGAACACCGCATTCTGGCTCGAACTTGTCCCGAACGGCGAGCCTGGCAAAAAAAACGTGTCCCACATTTCCGATCCATTTTGTAACGTAGAATTCCCCTCCGCAGTTTTTTTCGCGATTCCATCAACACGTCCCCCGAAATTTCCACTTCGAACTACTCCCACCCGCCCGCATTTCCTCGCGCGGCCTCTTTCCCCGCGGTCCGACGAAGCACGCAAGCAAAAACGACAATTTATCGGCATAATGTTCCGAAAAGTCCGCGTGCCTCGCTATCCTGGCGACCCAATCTCTCTGTCCTCCCTCGGCCGCCGGCGAACTCTATCCCAGGACGCGCCGTTCTCCTTTCCTCTCGCGTCTGCCCACGAGAGGAAGAGAAGCAAGGTTCGCCCGGCTCGGCGAGTAGCAGTGCTCGCTGGCCCGTTTTAGCTTTCCTCTCTCGGCTGGGGGGGCGGGGGGTGGGGGGGCTGGGAGAGGGCGGGGGAGGGGGGGGCTGGGAGAGGGCCGGGAGAGGATCGCGGGGGGGACAGAGACGCGCGCACGCGGCCAACAAAGAGGGGACCAGGCGAAAGGAGCGACGGGAGGAAGAGGCAGACGCGGCGAAGAGAGACGCGAGAGACTCGCTGTCTGTTGGCCGTGCTGCGGAGCGAACGAGAGGGAGGCACATGTGCAGGTACCTGTGTTGGGCACACAGGCATCCGCCGAGCGAGCCAGAGTCAAGGCCGCTCACTGCTCCGCCGTGAGAGAGCTACTAACTAGCACGGAAACCTTGCCGCGCGCCGAGTGTAGAAACAGCCCAGCCACGTCGAGCTGTTCTAGAGGCCTCTCGCACGCGCTAGGTGTTCCGTGGCTTCTAGGCGAACTCGATGGTGGCGATTATGATCGCCGGTCCAATGTGTTTTAGAGATATTGAATTTTTGCAGAGGAATTTGGAGCCTGTTTCGGGTGGTTCAGGAGAGGTTTGAGTAGGTAAAGGCTGGAGCCTTAGTCGCTAGGGAAATGGGGCGAAACCTTGGATGGGGTATAGGGTTTTGGAGTAGCTCGAAGCTTCAGGAAGCTTTAGGGTGGCTTTGGAGAATTCTGGGGAGTTGTTTGGGATCTGTCCCAGGTGATTCAGGCGAGTTTTGACTATGTGGAGACTAGCTACTCAGATTCTAGGGAAATGGAGTGAAACCTTGGATGTGGTATAGGGTTTTGGGGTAGCTCGAAGCTTCAGGAAGCTTTAGGGTGGCTTTGGAGAATTCTGGGGAGTTGTTTGGGATCTGTCCCAGGTGATTCAGGCGAGTTTTGACTATGTGGAGACTAGCTACTCAGATTCTAGGGAAATGGAGTGAAACCTTGGATGTGGTATAGGGTTTTGGGGTAGCTCGAAGCTTCAGGAAGCTTTAGGGTGGCTTTGGAGAATTCTGGGGAGTTGTTTGGGATCTGTCCCAGGTGATTCAGGCGAGTTTTGACTATGTGGAGACTAGCTACTCAGATTCTAGGGAAATGGAGTGAAACCTTGGATGTGGTATAGGGTTTTGGGGTACGTAGCTGGAAACTTTAGAAGTTTTGCGGGCTGCTTCACGCGGTTCAGGTGAATTTTGCCTGTTTGGAGGCTGACTCTCCAAGTTTTTTTGGAAGTGCACTGGTATCTCAGATGTTTGATAGCGTTTTCAGATACTTTGAAACTTAGCCATTTTTACAGTCACATTGCTCTCGAATATGCTGGAGGTTGGTTCTCCAGGTTTTAATGAACTGGAGGGAATACCTGTGTGTTCGTTGAATAATTGAATTTCTCGCTGATGTGTCACTGTTAAAAGGTGCCTCTAGTCATTTGTAAGATGGTCGATAAGACGGAAATTATTCATTCGTGATTGATGATGGATACTTCCCTCGAGGGCAATTTCACTGCTGCTCGAGTACTTAACGTTGTAACAATTTGTCACTATTATATGTTTTTTTAATTAACCCTGACTTCCATCATTCTCCGTCGCTCCCACGTGGGAATTCTTCATCAGAACTGTTCGGCAAGAAAACTTCCGCCTTAAGTTCGCAGTTTTCCAGGTGCAGGGATAATAATAAGAATGAACAAAATTATTCGGAACGATCGTAATTTGAAAGAACACAGAACCACAAGTCTCGACAGTGTAACCGTTAAGGAAACAAAGCTACGGTACCTCATATATTTAGAAGAAAGTAAAGAAAGGCGAGGAAGGGGATAAACTGAGCTGTCACACGCGAAAATATTCCCAGTTTGTTCGCCTGGGCGTCGAGGAAGGGGTAATAACCGAGTGACCACATAGCCTGGTCAGTGTCTCAGTGTTCCAGGCGGATGTTTTCACGGCGATCAGTACTTCCGGGTGATGCGGAGAACCCGTCTTCGAGCATCTCTTCGCGGAATCGCCGAGAAAGTACCTTTCGCGATGACAGAAAATCGATGTCTGCCCTGAATCGAAAATTCAACATTCCGCGTAATGTAATCTGTGAATTTTTAATAAAATCTGATTTGCTATTTCCTGGAAGCCATGCAAAATAAGCTGCAGGGAAATTGTGGTTCATTTAATAGAACAGGTTAGTAACGGTACATTTGGGGACTTCTATCATCATAAATGGTGCAAGCGGCCATTTTGTACAATCAGAAATACGGTCAATACTAATATTTCAGCAATCCATAAAGCAAATACTAGGGACTTTATGATCGGTTACCACTACCATTTCATTTCTCCATCTCATGCTC
The DNA here is from genome assembly GCA_963932275.1 of Andrena praecox. Taxonomy (NCBI): domain Eukaryota; kingdom Metazoa; phylum Arthropoda; class Insecta; order Hymenoptera; family Andrenidae; genus Andrena; species Andrena praecox. The sequence continues at coordinate 34,831,617 of OZ010728.1, forward strand.
CAAGATGTCTTGGGAAATGGTACCCTCCAGTGGATCAATAAAATCTGAAAGAAACATCTCACAGACATTTCCACTTTCCGAACACCAATCGGAAGTTCCATTAAGAAAATTCATCCCCCCCATTATTAGAGTAGGTTCCATAAGAATCACCTGATCCCTCAAACCCTCGCGCTAGAAACTTTGCGTATCCCGCCATCAGGCTGACGTTAAACTTGAGACAAGCGGCAAGAACACCTAAACTGCTTCAGGCAAGTTAACCAAGCATTAACTCGGGGTATCGTTCCATACTTAGTCCTATAAAGTCCGCCCTTCCACTCAGCTTCTCGATGGAAATCCCATTGATACCCGCTTCTCCTAGGTAGTTGCGCAACATGTACCCCGGCACCGTCGGAGTAGTTTGCCCGGGCAGATTCGTTTCCAACGATCGCCCCGCCAGGTTCCACGGTGAGTGGGTTCCAAGCGGCTCGATCCACGGTATCTTCGATTCCGCTCGGCTGAAGGAAGGCGCGTGCAGCGCGGCCGTACTTTCACCGACCGTGACTTCTACGCCAGCGTTCCGTTCGACGAGTTTCCAGCAGATAAAGGGGGTAATAGAGGCGATGTCGCCACGTAGGTTACTGGAACCCGCTCCTCTTCCTCGCGGCCGGGCGAGTCACGGGCGTTACACGCGTGCACACGCCTCGTAATCCACCGGAAACCCCGCGAGGAACTCGCGCGGACAAATTTGCCCCGCTTGGCCGCGGTGCGTTCCGCATGCGGCGCGATCGCTTGCGAGGAACCGGATGCGCTCTTCTATTTTTTCGTCTCGCTAGAAGGGGCGGCTCTTGTTGATGGTCGCTCTGGAATGGTACACACACAGTTGCATTATTCTGGGCCCTGGTTGGCTTCACGATAGCCGGCAGTGTCAGAATAGTTGAAAAATCTAATAATTTGTAGGCGGAAAAAAACGTACCTCGGGCGGCGGGACTCGAACCCGCGCTGTGCGGGTCCTCGGCTTACTGGCCAGTCACGTTACCGATTCCCCCAACGTCGACTCTCCGATATTACTCTTTTCTGAACTCTACTTAACGGGGCGCCACCTAAGTGCCAATCGCACTATAGGCCATTTCACGACGAAATGCATTAACGCTTCTCGTGGCGTGGAAGTTTAAAAAAAATACCCTTTCGATCGACTCTATTGGATAAGGTTTTTGTAAAACGTTGAAAGCGAACTCCTTGCTTAGCTGTTTCAAGCTTTCCAAAAAATACCGACGTGAAAACGCGCCACAACCGTGCGCGTGAGTGCAGATACCTCGGCGTGAAAACACGCCAACGCCCATCTAGTGATAAAGTTTGTCTACAGTGTATGGTCTCTTTTCCATAGTATAGTTCTATTTGTATGATGCTTCTGACATCAGGGATTGGCACTTCTGCATTCGCTTTAAGAGCTGGAACGAAAAGAATACCGTGGGAAGATCGTGTTACTGGTGGCTTTTAAGAAAGGCCACGTGGCAGGGCCTATGGGGGCACATGAGTGATAAAAAGTGAAACATCAGGGCAACGACGTTACTGATAGGATTTGAGACAATATGGAGTATGGACCCATAATCACCAGGACACTCTGAATCCATGAGTCCCGATCACTAGCACAGCACGAATCGCGTCATAACTGCCAAATTCACTCCTCTGCTTCTGGTCTCCTATGTCCTTGTGCACAGTAACTCAGTTCCTCGAGTACACCCAGAATCTTCTCAAGCTCTGCCAAAGCTGACGTCAGTTGCTCAAATCTGACACCTCCCTGCAGCTATATTTAACGCAATTCTGTATTTCTGTTCGCAGGTAGGGACGAGTTGTCGCAGCCTGGCTCTTTGAACGGCTATGGAAGCGGCGGCGGAGGGGGCGGCGGCGGAGGCGGCGGCGGTGGCGGCGGCGGTACCGACGGCTGCGACGCCAGGAAGAAGAAAGGGCCGACGCCGAGGCAGCAGGAGGAGCTGTGCCTGGTCTGCGGCGACCGCGCCTCCGGCTACCACTACAACGCGCTGACCTGCGAGGGCTGCAAGGGCTTCTTCCGGCGCAGCATCACGAAGAACGCGGTCTATCAGTGTAAATACGGGAACAACTGCGAGATCGACATGTACATGCGGCGCAAGTGCCAGGAATGCAGGCTGAAGAAGTGTCTGACCGTGGGCATGAGGCCGGAGTGCGTTGTGCCGGAGTACCAGTGCGCTGTGAAGCGCAAGGAGAAGAAGGCGCAGAAGGTAACCACCTTGGTTAAGGGAATCTGACCGTGAGAGTAGCCCTGGAAGCTCTAATTCTGATGAAACTGTGAAGGGTTCAATGGGGGGGGTTGCTTTCGAGGGAGATAGATGACGGAGGAAAGGTGGCTTAACCGGCTACTTAGGTTTGATTAACGGGAAATGGTAGGAAGAATAGTCATTCGTCTTTGAGATATCATCTAAAATGTTTCATCCGAGTCTGCACTCCATGCTAGAGAAGGCGACTACTGCTCTAGGCCCAGATTTCATTTATCACTTGCTCAGGATGATTAAAGGATCGCGGATCGGGACGTGATCGTTTAATCGTTCTAAGCAGAATTGTGTTTTCCATCAGCCTGCCTCATGAGAACCATTTACAAGCTACAGGTTCCATTGCAGGAGAAGGACAAACCGAACAGTACAACGATGAACGGTTCGCCGGGCAGTGGTATACGCGGCGATCAGATGGGCGTGAAGATCGAGCCAGCGGAAGCCGAACCCTTGACCACGTCTGGGAGCTGCGGGGTTCTAACGCCAGTCAGCCCCTTCGGCTATGTGAAGCCGATCAGCCCCGAGCAGGAGGAGCTGATACACAGGCTCGTGTACTTTCAGAACGAGTACGAGCAACCCAGTGAAGAGGATCTCAAGAGGATCACGGTAAGTAAACCTGAAGCTACCCCTACAGAGGATTATGAGTTAATGTTCAGTAAAAAGTTAGGGCTAGTGACAACTCCGACCTGCCGTCACCACCTCGCGTTTTAACTCCTCTGCAGGCAAGGGATGGACCCGAAACAGTTAACCCTAAAGTGGTCGTTTGATTTGATTTATAGAATCAGCCATCGGAAGGGGAGGATATCAGTGACTATAAGTTCAGGCACATCACCGAGATCACGATCCTGACGGTGCAGTTGATCGTGGAGTTCTCGAAGAGGCTACCAGGCTTCGACGAGCTGCTCCGCGAGGATCAGATCGCCCTGCTGAAGGCCTGTTCCAGCGAGGTGATGATGCTCCGTATGGCGAGGAAGTACGACGTGCAGTCGGACAGCATAATATTTGCCAACAACCAGCCGTACACGAGGGACAGTTACAACGTGGCGGGCATGGGCGAGACGATCGAGGATCTGCTGCACTTCTGCAGGCAGATGTACGCCATGAAAGTCAACAACGCGGAGTACGCGTTGCTAACAGCCATTGTCATATTCTCAGGTACGCGGAAACAATTTCTCTGAGTGTGCGCGTCGTATCTTCGATGGCAACGAAACACAACTTATTCGGGTAGCTTCGCTAGGTGTTCTCGATTTAAATAAAGCCATAGGGATAGCTAGTACACTAGAATGCACCACCAAAAAATTAGACACTTTCCATCGAGGCTTTTTAGAAAGCTTCAGCCAATCCCAAAGTCCGTTGAAGCTACGATTACAGCAGGCAAGGTGTTTTAGATGACCCCCCGTTTGATTGCAGAGAGGCCAAACCTCGGAGAGGGCTGGAAGGTGGAGAAGATCCAGGAGATCTACCTGGAGGCGCTGAAGGCGTACGTGGACAACAGGCGCAGGCCCAAGTCCGGCACGATATTCGCGAAGCTGTTGTCAGTGCTGACGGAGCTGAGGACCCTCGGCAACCAGAACAGCGAGATGTGCTTCAGTCTGAAGTTCAAGAACAAAAAGCTGCCAGTTTTCCTCGCTGAGATCTGGGACGTGACGCCCTAGTTTCCCCGTAGCCGGTCACCGGCGCCCGCGCCGATCGGCTAAACAGTGTTTGATCAGTCCGCACGACGTCGAGTGATGACGACGCTGGAGCGCAGCAGCGGCATAGAGATAGATAGAGAGGAAGAGGGAAACCCAGGAGGACGTGGCCGCGCGACTCTTGCACTAGTGCACCACCCATGCCACTGCCTCAGCGTCGCGAGTCGACCACGAGCCCCAGGAGGGTGGCCCCAGGTCGTTCTGCGGTCGCTTCTCTCCTTCTTCGAGGCTCTCCTGCGTGACGCCCCTCGACCCGAGGGGCTGCACGCGAGGGCGACACTGTCAGACAGGCGCGCCCTCGGGCCCACGACGCGCGGCGGACGAGCTCGAGGGGCATGGGGTGGGTGATGATGAAGGGAACGAAGGCAGTGGCGAGGCACCCAGGCTGTGATACGTAGAGACAGTACAGAGACTGTAATAAGGAGCTACCTACAGTTATGTTATTACTATATCCTCTACCTGGCTACCCCCGGAATCGATATGTAAATGTCTACTGTATAATGTGTAAGGTACCGAGTTTAAGGCAGGCGCGTTGGACGGAGATGATTAAGCTGTACGAATCTAAGTAAGGAGCTAAGGACACGGAATGAACGGGAGAGTATGCGCGTGTGTCTGTGTGTATTGTATGCGTGCAATTGGGAGCGAGGAGGCAGAGTGGCGAGGGATGACAGAGGATTATCGCACTGGTAGCGTGTGCAGGCGAGGGAGGTAAAGGGGGCAGAAAGATGGAACACCCGGGCCCAGCTGTTGAGCAGCGAGCCTGGGATCGCCCACGAATCGAGTGCGATGTAACAAATAAAAAGAAGAGTGACAAATGATACGATTATACATAATGATACCATAGAGTCTATATCACACACATAGCATAATAATATATTGCTAGCATGTACATTGTTTATACGAGATGGTGAGACGGGTGGGATAGAGGGAGAGATCGCTGAGAGGTTTCGAGAGAGAGAGAGAGATAGAGAGAGAGAGAGAGCGAGAGAGAGAGAGAGAGAGAGAGAGAGAGAGAGAGAGAAAGAGAGAGAGAGAGAGCGGGAGAGAAAGGGTTACGTGTGCTTTGAGATCGACGAGGCGGGGGGGTTGAACTGTTTTCAGCGATGGAGAAGGTCGGAGACGGGGCTTTGGCATTTGCGCGCGTCAGGATTTTCTTTTTCGCGATAAAAAATTGGCTGAGGATCGTGGCAGAGTGCGGTGAGGGATCGGGCGAGACGGGGATGGAGTAACGTAGTAGAAAACGTAGGAAGTAAGTAAAGTAAGTAAGCGAGGCTAGTTGGTAGTAGGTTGTAGTAAGTCAGTGAAGCTAGGCTAGGTGACCGAGTTCAAGTGCAAAGCCTTGTGCCTTCAGCAGCGGACATCGGCTCACCGACAAACGAAACCATGAAATTTAACCGTCCGTTTTAATTTTTTAATAAAAAAAAATCAACAAAATCAAGTAAAATATTGTAAATCTGTGCAGAGAGAGAGAGAGAGAGTGAGAGAGAGAGAGAGAGAGAGAGAGAGAGAGAGAGAGAGAGAGAGAACGCGCGAGAGTGAGGGAGAGTGTGAGCAATCGTGGAGTTAATTATTTAGGCGGTGAGAGAAATGAGTGAAAGGGGGAAGTAGAGAGTGAGTGAAAATTGATGGGGCAGAAGGGGAGGTGGAAATTGGTTTCGCGAGGAACTGACAAGAACTGAATGCGAGGTGAGGAACAAGGAACAAAGATCTTTCTATGGAGAAACACGGAACAGGGTCGCGCAACATGAGGATACAAGCGTGTTGTAGGGCGATCTAGAGGGAGCCACTGATTAGGTGATCTAGAAGGGAGCCACTGGGTTAGGAGATCTATTGACGATTTGGGATTCTGAGACTCGCCAGGTCCTGTGACATACTATGCTAGCATAAAAACACTCGATCGTCGATAACAACTAGGAGGAGGGCACTGCAAACTCAGGCGAACATAACGCAACAGCCTCTGTAACCATTTTGCAGTCGGCCTCTTCGCGACACAGAAACTTGTACCCCAACTGGAGAGTAACAAACAGACACACACACACACACTCGCACACAAAACACATGCACAGATACGTCCACAAATACCGACATACTCGCGGAATTGGACGAGGGGATGTCATCTAGTGGGTTGGAGATCATAGTCTGAAATTGCGACGGGGATTGGCACACACGCACACACACACACATGCTGAACACAACACACAAGAGCGTCGTTACAGATACATATACACTAAGATTCTCGATGTTGTAACACTGTAACTCTATGCTATTAACTGATTGTACGCAGTTGTATTCCGTAGTAAGTACCAAAACGCAAGTTAAACGAAAAAAAAAAACATGTAACGTTATTCGTGTAACGCGTATAACCCGCGCGAGGGTGAGCGAGAAGGACGGGCGCGAAGGTGCGCGCGGGTGATCTGTTACTTTGCACCGAGGAAGGGAGGGCCGGCGATGTTAACTTCGGACGAGCGCGGTTGCGAGGAAAAGGGCAGTCTGATGAGAGCGCGATAGTTCCACCCGGTGAACGTAGAGGGAGAAGGGAACGACTACTAGTACTTCGCCTAGGACGACTAGAAACATCGTACGTATCGTGTTCTACTATTGTAATGTTATACCTGTCGCGCGTTAAACCGAGGCAAAAGCAGGCGACATTAAGCCGCGCGCGCGTCGCTGTACGCGTCTAAAGACGGTATTCTTCGGTCACGTCGGTCCGAGGCGCTCGACCAGGAAGAGCCTCCCCTCCCGCGAAGAGCAGCGACGTGCATCAATCTGTCACCGAGAGAACAATCATCATAGAACACCTTCGACGCCTCGGGACGACCTGGTACATCCAAAGGGGACTATCGATGCGCCCCGACAGAACAACCAAATAAGAACCTGTACACCACGTAAAACGCCGCCAGGCGGACACTGCCACACCGCAGAGTGTACACCCATGGATAAACAACGCTGTTGGAGACACGGAGCAGAACTACGGGGATGTGAAGATGAAAATCTGGAGGAGAGATACCTGGAGGAAGGAAGGAATGTGACGCGAACCATCACCGCCATCGATCATCGACATGCTTGTCGCTTCCCTTTCAACGCGACACGCATCGTTTTCTGAGCTCAGCGAAGATACACTCCTAGGGACACGGGCATCGTCTCCGAACGTTGCTGGGAGCAACATGGAATCGCTGTTTGCTGATAGACTCGGCTTTTGTTGAGAGAATATGCCCCAGTGCAAGTGCCAACGGCAGCATGGAAGAGAATGTTGTCGAAGCGAATACAATTGGTGTTAGTGTTTCTGAGACATCAGTTTCTGATTTTGGGGCGCTTGGAAGTTCGCTAAAAGAAAATGTATTATTTGTATCGTTACCGTGGACGATTAAGGAATATTCGTTTGAAGAGAGACGCGAAGAAAAAGCAAAAGTCGAGGATCTCGGGCAAGCGGGGAATCCATGGCTCGCCAGGGACACGTTGTGGCGCAGGAAACCTGTACAAAGCCAACACACAAAGAAACACTTGCACGCGCCCGTACTCTGCATTGTTGTACCACACACTCGTTGCATCTACCATATTTGAGTGCTTTCAGCATCGCCGTTTCTGCGAGAGTAACAGGGAGAAAGGGAGAGAGAGAGAGAGAGAATGGGATGGTGAATGGGTAGGGGAGCAGAGAAAGAGTTTCTTAAAGACACGACACATTGCGACAGCATTGCCTATTATATACACTTCTAAAGTAGCTGTGCATCGTCGGGCCATGGCAGCGAACGTCACTACAACTCCCATGGGTCGACGACCATCGATGAAAACACGTTCGTTTCGACTCTATAATTCTTAAAGTGTAATGTTTAAGCGTGCTGCGCGCGAGGACAGCTTGTAAAATCGTCTACTCGTACTTGAGACCTCCTTTCGATTCGCTTTAGGTACACCGCCGTCTAGATATGTAATTTGTTAAACGAGGTGCAATCATTGTGTGTTTGCACGCACTTTATCAAATTGCCCTAGCTTGCAGCAGCGGCTGACGTTCCCCTGAGACTTCGCTCAGCTTTCGCCTCGAAGGGTCAAGCTCTCCTTTCACGCCAATCTAATGTAATTATCGCTTCCCTCTTTTGTCAGACTTGATCTCTCTAAGATATTGAGCTTCAAAACGCTGTCCATGGATAGCAACGGGAAAGATCATCCCAAAGCTAGTAACATCATCATAATCCTCCAATATTGTCCCGCTTCCCGTGGAAGCTAAAGAATGTGATTTCGAAAGTAATGTGCCCCGTTAAAGGGTTGATAGAGTGAAACTCAACGAACCCGAGGGGCACGAAGTAAAACTTCTCGCGGGCAGAAAAGACTCCAGAGCTCGATTCTTCGAATAAAAGCGATGCTTTGGGTACTCCCCTTTTTACGCTAAATCCAAAATTGTGCAATAAAACGTTCTAGCGAAGAGACGAGGCCCGAGGAGCGTCAGCCTTGCGCGCAGGCAGGGCCGCCTAGAACGGCCAGCGAGAAACGACGATCCCTGCACCTTGGGAATAAAAGCTCTTCACGCACCGTCGACGGCAGGTCGTCCCCGATACCGTTTCGTTTCGTAGAGCTTAAGCACGGTCACATAACCGGGGTAGGCTTCCCCTTGGAGCGGTGGACCCGCCGGGCGCTGTCACGTGATTCCCCAACGCGAGCTGGTTCCCGCGCTAGGCGACAGGTGGCGCTGACAGCGCAGCGCCGAAGCCGAACCGCCCGAAGCAGTTCCCTCTCCGGCGGACTCTGACGCTTAGAGAATCGCCTGGAGACGCTTGGGAATCAAGGTGAACCGCGTCCTTCGTTCAATCAGAAACCGGTCACATGTTACTGCGCGCGCGAGGAGGATAGAGGACGATGAAAGTGGCAATCAGAGGTAGCTAGAGCGCAAGAGGGGACACGTTGCGTGGAGCGGAGCGCGCCAGGGAATGCCAAGAGCTAAGAGAAAAAGGAGAAGCCGTACTCGCATGCACACAGAACACCGTACACACACACACGCGCGTCAACAGGACAGGTACATACGCAGAGACACGTTGGAAAAAAGAACACACGCAATTCTACGATCACTGCCAAGGGTGTTAACCGTTGACGTCGATTTCTCGTTGTCTAAATGTCGTAGTCGTTTCTCCTCGCGATTCCAGCCGACGAGCGAAGCTGCTGCATAACGATTATTATACAAAAGAAGAAAAAAAAAAGACACTACCACGCGCGTCACTGGCGACACATAGGGATATTAAGCGATTAAAAAAAAAAAAAATGCGACGAAAAAAATACACAAAAAATATATAATAATATACGTATATATACACACACGTGCGCCCGCTCGATTTCGAATTGCCGTTTGACGAGGACGAGCGAGCGATTTGTTCATGATACTGCCAAGCGTAGACTCGAGTTTTCTCTGTTTTTTAAGGGACAACTATAATACTCCTTTTAAATGTGACGAGCCACACGTTGTACACGTAACACATGCATACGCGCGCGCGCACACGTTCATACGCATACACAGGACATCAAACACACATGCACACACACACACACACACACACACACACACACACACACACACACACACACACACACACACACACACGCTGATAATGTACCCACCATGTACGCGCATCGCGCCGCAATCTCTCTTGTCTGTCTGTTTGTCCGCCCGGGTACCCTGATCTGTCCGTTTCTCCTAGGTGTCTCTTTCGCTCTGTATATGTACATAAAACTAGACGCAGATGTATCGTGCAAATAGTCGAGATCGGTTTACGAGCACGGTGACGATCGCTCGGCACGCATTCGCGGTGGAAAGTCGCGAGAAGACGGTGCAGAATGGGGACCCACGAACCCTAACAGTGGTGTTGGGCCTGATAAGGGGACTGTGGAGTACTTGGGCTAGTCATTTTTTTTTTATTCTCATCGAAGAGAACACTGTCTAGCGATCTTTTTAAAAGACGAGAACTCTTTCTTGCATTTCTAATCGGTTTTTATCAGAATTTTAATTGTAAAAGGTGGAAACTCGGTGTCCTAGTTTAGAGGCTCATCCCGTTGGGACTGATCCTCTGGCTGGTAGACATTTAAAGTGTTATGTCCTGGAGTCATGAATTTTGGATTCGTATCTTATGGAGTTTCCAGAGTTAGATTCGCTTTAGTAGAATGAAACAGAGCAATCTTCTGAAGAAAAAAAATAATAGAAGGTTTTCTTGATGCTAATGAGAGTCTGAAGATTGACCTCTTGATGACTAGGCTACAGTATCTCCTTATTGGGGTGTAGCTTCTCAGTTACTCGCGGCTCGTAAGTCCGGGTATTCTGAATGTAGAATATCAGAGTCATCGGGAATAAAACACGATATCGTTTCCCCGGGAATTTCGCACCCTCTTCCCGCTGTTGCCGTAAACATTGGCCGTTCGGCGCAGCAGTCGGCCATCGTGAGCGTAAGTCAAGATTTTCGCGTCGAAACGGGAAGAATAAACGATTATTCGTACCTCGTTTCGTAAATTAGCCGACAGACGGCTGAGAATACGGTATTTTCTTATTGGAGGCAACGTTCGGCCCTGCGTGTGTGTGTGTGAGAGAGAGAGAGAGAGAGCGAGTGGGGGAGCAAGGAAGAGAGCGAGAGAGTGAAGAAGGTTCTTGTTGTGAATCGCGAGACAGAGGGAGAGTCGTTTTAATTTATTGGAAGCTGTTGAAAGATGGGGAAAGAAGCAAGGAACGGAGGAAGCTTATGAGCTGAAGGTGATTATTATAAATAAAGTTAAATGATTATACTTTGTTATGGTAGTTTATATGTTATTTTCTTGGGTTAGACGCGAGAACGGTACGGTCGTCTCATCTTTTGCTTTTCTCTCGTCCGTGGAAAATAAGAATTCTACTATTGTACATATGCATAATTGTTTGTAACGAGAAGAAATGTAAGGAGCCCTGAGAATTTTAATCGAACCACGAAATTCGTGTTGTGTTCTTGCCCCCGCCCCAATCCGCACGCTTTTCGGTATGCTGGATTTCTTGCGCCAGCCTCGCAAAGAATTTTTTTCGATGGTAACTAAGTTTTAAAATTCTGTGTGAAGCTGGTCCTCACTCTTACTACTTCTTGACTCACATTCTTCTGTTTCACCTGAAATAAAATTAATATACTAGTCACGTTGGAAAGAAATATCGTCTGAATATTTCTGCTTTTCATGTAAACAATTCACAATTGTTAAAGGCTACTATATCATCGACTAACAAGTCAAACAAGTCAAACACTCGTTTTAGTATTGAGAAAATTCCCCTGACTTTTTGAATTCGTTACCATCGAAGTTTCTCTGATATAGTAGTGGTCTTAATAAAATTATTTCGCGATAGTGACAAGTAATTCTTGAATTCGTATATTAGTCATTCAGGTGGAATTTCACTCGACACTTGAGAAACATAAATAGCCAAGCACTAACCCTCGTCGACTAACAAAATTTTCAGGGCTACCAATACTAACACGAAAGTACACAGCATTCACGAGGAGAAAAACGTACAAAATTTTTAACGTACTACCGACGAAACGTTCAACATTGATTTCATTATAAAAAGTGAGATATTAGGAATAACATCGCTGCTAGGCACACATATAAGTCTGAGGATGCGAATGATAGGGCTGCGAATGGCAGAGGAGAGGAAGGGAAATTAACGAAGTGACAAAGTTAACAAAGTGAAATGCCAGAGGTGATGCTGGCACCTTTAATCGTACAAAATGTCCTCTTGGTATTTAGTATCCCAAGGAAAAACGCGACCGTCGTCGTTTGTCAGTTTAGGACCTGCCCTCGTCGGATGTGCACCCGGTCGACTTACTACTACTACTACTATTACTACTATTATTACTATTACTGCTACTGTTACTGCTGCTATTACTACTACTAATACTTAAACACTCACGTTTGTACTTGCGACACACAGGGAGCGCAGTCACGCACGCACGCATGAGAAAAAAAATTTGACGGAAACATTGGTGTGAATTGTTTACACTCGTACACACACGACATACTTGTCCGATCGGTTGGAGGAAGGTATAGTTGATGGTTTATGGTTAATTATGTGGAATTTTTATTTGAAACTAGTGTCCTGCAGTGCTTTTATCGTCACAAATGTGTCATTTAACGTGAAGTATAGTTGCGTTTTAAAAGTATAGTTAGACTATAGTTGCAATATAATCACAGGGCATTTGACTCCGAAGATTGAAGTATAGTACATCATAGTGCTTTATAGTTGAAAAATTCTTCGGCTATAGTTGCTATATAGTTGTCCTTGCGTAATTGTCTTATAGTTGAAATTCAGTTTCGTTTTATTTATTATCTGATTTAGAATTTTGTTGCATTGCGTTTGGCGTATAACTTTAAACTATCTGTAGCCTATAGTTGCCTTATAGTTGAACTATAGTTGCCTTATAGTTGAGCTATAGTTGCCTTATAGTTGGACTATAGTTGCCTTATAGTTGAACTATAGTTGAACTATAGTTGCCTTATAGTTGAACTATAGTTGCCTTATAGTTGAACTATAGTTGCCTTATAGTTGAACTAAATTTTGTATCAACTGAAGTCTAATGTTATTTCTATTCGGTAGATTGTGATAGGACAAAAATTTACAAATTCAACTATTGCTTACATCTAACCTCTGTGGTGTGTTAACTATATTCCGTCATTTTTAATTTAGTCTAATTCCGAGATTCATTACTATAAAGCCCCAGTCGATCTACTTTTCTTCCTCAAAGGCGCAGTAGTTGCAATACTTAAGTATAGTTGCAAACTATTCTAGCAACTATATCTCCGGAACCTTTCTAGACACATATAATCAAGTGTCGGAGGGTAGAAGAAGTTAGATCACACGTAAAAGAAGCCGTCGGTATCCCTGCTATTTCTTGTATAGTTGCCGCGGCAGTGAGAGCTGCCAGAGAGAATTATTCCATCCGTTTCTGAAAAACGACACCGCGACAGTGCCGACCGTAATTTATGGGTTGTCGCTGTCAGTCCCTTCTCAGTCCCTCTTACTTGCCACAGCAGAAAGGCAAGCCGAACAGATTATAGACTACCCATCTTGACAACACTGCACTTGCAATTGATGCAACTATACTTTACTTTTCTGAAACTATACTACATTCTCCAAGTTATTGTACGTCCACCGAATATTCAGCAACTTAGTTTATCTACAGATGAGTAGCAAACCAAATTCAAAGGACCCCTGCTTTTTAATTCAACTGTACAACTGTCGCAAAGAGCCAACCGATCGTTCGAGGCACACGATACACATAGCGTGCGCTTGTTCGAAGAACGCGAAATGCAACCCAAAAAGGCGTATTGTATCTTCTACTATAGAAACTATATATACATACTTACTATACATATTAATTATAAAATATCGGAACTATTGTTAAACGAGAATTCGGTGTGAAATTACACGAAACGATCGTACGATTTCGGCTCTTTTTTTAGACGTTAAGCAACATGTATCGGACTTTTGGTATCGCGGAGACGTATGAATTTCTCGAGGAATTACCAGGCCCGAGGCCCGCATGGCCGCCCACATTGGAAAGGGAAAAAAAAGGGAATCTTTTTAACGAATTGGTGCTTTTGGAATGTATTAGACTGAATTATTGTTGTAACGTTTTAGATGAAAACGAAAAAGAAAAAAATATTGGGAAGACGAGAAAAATCTTGGAACGGGCAGTTTTAGTCCCGCATTCGATCGATGATTGGTAAAATATTATTTCTATTTGGAGCGTTTTATATTATACAATATATTATATATTCGCTAGGTTGCACACTCACACGGACACACGTACACGAACACATACACGTACACGTGCAGAGCGATGGGAATCAAGTCGCCTTTGCGAACGGGAATGTTGTTTCTAAGGACGTTACCTTGGGCGGTTGTTGCAAGGCAACGGAACCTTTTTTTCGCACGAGATTACGGCGAGTGTCTTCGTGTCGGTAAGGAGCATTCGAAGGTCGATCGACTGTGCAGAGACTGCAGCATAAGACTTGTGATTCTAGTAGATTAGATTTGTTAAATTCGATTCGAAATTCTTTAGAGGCATTTGTTGAGGTCACTATAACCTATCGCGGCGTTGTTCCTCTTTTTTCAGTATCGGCGGCGACTCGGCGACTGCTCTCGAATATTCGAATGGTTCATGCGCGAACGGTTCTGCCGGCGGTTCTCAACCTGGTCGGCTCTCGGTCATCCTCGAGTGTAAAAATTTTCGGTTAGGTAGCTCGTAGCTGAGATGCACCTTAAAACGGCTCACTTTTCGCTGAGTGTTCTCAACCTCATTGCAATACACGCCGTTGAGAACCGCTGGTTTTGTAGATTAATTTCACGAAGACTGCTATTTCTAAATTCTCGCATCGTTGGCTATTGCTGCATGCTGTTCGTGGTATTCGAAAGGGAAGAGAAAAATGTTACGCCCGAGCGTTTAAAAAAAGTAAAAAGTTAGCCTTCATCAATTTATTGGCAGGTGGCGTAGGCGAATTTATAATTAGTCGTAGTTCAAATTCTAACGTGAATTTCGATTGCTCGTTTATTCGTAGGTGAGAGAAAAAAAAAAGGCAGACGGCAAGACGATTCTGGAGGTGGTAAATGTTGTGTTGCGATTCCCAGCACTAAATTCACACGTGTGTACACAACATAAAGGCGCATGCGCGCGAATTTTAAATATGGCAAACGGATACTTTGTATGTACAACAATTAGTTCTGTTCGAACGAAACCGAGAGCGTGCGTATGTGTGTGAGTGAAAGGGAGAGACTCGGCGTGCACTCCGCCCCCAGTGTGGCGGAGGGGCGGTGAGAACTTCGTCGCGCAGGTGCAGGGAGTTTTTTTTTTTTGCAAATTGGCAATGCGGCGGTGCGGTTCGACTTAATTCGCCCGTGTGCGTTTTAATAGAAGTTACATGACGTAGATATTCGTTAGGCAGGCGCGAATAGCGTCCCAGTCGACTTTGAAAACTAACCAATCGGCGGATAAAAAAAAATTTGGAAATTGGCAATCTAACGAATTGTGAGTACCCTCGAAGACGAAGGTGTTAGAAGTAGCCTAGGTGGCGACACAGGGAGTCGCAGAATCGGCTGCACTCGAACGTACAAAATTAGTGGCATTTGAAATTGAAAAATTTGTAACGTTTGAAATTTCGATATTCGGTCCGCGTGAAATTTAAAATATCCAGAATTGGAATATCTAAATCACGTAGTCGTATCGGTATTAATTCATCAGAGGATTAATACCCAGTGCAATCGGTTTCGCGATTCCACTATGTCAGCACCGGAAAATCCCCGAATTCCTATACAAATCCACCCTGAGAGAAGTATAACTATACGTCGACTGGGGCTCTGAGAAACCTCTTCGAATACCCGGAAATACCAATTCAGTAAACCTAAAAACAAAAAAAAAAAAAAAAAAAAAAAAAAGTGAAAGTACACTAAATAAAAAGCATTGAATTACTGAAAATTTGCTCGTTAAAGAGTCTTTGGGCCTCCCGAGAGACCCGAAGGCATAACCTAATTCTCGGGAGGCCGCCCCCGGGTATTCCCCCCCCCCCTATATTCGCGCGTGCCTAGTAATTCACGTGTTCTCCGCAGTGGGCATGCGAGGAGCCACATGTACATCAACAATATTATATTCTAACGATTACTAATTAAATAATGTACAATAATTTTAACGATCGCTGAACGATGAAGCATATAAAACAGTGTTGCACGATGAGAGGAGGGTAAACTGAGGGTGGGTATATGAGAGAGCGGGAGTGAGTGAGACGCTAGAGGCGACGAAAATGAAGAATCCTGAGTGTACAGTAAAACTGAGTTAGGGAGGCGGTGGAAGAGCGAGAGAGAAAAATACCGGACGGAAGCTGCGAGAGATATGTATTTGTCCTTTTAAAATCGATGTGTATTTTTTGCGAAAGAACGAGGCGAGAAATATATTGGGGAAAGGACGAGGACCGTTGTTCCCGGTTTTGTGTTTCACCGGGCTGACTCCTTTTTTCACGAGCTGCGAATTTATGTCGAGTTCTTTGGAATCCTTTATGTTAAGCTGTTGGCGTTTCGAGGAACTTTTTAGGTTTTAGCCTCAATCTTCTCTCTTTGCGTATAGAGTCGGATTTTAATTTTTATACTTTTTAGGAGAATGTCAGGAAGATTCTAAGTCATTTGTTGCTATCTTAGTGTAGTGGGAGTTTTATTTTTTGGGGAACATTCTCGAGAGCTTGTGTGCAATTTTAAATTGGCGATTCGAATTTCGAATGTCCAAAAATTTGTAAAAAGATTTCTGTCGCGAGTCGTAAAGTGAGGATGGAAAGTTTGCTATTGAAATTACGAGTTTCGAGGTGTCGCAGAACTGGTCTGTTAAAAAATCGTAGCAAAAGTTGCAGCTTAGTTATTTAAGTGCGATTAAAACTTTTAATATTTTTTTAGAGACTGCGTAGTTAAAAAGAATATAAATTCGCGTGCTTCGTGCTGAAGACGAATAGATTTCGAAGTAACATTCAAATCGAAAATTCGATGACTTTTAGGATGAAAATTTATAGTTTGCAATTGAATACTTTTCGCAACCATGCTTTGTGAGGTCGAAGACGTGCGTACCCTGCTATCAAGTACAACAGAAAATAGAGAGCGAATAAGAATAGAGGGCGCTGAACAATTGCAACTAAAAAAGGAAATAAAAAAAAAGAGTACCAACAGAGAGTCTTTAAAGAAGAAAATCGTTGAAGTATTTATTTTCTCGACGATCCAAGAGACCGTTCAAAGTTTATTTTAATATCGACCAGAGGAAAACGAAAAAAAAAAAGTATTTATTTTTCTTACACAGTATTGCAAGCCTTTCGATTAAGAGGTGGAGGAAGCTACATGTGGTGGGGGCTGTTAAACGAAATATCACTGATTGCCGAAGTACGAGATAAGTTCGCAGAAAAAGTACGATTTTTGGATGGCAGAGGGACATGAGGTGGCGTTAATTTTAAGTCGAGGAGCGATAATGAATATGTAATGCGTCTGGTGCGCTTGCGGAAGGGGGCGAAACCGAAGGAAACATGGAAGCCACAGAGTTCAAAGAGAGTGTATTGTGTATATAGAATCGCAGAGAAAAATGGTTGGGGGATGAAGGAAACGGGCCGTGAAATACAGAGGGTAACCGAACGAAACCTTTGTAAATTAGCTTTGTACATTGTCCCTCCTTTTATTTTTTGTTCGTTGTCGTTGGATGGGCAAGGGAGGAGGTCTGCAGACGATATTTCGTGTTCCTGGTCTGCACAGGGATTTTTTGTCGACGCCGTGGACCCGTGGGCAGAGGAAGTGTTAATATTTGGAATTGAAAATTTTTTAATTTCAGTTTTTACAAATTTTTTTTTAATTTCAGTTCTTACCGTTCTAATGGATACTGGGTTTTATTTCAAGTGGGGCACTTGTTGCTTTAGTTATTTAAATACTCATTGCTGTGGTATTTAAGTTTTGCACCCCGAATATTTTTTTTTTTTGAAGAGTAAATCGGTGACGTTTTCTTACCTCAATTTTTGCAAATTGCGAAAATAAATTTGACAGTATTTACAAGTTGAATATTCTGGGATTTTTCGTCTCACTTTTTTTAAATGTCAGTTGAAAATCGTATCTATCGTCGATGTTTCCATTTTGAGGCTCTGTTATGTATATAAATATACATATGCATACAATATATACGTACATATATAAACATATATATTTTTCTGGGATAAAGTGTAACTACGAAGACGTATCCGACCTCGTGGACTCAATAAAAATTCGTGTAATCGATTATGCAAAGGAGCATCAGGGTGTAGTGTAATAGAGGAGGGGGGTGGGGAGAGAAAGAGAGTAAGAGCAAGAGAGACATTATAACGAGAGGACTATTTTTTTTAAAGAATCACGATGATGTAAAAAGAACGAGAGCTTCTTTTTTCCGAAACATCCGATGAAAATTTGATTTTTAGCCCGGGGCAAACTTATATATTCCATTCTTATTTTTCCTTATTTCTGAAATCTAATTTCTACTCTGCCCTACGCGTCGAAGTGTAACAGAATATCGTTTACACAAACAACAAATTTTCATGAATTATAGTTAAAGCTGAGTGCATAATTATACTTTATTGATTATTAATAACCGTGTTAGCTACATATAGCGTGTCACATAATTCATGAAAATTTTCTGTAACGCATATTTTTCAATAGTTTTAGACAGAACCACGAGACGAGGATGTAGTTTGCAGGAAATGGATAAGTAAATTCTGATACGGTAGTGATTTTTTATTTTATGTATAAAATTCGTACACACGTTGCGAGATAAAAATTAGGACAGCTAGAAAACTCAGTTCTTTCAATAAGCAAGTGTTGATTAATTATTCTATTTATACAAAGTGAAGAAATTCGTTTTTTCCCACAAGTGAAGGGAAATAATGAAGGATATTGCTGACATGGTATTAATAGAGACAACCCACGTTTTCAGCTCTCCTCCCTGTTCAATCGTTCCACGGAGAAGAATAAGATTCACTCGCTGCATGTACATAGATCGGAAGACCGCTGGTAGCCATATTGTTATTCGCGACTACTAGGATGAATTTGTCGGGTCGACTGATGTCCTTTCTCTTCTTTCCTTTCTCTCGCTGGACAGAATAAGCATTTCGCATTGCAAGCGTTTGTTTTTTTTTTTTAAATTCTTCTGAAATTTCTCCATTTTATTAACTGCTTTACTTTTCGTTGGATTGTTAATTGTAATTGCACATTATTTTATTCGACTATGGATGTTGAGTTGAGCATTTTATTCGTGTCCTGAAAGCACAGTTGAATTGTAAGGCGTATTAATTAACAGTTTACTGATAATTGTTTACTATGATGTGAATTTTTTTTATTTATAATTTCGCGTAAGTGCAAGAGGCGAATCCCACGCTAGGGGGATATTCTGCAATGAAACGAGCAGTGCGGAAGCGAAAGAAAGAGAGGAAAGGGAGAGCCCCTCTGTCTGTTGTATAATTATCTTTATTTCCACCTTTTTTACATAAAACAAAAGCGAAATGTCGGTATTGACCGTGCTATGTATGGATGATATGTTCCAATACTAGAAATAAATCTTTCAACAAACAGTCTGTTGGTAATATATATTTCACCCGCTTCCCCAATTTTCTTTTAAATAATGTCTGTGTAAGGATTACTTAATGGTTTGAGTTGTGGCAGTTGCCAATGGTGATTGGCAGTCAATTGTCAATCAAGGTAGAGTCACTAATGTCGAATTTCGTGGCTGTGTTTCGGTTTGTTATCTTACAATGAGGTAAGTACTGAATTCGTTAGTTCTGATGTAATATTCTCATGTTCGGGAATCAATATTATTCCTATAAATTGATCAGTAAATATTTTAATTAATATGCCGTCTGAAAGAGCTGAAATTCTTCTATTAAAAAGTGCTAATAGAAGTTTTCAATTCTCCTCACAGATAACAGGATTGATTAAACAATGTAAAAGTAGCTGTGGGGGGCAAAAGTTCGCACAATGCAGTGGGACAAAAGTTCGCATGCGAACTTTTACCCCAAAATAATTTGACGGCTGTTATATCTTCATTAAACTTATTTTAATTCTAGAGTTTGCTAAATTTTGAGGTTCCCACACAGCACCATAACATTGCAGCAACGTCTCTGCAATGATGCGGTGCAAGATGGCAATGTTGCAACATAACATTGCAGAGACGTTGCAGGTTCAGTCCTATGTCCGCCTTCGCAATATTGCAGGTGTGTATTTTTGCAAAGTTGCGGCAACATTACGAATATGTAGTCCTGCAACGTTCCGGTAATGATTCTGCAACGAAACGGCAAAATTGTGGCAATGATCCTGCAACTCTTCGGCAATATTGCGGTGCGTATCTAGTTAAATGAAACACGCCGTAGAATCCACTCGACGTCATGTACATATTTCGAAAAATTTTGACAAAGTCATAGTTGCTTCAGAATATTGTTGTAATGTTTCCACAAGGTTTCACTACAGTATTGCACGACGATGTGCGCGCAATATTGCAGAAATATTATAGGACCGTTGCCACTGGAACATTGCACGTCGATGTGCGCGCAATATTGCAGAAATATTGTAGGACCGTTGCCACTGGAACATTGCACGTCAATGTGCGCGCAATATTGCAGAAATATTGTAGGATCGTTGCCAATGGAACATTGCACGGCAACGGTCTTGCAATATTGTAGGATCGTTGCCACTGGAACATTGCACGACGATGTGCGCCCAATATTGCAGAAATATTGTAGGACTGTTGCCACTGGAACATTGCACGACGATGTGGGCGCAATATTGCAGGATCGTTGCCACTCCAATAATGCACGACAATATTGCAGGAACGTTCCTACAATATTGCAATGCAACCTGCAACAACGTAATATTGCAGCAACGTCCCTGCAATACTGCTGCAACGAGGTATGCTGTATGGGTTGTGATAGTTGAGCATTACCCGAACTATGTACTTATGCAGGAAAATAAAACACTTCTTTGGATATTTCTCGTTGCGTTCTTTTACCCCATAACATGCGAACTTTAGCCCCACATAGCGGGTAAAAGTTCGCATTTGACACTTTTTGGAAATATTTATTTTATATAAGTTGTGACAGGTAAATTTACATGAAGTCACTGCCTATCGAATAATAAGGGATAGTAGTTATTTCTCACAAAACGATATGACTATCAGTGTAATACCAAGGATTTTAGAGAAGTCTAAACTTTAAATGCACACTCTTGCCCCACATTACTCTACATGACAACCACGCTATTTCTACATCACATTTGAACCATATCTACACCACTGTTACATCACACCTACCCCATTGGCACATCACAACCCACACATCACGCACACTACGTCACATATCCCACTTTACTTATCACCATCACAATTCACACCTCATACATCACAATTCATACCTCATTCATCACACTACAAACATCACACAGTCCACACTTTAAACATCACATACCACAGTTCACACTTCAAACATCACAGGCCACACTTCAAACATCACACAGTCCACACTTTAAGCATCACACGCCACACTTTAAACGTCACACACAACAGTTCACACAGTCCACACTTTAAACATCACACAACACAGTCCACACATCACGCACCACATTTCATGAGGCTGCAAACAGGTTTTAAGCTTCCCCCCAAAAAAAAACACAACAAAGTTGCAAAGGACATAAAGCTGGGATTCCACTGACGCAACTTTTTGGCAACCGGCAACCGACAACATCGTCGCATCTTTTTTTCGCATGCGACACATGCAATCACTATCGCAATCATCGCACGCGACACGTTGCCTTGCGTTGCCTCAGTGGAATCCCACCTTAATTTTCAACAGTGTTGCAAATGAATGTTGCTACGTTCGGAGACCAAAATCCCGATTTGTATTTCCGCGAGAAGCCAAATTTTGGTCTGTAACTTTGTTGCAGATGCAGCAATTTAAAAACCTCTTGTTCCGAATTCCCTTGCACGGTTATTGCACCTGCAAGAGAGGCAGATTAGAGCGCCGCATCTGCAAGAAAAGTTTCGGGGCGGAATTTATCTTCCTTGCAGGTGCAGACCGGAAGTTTGCTTCTCTTGCAGGCGCATCAGGCTTGAGAACGGTCTGTTCCGAATCGATGTCGATTGCACTGTTCTTGCACCTGCAAGAGAGGCAGATTTTCGCGCTGCACCTGCAAGAAAAGGTTCGGGGCAAAGGTGCACTTTTCTTGCAGGTGCGAGAATTGTGCAATGGAATTCGGAACAAGTGATTTTTGAGTTGCTGCACCTGCAGGAGAAGCTTTCCTTGCAGGTGCAGCAACAAAAATCTGCAAGTTCTCGCTTTGCAGCTGCGTTGTAATTTAGGTAGAGCCTGAAAATCAGTTTGCAATGTTGTCGAGAAGGGAAGGTATTTGGAAAGGTGCGGTAAGTAGGTAATTATTGCAGAAAAAACTTCATATCTGATATAAAGTCGTTTATTATTAACGCGAACACCCGTGAACACAGTTCCACGATGACAATTGCTAATAATTAGAGAGTGAGAATGTAGTGAAGTGAGATGTGTAATGTGTAACGTACGAATGTTGAATGATTCATGTAAGAATAGTGTCGATAGCACTTGGAAATGATGTTTTACAATTACTTGGGGTGCGTTCCACTTACGCCCAAATCGCCCGCAACGCCCGTGATTTTCATTAAGGTAGATTTTCCTATACGCGACTGGACGCAACGTCAAGAATTTCAAAGTCGATTTTCTCGAAAATAAAGCGCGATATAAAAAAAAGTTACTGCTTCTTTTCGACTTATATCAAGTAAATAAGTCGAGAAAGAGGAATAAAATTTTTTGATATTGTGCTTCATTTTCAAGAAAATCGACTTTGAAATTCTTGCCGTTGACTCCAGTCGCGTATAGGAAAACCTACCTTAATGAAAATCGCGGTCGTTGCGGGCGATTTGGGCGTAAGTGGAACGCACCCATACAGGGCTACCCACTTAACTCAGGCCGCGCTCGCGCGAGCCCAGATGAGAATGCCAACAGCGCTACAAGTATTCTTACTACACAATCATATGTCGACACATCTGCCATCTATGGGCTGTTGCTAAAAGTGTAGGGCCATGTAGATGCCAGTAGAGGGCCCAAGATGCTTGTGGCTGTCTCCCCAGAGGACTTTACATTTGACGTAACCGACGGGGAAGAAAACGACAGCCGTTTTAACAGAGCTACGCAATGCAATCGCGCTGGTCCTGTGCTGTAAGTATAGAAAAATGCCATGGACGGTGCGCGCGGATTTTATCGTAGCGCACCATTACCGGACTTTTCTCGAACACCGTTTGTCGCACGAGAAAAAGTAATACAACATAAAAGATGCCCCTTGTCTGGATCTACAACTTTTGTTTGACATATTTTTCTATGTAATCAATTACTTGGAAGATATTATATAAAATCGACTTTGTGAGCTGTTAAATAATCATTTAAATGTTTAAGGGCCCAAGGGCACCTTTTCCCATTATCCGATCGGGCTTAAACTTTACCCAGATTTTTTTTGTATTATTTGGAACTATTCTGGGAGGTGTCGCGAAGAAAATTCAAGAGTCGAAAATAAGAGCCACCCTAGTGTCCACCCCTGAGTGTGTAATTAATTATGATTTGGAAATACTATGTCATGACGTAGAAATATTGTGGATGTGGTACTGTAGAAATGCTGTATTTTTCATTCGGAAATATAAATTTCGGTACCATGCGTTTCACCTCTCTAATAGTTTACTGTCCTGCAAATTGTAATGTAAAAAGTGTGTTGCAATATAGGCACTCAATTCTTCAGGGTGTACTCGCCCATATTTCTAGAGTGGATGTGATAAAAAATACCACGAATCTTCGTACCTTTATTTTGATCGAAAAGTTTATTAATATCTTTCACGATGAGTTGAATCATACAGAAGCGATTGGAACGTAATGATTATAACGCATCGTATATACACACGTAGTAGTTGTCCATGGGCTCTTAGGCGGACACCTTAATCTTGATCTTCATTAATACCCAGTGGCACAAGCAGGCGGGTACGCACTTACACACAATCTGATACAATCCTTTCGTATCCCTCTACAACTATACGAACACGTATTTTCCAAATTCCAATGCATTTAAGATCCACGCCACTAAGAACCACGGCGAAATGAAGCTGGTCACGCGTGGTCCCATCGTGGGCCACGGTTGATGCAGGCTGAACAAATGCACCACCTTAGATGATAGTTTCTTCAAGGTCCTCTGCACCTTCAGTGCAACGATTCAGTAAGAATCTTAACTAGCATCTCCTTGCTGGTTCTGCTATGCCTACAACATTACCTGGAACAGTGTTGCAAGGAAGAACGGTTATCGAAAACGATTTCAAGGTAACGACGTTGAGAAGACAGTGACGCACCCAGAGGGGGTGCCAAGGGGCCCTGGCACCCCGCAAAGTAGAAGGAAAAAGCAGATTAATGTAACCACGACCGAAGTAATTCAAGAGCTTTGTAAAAGGAACAGAAAGCTGGATTTTATTCTTTAAATAAATTTTTATAATCACCTAAGGAATTTTATTGAATTTGCATAAAAAATATTTTTATCCGTTCAACTCGGCTCCCCGCATGATTAAATCTCGAGTGCGCCACTGGTGGGAGATATCGAAGTGTTAAAAGTTCGAATGAAACTAGCAAAGCTGATAGTTTAAGCTTTAGGTGTCCCGATATCTGCATAGAGGAATTCAGATATTCTCGACAAAAAGTTTTTAATTCAACAATTAAACGGTTTACTGTCTGTCAAAATTGCTGTGCTTAGCCAATCACAATGCCCTTTCTAAACCCCGGCTATGCCATATCTAATTGAGAGATACAAATTTTGAATCTGAATCAGCAGTCGCAACGGGGCTTATTAGAGAACTTGGTTAGAATTCTCCCGAATCAAAAGTGGTTGAGTCAAGCATAAATAATAATTCTGAAAAAAGGGTAAACGGAGTTGTTTCGACGGCTTTGCGCGGAACATACCAAACGCTGCATTTCTGTGTGGGATTCATCGGCGAGCCTAGAGGGCAGTCGTAGGCCCTGGCGAAGTCCTCGCTGTTGGACAGTGGGCCTAGGACCCTTATTAGACCTGGCGAGTGGACGCTGCTTCGTATTTTCGTTAGGGCGTCTTCCGGTCTCATAGAGCCACACCAAATCTGAGCGTAGTTGAGGAAAAACAGTTGATCGTGGGTGAGATTCACGCCAGGTAGCAGTGGCTCCTCTCCGTGTATCGACACCCATTTTTTGTACGCCTGCAGCCCGACAGAAAAAGGAACGAAAATTGTCAGTGAGATTATTAGGCGTGATGTTCGTTTTGAAAAAGTACTAATTGGTCTCTGAAGCTTTTGTCACATAATTCAAGGTGTTTTTAATATTCTGCATTTTTAATACAGGCTATGTTTAATACAGAGTGCCCCAGTATTGGTGGCCAATTCCAGGAGATGGGCAAAACTTTTATTTAAATAAAATTTCGAATAACGAATAAAAGTTAAAAAAAATTATTCGCCACTCGTCGAATAAAGTTGACTCGGGTTAACGAACGACTGACGAATAAGTCTTTTAACTTTTATTCGTTATTCGGAATTCTATGTAAATAAAATTTTTGCTCACCTCTGGGTGATTTTACATGAAAAAATATTTCGAAAATATACAACAAGTTTTCTTCATTTGAGGCTTTATATCTTATTTTCATTTATAAACCCGTTCTAAGCAGTCGGGGACAGATAATAAGCTCATAATATTCATACGGAATCAACATTAATCGTCCCTAAACATTAAAAGTCGATTTTCTCGAAAATAAAAAGTCTCGCGTGAAAAAAATTTATTCTCCATTTTCGACCTATTTTTTTTTTATGTAAAATCAGCCCCTACTCGGTTGCACCGTCAATACTGGGACACCGTGTATAATTCTGCGTTTGAGAAAAAGGTGGCTTACTCGAAATGATTGTTTGAGTCCTCCATTGTCAGCGATGTTCTCCCCCTGGGTCATCCTGCCATTGATATAAAGGTTCACCTCCTGCAGTTTGTACCTGGAGTACTGGTCCACGATGCACTGAGCCCTCTCCCGAAAGGCTCTGACTGTGGCTTCGTTCCACCACTGCATCATGTTCCCGTCCTTGTCGAACTGACGCCCCTTGTCATCGAAACCGTGTGTGATTTCGTGGCCGATCACCACACCGATGCCGCCGTAGTTCAGTGACTTTGGGAAGTGCTGCGAGTAGAAGAGCGGCTGGAGAATCCCTGCTGGGAATACTGAAATGGGAATGCTAGTTTGAAAAATGGCCCTCCGCTTTTGGATGGTTTTGGTTTACTGAGCGGTTAAAAATTAGGAGAGACTCTGGGGCTACGTGTTTCTAGGTTCTCAGTTCTGAATACTTATATAGATATTCGTGTAGGCAGGGCCGTTCCTGGCGGGGGTGCAGAAGGTGCCCCCGCACCTGGACGGCTAAACCTAGGGGCGGCCGCGGGCCGTTTATTATATGTAAAATTTTGACTAATAAGAATAATAATCGAAACTTTTTTGGGATGATAACTGTTTAAAATTATTGTAGGATCACGGAAAAAAAGGAAGTCGCCTCAACGGGACTCGAACCCGCGAATCTCTAGGTTTGCGCGCTGGCCAGCCGCCTTAACCACCTCGGCTACCGCCGGACTTCCCCGTCTTGATGCTTCCGTATCCGCCTCTTATGGTATGGGGGTTCCTGATCCCACATTATGTATGCATAGATATAAAAGTAAACACTCCATATTAAATTCTTAATTAAAGAATATTGAATTAATAAGGGCGGCAATATTATTTTTGCACCGGGGCGGCCAAAACCCAGGAACGGCCCTGCGTGTAGGGGTATTCCCCTAGTTCCTCGGATCTGAGGAACCCTAAAAGTTCAATTAAATGGTAGCTCGCGACCATAACATCCCAGCTGCTTCACCGGATTTCTGGGTTCCAGAGTACTGTCCCTAGTAGTATTTATTTGTTGGGAGTTTGTTGGGCCAATGACGTGTTATCCGTTGGCCAACTGTTGAAGTGTCGCGCTATTTTTAAATGGGCCAACGATTGTAACCAACGTAGGCCCAACGTCACTTAACACGAAGGCCCAACCGAAGGTTTCTTTCCATAGGCCCAACTGGGCCCAACTGAAGGCTTCTTTCCAAAAGACGTCTTAAAAACGTCCAGAAGGCGTCTTAAAGAACTTCAAAAGACGTCGTAAATACGTCTTCTTCAGGTCTGGTTTAGGAAAAAAAAAAAAAAATTCGCGGTGAGGAGAATCAAACCCAAACTTTCCGCTTACAAAGCAACCGCTGTTCGCAGCTGACCAACACACTTCCTTGTAAACACTTATAATTTCTAGTTACATAACTAGTATTAATTGTTTATGAAAACTGTGCAGTGACGCGAAATATTCTACAAAATATCATCATCCAACCTTTAGACTGATTCCTTAAAATTTCACATTTGTCTTAAGACAGACGTCCTCATTACGTATTTATAAATAAGAAAAGAAAAATCACAACAGGTTTTTTGATGTAGCAAATTTTCTGACGTTTGTAAGACGACATTTAATCATCGTTGTAAATCTTTTGTTAATTAACCAACCATAGTAATTGTAGGCCCAACATTGGATATTCGTAGGCAAACTGTCGTAACTTTTTGTTAATTAACCAACCATAATAATTGTAGGCCCAACATTAAATATTCGTTGGCAAACTGTCGTAACTTTTTGTTAATTAACCAACCATAACAATTGTAGGCCCAACATTGAATATTCGTTGGCAAACTGTCGTAACTTTTTGTTAATTAACCAACCATAACAATTGTAGGCCCAACATTGAATAGTCGTTGGCAAACTGTCGTAACTTTTTTGCCGTAGGCCCTGTGTTGGGAATTTGTAGGCACAAACACTAACTATATCCCAACTAATTCCCAACTGTTGGCAACCGTTGGCCAACCAAAAATGCTACTAGGGGTGCTTTTATAGTTCCAATGTCCCAGCAACCCAGGGCTTGAAGGTCCCATAGACCCAAAACCCCAAGTACCCAAGATGTATCTGTGCTTCATAGTCCCATAATTCGAGCATCTCTGAACACCAGGATAACATAATCCCACGATCCAAAAAGAAGTCCAGGATCTCCTAATCTTAAAATTCCAGGAACCCAGAGCCTGTGAATCCCATAGTCCCAAAATCCAAAATGTTCAGGACCCAAAAAGAAGTCCAGGATCTCCTAATCTTAAAATTCCAGGAACCCACAGCCTACGAATCCCATAGTCCCGAAATCCCAATACCTGAGTATTTAAGAATCTTGAAATCCCAAAATCCCAATAACCGAGTATTTAAGAATCTTGAAAACCCAAAACCCCAATACCTGAGAATTTAAGGGGACAGGCCTACCTAGAACGGTCAAAACAACATGCTTCTTTGGGAATTTTTTCTAGAAAAACCGATAAACTTTTATTATTAAACATTAGTCTATTAGAAAGAGTACATCTTACGGATATTTCAGTATTTTTTGTGGTAAAAAATGTTGAAAGGTTTGTGAGTTATAGGCGATGCCAGAGACGTCCTTTTTTTAGGCGCTTTGCGGCGACAACCGTAGTTCGGCGCAGGATCATCCAAAATTGAAAATTCGATTTTTTTAGATAATATATGGAATTATCTACGCGTTATCGGGCCCGATTTTGGAAAAAATATTTCGAGACAAAATGGCGGCTGTGCAAAGTTGAAGCATCGATATTTGGCAAAAAATCGCTCGTTTTTCGGGTGTAATAAAATCTAGGCAAAAAAAGGAAAAGTTCCCGATAGCGCTTAGATTTCTAACCCTAAAATAAGCCTGCAAAGCCTTAAGTAAATCGGTTCATTAATTTTTGAGTTATGTGCGTCACCGTCTTTGAAAACATGATTTCGAGGAAAACGCGTTTAAAGTTTTGAGGCTGAGCGCTATACCGAGGAAAACGTTCCTATTAACACGCCTATAACTTTGTCAATTTTGGTCGCATTAACTTGACACTCTCAGGGAATATTTTTCAAGCCGTTGTACTTCAAGGAAATATAAAAATCGAAAATTTCTTGGTAGACCTCCCCCGTTAAGGATCTTGAAATCCCAAAATTCCAAATACCCCAGAACTCTAGGACCTCAAATCTCTTAAAAATTCAGGAGTTTCAGATCTCAGAATCTCTGAATCTTTATATGTATCTTGTTTTGAGAAATATCTAGATGTACCTATATCGTTTTTGTTGGGACTGTAGAAGGCGTTCACGACAACTGGCTCCGTGGACCATTTATCCCTGTCAACTGGCTTTCGTAGTTTCTGTAGGTTGTTATAAGCATCGTACTTCATCACTGCCAGCACGTTCTCCAGGAAGTAGTTTTCCGTAATATTTAGCTGGTGGAATTAAATATACAGAACACCGTGTGTTCACGAACCCAATATGGAGTAATCTCATTTGCAGGGGCGAATTTCTATACATATAGGCTAAGTATTGAATAAATTGAAAAAGGTAGCACAATATTTTGCCTGTAACTTTTTATTTTTTGTAAAGTAAAATGTCCATCTATTTTCCCCAACATCGACAGCTAAAGGGCAATCTTTAACCGGTTAACTGTCAATGTATCATATATGATCAAACAAAAATCTGGCCAATTCTGTCAATGTATCATATATGATCAAATGGAATAACTTTTTTGTTTTTCAACCGATTTGAATGAAACTTGGTATGTAATGGTTTTTTGGGTCGCTGAATCTGAATTTGGCATTGGAATTGTAAAATTCAATATAGCAGACTCAATATGGCCGAACCAAAATGACTAGCGAATTGTTGGGATTTGTATAAATTATTCGTACTGTATTCTATTTCATAAGTAAATTCTTTCTCCCGTAGTTAGCTGGTGAAAATTTCACGACCCCAGAGTCTACCGACGAGGAGGTTACGGAAAGATTTTACACTCCACTTTTTTTTTTACTTTTTCGCATTATTTTATATATTTTTTTATTTTTATTTATTTTTTTATTATTTTTGTGCTTTTTTTACTTTTTTCAATACTTATAGTATTTTTTCATCTTTTTAAATTTTCTTCATTCATTTTGATTCTGGTGAGTATGATAATTTTTAAAACAAGGTATTACACACAATGGAATGTTGTTGCAAATGTCACACATTGTAGTAACCCACTTTGTTTTCTTATTTTTATCGCATAAAGCACATCGTTTTCTAATTGACAAACTCACCCCTAAATTCTATTTTTTTAGGGGTTGGGGGTGTCAGATGAAAAAAATTACCCCCGGAATCGGTTCAGCGACTCAAAAAACCCCTGTATACCAAATTTTGTGTGATTCACTTAATTATTCGATGGTACCAGTTTGGGCCCGAATAATGAAAAGGACCGTGCCAGTTAACCGGTTAAACACGGAGGCATGAGACAACATTATAAAAACAATTAACTATTTTTCATGTAGCGAATTATGAATAACTCATATTTGAATTGACATATTAAATTCATTTTAAAATTGCCTTAACTCTTTTAAATTAAATTTCTTTTAAATATTTCACAGAAAGGGCGCCAAATCTCTAAATCCACCCCTGCTTATTTGTGCTCCAGATTTCGCATAAACCATAAATGACACTTTTCAGAATAGGAACTTTTACAATTTGATATTGAAAAACTGTGATACTATCTCGGAAAATTTCTATAGAAGCTAAATATTTTTTAAATATTCTCGGTGTAATTAAATGTTACTTACCATTACATACTCCTTCGTCAGTTCTGCTGGATCTTTTAAAAATTCAGGATACCCGATCCTCTCGTTCATAGAGTCAGCTTTGCTTTTAGCGACAGCCCTGGTCTCGTCGTCCATCCAATGATTTTCCGCCAACAATTCATTGAACGCCTCGCGTATCGTGTGAATCATCTCCAGTGCAGTTTCCTGAGAAGAAAAATGGTCCTTTAAAAATCATCGGTTACCTTCAAGATGGAAATAATATTGACACTGGGAAACTCGGTTTCGTTACGAGCCACCCTGTATAATGGTCGAATTTTTCAATTCATGCCCGATGTTGCTCGTCGAGTAACGAAATGTGTCGCATGTTAAAAAGAGAAAGGAGGTAGTCACCTTGCTGTCGTGATTGAAATTGTCACGAATAAAAAGGGCACCCACAGCCATGCCTAGCTTTTTGTTCGTCCACTCGACACACTGTGCCCACCTGTTCCTCTCGCTCAGTATTCCTTGAAGGATCTTCCGAAATTCGACCCTTCTCTGCTGGTAGTCGTCTATCATGTGGGGCATTATGGACATGACTAGTCGCCACAATATGTAGTTGTGCAGCGTTCTGTAAAAGGCATTCATCACGCTACCTAACAATATTAACAATATCCTGTCTGAATTCCTGTCATTTTTTAAGCTTTTTCTCCTAAATTCGTGGTTGAATTATGTGTAAAGGTTACGAGGTCTGAATCTACAGTACAAAAGGCGGAAAAAATTTTATGCGAACTGTGACTATATAAGTCGTGGTTTTCGAGTTATGGAGAGTTAAAGAGGAATGCTTGCTCAGTTACGATTTGAAGCAATTTAGTTATAATGTCTCTTTGGTTACTAATGAAGCAAAGGATCAAGGGATTCATCGCTGATTAGCATTTATTGAATTATAGAATATACTAAATTATAGAAATACCTTTAATTATAGAAATTATAGAAATTATAGAAATTATAGAAATTATAGAAATTATAGAAATTATAGAAATTATAGAAATTATAGAAATTATAGAAATTATAGAAATTATAGAAATTATAGAAATTATAGAAATTATAGAAATTATAGAAATTATAGAAATTATAGAAATTATAGAAAATTATAGAAAATTATAGAAATTATAGAAATTATAGAAATTATAGAAATTATAGAAATTATAGAAATTATAGAAATTATAGAAATTATAAAATTTATAGAAATTATAGAAATTATAGAAATTATAGAAATTATAGAAAATTATAGAAAATTATAGAAATTATAGAAATTATAGAAATTATAGAAATTATAGAAATTATAAAAATTATAGAAATTATAGAAATTATAGAAATTATAGAAATTATAGAAATTATAGAAATTGTAATTATATATCTAGTAATTTACTTTGATTCCTTACAACTCAAAAACTAAAGTTTGTGCAACATATTTTCACGTAACACTTTTTCGTACTTTATATTGTTCATTCACCTTACCAAGGAAATATTTCACAAAATTTCCGTAGACAACAATAATAATACTATTTTTCAAAATATATGCGAAAGTTTTTAAGGGATTTCGAAAATTCTCATATTTACACTAGATTTCTATAATTTTGCGACGCTTTTCTACTGAAAGATTAATACACGCATCTACTAAGTACCTACTTATATCTCGATATCTTTCGTAGTTTATATTTCTAAAAAACATTTTTATTCTTCAACTTTTAAAATATCTCGTTACCTGCGATCTGTCCTCTGCACGATGCGGCCCATTTGCGCGAAATAAGGCATAGCGTATACCACGATAGGCTCCTCTTCCGTTATCGGAGCACTGAGGAACTCCTGAAGGTAAGCGCGCCACTTCAGCTGCGGTATTTCGTGCTGCAATTCGCGCAACGTCAGCTTCCGGTAAATGGCGGAGGTGTCATGCCTGTCCGCCTCTGGCAACGACGCCTGAAATTCATTTTCAAATGATTTGGGGTGGCTAAGAATTCTAAATCCATTTTCTCTTCATTTTGGTGAAAAACTTTTCTATTTTTCTAGCCATAAATTTATATATTTTTCTAGCCATAAATTTTTATATTTTTCTAGCCATAAATTTATATATTTTTCTAGCCATAAATTTTTATATTTTTCTAGATGTAAATTTTTATATTCTCCTAGGTAAAGTCCCTATATCTTCCTATCAGAACATTTCAATGTTAAATAAGAGCGTTGAAAATGAACTCAAGTGAAAGTGAGCTATTAAAATAAAAATTATTACAACGTGCAAACAAAATTTTCAATTTGTACCCTCACATTGGCTAATTGTTTCTCAAACAGTATCACGCGATGGAACTCCTCAGCTGCAGTCAGGGGGTTCGCGCCAAGCAGTACGGACACGTTGGTCATGTAACGATGATACGCTTTTAATTCAGCTTCGCTGCTCTTCTTCAGGTAGTAGTCCCTGCTCGGCAACGCCAGCTGCATCTGATCCAGCTGCAAAAAAACCTCTATTCATTGAACTGTTCCGCATCTGTGAACTGGACGAAGTAATTATTTATTCGCCTACACGAAACAATAATTCCTTAACGTGGAGGATTACGTATTTGTTCATAAAATTTGTCGCATTAAAAGAAAATCTAATTTCGTCACAGCTAAACTAAATATTATCTCGTTTGTCAATTAAATTTTCTCCACGTTCGTTTAATATCTTCTGTTACGAAGTATAGGGCTTTAATAATCAATTACTCGACAATTATTGGTCATTGTCCAATAGTTCTCGGAGAACTGCATTCCCCATAAAAAACTGCATCGAAAATATAGAATGAAGTGTTTTAATTGAAGCGTTCGTTTTCGAGAAAATTAATGCTGAAGTCACGGCAGGCTGCACAGACTCTCAGGTGAAACTCGTGCGCCCGTACTACGTGAATTTTGAAACTGAATTTTTCCAGAGACGGTAACTTATACGAGGAAATGTCACTCTACATTTCCGCTTGATTTCTTTATGTAGAATCACTGTGCATTATGCGAGCTACTTAAAAGCTACCTGATACAACAACAATAAACTAAGAGAGTCGCTAGTTCCTTTTGGACCGATCGTCCTACCCTCTTTTCAACTGTGCATTCCAATTGTTATATTGTGCAGTCGCCGACCAAGGGGCCTTACTTTGCCGGCGCACCTGGAGGATGTTGGCTGAGGAGTTCTTGTCATCTGGACCGACCCACTGTTCCATTAGCACTCCCTCGTTGTACTCCCCACGAATTCGTCCCAACAGGACCTCGACCGGATAGGAAGGCGGCTTCCAGGACGGGCCGACCACTGCTGGCCAGCCGCCGAGGATCTTTAGGGTCCTTTTAAGCGGAACATCACCGATCTCCCTGATATTGGCTATGAGAGACCAAAATAATCGGGAGCGCTTAAGATTTTACTATGTACCCACAGAAAAAATTTAATTATTCTATTATCGTTGTGTTCGAGAGAATCAGAGTTTTTTAAGCTTTCCATCCGAGAGAAAGAGGAAGCCTGTGCAGATTAATGATCGCCGAGGTTAACGTGAATTTTTTTAACAAAAGCCCGCGTCTGAAATTTTTTTCGTTGTACCCACGGATGTCCATGCACGATTTGTAGAACAGCTTGGCCTTCAAAGTGGCGTTGTTGTCGTCCGGGTTCGACGGCTCCTCCAGGACACGTTTCAGGATCACCTGCAGCTGGTCCGCGAGCACCTCGAACGTACTGATGGAGCTTTTGTCCTCCGGTATCACGTGCAGCCGATTCCAGGCGCCACAGGCGTATTGGAAGAAATTCACGCAGGGAGCTGCCGTTCGGTCCATCGCTGATAAGAGACTGGCCGCTGAAATGGATTTGGTGGTAGGAGAATTTCGACAGTGGAACTTTTGATTTTTTTTTTTTTTTTTTTTTTCATTTGGGATGTTGGCATGAGGTATAGTAATTATAGCTGAATTTGAGGTTTGCGTTCAGAGTTTTTGTTAGAGTCTGGGACAATGTGTGTGGTATGGCCCCAATTCTCGAATAAGCCCAATAATAGGGTAAATCCGGGAGACGCGGTCGGGCCGGAGAGTTGGTCGTGTCGCTATATTTCAGAGTCTATACGTAAAAATGCATTAAAGTGCAGACCAATTACTTCTCTAGAAGCCAAATAGTTGAATGAATAGCGTTATTTCGCTTCCTTCTGTGGTTTACTGGATTTATAGGCTATAAAAGGTAAATTGATGTTACATTTAACCTCTTTTGTCAAACAGCGGTTGTACAGAATCGTATTTAAAATATACTTCTAAGTTTATTCTCCTTTAATGTTTGGAATAATAAGTTAGTAGAGACATTGAGGGACAATGCAGCCAAAGTATTTGGCCATATTAACTCTTCCTCTCAAAGCTAACGAGAAGACCATGTCTCGCTGCAGAAAGGTGAGATGGTCGAGTTATGATTTTTTTATTATTTTTGTTTATTTTTTTATTTTTTATTATTATTTTATTATTACTTTTGTTTATTTAGTTTATTTATTCACTTTTATATTCATTTGCCTTGCTAATCGCCAGTAGGTAATTCACTTTTTCTTTGATGTGTTCTTTACTTGTTTAGCGTAAACAAATTAAATATCAATGAATCCGTAGTTGTATTCACTCATAAATAATTTTGCTTTATCCTTTGTTAATTTTCCATGAATAATTATGTGAGTGGTCTCTGCCCAACGACGAAAACCATTTCTCCCGGCACCTCGGGGGAGGTGGTCAGATGTCACGACTTCAATTTTCAACCCGATTTACAGTAAATATTGGCTTAAAGCAAATATCGACCAGTTTTTCTGAATCGGCATAAAATTCTGAACATATTAGGCTTGTTCTGATAAAATAAGTAATATCTATATTAGTTTTAATAGCCATTTTATATTAGGTCGACCGCGTGTCCCGGATTTACCCTACAGTAAATCCTCGTTTGGAGCCCGTTTCTACCACGCGTTAGGAGCCCGGCGACTATCCCCACCATTTCTTGGAATCCTTCGGACGAGAGTGAGAAAACCCAATGAGCGAGCGAGAGGAAACGAACGAGTCGACACGAAGTTGCCGTCGGCTTTCGTTTCCTCTCGCTCGCCCATTGGGTTTTCTCACTCGCGCCAGTGGCCGCGCGGAATAGTGTCCAGTCGCGTTAGGAGCTCGCCGCCAGCCCCGTTCGACGGGCTCCTAACGAGTATTCACTGTACTCCAAGGCCTTAGTGTTCGAATGCTCCAATTCTCCAATATGTACTTCGTTCACTACACAGTTCGACAGCCATCTGGACTTGGAATATACAACAGCCGTTTCTTATAGGTTTCCGTGCGGTGAAAACGAATCCGCAAACCGTCTGTCACCATCACCCTCAGTTTTTGAGAAATTCGATTTTGAAAAAAACTGCAAATTTTCAAATTTGAACATCTCTTGTGCCGAAACAGTAATAGTTATTCAGTTGCCTGTTGCGGCAAATTATTCTGTTCTTTTCCCTTTGATCGTTGTTTAAGGGGGGTCACTCAAGTGAAAATGAACTACCAGTAATTTTACAGATAAAAATTTGAAAATATTTATATCCATATTATTTTTTACGCTGAAATGAATTATGTAAGAATTAATACAGTGACATTTTTTTTCAAAAATTTAAAAAAAAAAATTTCGAAAAAATTATTCGATTGTAAAATCCATACCCTTATTTCTGTAGAATTGTATGCCAAGCCTGCAAAAAAAATTTCAGCTCGAAAACTTCATTTTTGTCCGAATTATAAAGTTTTTATGTTTTGGGATAGTAACTAAAACGCTCCTGCTCCGGACGTTGGACCTTTCTCTTCTTGCAATGCCTGTTCTCTTCGTGATTGTGCAGTTCGTATCATTTTTCTTGCACGTTTGTATCTTTCTGAGGCTTTCTGTTTATACCTTTCAGGGTACCCTGCCCTTTACCCCCTAAAGTAATACCTTTCGTACGCTCCTGTTTTACCAAATCGGTCAAAGCTCTCCATAATCTTTTGCCAACGTGGTTCACACACTCTTTTTTTTTTCGATTTATAACTTTATAACTCGGACAAAAATGAAGTTTTCGAGCTGAAATTTTTTTTGCAGTCTTTGTATACAATTCTACAGAAATAAGGGTATGGATTTTACAATCGAATAATTTTTTCGAAATTTTTTCTTTTAAATTTTTGAAAAAAAAAATGTCACTGTATTAATTCTTACACAATTCATTTCAGCGTAAAAAATAATATGGATATAAATATTTTCAAATTTTCATCTGTAAAATTACTGGTAGTTCATTTTCACTTGAGTGACCCCCCTTAAACATATTTAAATGTTCATAATGCAACCGAATGACTATTACTGTTTCGACACAAAAGATGTTCAAAGTTGAAAATTTGCAGTTTTTTTCAAAATCGAATTTCTCAAAAACTGAGGGCGATGGCGACAAACGGTTTGCGGATTCGTTCTCAGCGTACGAAAACCTATGCGAAACGGCTATTGAATGTTACAAGTCCGAAAAAAATTTTGTCGAACTGTGCTATTGGCGAAGGCACTAGTCCTGTATCGAGGTATTCCTCTGCTTCAATACTACTGTGTTCCAAATACTCCTGGGCCGCAGTCTCCACTGCACCAATTTTCCTACGCCTTCTCTCAATTTTTAACCGACTTCAAAAAGGAGGAGGTTATAGATTCGACCTGTATGTTTGTTTTTTTTATGTTTGTCCCCTCATAACTCCTCAGCATATGGACCGATGTTGATGATCTTTTTTTTATTCGAAAGAGGGTGATGTCCCGGTGGTCCCATCCTACACTGCATCAACATTGGCCCGATATTTTGCCAGTTCTGGTTAATAATAAAGACTATTGTCACCCAATTATTATTATTTTATGTACGTACGCGCATATCTCCTAAGCATGTTGTGTCAATATATATAATACTAAAAAGTTAAAAATAAAAAAATTAAAAACAAAACTAAACCCATCTTCAAAAAAAAAAAAAAAAAAAATCCACTAAAATGTAAAAAATAATTTTTTCCCTTATTTAATCTACGACTCTCAAATTTTTTTAAATCGGTGCCTCATCATTTGCACTGTGTAAATCTGGCGCCGGCTTAAAAAATATGAGAGTCGTAGATTAAATAAGGGAAAAATTATTTATTACTTTTTAGTGCAATTTTATTTTTTTGCAGTCGGTTTAAATTTTTTTCCTATTTTTAGTCGACCAGATTTCTATATTTACTATTGTATAATACAGCCAGCCATGCACACTACGCCCGAAAGTCTTGTATAATGTATGGTGCTACTAAAAAGATAGTCCTATTTAATTGATCCCTGAATCTATTTCTTCCCCTCTATTTCAAAATATGTCACGAAAAAGTGCTTGCCATTTTAAAAGGTCGATCAAATTGAAGTATAATTGCACAGCGTAATTTTGTAGCGAGCTAATATCACAGGAACCTAATCGAGTAAGGCAGCTTTAACGAGTATCGCCACGACCTCAGGATTAATTACCCCCCCAGATAAATTATATTTTCCGGATAATAGGGTCCCTCCGGGATTATCGTGGGAACTCGCTCCCAGATCTTATTATCCTCAGCGATTTAGAAAAATGGGTTTGACAGTGCGCCTCGAAATTCTTTACGCGTTATTTTA
This sequence comes from Andrena praecox, assembly GCA_963932275.1. Lineage (NCBI taxonomy): Eukaryota > Metazoa > Arthropoda > Insecta > Hymenoptera > Andrenidae > Andrena > Andrena praecox. Next base: position 34,869,474 of record OZ010728.1, read on the forward strand.
CCATTTCACTTTCAGCCAAAATGGCATTGTAGATATTACAAAGTAACTACAATTAGTAGAGCATGTGATTTCTTATTACGTTGAAAAATCTTCATTGTTTAGTATATCCCTTAAAAATGTAGAAGCCGTGTTCATTCTGTGTTTGTTGTACTCGGCGAAGTAGCTGGTACTTCGCCGTAATTTTAAATTCAGGTCGAGTGTTCATTTCTCATCTCCCTTTCCCGCGTAGAACGCGGGTTTAATTACTGCTCTTTATTTTCAACTGCCGTAGAAAAACGATAACAATACAGTTTAAAACAGAATTCAATTTACCCCGAGGCAGAGATGTAATTTCCGCGGAACATTTAATTAACCGCAAAACAGATGTGTTGATTAAAAACCTTGGATCTCTAAGTTTTGGAGATGAAAAAAGGTAGTAGGTATTTTACCCTCCAATTATTTCTGATGATTTAAAAGAGGTATTCATAGTCGGAACAGAATCAACTAGCCGTCCCAGGTTACCATCTCCTCGAATTCTACAGTAAGCTTGAAAATACAACTCACAAGACTTTCATTTTCATTTTACTATCCCTCGAACCACTAATAATAACAAAATCAATAAAGTCAGAAAACTAATTAATTAAACCGCGATACATAAATACCTGAACCACTCATCACCTAGGTAATTACCAAAAACTAAAAAAAAAAAAAGACAGCTGTAGCAGCCACTGAATTTCCCCAAATGCCTCTCACCCCCAAAATCAATTTCACCCCGTCAATTATTCGACACGACGTATCAGCCAAATTGGACGAAAAGATCGGGGAAGAACGACGAATAAACATCCCTCGTCCCCAGGAGTTAACGCAACGGTGCAACGAACCGAATTGCCGGCGCTCGATTCGTCTGCCTCCATTAAATAAACAATCGAAAATTCAGCCCCGATATTCCCGCGCTCATTATGCGTCGGCTGGGCGTCCACGGTGGCGGAGCAATTAAGCCGCGCGTTGGGGGATGCTCGGCCGTTTGAGCGACGAGTTTCGCGAGAAATGAAAATGAAATTTGGTTACGCCTGGTCAACAAGCAATCCCGCAGGAGGGATCGGTTAATCGGATCCCAGAGGCGTGCGCGAGGCACGCGTTTGTCATGGGACAAACGCAATTCCCACGCCGACCGCCAATCAATTCCCGCTGATCCGATTGCGTTTTCGCCCTCGGCAGCCTCGAATATCGGACTCTGCGAATATTTTGGCTTCCGCGCGACGAGCCGATTCTCGCGGTTTACAGAGTGATCGATGGCAATCGCGCCAACTATCCCCCATTTTTCGTCGCTTTTCGTCGAATAATCGTGGCTATGCATGAAGAGTGGTCATCGAGTGCTAAGCTGAAAGGAAATGGCGCGTAATATTTCGATTCGTCGCAAATATGGCCCCGTGAACTGTTAACATGAGAATTTGGCCTTTGTTCTTAGTAAGGGTCGTCCTTAAATTACGTAAAGTTTTTTTCCGGAAGGGGACGGAGCCGCGAATTTCTTACGTTTTTTTACAAGCGGGGGTGGGAGTTAGGTAGCGTTTTGCGCAATATTTTTTTAACCTAATTTTAGTATTTTTAATATTAAAAAACGACATTTCATCGCACACACGAAACTCAGTTAAATGAATTATAAAAATCTTTAAAAGAATTTTAATATCTGAAAAAATGCAATGTAAAAATTACGTAAGGAAGGGGGAGGGGGTTGGAATCTAATATCTAACGAATTCTTATGGTGAGGGAGGGAGGGATGAGGCGAAAAATTATTTTAAATAAAAATTTCGTACCCAAATTTAATAAATACAAATTTGAACGAAATTTTTATTTAAAACAATTTTTTGCCCATCTCTGCCCCTACGTAATTTAAGAATGGTCCCTAATTTCGGGAGTATAGCTGGCGGGGCCGGATTAAGATTTTTGGGACCCGCGGCTATCAAACCTTGGAGGGCCCGATTTGTTAAAAAGCGAGGGGTGATGTAAGAAATATTTGTAATAAGAGATACAATAAAAAAGTAAATCTGCAAACGTTAAAATTTATTCTAAACAAAATCAAATAATGATTCACGAATAAATAATATTTAAAGACAATTATTAGAGATAATTATTTCAAAAGGGAAGCAGTACACACTATTTCATTGAATTATTTTTTTACATAAATGGGAGGCTTAGAACGGGTCCCCTCTGGAAAGAGCACTTCCGGTTTTAGAATTCAAACTTCTGAGAGCTTGTCGAGAAGCACAAAATGAGAGAAAAGGTTTATGTGAATGTGGCTTTAAAAGTGTTTGGTTATTGCGATATAGAGGTTTTACTTTCTTACCTAAATGGAAGATAATTGTTAGTCTGACTGATGCTCTATGCTTAGAAACTATTTCTATGCACTGAGAATGTGAAGCAACCGTCTGTACGAATGACGGTTTTTGTGAAAGTATAGTGTGATGCTTGCAATTAACTTTCTAATGCCACATCTCGAGAGCTACTTAAGCGATTTCAGACTTATGTTTATATAAACTTTTTTTCGTTTATTATAAGTCCCTACGCGCTGCTGGAAGTTTGGCCATGTAAAATTAAAAACTTCAAAATTTCTCGTCTTTTTTACTCATTTGAGAGGTGAAACTGCTTTTTAATAATGAATCTTGCAGTTACCTGTTCTGATGCATTCCTCTGTCATACAAACGTTTGGACCTGAAACAAATTTTCATTTTGCGGTTTTAAAATTATTCCCCTGCTGTCAGTACGCTTAACTACATGCAGGGTGTCAAAGAACTTGAATCGATAATACAATAAATAAAGAAACATTTGTCTTGTGAACGCATCGCTACGTACCATTTTCTGTGAGAACAGAAAGTAATTTTCTGTGTCACTAATACGCTGCTAGGACAAAGCAGTATCGTTATCTTCTATATTTTTACAAGTAGCTTTTCATCTTTACGCTTGCGAAAGGTGTGCCATTTGTCCTTTCATTTAAAAAGAAGCATAAACAATTCACTTTCACGGAAGTAAAATTCATTCTTGTTCAACCATAATTGCCACGTGCAATTTTTTTTTTAAATTTTCTTTTGATACATATAGTGCCATTTTCATGTGTGTATAGAAACATGGATACGTCGGTAGTGTGTAATAGCAATCAGCTTGCAAAACGTTACAATAGCTTTTGAATTTTGTGGCGAGCATTTACGGATGCCAGTAAATTGATTAACTCAGCCATTGGCTATGAGGTAACACAGTAAAGCGGCCTCTTCAAGTGGAACTTGATAGCCTCGACTCAATTCGATTCGATTCGGCTGATCGATGTTCGTTTCTGACACGACCAGCACGCGCCGCTCGACATCGAACGCCTATTCATTCAATTTTCCATCGTCCACTAACGAGGGGAGGCCGCGAATGGGACGAGCGATTTTTTAACGAAACCGGGCAGAAAATGTTGAGGCCGATGTGTATAAACAAATTCCAGAATATTAGCTGTGAATGGCCGGCCATTTTTATAAAAAATGGCTTTAAACAGTAAAATTATGAAGTCGTCGAAACAAAAATTGAATTTTCCTGGTTAAATTATTGATACTATGCCAATAACACATAAGACTTTTGTATTCCTTTCATCAAGATCTACCACTTAATGAAGTATAAAATCGATTCGACGACTTCATAATTTTACTGTTCATAATTTTTTATAAAAATGACCGGCCATTCACAGCTAATATTCTGGATTTTGTTTATACACATCGGCCTCAACATTTTCTGCCCGGTTTCGTTAAAAAATCGCTCGTCCCATTCGCGGCCTCCCCTCGTAAGTAGGAAGGGTAAAAGCAGGTAATATGGAACAGCACGTAATATGGAACTTCGTAAAATTTCGATAAAGAAATAACGAACTCTTCGGGTAATCGTTTATACTAGATCCCTAGACACAATAGACGATGATACTGAGAATTGAGCATCAGTCGGGCATCTATCATTGAAAGAGAAACGTTTATATTTCTCGTGGGGTGTAAATGTTTCTGAAAAGTGCATGAAACAGTTAAATATTGTAGCGAAGGTATGTTACGAAGTATTATTTTGATATAATTTATCATTAACCCTCTAGGGACGACTGGGACTCCAGTGTCCCATTCAGATTAACACATTTTTATTTACGTTCCATCAATAAGATCGAGATTTGATAGGTATAGTGACCTTTAGTAGGCAGAGAAGAAACTGTTGTACTATCAGAACCCGAAATGAAACTTTTTTTGTTATATTGTTATAAACAAATTAAAAAAAAAAATTAAAAAAGAATTAACGAGTAGCTTCCAAATCCGAAGTATAAAATAGACTATTTTAACGCTCAAAAAAATTCTACGTTAAGTTTAAAACATCCCCGTCCCTAGAGGGTTAAATATGTGTGTTCTTGATTATTCAACAATAGTTTACCAATGAAGTTACTTTCTTCTTAGTATAATTCTTAATTTCTTGTCGGAACATGTGTGTACGTAATATGGAACATACCGAGTAATATGTATTAGATGAAGTTGATAATGACGATGATGATGCGTAATGCTTATTTTGCGATGGTAATTATAAAAATAATGACAATGAAATGTAGGACCCATTGTATTCGCTGCTTTCAGTGGGCACACGAAGAATGTGGGGCTTCCGACGTATTATTCACGTGCCCAACGTGTAGGACACGCAGAAAGTAGGAATAAATTCCAAAAATGATGTGTATTTATTTATTTATATCTTCTACTTAATAAATCTTCATTTTTAGTAAAAAAAAGTAAAGATTTTTGGGTTTTCTTTACACAGTTCCTAGGTGTTCTATATTAGGACCCATTTTTTCGAACTGCCGATTTTCACACTTTTCAGTTTTTTTTACTATAATTGCAAAACAATTGGTTTTTTTTTACACTTGACTATGAAAATATGGTTATGCATTAATTCCTTCGTCCCCTCATGTCAGTTTTATTAAAAAAAAAACGAATTCCCCTAGTTTTGATAAGCTTTTGAAATCAGATGTTCCATATTACCTGCCTTTACCCTACTCGACACTTTGATATCGATAAAAACAATTAACAAAGTCGTGTCAATGAAGTTCAGAACTCCTTTTTCATAATTCTTGCATAATATTTTTTTCATTGAAGATTTTCCAAGAATTGCTATTACATAATTTTCACCTCCTTTTTATTCAAAATTGTAATATTTATTGCCCCATTTTTCGCAGACTAATTTGCAATTTTCTGACACGCAGCCACAAGCCTGCCTCGAGCTACTGGTTCGAAATATTCGAGAAAAGTTTGTGCTCGCCGACATTTATTTACACGTGTTTATGCAAACTAGCTCGAAGAATTTGCATTTTGCGAAACACGTTACCGCGATCTAGGCCCCGGGCGATAGTCGCGTTAAATCGAAAGCCCACGCGGGGTGATAAATTTCTCGTGTCCCCGATTCGCGTGAATTTCAATCAACGACCTCTCAATCCCCTTCAATGTCGAATTCAAATCCGCCGATTTCCATTATTACCCAACTTCTCATGCCCCGCTAATTGCCGGTAGTCGGGTACAAATTGTTACACCATGGTCGCGATTTCGTATAAATTTATCCGCAAAACCGTTCACCCGTCGAATGTGCCGGTGATTATGAAAGTGGTGTAAGCCGGCGGTCTAAAAAAAATTGTTCGTCGTAAATTCGATTTTTCTAAATTTCCGACTTACGCCACTTTCGTAATCGTCGTCGAAAATATTCCCAGCTCATCTCTTTAACACGCTGATCCCGATCAAATTCCCGCGATATTAATAGGCCCCTGGTTGTGCCAAAAGGATGACTGCTAGGCGCCATTAAAAGGGCCATTGAGTCACCGGTAGCAAGTAATTCTTCAGGCACGATTCGACTTCCTCGGGATTAATTGAATTCGAGCTACGGACTGCCCTGATATCTATCTCCGTGCCGCTACAGTTGAATGGTCACGTTTAATCCCGCATCACGCCGCCAATTTCTATTCCAGCCTAGCGCTAGTTCTAACGCCTAATTCTATGCCAGGACGCTCGAACGCATAGGCGTGCTTAAGTCGATCGTCGCCCACCGCTTAATTAAACGGGATCGTCCGACGTAACCGGGGGCCGTTTAGGGGTAATTCAACTTACGGGGCTCTTGGATGCACTCGCGGCTCGTGTTCAACGCCAACAGCAGAAGAATAAAAAGGCAAGTGGCGAGGAGAGTGACAGCCAGCACACCGAGCAATTGCTGCCTGTCTGTCGGCCCTCTTCGCCTGCGCGTGATCGACGTGGCCCTGGTTATACCGCCGATCGGCCTTCGACTGTTTCCAGGATGATGGAGGACCGTGGTCGTCGTATTTCCACGGGGGCCGTAGCTCACCTGCGCAAAAAAGAAGCGGCCGTTTCCATGGGGAATCGAAAAGACGCCCGCTCTAACAACACATGAGCTCCGGTGGTCTGTGGGCTGATAGCGACGGGTCAGGGACCGAAACACCTTTATGATCGAAAATTTGGGAAAGCTTTCGGAGTCCGAAAGCTCCCGCTGGTCTTATAATTAAGTATTTGCTTCCATTTTAGGATGGGAAATTTTTGCTCCATTGTTTATTGCTTATTATTCGATAATTATACGCTCCAGGTGAATAAAACTTACGGGATCCGATTCTGTGTTAAAAAATACGTCGAAAATGTAGAATAAGTTTTTTCCGTAGGAGTCACTGTTTCTGAGTAAATCGACTTCAAAAATGTAAGCAGTGGGGGCGAGCTTCTGTCGCTCCATTGGTCGAGCGCTACGCGCGTTTTGAATTCGTTTTTTCTCGAAAACGGAGGCTCGTACGAGGAAACACTATTTTATATTTTTCATTTGTTTTTTCGCGCTGAATCAGGGCATGCTTCTCGAAGTTTTGTAGACATACAGTGTCGTGAATAAATATGCAAAATTAGTCGGAATGTGGACTGAATTTATGAATTACAATTTGGAGCGACTCTTTCTAGCATGTGTTTCTTGCATGATTTTGGTATTTTAGTTATCCGCGCAGATTTTCATTCGTGCAATATTAGGTTTTCAAGAGCTTCTGTCCATCGAACCTCGTTCTGCGATTGTTCTGCGAAGCAAGCACTTATGAGTTTTGTCATGGTGGAGGCGAGGAGAAGTTAAATGAAGAAACTTCTCTGCAATATTGGAGAGTGGAAACTTCGAGCGATAAAGACTGACGGTCGTGCAAATGAAGGCCGAGGAACGGCGATGAAATATATATTCGTTTGAGTTGAGAAAGTTTACTCGTGATCGATAATCATCAGCGAAACTTAATAGCTGCCACTGTATTGGTAATCGACGTAATGGCACAGCAATTAATTATTCCGAAATTCCTGTCGAAATTAGAAATCGAGTGTGGCAAATTTCTTTGCAGCTGAATATTATTAAGAATAGTTAAACAAGCTTACAGGCGTGTCTATGGAACAATAAACAATGTACTCCAACTACTCCGTTAAGTTTATCCATCAGCGTACCATTTCCATGGTCACATTCGTTACTAAATACGAAAAAAACAGGGTTCGATTTACAGCACAGTCAAAATGCAAATGCTCCATTCGATCCACCTACGAAAACTGCGTAAAAACTCCGAAACAAAATTTCCCACACGACGCTTCGTTCTCGATTAAATCGCATTCCAAAATCCATGCCCGCGTCCCTCGACAGACTTTTGAAACTCGATTTACTCGGAAACGGAGCCGCGCACGAGAAACCCTCGCTCCGCACTTCCGCTTCATTTTTGAACGCGGAATCACCTCCAGCTTCATCTGACCACCAATTAGACCCCACCTTGTACAGCCAACTCATCCAATTCAATTTACAATCTACACCTACAACGTCATCCTCGCCGCAATCATCATTCCCAGCAATTGCTTCGCAAATAACCTCTCCCAAACACGTCGCGCCTTCAAAAGCGGCCGGAACTGAATGGACGTAAACAGAAAAATCTCCGATGAAGAAGCAATCTGAACGCACCCCGGCTGGAATTCTCTCTCTCACCTGAAGGGGGTTCGTCGCAGGTGGATCCTGACCGGAACCAGCCGATATCTCGCTCTGCTCGTTGATGACAGCCGCCCTGAGGTATCCGTTGTTGCCCTCGGACTTCATCCTCGATTGAACGAGTCCGCGTCCGTAACCTGGATCTACTGGAGCAGCGGAGAGGTCCGATTTTCAACCCGGGAACTGTGTCAACGACCGGTGTAACGTTGACATCGCGGCCGCTCTCGATCGGGCAGGACGCGCGAACACCACTCCAGCCGTCGGATCAATCGATCCTCGCACCGGGTTCAACCTTTCGGGCAGTCTCAGTCGCGGGTCCTCCGCAGCACGATCATCAAAAGTTACCGTTTACGGGGGGCCGTTTTTTCGGCTCCAAGGGAGCACACTGCGGGGGTTTCGGTTGTTTTTTGGTCCTTCGCGCTCTCGGGTGGCTGTTAATTCCTCTGGGCGATAGATCGGAGGATGACACGATCCTGGGCCATCCTGTCGATGAAGGAACGTGGGAGAAACTCGCTAACGAGGCGATCAGCCAGCTTTTCAGTTCCGAAAGGATCTGTGACCGCCGTGCTACTGACGACCAACGCGGACACCTCGCAGTCTCGCACCACCACGAGCTCCCTTCCCCCTCCACTTCCGCCGTCCTCACCCTCGGGCAACCCTCGATTTTGTTTACAACGCGAGTCAGACCGACGGAAAGGGGGTGGTTGGTGGGGGCATCGTCTCTGCCGCGTTTCCTGATGGATTTTCCCTTTTTTATTGCCCCTTGTACGCTGTGCCATTTTGCTGTTATTTTTTTGGGGGGGGGGAGGCTGTCGGGGGCTTTTGTACCTTTTTACGCTATTACCCCTTTATTCTGCCGCTGTCGAGCTTTACCGTGTTGTACTGTGCAAGTTTCTATAGAAGATTTTATTTTTTATTTTGGATAACAATGGGCGCCTGGCGACCCGAAATGTGAAAAATGTCACCGGCAGTGTACTGGAGTATTGCTTCCCTTTTCTAGCAGTTTTCTGATTGTGAGTGTGTCAATACTGCATGTAAATCGAATATGCGGAGTTTTATTTTTGAAAGTTTTTATCTATAGTTTCTTAAAAAATGCTATACTTTAATGTTAATATGCAGGCCCTTGCCGCTAACAATTTATTATGGTATATTTGTATGATTGTAGACGGTAATCTACAGCTTTTGAAATTCAATTAATAAATTCGATTTTCTTCTCCAGAGGAGATCAAAAAATTTTGCATGCAGTTTTTGGAATGGTGCCTGCAGGAACGTGCAGCGATATACCTGAAATGTGCTTGACTGTTTTACCTGGGGTGGCACGGTTCGTGGATCAGAGGGGTGCGTGCAACGACATCGTCGTTCACTTGCTCCACAAACTCACCCTCCTCGACGTTCCACCCCCTCTTCCCTTGCCAGCTCCCGGGACATTGTCTTCTTGCCAATTCGCTCTGTCTCCTGTAGGACATGGTGTTTGCCTCTAGAGACAGTGGGCTACGAAAAACTATCGAATTTGTGAATGGAAGTCGACTTTAATTAAGGTTAATCTGCGGAAGAAATTTCTATTTTCTTAAACTTCTGAATTGATTTCTGCACGGTGTGGCTTGAGTTTCCTGTTTGGCTATCTCTATTTGTGCTGTATTTTTTTTACATTTTTGTTGCCAATAGCAAGTTGAAAATATGGCTGGTATTCTCTGTCGCACTTTGGTATCGATCGATGTCTCGGTTTTTCTATTAATAATATCCATTTCGTATCAATTTATGTAATACGGAGGGCGGGGATATTTTTTTATTTGATTTTGCATATGTTCCTAAATCTGAGGGGTTGTTATTGTTGAGGACAATTTAGAATCGATGGAAATTGCAAAATTAATTTTACTAATGTCCTACTTAGTTAATTGAGGGTTTCCTAATTGCAGCTTGGAATACCATTAAATATGAAATGCTCACCCTTGTTCTGCCCCAATTCGAAATTCCGTTTTTGGGGTCAAACTACGCCGGGAAATTACACGAAGATAATTGGATAATAATTAATAATAGTATATACAGGATGAAACTAATATTAATTAAATTGCAAATCAATGCAAATTGTATTTACCCCTTCCCCACTTACGCACACATCACCCTGCAATTAATTTTTCATCTCAGCAAAAGAGCACACCAAACACAACATAAATCCACCTTATTTCAACCCTTTAGGTCATTAAAATAATTTTGTTAATCTTTCCCATTATTCAATTCATTCAAAATTCTGCATTAAAAGTAAACAAATTACTTCGATGTCCTCTCCCACCTTCCCCATTAATTAAAAATAGAAGTGAAAAGCACCGATGTTGTTAACTATCATTTACAATGTCTCCTCTAACGTTTCTACAACATTCTACTAATACTCCACCTGGCTTAGAAATTCACCCAAGTGTTAAACCCTTTCAACCCTGCACTCCTCTTTCTTTAATGTCGCTTCAAGTATCTCCTCATTAATCCCCACCCCTTTCACTCGCCATATTTACCCCACTAAACCTGTATTCAGCAAATACGTGCTTTCGTTACGTGGAAAATGGTCCTTCGTGATATTTTCTATTTGGATGTTCAGAACTCGGCGATATAGCTCGACCGCCACCCCTATTCAGCACCCAGAAGTTCCTGCACTTTGGGACGCAAGGGTTGTTGGACATTAAACAGGGTCCAAGGCTGCTTGTTTACGCTGGCTGCATGCAACAAGCGGTTGGTCAGGCGAACGCCGTTATTGATGAATATTTGCAATGCACTTTACTGGATCAAAATAGAGGGTTGGATCGGGGAGGGCGAATATAGCGCGCAGATGAACGTAGGCAGGCAAGTTGTAGAACATTCCGCTCTTTTTATGAAACTTTCGCTTGGGATTTTGTCTTTGGCCATTTTTAAACATTGCATCAGTTTGAATTTGATTCAAATTCAAAGTTTATTTATTTTAAGGGACGTTTCTCCGTTTTGGAATTGGTAGTAAAGGGTGGTGAACATTGGGTTTTACTACCACTTTTTGATAGTGAGAATAGACAAGTTTAAATTTGATAAAAATAATGCAGTGGTAGAAAATTGTTACATGAAATAGTTATTTGGTAAATTACTAAGGGTTGTTTTCTCACATTATTTATCACATCTGGGATATAAATGGTCAGAGACATTTTAAGTAAACAATATTTCGAAATATTATTTCCACGGTGAAATTCATGTCACCTATCAGAAGCATGGCACGAACAAAACCACCCCCTCGAGCAACCCGAATAGCTTACACAATATCACAGATGCAACAAGCGGCGCCACGTTTGCGCAACCACTGTTGACGAATTTATCGCGTTATTTCAACAGACTCCGTTCAGGTGCCGGCGAAACACAAAATTAAATTGCCTCGCGCTTGTAATTAAATATAGGAGAATAATTCTTTCGTTCGCAATTTTCTGAAGTGATTCGTCAAAAAAAATTTGTCGAATGTGGCGCTAGCAACTCGTAAAAACTTAAAAAAAATAACACGAGAGGCTGTTTAAAAATGCCACTTTTGCAAGATTTGCAAGATTTGCAAAATATGCGAAATTTTGGCAATTTGCAAATTTGTAAAATTTGCAAAATCTCAAGCACCCTGAGAATCATACTGTTGTTTTATCAGAAAATAAAAGCGTCGTGGCGACAGGTGTTGAAATTCATATTTAATTTTGAATTCCAAGCGTTTCTGTTTTCCTTTTTTCTTTGGATTCGAAATATCCGATTGAAAGTGGAAAGCGACGTGTTTATTTCCCGAGGGAGCATGGCAAGCTGAAAATCGCTATCACGGGCCATGGTCAATGCCAGACTGAAGAATATGATTTCGGCGCGGCCGCGCCTCTAGCGCCAATGCAGAGCGTCAGCGCTTTTTTCTTTTTAAGCACGACACATTCTTTGAACTGCTTGAAAGGGTGGAATATGCCCTGAATTCTCACGACTTTCTGAGATTTTTCTCGTGACCTAGTTCTAATTTCTTCAGCAGGATTCGCGCAGCCGTTTAGAGAGGTGGTTTAATGGGGTTGTAAAATTTATAGGAAGACTGAAAGTGACCAGTTGTACGTTTTATGGTATTGAAAGGTACTATAAATTTCCGTATTATTCACTGGAATAGCTAAAAGTGTAAAACGATATCTTTGGTTCATAAAATTGTTATTACAAAATGGAGGACAGCTCAATATTACTAATTGAAGTTTTAAATTAACTATCGTGATGTAGCTCTAAAACAAATGAAAAATAGAATTTTGGAACTTAAGTTAAAAACTTGAATAAAACTGAACAGTTGATTTGATTAAATTATCCAGAATTTATTAGTAAATTTTTGTAAACTCAATTTGAAATTTGATATTTTAAATACTAAGATAATAAATTCCAAACTGTTAATTCCTATTACAAAATGTAATGATCCACAATTTCAAATAAATTTGTTATTTATAAAATGCGGGAAGTCAAAATGTCAAGGAAGCAAAAGTAAGAATTCTATGTGTTGTAAATTTTTAAGTTCAGAATTTCAAGTTCGAAGCAATCGAATAGCGATAAAAAAACATTTTATGTCTCTCTTACCAATAAAACCGATTCCGTTTACCGTCATTCTCTGTTGCTGTTAATGTTGCCGCTGCGGCTCCGACTGCGTTTCACGAGGCTGTTGCTGCTGCAAGTCGATACCAAGCATGCGCCTTCATTGTGAATCGCGTCATTATCTTAATCACGAAAATGTAATGCGAGGAATTCGATAAGCTTGCAACGCTAAGAAAATTACTAGACTCGCCCGTTTTGACCAAAACATCCCATTACTCAACCTTCCCAAATTTCCCAAAAATATATCCCAAAGTATTTGGCGTCCAATTAATGCAATTGGAAATACAAAAGTGGCGTTTTTCTTTTGAACCACCCTGTACATGTAAAAAATACACGAAAAATTGTCGATTTTCGAGATTCGGGCTTGAAATTTCGAGTGCGCGAGAAGCTTTATGCTTTCAGAAGAATTTCCATTTCGAACTAGTGCGTTTTAAGCGATTAAGCAAAATGGCCCGTTGGACGTTCGTGTAATACGATACTTGGGGATTAGCTCGAGGCTATTAACGAATGCTCGATGCGAGTAAAAAGTGTGCGTGACGTGCGCTAGATTTCTTTTAAAAAAATTCACGCGCAATGAGGTTCGAAGGGGCCATTTTTATGTAACGTTCAACCGTGTGAAAATCAAATTTGCGACATTGTATTTGGTTTTTTGAATTATTGAACAGAGTGATGCAACGACGTCTCGACGAGACGCGCGGCGAATTCATTATGAGGCCGAGAAGGCGTTCGAACGGCGATATTAAAATGCGCGAGAGCATTCCGCGCGATGTGGGTGACACAATAATGATAATTATCAAGCAACGCGTAATTATCGTCCTTGGCATTCATGCGCCGGATCTGCAGTCGAAGAAATAATTGAAATTGTTTTCTCTGCACCTCGTGCGTAAACACTCGACGCGCGCAAATGCAATTGGAGCCAACAGGAAGTTCAAAATACACGAACATATATATCACTACATTTTGTTTATTAATATACACTGCGCTTCGACATAAATATCAACAGAACATGTTTTCATCGGTTTTTGAACTTACTGTTTGCTGCTAACGAAAAAAACATTTTTTCCAAACCTTTTCTCTCTTAAGCTTATTTTGTATTATTTTATTTAAAAATCTACTGTATTTTTGTTTTACCATCATAGATGCGCACTGTAAAACGAATGGAAGAAGTTCGCGTGCATAATTGTTTAATTACTGAACGGTGATATGTTTGCTGTATTTTTGAGACACCCTGTATGTTACATACCACTGCACGGACTCTACATTCCACGGATTGCATGTCTCCACTTTATGACGTCTGAGACGATTATTGGAGAATTCTGCACTTTGAATACTGTATTGATAAATTTCTTATCTGTACGTGATTAATACATATGTATAGTATTTCATTTGGGAGTACTCGTTCATAAAAGTGTCCATACTGAAGTCATAGTAATAGTGGCATTTCAATCGTAGCGAGGCATTCTTGTCATTTTTCATACAGGAAATAGTTCGTAATGTCAAAATACTTAAATTAGTGCAAGTGATATTTCCAGGAATTTCATACCACGCCTAAGGTAACAATAAAAGCATAGAACCACCTAGTAGTATCTATAAATCACACTTCAAGCAGAAGTATTTGAAGGAATAATGTGTTATGCAAAGCCTTAATCTATTTTTGTATCTTGAATTTTTCTTTAACGTGAATTAGGTATACTTTCGATACGTTTTGAGAAAGAATGACACTATTTTATGATTAAGTTCCTAGTTAAGAAACCTTTTTTCATCTAGATTAGAGTTTTCCCAGGTAATTTAATCGTATTGATAAGAAGAAGCATGCAATTGAAAAAGAAATATGAATATGAAAGGGAAAAGGGATGTATATTAGTATACAGCATTCTGCGCGTCTATTTGAATATTCCCGCGAACTTTAGTCCTCCAGAGTAATGGCGGAAGAATGCCCTATCCTAGGGACTTTTACCTTAATACGGAAAAATGGTTAAGGGGTAACACCACTCTAGAGGCAGAAAAAAAGACCTAAATTTGACAATTTATTTTGGGAGTATGACAAACGGAATAGAATTTCTTTTCAGAGGGTTTATTTGACACATATTGATGTACGAAAAACAATTTTTTTATTGTCATTTTCAGACAAAATGGCGGTGACAGAGCCCGTCGTCGAAACCACTTCTTTCAAACTGGGAGGACGGATTTCTCGGAGACTATTGCATGGATCGATTTGAAATTTTTACAGTAGCTTCACAACAATATTCTCTTTGGAAGTACGTAGCCGTTTTTTGATTGAATGTAAACTCTTTTTTTTATAAACAATTTAATGCTCATGTTTAGGGCAAAAGATCAATTCATTTCTTAAAAAGTGCACCACTTCCACAAAAATTGATTAAAAAAAAAACCCCTACGTACTTCCAAAGCCAATTGTATATAGATTATAAATATTTTTTATTTTTTGTTCCCGGACTCATACATGCCGAGAAATCCGTCCTCCCGTGGCGGTGTTTTTAAAAAAGCTGTTTTCGACGACGGGCTCTGTCGCCGCCATTTTGTATGAAAATGACATTAAAAAAAATTGTTTTTCGTACTTCAATATGTGTTAAATAAACCCTCTGAAAAGAAATTCTATTCCGTTTGTCATACTCCCAAAATAAATTGTCAAATTTAGGTCTTTTTTTCTGCCTCTAGAGTGGTGTTACCCCTTAATTCGCCTAAAGAACCCGTCTGTTTTTTCAAATATTAAAGGAAAATACTCAAGATATCATATCTCAGCGAATTCTCTTCTGCAAACAATGCAACAAACACTTTCAATCAAATCAACCTTCCCTGATCCACCGAACTTCAATACACGAATAATAAGAAATACTTCAAACAAACCACCAAAAATTCGCGCTCCCAAAAAATATTAAATCCCAAAACCATACGAACTCGAACCACCCAAAGGAAACCGCCCCATTTCACCCGCAACATACAATTCAACAAATCAACATTCAAACCTTCCCGCGCTCCTCGATCCACAGCCAACTGCATCCAGAAAATGGCCCCCTTCTAGGGACCATCTCCCGAATCCACAAGAACCTCCTCGACTCTCCGAAAAACACAGCCTCTCCGCCGGCGAATTTCTCCAATAAAGCAAAAAAGAATCCGCCCAAACCTGCCGCCCGCCGATCCAACAATAAGTGTCGCCGAAGGAATCTGGCCGCTTCGAATCGCGATCGATATATTTGCGGGCGTGCAAGATGGCGCCATGTATTCGAAGCGAGCGTTCAGCTGCGTCCCGTGCATGGTCTGTGGCAGTCATGGACATAGGAATATAGGGACGGAGCATATTATCGCGGGGGTAAAGTCTTTGCGGGAGGACGACGAGGTAAACTATGCCTAATTTCTATTGGCTGTTGCTTCGCACAAGCGCAGTGACGCATAGCAACGTAGTATGTTTGTCGCGTTTAAACTTGTGTAAAGTTGAGTAATGTGAAGAAGCAAAGTACATTATATTCAGTTATTTTAATAGTAATTCTAAAAAATTAACCAAAAATGGTACTGTGTTGTGCCCCAGTATGTAAAAACCGATCCGACTCCCAAATTTGGAAAAAACGTAATGGGAGTAACGTTGAAGTTACATTTCACAGGTATTGAGGTTATTTTATTATATTTGAAGTAAATGTAGATGTCTTAAGTGTAGATGCATATTTCTCTTCAATTTTTATTATATTCCAAATTCAAATTCATAAGTAATCACTTCTTTAGTATTAACTTATACTCGAGCCATGGTGGTATATAAAGGTGATGCAACAAAGCCACTTTCCCCTAGTAACAGTGTCTTCATAAGAGTTTAGTACAGATTTTATGTAGCAGATGGCGTGTGTGCATGGATCCCACACAGATAGAGTCGACTTTGATTGAATAAGTGTAACGACGCCACGGTACCGTGTTCCGTGTACTGTGTTTGTTATATAAACTATTATTTTAACTAGCACTATGGTTAAACGGTGCAAAGTAGAGAATTGTGGTTCTTCTGGAAAATAAAAATATATATCTATTTTTGCAGTACCAAAGGATACAATTCAAAGAAAGAAGTGGTGCGAAATTGTAAACTGTAACCTCAATGAAGTGTCCTTATTACTTCAACAATTTCTAACATGCTTGTCAACCAATTGAAAACAAATTTTGTAAATGTATGATTTCCGTTGGCTAACAACGAAATTAACAAAATAACACTAAACACAGAAATATTTTGGCAGCAGTACTGTTGGTAAAATGATAAGGGTTATATACATATATTATGAGAAATAAAATTTTGGATGATAAATATATAAAATACATGATAAACATGTACACGAAATTCATATATATAACCTTTACAATAATTTAAAATTATTATTAATAACCATTTCTGTTGGGTATATATTCTTTACATTTCAAATTTACCGCGGTAACGCGCCTCTTAGAGTTAACGCCACCTGGTTAGTATTCTGCGAATTAAACTGTTATGAAGACGCCGTACTTGGTCTTGTCAAACCACCTTTATATACCACCCTGACTCGAGCTCATTTTAGAAGGAACTTGCCGACCGACGAGTTTAGATCGGTTCTGCGCATGTTGGCGCTCATTGGCTATGCCACCACCAATGGTCTTTCGGCTGCGCATGGTAAAGTGGGGGAACAGAGCAGTGATGGGTCGCGTATTTTACGCCGCGTCGTAAATGCATTTATGACGTGTCGCAAATGTATGTATAATATGTCGTTTTTAAGCCCATTTTATACGTGTCATTTGTCGCAAATGTCGTAAATAGAAATATTCATTATTTTAAGGTTTCAACAATTAAAGTGTTGGAAAAATATAGTTCTTTCTGACTCGCTTGTTGGTTGCATGCGAATACTATAGAATACTGTAGAATACATCGATAATATCGAAAACTATGTATAATCACCGCGTTCATAACCCCAAAAAAGTATTCCAAAGCGTGGTCTTGATCTTAACACTCTTCATTATTGTTTTGTAATTGTTTAGATAAAACTAGTAAAAAATGAATCGTGAAAGGTAAAGTAATTAGAAATAAATGTACGATAATAAATAAAATTTATTTGAATTGAAAATTATGCAAATAAAAATATCCGTTTCAGAAAAAATGAAATTGATAAATTATTATCAAATTTATTTTTTGGGTGCAACATCCCTTCCAGTGTGGTGAAAGTAAACAAATTATATTTATTATTCTATATTGGGAAACTTAGTGGAGACGTGGCCTAAATTTCAGCCCTCTGGTGGTAAGTTGGCAAACTATTGAAAGTAGTTCCGGATCCCACCAAACATTCCGAATAAGTATTTATTAATCGAAGAAGTAAAAATTTAGTGTTCTAACAAATTTAAAAACACTCGTTTTTCACAACATATCTAGGTATTTAAACACTGATAATCATATGGACTTCGACGGATTTCGACCTACTCTCAGTAGTTCCATTTTCTATCACTAGATGGCGTATCGAAATTCTTGGTTTCCCAATGCGTTTCTTTTACTAACCTTTCAATATCCATTTTTCGCCAGTGTAACTTAATTTAATTTAATTTTTCCAATCAGAATTATAATTATTAATAAATTGGCACTTCTTTATAAACTATACGAAAAATGTATTATAGATTAGTTGTTTTCATTTCAGATATACGTCATTTACGACACATTTACGACATTTAAGACACGTGTCGTGTATAAAATAGAAATTTCGTGTCTTTACCCACCACTGGAACAGAGACCTCGCGACAGTTGAATAGCTCATTCAACATGTGCGAAATAAGTTCCTTCTAAAATGAGCTCGAGTATAGACATTTGTATTAATCTAGTTATAATCCTGGAAACAGTTAGTAGTGTTTCATAATTAGCGGTACAGAGCATGCGCAGAAATGCAACCAATCAAAACCAGGCATACTTGGGTGGGGGCCCGTCCCTGAAATAGGGTTTACGTCCCTCGCCAGCAAGCTAGCCTTACGCTCCGTCCCTACATTCCTATGCCCATGGTTCAGCTGCATCCCGTGCATGGTCTGTGGCAACTGGCAGTAGCAAACAGTAGCAAAACAGAGTCTGGATCGGTCGGGTGGGTTTTTTTTGTATTCGCGTCCCAGGGCTCGCGTGAAATCCTCCGAAAGTGCGCCGAGAGATTAAGAGAAAGGAAAGAGAGTAGCGAGCAAATAGACGGGAAAATGCAACGGTCGCCCCGCGCGCTAGGCTGCCCGCCGGACAGCCGCGAATGGGAGTGCAGCGACTGGTCGCGCGTCGTTTTAGGTTAAACCGAGCCCAGCCGATGCGTTCTCGGGCGCGCAGCAATGCGCGGTGTGAGAAATTCGTACGGTGAAAGTCCCTCGAGCCCCGTGCAACTGGAACTCCGGCGCGAAGGTTGTCGCGACACGCTCGCTTCCCCGTTCGCGCGCCTCCGCTGAGAGCTCCCCTCGACTTCACCGTCACCCCGTGGCCGCAGTTCTGCGCCTTCTGCAGTGCACACCATCGTGCCCGCGTGCATCGCTGTGCCCTGCGAGCGACAGTACAGAACGGACGGGGGGGGGAACAAAAGGGAGGAAAAGGAAGATGCAGAGGCTCGAATGGCGATGATTCCGCTCGAATTTCGTCGCGCCGAACCTCGGATAGAGTTTCTCGACGCCGAGCGCTCCGATCGGGCGACAGACAGCCTCCCGCAGGCGGAATGGAGACATAACTGGCTCCTCGAGTGTGCTTCGCCCGTTGAAAGGTAACGTCCCCTCGGCGGCTGGGTCGCTTCTCGTCCGGCCTCCGTTCCGTGGGCAAGTGGACGGTTTCTGGCCGTCTGACAGGATGCTCGTTTGGCAATTGACGCGTGACGCGCGATGCTCTCTTCGTGATCGATGCGCGAAGCCTCTCGGTGTTGTGCTCGACCGCGAGCGGACGCCGTGTGCGGGGTCACCGCGGTCACGTTTGTTGACCGTGCGGCTCGGACGCCCATCGGCGTTCCACGCGCGGGCCCCTCGGATGGTAGCGCTTGCAAACGTTCGCAAACACCGAACGCTTTAATTAACCGATTGCGTTCGAAGTAATTTAACTCCGACTTTTGTTTCCAAATTTCTTCGTTGAGAATTCTAACTTCTCTATTGTTGCGGTACCTCCATTTCTCTTTAATCGTTTCAACAGCATGGATTTTCGACCGTTATCGTCGAAAGTGCGGAATAAATATTACGCAAATTCTTTTTCAATCCTGCATCAAAGCGAAGAAGAAGTCGCCGCGCGGTTGAGCGGTGCGAGCGCAATTTATTGCCCGGCTTTTCCTGCACGCACAAAGCAATGCGTGGCACGGTATGTGCCGGCAGTACTTCTCCTCATGGTTGAACATTATTTCATTTCCTGTTCGAGGGGAGACAGGGCCGTACGATAAATACCAGATTTGTATCTTTCTATACGCCCACGCTGTGCTTGGACATGATTTCTTTGCGGACAGAGATTTATAATAAATTAATCAGCACTCTTGTAATATTATTTCGAATGCACGCGCAATGTTTTTCTAACTGTCCTTGAAAAACTAATATTTCTCATGTAAATGTGCCCCAATAACTCTAAAATTGAAATAAATATATATTTTACATCGCCAAGCTGTGTATTTATTTGCTCCGTTCCGTAGAAAGTAATTTCGAGCAAGAGGACTTTTGGGCACGGCGCCCGAGGCGAAAGTAATCGCACGAAAGAAGCATCGCGACGCCTGATCTGCGACCAGCGTCCGTCGCCTTAATCGCTTCTAACGGTAGTCTTCTTGCAGGATACCAGAATAACCGAACATGGCTGACGACGAGGGTACCGAGTGGCTGCAAGAACTGTTGCACGACGTTCAGCTCTCTCAGTTCTTCACGAGAATACGGGACGACTTGCAGGTCACTCGACTGCACCACTTCGACTACGTACAGTCGGAAGATCTGGAGAAGATTGGTTTAGGAAAGCCGGGGATTAGGAGGCTGCTGGACGCTGTTAAGAAGAAGAGGAATACCCAATGGAAGAAGAGCCTGATCACGAAAATTCGGCCTGGTAGCAGCGCGAAGAGTAACAAGAGATCTTCCCAGCCAGTGGAGGGTTCGTCGGTGCTGACGTGCCTGATTCAAGACAAGGATGTCACGCTGTCGACGAAATTAGGCGACGGCAGCTTCGGCGTCGTCAGGCGCGGCGAATGGACGTCCCCGTCCGGAAGAACCTTGCCGGTGGCTGTGAAGGTGCTCAAAGCCGACGCTCTGACGCAGCCGAGCGTTATAGAGGACTTCGTCTCGGAAGTCCAAGCGATGCACATTCTGGATCATCATAATCTTATTAGGTACGGACTGCAGCAAAAGCGGCGGGGATCTCGCGCTTGTTACTGTACCGACGATTATTTTTTTTTTTTTTTTTTTATAGATTATACGGCGTCGTGCTATCGCAGCCGATGATGATGGTGACGGAGCTCGCACCTCTTGGGGCCCTGTTGGACTACCTGCGGCAGCAGTGCGGTCGTATATCAGTATTAACCCTCTGCAACTATGCTCTGCAAGTCGCCACGGGAATGGCGTACTTGGAGGCGAAACGTTTCCTCCACCGTGACCTGGCCTGCAGGAACGTGCTGCTGAGCACGGTGGACAAAGTGAAGATAGGCGATTTCGGGCTGATGAGGGCGCTGCCTCAGCAGGAGGACTGCTACGTTATGACGGAGCACAAAAAGGTACCGTTCCCCTGGTGTGCCCCCGAATCGCTGAAGGCACGCCAGTTCAGCCACGCGTCGGACATTTGGATGTTCGGGGTGACGTTGTGGGAGATGCTGACGTTCGGCGAGGAGCCGTGGGTGGGTCTGAACGGGTCAGAAATTCTGAGAAAGATCGACAGGGAAGGGGAGCGATTGCACGAGCCGGAAGCAACGCCGCCGGTCATGTACCAGCTGTTGTTGCGTTGCTGGTCAGGGGATCCTTCAGAGAGACCCAGTTTCGCGGATCTACGCACGTCCCTGACCGGGATGGTGCCCACAGTGATGAAGGCAGTGAGTCACTTCGAAGAGGCCGACAAAATGAGCATTGAGCAGGGCGATCAGATAGTTATTCTGGACGGGCGGCCCGAGAATTACTGGTGGAAGGGTCAGAACCAACGGACCTTTCAAATAGGGCCGTTTCCACGCTGCTTGGTCGACCCCATGCGGCGCAAGCAGCCGGAGGACATAAGTAAGCCCCTGGAGAATTCCTTTATCCACACTGGCCATGGTGCACCCTTCGGGAAAAGCTGGGGTAGTCCTATTTACATAGACGACGTTTACCTGCGAAACCCTATGGAGCCCCCCGATGTGGTGGGGGTTGCGACCGCTCCGGACAGCCACCTGAAGAAGAAATTCTTTTGTGGCACGCCTCGATCGCGGAAGCAGTTCAATTACACGAAACTTCAGAACGACATTCGAGCTAGTCCCATAAAATCGACGAACACGTCTGCTCCTAGCAGCAGCCAAGAGGGTAGCCTGATAGATCTGTCCCCCGAGGAGATGGTGAACACGAACGCCACCGAGCCCGAGGCTGCCTGTCGACGAGTAGTCAATATTCTCGACGAGCCTATAGACGACATGGAGAGGCAACAGCAGACGACCTGGCAGGACGACGATCCCAGAACCTACGCCAATTTTCCTGGGAACGTCGATCCAGCCTACTCGGACCCGTTCGATACGTCCTCGGTGTTCATGAAGCTCCCTCATTCGAGGTACTACAGTCAGGTCCCCTCTGACGTGAGCAGTCGATACTTTAAGACGCAGACGTACGGCAACGTGCAGAACCAGGACGCTGGCACCAGTCAAGACAGTACAAATTACTTCGCGGCCGAGCCTGGCGCAGACGTGAACCATTATTCCATAAATCTGACCAAGGAGAGCAGGAACGACAGTATTAATTTGAACGTGAACGTTGAAACGGAGGAGAGCAGTGTATACGCTCAGAATCACTACAGCGAAATAGACAAACCTAGTCCCCCGATGACGAATTGGTCCAACTGGCCCGAGGACCTGCAGAACGACACGCAGACGTACGTGAACGTCGCCAGTCGAAGCGTGCAGAACACTGACGTGCCACCGCCGCCACCTGTTGCCCCGAATGAGAGCCCTCCAAAGCCAAAATCGAATCACGATCTTGCGCAGAGCATGAATGAGCTGACTATCAACACACGCAACGTGTCCCCCAAGAAATTGGACTCAGCCTTCCTGGCAGAGCTGGAGAAGCACCTGGGGGAGAAGGAGGCGAGCAAGAACATGAACGCTACACAAGAGAATCCGGGTTCCTCTGATCCCTACTCCACAGTGAACAAACTCCCGGAGAATACCATTCCCGCGTTAAGACCTCCCCCTCAGTCCGCCAAGCCGAAATCACCTCAGACCGACCACAGATCCAGCAACCTCCCCAGCAAGGTGCAGAACTCCTGGCAGTCGAAGACTACGAACATACAGCAGCCTCGTACACAGCCGGAGCAGCGAGTCCTAGAGACCGCGACCGACCAAATGGTGTGCCAAATCTGGCAGCAGTCGCAGGCGTCTCAGCCGACCGCCTACCCCAACGAACCAACCGCGAATCGCGCTCCCGTGAATACTCAATCGAACCTGAACCTGTTACAAATCGCACCCAGTAACCTCGCCAGCCAGAGTAACGTCTCCAGGTCAAGCTTTAATCACGCACAGAACTCATTGCCCCTCAATCAAGCCACCCACTTCCAGAGCCCTACACTGCCAACAACGGGCCATGGGATAACCCAGATACAGAACGACCTCCATCAAGCACACTCGAGCAACGTAGCCTCCAAGCCACCCAGCGCGTCGTTCTCGGAGCAGGTGTACGCAGAACTGAAGCAAACAGTGCCAAATCTCGATCAGCTGTCCCAGAACGAGTTCAACACGTTGTACAACAAGACCGTCCAGCAGAACATCCTTAGGAATTATTACGCTGCGAGCACATCCACTGCCCCCGACTCCAGCAATCTAAGTCATAGTCATTACCCGGAGGGGACTGCTGGTAGCACACAGTACCGCGGCCAGGCGAGGAACTTCTCCGCGCCGGGCCACCCCTGCGACTTCAGCGCCCACTTGAAGCAGCCCCCTGTATATAATCCGCCCCCTCCGGCCTGGAGCCCGATGAAGTCTGTGCAGAACGGCCTGGTGCAAGGCCAGTCCCCTGCAATGAAGTCCAATGTGGCTGGCACCTTGGGGAACGGTCCCAATCTGTTGCAACCGGTGCACGCGACCTTGCCTCAGGAGGGCGCAACGATGCCACAGGCGTCTTCGTTGCGCCCCATGCCTCCTCAGATGAACGAAACTGTTGTTAATACTCAATTAGCCCCCTCCACGTCGGCGTACCCCTCTGGAGTGAGCCCCCCATTGACAGCCGCCTCTCAGCAGTTAGTAATGTCTCTGAACGACGAGTTCCGCGCGAACAAAGTGATGAAAGTGCAGAGGGAGGCGGCTGACGCATCACAGCAGGAAATACTGACCGCGCTGCAGGCGACAGGTTGGGACACCAATCAGGCCGCCAAGCAGATCCTGAAGGACAGGCAGGCTAAGATAGAGTCCCTTGTCAGGTGAGGTTGTTTGTGACGATCTTATTCTGTGTGTAGGTGCCTTGAATTCTTGCTGAAAAGCTGTCTTAAATTTATCACTTGAGCTACCTGTGCTCGCGACTTGTAGTTAATCAGATTCTACGAATACTCGCTAAAAATGAATTGGGAATTAATTTGTCGCTTGAAAATCGGTGTGGAATAATTTCAATCGATTTGAATCGTGTTCCTTTCTGTTCTCTGGCTCGGCAAATTTATGTTTGCGGATACGAGATATTGAATTTTATATGGGTGCTAACGAAGCTGGTGAAGGTGTGAATATGTTCGAAATAGACTTGGGATGTTATGTAAGGAAGTCGGACGTGGTGGAAGTTATGTAACCGAATGTTGCAATTTCAGATTGGGCTTGGCAGACAGACAGCAGTGCGAGGGTGCTCTGAAGCAGACTGAATACGACGTAGACTTAGCGGCTTCCCTGTTGTTAGATCAGGTCAGATGAAGACAGATTTAAGCAGGGCGTCACGGTGTTTGTTGGAGATGTAAAATAACTGTACCGATATACGTATAGGGATGTATTTATAATTGATAGCCATACACGCGTAAACGAGGCTACGGGCTGCGATCAAACGGTGTCTCCCTAGAAATATGTTTCTTTTAACTCGATAATAAGTATTTTTTATCCAAGTCGTTCGTTTAAAAATAAAAATAAAATAACGTAAACGTTTCAGCAGAAGACACTGATTTCTGCCTCTTTTTTTTTTTCATACAGAAAATTTTAATTTCTTTCGTTTGTTCTCTATTTTTTGTAAAATAATTTGACGACTTGGGGAGCACTGAAGTGAAAAAGGTTCTCAAAGGAAACGTTGCATTCCAGATGTGAAAAAAAAAAGTGAATAGTCCCGCAAGCTTCCGTAGCAAATCGTCACGAATGTGTAGAAAATGAACACTGCTTTTGCCAGCGTGTAACTGCGACATCGGCGCGGAAAGATTTTAATGTGGGGGGATTGGGGTGCAAATGATGCGAGATTTTTGAGAGATTGTGTTATTTTTTTAGGAATCGCATGTTCTGTCATTGTGTCGGATGTATGCTTCTTGCAGAGTGAAAATCGAGATTTACTTTTGCCGTTTTATTCTGTGCGATTATTGTTAGACAGTATTCTTTAATTGGGTGGTTAGCTTTTTTTGTGTGTGAAATTGAAAAATTCTGCGTTTTTCGTATTTCGAGTTAGAAAATCTAGCTCCGTTTCTCCATAAACGAGGAGAATTGACCTCCTTTTCTATTTGACATTGAAAAATCTCCAACCCCCCTTATTTCGGTTAGGAATATTTAGCTTCCTCACCATTTTAAATTCGAAAATTTGGGTCCATCATTTAAAAATTGAAAATTTACCTCTTTCTCAAATTCAGATTCGAACATTTAGCTTCTTTCCGATTTCAAAATGAAAATTTTATTCCCCTTCCGATTTTAAATGGAAACATTCTATTTGACATTGAAAAATCTCCAACCCCCCTTATTTCGGTTAGGAAAATTTAGCTTCCTCACCATTTTAAATTCGAAAATTTGGGTCCATCATTTAAAAATTGAAAATTTAGCTCTTTCTCAAATTCAGATTCGAACATTTAGCTTCTTTCCGATTTCAAAATGAAAATTTTATTCCCCTTCCGATTTTAAATGGAAACATTCAGTTACTTTTTAATTTGAAATTGAAAATGTATCTCCATTTCGATTTCAAATTAGAAAATTTAAATTTTCTGTTTAAAATTGGAAAATTCAGTAGCTTCTTCTTTATTTCAAATCGGAATATTTAGCTTTTACTTGGTTCAAATTGGAAATTTCTAATTAACCCAGTTTTTCAAATCGCATAACCGTTAGGAATTCAGTCTGGAAAGATTTGTTTTCCTCATCTTACACAGTTAAAGGATTCTACATATCCCTGTGTTCATCCACGGTGCATGGTGACTGCACATCCATTCACCTCGATACCAAATTACTGCTTTCAACTTTCAAACGAACAAACCATCGCTTTAATTAACTTAGTCTTTTGATGAAACTTGAACAAACGAATCTGCAGGCCTGCCGAAGACAATATCTAGGGCATCCAAACTGGAATGAACATAATTTTTCAAACTATCGAGTACCCACTGTAGATACAAGTACAAAAATTTCTCTTCCTAAATGAAATTTAATTTCTCAACGCACACAACGAAGCATTCCATCTATCGAAAGTAACTTTCACCTCTAGATTCGTTCTTCCAAATTTCAGCAAAACCTCGCTTACCAGTATTTGCAATGAACGCTTCGAACAGATCAAGTCTTCCTGAAACGATTCGGCGATAAAAGAAAGTAACGTTTTCAAATTCACTGCACACAAATGAAAGGCTCTACTGGCCGAGCAATTTTTCTATGCATTTACACGTAGTCGCTCGCCTATTGGCTGGAACCTGAAGCGCTCCGCGTCGATAATTACCATCTATAATTAGCCCCGCGTGACCGGAAGTGAAAGGGGTCATCGAGTATTCGCCAAGTCCCATTTAACCCTGCGGAATCTTCATTGAAAGCGAGAACTCTTCTCTGTTTACGTAGTCGAACGTGTCTCATGCATATTTATGACAGAATTCCTGCGAAAGTCCTCGTAAATGGCTGAAGGAATTTTTAGCCATATTCTGTCGCATGTTTTATTATGGAATTTTTGGGGAAAGTGGATGCCAACACTACAACTCGAGGACTTCACCTCTCCATTCTTACTTAATTCAAATTTCCCTCTCTTTTCACTTTCGAAATGTTCTATTGCTTGACCAGCATGGAAGGCAGCTTAGCAAAAATAAGTCCCAGAAGACCAGTCACTTTCACTGTCCCAGAAATGTCACTGATTGTACTTTGGTCCAGGCTGCGAAGCCTGGGGGGCTTCAGGTTCAGCTGCCAGCATAGGCGAGCCAAGTGTTTCTCCATTAAAAGCTTGCTCTTGTTAAGTACAGCTGCACAGCTAATGCTGGAAGCCGCTTCAGCTTCGAGTGCATGCGAGCTTTGCTAGTTCCAGCCTGGAACATTCCAACTCCCAGCTACGCGTGGCTTCGGGCAAGGGCTGTGCAGCGGGGATGCCGCGAGAGTAAACACCCAGTTCTGGATAAAACGGCACAGCGAACAACGGAAAAGGGAACGATTGAATTGCACAGAGGGAGAGAATTGCGTTGCGAGAACTGTTGAATTTGTAACTGTGATATGCGTTACTAAAGGCTCTAGCAGTACCGTTCAGAGGCATAGGGAGGGACAGAGAAGCTTCCTTCTCTTTGTGTCCGTGTTTTTAGGGATAGAACCACGTATAGATTGTATCCATGTAATACAAGGAGTGTACATAGGCGTCTAGCGACTGAATTAAGCTTGCGTTCTCGAATCTATTCTGTCCTTTATCACTTTCTGGCCAATTGCGTGGCCAATAGCGTTCAAGTGGGCTGCAATTGGAGTGTGCGTGAGAGGTCCACAGTGATCGGCCCGCCTAACTGCCAGTGTCAGACCACTAGGTGGTCGTTCAGCTGTGTTATTCAGAAAGGAAAGAGTGCTTGAGGAGCTGATGTAAAGCTGGTTGAGTCTGGAACGTCTGTTGGAATGACGAGGTTGGACTCCATCGTGTAGTTAGAAGACGATGAAAGATTGTTAGTTTATTGATGTTAGGATGCGCGCGACGGAGTCCAATGTTAAATATAAACTTGGAAAGTTTGGTTCGGAAAATTGAGGTTCTCTCGGCAAAATGTGACTCTACGATTGGAGTTTTCTTACGCACAGAGTTGTTGGGACGTTGGATCCCTTCGTGGAGTGTTACGATGACCTTGGAGATAAGCCCTTTCTGGACCTTGCTTCACAGATAGATTTTAAGCTTCTGTTTCGTAGCAGTTGTTTTGAATTTCGAATGCATGCTAACGTGTATTAACCCTCCGAGTACGAAGAACTCCAACTAGTGCGCCTAGCACGCGCGGGACACGCCGATAGGCGTTCACCGAGCATAGCCGCCTGACGGGGCTGATGCATTTCCGCACACGGTGGACGCATTCGGCGTTCCAATCTTCGTTGTCGAAGGGTTGATGTAATGGATTGAGCAACGGTCGCGAGTCCTTTCTGTATAATGCCGACCATTCGGAACGGAAGCAGGAGACACTGACTGTCAAGCAGACACCAAGATCCTATTTTTTCACGAATCGTCAAAGACACTATTTTTTAAGCAACTATTTTGAGCGGAGGGGTGCGAAAATAAAGGAGCAAGCATAGAGACAGTACGCAGTCGGTGATTCCTACTTCCAGTTCCGCGCGAGTCCCTTGCTTAATCGATTCATTTGTTAGTTAAATAGAACAATATAATTAAACCGCGCAGCGTCCACGAAGAAAAAAAGCATCACACTATGCCGTTGCAAAATGCGGCACTGCGGGCAAGAAAGACGGCGAGCTGAGCTCAGGTGGGATAGTCTGCGCTCCAATGCCTTGTGACGAGCAAAACGAAGCGAACAAAGCGATCTGCTCTCTATACTCCTAATTTATTCCCCCGGAAGTCAGACTATTTCTTCACCTCTCCCCTTATGTTCCAAGATGCGTATCGGGGCGACGGGTCACGTGTATTGTCTCGGTGCCCGACGTCGGCCGAGGAGTTGTTCGATATTCGCAAATAAAACACACCTGTAGGTGACCAGACCATGGAGTTTCTTTCACTTCCCCAGGAGCATCCTTTCCCTGGCAGTGTTAATTCTCTGTGGCCGAACTCGGGGTCTTCCTTTGCTCAATCAGGGACTATTTACATCGGACATATGAGTGGCAGTTGGGGAATGAAAGGAAGGAAAAGGATGGCGAATGTATGAACACGATAAGAAAAACATTTCAGCCTCTTTAGATATATGAAATTGAAGATTGCAACTGTAAAAGTTTCAAAGCTGTCTCAGAATATACTTGGTTAAGAAGTATTGCTCCAACTACTACAAACTCGTTTGGCGAATCCTTCTACGATACTTCATGAATGTTAAATATTGTGTAAGTGTTCTTGAAGCAGATAAAGCTGTGAAGTTAGACCACTGTACACTGCGCAACCAGTAGTAGCTTGAGTAATAGTTTTTGCCTCCGCGTCTTTTCTCTTCATTCCTGAAAATGATCCCTCCGAATTGTCCCACCAACTGGTCCCCGAGTTACAATAATCTCCGCGCTTGTTCCCAAAAGAAGAACAAGCACCTTAGGCGTAGTAGACTTAAGTAAAGTAAAAGTCTTCAAGCATCTCTTCATACACGGACCAACCTGCACTCTATCATTTCAATTACTTTTATTCAGAAGAATCCTCTCAGCCAGTGTGAGATTGCTCTCAGTCAGTCATTAATACCAATTCCATCTCAAGACCAGGAACCAATGTCTGAAGAAAGGAAGTAGTAGCACAAAACTAGCTGCCAGAGTCTGATAGTGCAATGCTGTATAAGACTTTTTAGCGTTCACACGGCGATTGATGAATCAGGAACAGATCAGATCGGGCTATTGGCTTTCACGGTGAGGTAGAAACGTCCACTTAGACCGCAGACTGTTAAGTCAATCGCGTCTAAGAAGAAACAGACAGAGATGACGTGGGTATGTCTGACTGAACGCATTGTGCACAGAGATCGAAGAAAGTGCAGGACGATTCTGGCTTTCTAGGCAGCTTCAGTTTTCAATAGAGCGAATCGCAGAGTCTCGCGAATATTCACGAGTGCAAACGGAAGGCAGAATCGATGGATTGGTATTTTTATAAGAATCGGTAGCTGCGATTGGGTTTAAAACGCGTCCCCGTGATGTTGGAGTGTTGTTTTAACCTCAGAATATTGGTCCAGGTTGTTTATTTGTGATTATCGAAACGATTCGTGGAGGTTAGTTGAATTTTCTTCAAATTTGGTCTCATTTTTGTATTCGTAATTATTTGTAGTGGAATGCAGCGATGGTCGAAGGATAGTTAGTTATTGTTTAATGACAATTGTGTCTTCTATGCTGCATAGAATGAGTGATGCAATATATACGTTGAGCAAAGTTTACTAATGTTGCTTATTAGTAAACTTGAACTTATCCTTCTGATCACCGCTGAATATGATATTATTTCGTTAAGTTATGATTTAAGTGACTTGTGATCGTAACATTATTACTTTGCAACCGATTTGTGATTACTTCATTGTATCTAACGCATCGATTGATCATACTTTTCGTACTGGTCTCGTCGTGCCTGTATTTTCAATACTTTGCTATTAACGTCTGATTTACTGTTGTCTATTTTTAATAAACAAGTAGATGTTTCCTTAAATAAATGGTGCAGCGTCCCTCTATAAAATAAACTTAAATATTGCACCACAAAACGTTGGGTTCCTTCACTTTAGTATTAAATAATTTTCTATGGAAGCATTTTTATCCAAACATAGTGAAACAATTCAGCGAAATTTACAATACTAATATTCAAATTGAATAAACTACCGAGTGAAATCAATTTCAGAGCACTACTGTGGCTTCAAAATCTATTAGTGACCAGGAAGGGCTTCCTCTCCTACTCTGCTCGGCCACGCCCACTCCACGACGAGGCTGAGAGTGGGGTGGAAGTGGACTACAGCGTCCACTTGATTTTGTTCCCACTATAAAACTTTTATTTTCGATTCTTTATCAAAGAAAATTTTTTCAAATCTTAAAGTATGACTTTCATTGCCTTTCTGTTTACCTTCCATGAAAGCTTCCTTATAACCTAATTCCGTGTTGTCCTTACAGGACCAATATTTAAATAATTCAATAAGGTAATTAACAGGACTGGTTTCCCCAGTGAAAATTGTTCGCCAGTTACGCTAACTCGCAACAAGTAGCGAGATTATTTCTTGCAGCAGTGACCCGCCAGCGCAATTTAATTGATTTGCCCGAGGTATATTATTCGGTCCAGCAAAGTGAACGACGGCGACAGTTCACGTACGGCCGATATAATTACGCGGGATCGGGTTGACGATCGTTTCTTCAAAAGGCCAATGAAAGTTCATTGCGCAATTATTTATCTGGCGCGCACGGGAGCTAGAGTGGTTAAAAGAAATAACGAGCGGTTGGAGGAATGTCACCTCGACGGTTATTTCGTTGCAGGAATTTTAAGGAATTATTAGAGATTTTATTAACTGCTGTTAGCCGCTGCACTGAATTTTGCAATCTTTAAAGCGAACAATTTCTGAAGTACTGAAACTGTACAGAATTCTGCGCAATTGGAGTTAAGGTGAGGACGAATTTGAAAAGAATCATTAAGGGGGTATACCCGTTTGACAGTGTGAACAAACGGATTTTTTATTTTTTATACATTTTCCTAGATTGATGTTTTAGGAATATTATAAATCAAGTCCGATGTAAAAATTCGGAAAATTGGCGAAGTTGTAGGCATTTGAGTGAAACAACACAGGTAGCACGGGGCGGCGCGCGGCGGCCCGACTGATCGCAGCGGAACTACATTTTTCATTACGGTGGCCCTAAAAACTCGCGCTACGTTCAACCAATTTACTTCCAATTTTGCAAGGAGAATCGTAACAACATTCCACGTCGTACGAGGGCTTTTTATATTCCGATTCCCCGTTTATTACTTCTAAAGAAAAAAGGTGGATTTTTCTCTTAGAAAAATCTAACTTTACCTTTGATCTCTCACCATTTCTTTAATTTTCAAATTTTTCAAAATCGGCCCCGTAGGACGATAGATATTAACATATGTTATAAGAAAATTTTACTGTTTTTAATTTCAGATACGACATACAGCTTTTTTCAGGGCCACCGTTTAGCCATCTAAAATCGAGGGACTTTTGGATATGTATCCGTAACTTCCGAAAAACTATAGTTTTTTTAACTGAAACTTTTTTTTTAAGTACTTCATAATACTATGTAAAGATAGTAAAAAAACGGGAAATCTTCATCAAGCCGTTGACTTGTAAAAAAATCCACAAAATGCACCTCCCTAATTAAGGGATCCGAAACCAATACAACCTGCAGAAAACAGGAATCTCACCCAGAGATGGGAAAATTTTTTATTTAAATAAAATTTCGCATAACGAATAAACGTAAAAAAAATGATTTGTCACTTGTCGGACAAAGTTGACCCGGGTTAACTTTATCCGTCAAATAATCTAAACTTAAAGTAACTTTTATTTGATCCGTTATTTAAATAATTTCTTATTTAGTCAATGCCCAACTCTGATCTCACCATAATAGTGTTCGAGGAATCAAATTGTAAATAACTTCATAATTTACAATTCTTAAAACAAAATTGAAAGCCGACACGCCCCTCCAAAACCACCAATAGTACTCAAGAGTCCTACTATACTACTGAAGCTGCAGAAAATTCTATGTGATCCTACAAATAAAACTAAATCAAAAAGTGTTTCTCGTCCTTTAAAAAATCTGAAGCTACACTACCCACAAAACACTGATACCACCTCACCTCAGTCCCCATAATCAAACTCTACAATATCGTATTGTGGGATCAGCAATGGCCATAAAAGGGAACCCGAAATAAGAGATCTCGGAGGATCAACGTTGGTGGAGTTGGTTAGGCGGCTGACCAGTACACAGAGGATCCCCAAGATCGGGGGAGGTGAGTTCAAATCCCCAGCGCCCGAGGTATTTTTTTCCATTCCTTTCGAACACATAGAGTTTACAAAACCTATCCCTACAGTATGCAGAATACTAAACTAAAAAAAAAAAAAAAAAAAAAAAAAAAAAAAAAAAAAAAAAAAAATGAAGAAGGGTCTCCTTAATTTATAAAAGCCTTATCTATCACCCGTTTCTAGCATCAATGTCCCGCAATGAGACCACACATTTCTATGCGGTTCTCCGGAGCAAAACTGAAGGATTGATATTCCCGCACCCTCCACTGGCAGACGTACGCCTAGCCCACTCCCTTGAAATAGCAAATGCAACCCCGAAAATAGGATATTTGGAGGTGACGCGTGAACAATTGCAGGTGCAGCGTGCAACACCGCGGTGCACCAGCTCCAGAAGGTGGGGCAGGCGGTGGCGCAGGCGTGAAAGTCTTCGGTTTCACTTGTCTTCCAAGAGATCGGCGCCCACCTGTCCGGTAGTAGGAGAGGAAAACAGTGAACCGAGTTCGAGGCTGCTCGAACGTGTCCAGAAGCGAAATCGTGGTCCCGCGGTGCGCACGATGCGCCTCGATTGACCGGAAACAGGGCAGGCGAGGCTCCCGTTGCGAATGCTTCGCGAACGAAGTAGACTCTGAGAATTCGCTGAACGTGTGGGGCACGCTTTTTTCGGTGTTATTACGGTGTGAAAGATCCTCTCAATCTTTTTGGTGTCTAACACTTGGGTTTGACGCAGTCTTCACTGCGAGTGGAACGGAAAAGATTGCGGATCATAGGAAGATGTAAGGAGATGCCTTTTTCAACGAGGGACAATGACGCAGTGTCGTTAGTGAAAGAAATTAATGGAGAAGTATGCACGTTGCCTTCTTTACTGAGGGAAATATTTTCGAGTGGTACGGTCTATTAGCTTCCCAATTTTGGTCAGCTTTTTGGGGTATGTTACTGTTTCGCGTGGCGGGAAATTTGAACAGTGTAGTCAGTATTAGAATACCAACCAACTAAGAGGCTGTAATTATTCGCGTGACAAGGAGTATTCCCTTGTAATAACACAATAATTAAAAGCTGCTGAAAAATTGTGTCAACACCGAAAACCAAGGAGCTTCTCAAGATCCTCTAACCTCGATGAAGATCCGACAGAAGTGTGCAAACATCCAGTTCGCCCAGTTTTCGAGTCACGAGAAGAAAAGAGCCAATAGAACAATCGCGGTTCCCCTGGAATTTGCATAAGGAATCCAGTTGCTCGGGAAAGAGGCTAGAAAGAGTCCGCGAAGAAAGCGAGCCGGAAGGAGCAGGCGCCATGAAAATGCCAGCAGAGTCCTCGATATATTGGGACTCGGTGGGTTCCCAGCGCTCCACATCCGGTGGCAGCTCTGGAGACGCTTACAGCTCCGGAAGTGCCAGCCGACACTACGTCGATCCGTGGGACCTGGAGAACTATGCGTACCTACGACGGCACAGTGTCGCTGGCTTGACGCAACAGGCGTCGCGGCGACATCGACGCCCAGAGTATCGTATTTCCCAAGAGGCACGTGCTCACTCTGAATATTGGTGAGTAACGGGACAGATACGAGATTAATTAATAATGAAGACGTTCTTATCTCATCGATTCTTGGCATTCATTCTCATTATTACCTGTATCGTCTTCGTTACGCGAAATCAGGAAGCTATAGCTGCGTTTGTGTAATTAGGGAGGTGCTTGGAAAGCTGACTGTAATAATTAATAATTGTTATGCAGCGTGGTGTGAAGTGAATGCTCAGGTCTGGATGGTGTTCTGGCTGATTTGCAGGTTTTCTCTGCGTCGTTTGTTTATACAGGGTGGAAACGTAGAAGTGGAGGGGTGGTGCTGATTCTACATGAAAAAATGCGTAAATAATGTGGAATAAAATTTTTACATAACTCGCTTAGTTTTCTAGAAAATTGACTTTGAATCTGAAAGTACCTATTTTAATAAAAGATTAAATTAGGTGTGAAGATTGTTTAGTCTCAAAGGAGAGATTAATCGTTTTTGAGTTTCTAAAATAAGCTGTTTTCTTTTCTTCTCAAGGGTATTAGGCAGTCGTTTTTGTCGAAAATGAAGCATTTCTTTTTTAGTTAATTACAAAAAATAAATTGAAGCTCAGACTTGTTTTTTTTACACAATGTTTATTAACATCATAAGCTATTAATAAAACATGTTGGTTTCGCCAGAAATATGCATTATAGATGACGCTACAGATGGATCATTAAAGAGACTTTTTAAAAAAGGTTCCTTTATTTTGAACCGTGGGAATCAATATTTTCTAGTAGTGGTGTTAGAAAGAACGAACGAAATATAAGAAAGGAGCATTTTGTAATTAAAAGCTAGTAGAAGAAATTACGTAAGCAACAATTTGACTAGAGTTCGCAAAAGATCAAGTATTCCATTGCCTTAGTTTCACCTAATTGCAGGGTGCAGTTTAAGAACACCACCTTCCTTGTATACAAAATATTGAAATAGCTTCTAACCATCACGCAAACTTATTTGTATGAATAATTGAACAGCTAAGAATCAACGAGAAACTGGAGTAAAAAGTTACCTCAAAAAAATTCCTGAATCAATACATAAACAAACCGAGACTTTCGAATGAAAGAAATATAAGAGAGACTTGGGCAATTTCAAATGTTTACTTTCCCAATTAAAATGCAGAAGCGGCAGCTCGAAAAAGAGGCATCCGTATTTCCACGAAGCAGCTGATAATCGATCTGGACGAAGGTTGCATAAAGAGACGCGCATTGTTTGCCAGCGTAATAATTTTTCGTTCACAGTCTGTTTAACCCAATACATTTTCCGTGCCTCGCAATCTGCTCGCGAAAGATCGTATCAGTGGGCGCGAAGTAGGGCGCAGTGTTCTTGAGCGTGGCTGCGAGTGTGGTGGCGCTTATTAAGCTGCACACCTTCACTGCACAGTGCTTTTTCCAGGGAGGCCCGGTTCTCGAAACAATTTTTGTTCAAATCATCAGGGAACATAAGATGTAACCGTGCCGGAGAAATGATGGAAGATAGAAAGCAATTCTGCGGTGAGAGGAATAATGATTTCTTTGATAATAAACAGGAACGCGAATGAAATTTCTCTCCGCATTCACACGAAGTTTCATAGAAATCAGAATTTTAATCAAAGCAAGAATGGTAGCCAAGTTCAAATGGGCCAAGTTATGCAGAAGCCTACCAACTCTCGAAATGACAAAAAATTAATCAAACCCAGCACGGATCCCATAATGTTGTGATCTTTATTGTGCAAAAAATTACCCATAGAACAACTCTTATATTATACAATTATTATTAAAACTACCCAGTCATAGTTCCATTTTAAGCTTAAAAAACAAAAACTGCGGAAAATTTAAAATACTATTAATTATATTACTCACTATTAAATAACCCATTAAAAAACACTATAAGACAATAAGAAGAAGTAAAATATACCCAATAGAAATAAAGCTACTTTTCTTTAACAATTAAAATCCTCGAACTAAATTTACTGAATCAGTGCGGATTGGTACCTTTCTGTATAACTTGGCCCAAACATGAATTGATCAATATTAAATACTTATAGAGCACTGCAAAGCTGCACCACAAGATTCTTCAGAAATCAGAGGTCCCCCTTTAGTACCTACCCCAATATTTGTCAAGATGCCTGCAAAATGACACGAATGAAAATGTCCCTCGCAGGTTGCACAACGAAGCTCGCCAGCAGGACACAATTACAGGGTTATTTAATTGCCGGAAAGAGACACTTCCTTTAATCGTAATAGGCATCCATCAGCGATAAAACGGCACGGTGCATTGAACCTCCCTGTGTAACGGCGTTTAAATCGATGATTCGGATCGACCCAGTGAAAGGCGAGGTCCCTTGAGCGGTTTTGAGTCGCGAGCCGGGCAATTTAGCGATTTCCAGCGAGTGAAAAACTCGAGGAATGCCTGGCGCAGCCTTCTGTTTCGCTCCGGGGCAACCGAACGCGAATGATAATAAATGGAGATCGGCGAGGAGATTGCTAGAATGCTGAACAAGAACTGGGGCTCGCGGTTCGGCGTGGTATTGTAGCTTTGAAAGGCGTGGGACTTTTAGTTTCTACGCCATAAATACTGTTTAACAGGGAATTTAGGTAATTATACTGGTCTCGTTAGGATTAAGACTGACATTTGTTATGAAGTATGAGAGCTGCAAATGAAGAGTGAAATATTGAGAACGTGTGTTGATGTACTAAGAAGGGGTATAAGAAAGCTATTTATGAGGGTTATTGTTGCAAAGGCTTGCCCCCAAGGCTTGGGTGTAGCTTCCAGGGGGTTTTGAACCCCGGGATATGTCACCAAGACGGGAAGTGGCGATCCCGGGGTCCTGGGCTGTCTCAAGCATGCTGAGAGTACGATACGGGCCTTTGCATGGGAGACATTTGGCTCAGGATTGGTATTTTTGGGTATATTCAATTTACTGTGGTAGCAGTAACTGAATTGTGTTATAACTTAAGCAGAGTTTGACGTCTGGAGTTATTTGGGACCCTTGTATAGTTTCAATGTTCTTCAGTTTTCTGGATATCACAGTTTTTAAGTTCGATGTTCTAATTGCATAGGGTCCCAAATTTCAAGTCCCAATTACTATTTTTTTCATCGTTGAAGTCCTTATTACCACTGCTCTAAGCTAGAAGTTCCAATGACCACTGTCCCTAAATACAACATCCCAATTTATTACTAAACCTCAGTTGGAAGGCCCAATTTCTTATATCCAGAAGTTGTAAGTCCCAGTTTCCAAAGTCCAGAAGTTGCAAGTCCCAGTTTCCAATATCCCGAAGCTGTAAGGCCCAATATCCGGAAGTTAGAAGTCCAAATTTCCAATATCTAGAACTTAGATGTCCCACTATCTAGGAGTTGGAAGTCCCAAATCTCAATAGCCCTATGTTTCAAGTCCCAAGTACCAATAGCCAAATGTTGAAAGTCCCAATTCCCAATATCCCCATGTTTCAAGTCCCATTTACTATTTTTTTCATCGTTGAAGTCCTTATCACCACTGCTCTAAGCTAGAAGTTTCAATGACCACTGTCCCTAAATTCAAAATCCCAATTTATTACTGAACCTCAGTTGGAAGTCCCAATTTCTCATATCCAAAATCCAGAAGATGCAAGTCCCAGCTTCCAATATCCCGAAGCTGTAAGGCCCAATATCCAGAAGTTAGAAGCCCCAATTTCCAATATCTATAACTTAGATGTTCCACTATCCAAGAGTTGTAAGTCCCAATTCTCAATAGCTCTATGTTTCAAGTCCCAATTACCAATAGCCAAAAGTTGAAAGTTCCAATTCCCAATATCTCCATGTTTCAAGTCCCAATTACTATTTTTTTCATCGTTGAAGTCCTTATTACCACTGCTCTAAGCTAGAAGTTCCAATGACCACTGTCCCTAAATTCAAAATCCCAATTTCTTACTGAACCTCAGTTGGAAGTCCCAGTTTCTCATATCCAAAATCCAGAAGTCGCAAGTCCCAGTTTCCAATACCCCGAAGTTGTTAGTCCCAGTATCCAGAAGTTAGAAGTCCCAATTTCCAATATCTAGAACTTAGATGTCCCACTATCCAGGAGTTGTAAGTCCCAATAGCCCTCTGTTTGAAGTCCCAATGACCAATAACCAAAAGTTGAGAGTCCCAATTCCCAATATCCCCGTGATTCAAGTCCCATTTACCGCTAACCCTGAGTTCAAAGTCCAAACTACTCTTATCCCTAAGACCGTCGCTCAAATTACCACTGTCCCTAAGTCCCAAACTCCTTAGTACCAGTGGTTCTGAACCCTAACAACAGGGCTCTCCACGAGCAAGCGCAGCCTCCCATGTGTTAAACAGCAACGATTCAGCGAGCAACTGGTAGAAAACACTGGCAAACGTTGCAGGTATTCATCCTCGGCAAGGGAACCTGGCTACCACGCGCCTGCTTTCGTGGAAGACTTGTATTGTGGACCACCTAGGCCAGCGAACAATAGTTACCACTATCACCGTCCAATCTACGAGGACGAGGTACCGGATTACGCCGCCCCCTTTCCGGTGTATGCGCCTCTCTCTGGTAAGATTAATTGCTTGTTCCCTGACAGCGCTAACTGTTCATCGAATCAGACCCTGCACCACGAATTAGAGCCTTTCGAGGGCTAACGTTATTATAGAGACACTTCTTAAAGCAACACTCTTGGGAGAGGTGGCGGGGTGCCATTGTGGTGGTTCAGGAAACAAGGCCAAATGAGATTCTCAACTCAGAGCTAAATTCTAAAGTTAAACCTGACTTTCCGAACTGGCACAACTGTTATCTCCCTTTATGCCAGTTAACTTCGTCATTAGCGGAGAATTACCTCGCGGCACTTACTACTAAGGAGAAATTCAAGAGCTGTACTCAAGGACTGCGCAAGTATTTCGTGCCTATACGTGATCAGAAGACCGTGATATGGATTTTCTCCTATCGCGCTTTCACATAATCATTATTCCAGTCCGTCGAATTTTCCGGGTGCTCTGTCCAGCTTTTCCTGGTGAAAAGCCCTCCCGATGACGCGTTTCAGGAAGAAGCTTCTTATCATGCATCTGCTGTTACTATCTAAGTTTCTCTCGGCCAAAATGCTATCCCTCACGCGTTTTACATCGAACGCCAATTAAATGGGAGGAATAACTGGAGTCTGATCACCATTGTTGCTCCCTCTTGCCGATTTCACCTGTTCCAATTCGCGAGTTTATGGGAGAAGTATAGAAGAAATCGTTTGGGCCGATATTTCTACTTGCATTCACATTTGATATCTCCAAACAATTGTTGAGCCACGATATCCATTGATACTTGGATGCGGAAGAGGGTAAAACATTTTCGAGTCTGATCTACTATCACTTATTGGTAGAATCATCCACAGGAGCGTCGTAGAGCGAGTACAGACTAGGTCCTAGGAGATTGAAAACTAGGAAGTTGAGCATATTCAGCCAACAATTAGGAGTGAGGATTAGAATTTCTACAAATAGGTACAAAGGGAATCATAGGTAATTCAGTGATCGAGGCCTTAGGCTATCATAATTGCTAGTAGGAAGAAGATTTCAGGTATTAACTACGTGGTTTTAGGACACTGCAGATGACTTCATCAGAAGATTCATGTCGCACTAGCATTCGGTACTGTCTGAAGTGAAAGAACTGTACCTATATGGAGCTACTAGCCAGTCTTCGACCAATTGAGATTTAACTTGAGGGGCAACTAGCTCTGTTGTCCTCAAACTTCCGTAAAGTTTCTTAGTCTTCCTCGAACCTCCTCATAGTACTTCGAACTTCTTCATACTTCATTAGTCCTACTCAAACTTCTTTAAACTTCTCAATTGGCCTCAATCGTTCTCAAGCTTCCTCATGTCTCCTCTTCAGCCCTCCCCAAACATCTGCAATTCTCCTATAACCCGATCAATCCTCCTTAGTCTTCCTCAAGCCTCCCCGATCATCCTCAATATCCTTTTCAGACAGCTTCGCGTGCTAAATCCCGCAACAGCAACCAGGAAATCGATCTTCCGGATGAAGTGGCAGCTGATGCAGCGACAGCTCATGCGACTGAAATCTCCAGCGACCAAGAACAGCTCGTAATCCTAGACGTCAGTTCGTTGGTTTTTCGTGATGAGAAGCCACATCGTCGCGGTCGAGCGCGTTTTCTCCTCAGCACCGGAGCCGCGTTAATTGATATTCTTGCACGCAGCGACACGATTACGCGCCGCAGACCCGTGCGTCGCATGGGAACGACTCGCGATTCCAAAACATTATGCAACTCGTTGCATCGTCGAACGCGCAGCCTGCTGCACGTGCCGAGGCTGATTTTGTCGCGGAATGTGCTTCCGTTCCGGAACCAGTTTGGGAATGTTGCTTGGAATCGCAGGTGTAAATGACGCAGCTTCGTATAGATGGTCTGGGAAAATCGATTACCCAATGAGTCGCTAGGGATGGGTGAGAGTTTTTAGCACCCGATCCTCAGCCTGATGAGTAGAAAAGGACTTTTAAGGGGGCAATCTTATTTTCGGGGGCTAAAAACATAGCAAAGTTGGGGAATTTTTTTTTTTTTTTGAAGAAACTAGCCATTAGATTCTTCTGAAATTTTGACCACGATTTGATGCGTATTCGAAGCTTTAATTTGCTTG
This sequence comes from Andrena praecox, assembly GCA_963932275.1. NCBI lineage: Eukaryota > Metazoa > Arthropoda > Insecta > Hymenoptera > Andrenidae > Andrena > Andrena praecox. The sequence continues at coordinate 34,910,319 of OZ010728.1, forward strand.
AGATGAGTTTGTGGAGGGTAGATAATTTATAGGTAATTTATTTAAGAAATAATTCGACTATATTGATGTGTAATTCTACAATTATAAAAGTAGGAGTCTCACTAATCAATCTTAAGCGAAATTAAATGAAATTGTCTGACTAGGTACCTAGTTACAGGTGAACGAGTTGTAATTGTATTCCCCCGAGCGTTTCGTCAACATAAAATTTTTTCTTCGACATTGCTACCGTAGAAACGGTAAGAATAGTCACGCAGTGACGAATGGGAACGAATCGATTTCGCGGAAAATTGTCCGTCCGAGGGGAATGTCGCAAGAGTTTGCTGTTCGTCGCGCAATAACTCGACCGATTTCTATCGTGTCCTAGAAAGTCCGTGTCGCCGCGACGAATCGTCCATCTTTTATGCCTGTGTCGCGAGCACGCTCGATGCATCGCGCGATTTGACGTTCGACGCGTAATTATTATTTCCAGCGGCTTTCGAACGCCTCTGCTTTCTCTTGGACGTCGAATCGCACGGCGACTTGTGATTGCTGGAATAATTCACTTTTTAATTTCTTGCACGACTACGACAGTTCTGTCCGAGGTTATTTCAATAGCAACTGTGGCATTTCGCGTTGCATTAGTCAGGAGATTCTACATTTCATTGAAATGTTTATAATAGAATTCTTGAGATTGAAGAATTTTAAATTCAGATGGGATATTATAGAACTTTTAACCATTTTTCAGTATAGAATTTGACTGAAATTATTTCGCACACTTTTTGAGGTAGAACAGTCTTTGAAGCTTTTCATTTAAAATAATTAATATTCAGAATATCAAGTATCCTATCAAAACTTCCCTACTTACGCCGAAACGTTATCAGAGGAAAATGTAAAACGCCAGCTGGAAACTGCTGCCAAATAAAATTCCCCTCCGTTATCGTAACAATTTGCTCGTCCTCGTTCCGAATCGTGAACGCGACCCTCCAAGGTTTACGACGCTAAAGAGCGAAGGCGTCGGTGGGCGTCCGATCTGCCGGCAGATTAGAGTCAAGCCTATTAAACGCGAAGACCTCGACGTTGCTACTGTTAATCAGGGGATTACTCAAGCGAACATCGTTACAGAGGGAGCCAATGATGGAGGCTCTTCAACGACCGACGAGAGACTAAAATCTTCGGCAAGCTGCAGTAACAATCTTGCTCCTTCCGTGGTGTTTCCCAGGGTCCTTTATAGAAGGACACTTGGTGACTATAACTTCATCATGTAACGTGTCCCTTCAACTCTTCTGTCAGCATTCCATGGTGCCTCCGTCATGGTGTATTCAGTTTTGGGTATTTTGAAGAGTGGTAGACGCAATTGACAGGATCTTTGATAGTTGTTTTAAGAAGCAATGATCTTCAAACGATACGCAGTAGTACACCCTTCAATCTCTAAATCGTTAAGCGGTATGTGGTTCCTATATTTCCGTTCTCCAAAGATTGACGAACTTGTTTGATTACTTAAGTAATTTTGAGGAGGATGATATATGTATAATTCCAAGGAAAATTCTGTAAAGTTTGAAGTCTAAGTGAAGAGAATTACTCAGATCTCTTGGACTTTTGTGTGAACAGGATTCCCCAGATCTCTTGGAATTCCAAATTAAGGTTTCGCAGATCTCTTGGAATTCCCAGTGAGGAGGATTCCTCAGATCTCTTGGAATTGTAAAGGTAGAGAATTCCTCAGATCTCTTGGGATTCCAGGTTAAGGGTTCTCAGATCTTTTGGAATTCCAAATGAGGAGGATTCCTCAGATCTCTTGGAATTCCAAGGGAAGGTTTCTCAGATCTGCGGGAATTCCAAATGAGGACAATTCCTCAGATCTCTTGGAATTCTAAGGGTAGAGAATTCCCCAGATCTCTTGGAATTCTAAGGGTAGAGAATTCCTCAGATCTCTGGGAATTCTAGGGGTAAAGATTTCCTCAGATCTTTTGGAATTTCAGGTTAAGGTTTCTCAGATCTTTTGAAATTCCAAATGAAGAGGATTCCTCAGATGCCTTGGAATTCTAAGGATAGGGAATTCCTCAGATCTCTTGGAATTCCAAATGAGGAGGATTCCTCAGGTCTCTTGGAGTTTCAAGGGTTTTCAGATATCTTGGAATTCCAAATGAGGAGAATTCCTCAGATTTCTTGGTATTCTAAGGATAGCGAACTCCTCAGATCTCTTGGAATTTTAAGGATAGAGAATTCCTCAGATCTCTATGGAATTCTAAAAATAGAGAATTCCTCAGATCTTTTGGAATTACACATTAAGGTATCTCAGATCTTTTAGAATTCCAAATGAAGAGGATTCCTCAGATCTCTTGGTATTCTAAGGGTAGAGAATTCCTCAGATCTCTATGGAATTCTAAAAATAGAGAATTCCTCAGATCTTTTGGAATTACACATTAAGGTATCTCAGATCTTTTAGAATTCCAAATGAAGAGGATTCCTCAGATCTGTTGGAATTCTAAGGGTAGAGAATTCCTCAGATCTCTATGGAATTCTAAAAATAGAGAATTCCTCAGATCTCTTGGAATTCCAAATGAGGAGGATTCCTCAGATCTCTTGGAGTTTCAAGGGTTTTCAGATATCTTGGAATTCCAAATGAGGAGACTTTCTCAGATTTCTTGGAATTCTAAGGATAGCGAATTCCTCAGATCTCTTGGAATTTTAAGGATAGAGAATTCCTCAGATCTCTATGGAATTCTAAAAATAGTGAATTCCTCAGATCTTTTGGAATTACAGATTAAGGTTTCTCAGATCATTTAGAATTCCAAATGAAGAGGATTCCTCAGATCTCTTGGAATTCTAAGGATAGAGAATTCCTCAGATCTTTTGGAATTCCAAATGTGGATACTTGTTCACTTGACAAACCTCGAATCTAGTCATCATTATACCCACAGAATTCGAGTGGTGGAGTTATCTCCTATATGCGCATGCGCATTGATGACATCATTATTGCTCGGTATCCCTATACTTGGATGGGAACTGATCCAAGTGTTCTCACCGTGTCCAATGCAGTTTAACTTCTTGTTCTAGCTTTCCCTATAAATTGTGGCTAGATAGTTGCCGAATAAAGGGGGTAAAAGTTTACGAAGGTGTACAGGTATGTGTAACCTTCGAGAAAATGGATTGAGTACATTGTAGGTATGTGGTACTTTGATGGTCCTTTTACGCTAGAAGCTCACTTGACCATGACGAACCTCATATCGAACGAATGAAAGAGAGAATTCAACGGTCGATGAGAAAGTGGGCGCTTTGGCTGACCATGCACATACCATTACTACTTTCTCTGGGAGATGTCATTTTCTTTTATTATGCAGGCGTACGGTGAAGCTTTGGCACAGAAAACGCATTAGCGTACAATTTCTCTTCGTTTCTTCTTCTCTCTTCAAGGTCTTTATTTTTTAAACTATTTTTATTTATTTTCTGTTTGTGTTATAGAAGTAAGACAGGGTGAGTTTGTGGAGGACCACAGAAGACTGAGGCATAATGGTAAATCTACATCAATGAGAGACCTTCAGAGGTATTTTCTATTTTAAAATATATCTAAGTTCTGTAATTTGATATGAATATTAATGATTGAAATTTTTTTCTCAAGGCCTGGTTACGCCGACCCCCACCAACCACCTGTGGGTGTCGCAGATTTAGGTAAGGTTCAGTTCCCAGTTTCAAATTTAACACAAAAGAGCCGTATATTTTTCTAAATTATATTTTCACAAACTTTTGTACACTTAAATAGACTTTAATTACTTACAAAACCAAATATAAATAAGGTCGTTTAACCTGCCTTAGTTTAAAAATATTTACAGTGAAATAATCCTAACCAAAATCCAATTGTGCTTGTATTCCAGAAAATTTGGGATTTCAATAAGCTGAAGTATTTCTTTCAAAGAGGGATGTGGTGTTTTTTAAATAATTTTTTAATAATATTATTCGTAATATTAACCCATTATGTTCACAGATATTCCCCAAGGTCCTTCAAGGGCAGACTATCGGTCGATGGAAACCAAACCCGAAAGAGAAGACTACATGGTCCAAATTGTACCACCCCCTCATCTCGATCTGAACACCTATGGGCACCTCAAGATCGATTACACGAACAGTTGGAATTCACTTAACCGCAAGATCAGTAAATAGCTCCATTACTTTCCACCCCTCTTCGTCCTGGCGCACAAGAAACTCAGCAATTGTAAAAATACAAATTTCTTTAACTGTGGTCGATTTATTTCGATACCTAAACGCGTCATCAATCATTTATGTAATATATATATATATATATATATATTTATATATATATATATAATTAATTTACAAAGTACAATTCCATAGAAAATTAGTTTCTAATTTCCATTCATCGAGAAACTTAAAATAGGTATATTTTTTGGTTCATTTCTGACGTTCTTAGATAGAATACACATATATATATATATTTCTGACGTTCTTAGAAATGAACCAAAAAATATACCTATTTTAAGTTTCTCGATGAATGGAAATTAGAAACTAATTTTCTATGGAATTGTACTTTGTAAATTAATTATATATATATATATATATATATATGTGTGTGTGTATTCTATCTAAGAACGTCAGAAATGAACCAAAAAATATACCTATTTTAAGTTTCTCGATGAATGGAAATTAGAAACTAATTTTCTATGGAATTGTACTTTGTAAATTAATTATTTTAGATACGTCTTATATAATTTGCTATGTGTATCAATAATGTATTAATTGTTGTCCTTCTCTCAGACCTGCTAAACCGTATATTGTTTAAGGAATGTTAACTACAGCATCCCTGTCTTCGTGAAACAATTTCCTCTTCTTGTTTCCATTGTTTCTATTTTCGGTTTCGTCGTTCTGTGTGGGGGCGCTGCCTACTATTTCTACGTCTAGTTCTGGCCATCTTGAGTGGTCGTATATTGTTCAATAGTATAATTTAATATTGATTTACGCAGTTGTTATGTTTAAGTAAAAAAAATACCAAAAAATTTTTTATTGAGGATTGTAAGTACTATGATTGAATTTTATAATAAACAGTGTTTAACTATCGAATTCATTCTGAATTTTTAATGGACATTTAGGACGTATAAAATAATGAATATAGTAATTTTATAACTAAGTTTGATTATTGAAATCCCCAACAATATATATTTTTAAATAATCTTTTCACTTTTTGGCTAATAATTTTTTACTAATTGTTCGACAAATTATCGATGTATCTGTTACGAGATGTCTTGGATGCTATTGCAAAATTTTTAAGATTATTTATCTATCCCCATGGTATTATTATAAATTCTCAGCGAGCAATAATTTTTGTTGTTTTGTAAAGAAAACAATGGTACCTGAAGAGGCATGTATTCTTCTTATTTTTGCTCGCGTTCGCTGGCCGCTCCGTTTTCTTATTCGGTTTCTACATTAAACAGAATTACATTTTGTTTTACGAAATTAAAAAGTATATTGCCCCACGGATTTATTAATATCATTTTAGACGTTAAATTACAGAAGCAGCTCCCCGTTTGGCACTTTGCAGCAACATTTTGTATTTCTGTATCTCATCAGAGTGTTGCTGCTTCAACATCGTGACGGCCTGGTCATATGTTTCTTTTTGCAGCTGCAGCTGAATATTCTGAACATCGACCTCATCCTGCAGTCTATTTACTATATTGAAAACAACGTCGCCGTTAATAAATAATAGGGAAAAAATGATAAATTCTGAACTTATAATTGGAAATTAATATTATTTTAAATTTTCTGTAGTTTTTGTTTTTTAAGCCTAAAATGGAACCATGGTAGTTTTAATAATCGTATTATGTAAGAGTTTCTCTAAGGGTTGGTAATTTTTTCCAGAATAAAGATTTCAAAATTATGATAAATTAATTTTTTGTCATTTTAAGGGTTGGTAGGTTTCTGCATAACCTGGTCCAATCGTAGTCTAATTTGAATGCAAAAAAAATAGACGAACAGCGTGCTTCCTCGGCAACTATATTCAAATACAACTATAGTATCATAACAAATTTACTAAAACAGTACAGGTTGTATAAAAATTATGTGCCACGACCACTAAAATCTGTTAAAAAAGTAGACCATAAAATGGCCCTTGACCCTAGTTTTTCAAGGTCAATTCTTTTTTATTGCAGCGCGTTCTACTCGTCGCACAGTGGCGTGTTTATAGGGAAAAATTGTGAATAAATTATTTTATGCCCTATTCCTACGTATTTTGACCTGCTGATTTCAAATATATTGTTATTTTTGTTGTAAACTAAAAAGTGGTAAAAATGAAGGTTTTATTTGTTTTAAAAAAATCATAACTCATAAACTATTTATATGTATGAAAAGAGGTTATCCAATGGTATTTCTGCATATATTTACAAAATACAAAAACTGAATTTTAAGGGTTGGTGGTGGGGGTAACTTGAAAGGTATGGATGTTTTGAAAATTAATTTTACTCGGTTTTGTAGATATACAAAAAAGATGTAACTTGTGTTTTAACTTCTTTTCGATATCTCTCACCATTCTCGAGATATTCCACAAAAATAAAATTCTGTTTTTTCCAGGGGTAATGTTACCCCCTAAATCCGTACGATGGCACCAACAAAAATATAGTTATGTTACGACTGAATTACTGCACAATTACTACACTATTTGCACACCATGTTTCATTTGTGTCATAACTTGCTTTGTGCATGATATTCTTGTGGTCAGTTATTTTTGTACCTCTTCTTATAACTTTGAGGGGTGGTTTTACTCCCTAAATATGCAAATTGAGCAAAATAAAAAGACACATATTTCTTATTTTCCGGCCCTCTAAAACATATTCAAAATCCAAAGCAATCGGAGGGAACCTCTCCTTTTAAATCATAAAAAAGGAGACGATTTGCTGCCTAGTTACTTTTACTTTACAATGGTTTTCGGCACCTAACACAAAAAGTTGCGCCTAGTAGCAGCTGATTCCTTTTCTATTCGATAGTATACACTTCTGCTTTCCTTATGAAACAACTTTCAGCGTGTCACATTGTGTCACATTTTTTATATACGTAAAATTGCCGCAAATAAAATGTGCTTATCTAAGAACGTTACAGAAAATGTTTAAAAAATCGGAAAACGTTGTTCTATGGATCATTTTGTTCGCCTTAAAATATACTATACTGTCAACTATCCCACAGATTTGTTGCAATTTTTGATACGCCAAACACAGAAGAAATAGAACGCCGCCAGAAGTGCCTCAAAAATTTTGCTCAACTTTAAACATTTATAGAACAGTTGGTATTTCTTTTAAGGAAAAAACAAACTTTGACCATTATACTAGACATATTTAAGAACATTTTCATGTGTTTACATTTTCATTATCTGTCAAATCGGAAATTGAATTTATTCACAATTCCCTAGAAAACACGCCACTGTGCGTCGGGAGGATAAAAAGTGTCAAAGGAACCATAGATCGCGACCCAACCGTTCTCTTAAAGAACGATGTAAAAGTTTCGATAATTCTTACACTTCATATATTTTACAATCGCGTATAGAATAAATAACGTGCTGTCGATGAAGCAGGAGAATTTATAGGGAATTCTAGGGAATTTTATCATTCTTCAGTGAAGAATAATGGAAAAATTGTAACACCGTTTATTAAGAGAGCAGTCGAGTTGTGAGCTATGGTTCCTTTTGACACTTTCTGTCCTCTCGACGAGTAGAACACGCCGCGATAAAAAAAATTAACCTTGAAACCTGGGTCATGCACCATTTCGCGGTCCAGTTTCTTAACAGAGGTGTAGAATCCCGCTACGGTGGTCGCGACGTATAGTTTTTATATACCCTGTACGTAATAATAACAAAAAGGTCGATAACAATTACTTTGGTCGTCGTTTCCATGACGATCAGTGTTGATCAGACGCAAATGATCGCACTCTTCTCTCAATTCTTCGATCGTTTTTTGAAGATTCCCCTTTTCCGCTCGCAATTCATCCAGGGTCGATTTATATCGTTTATCGAGAAGCAGGTAGGCCCTCGACAGCTTTTCCAAGTGTTCATTCATCCTCTCGGATCGTTTCTTTTCCATTGTCAAAGTGTCGCCCTGGGTGTCGCTGTAAGCCTTCAAAGCTACGTATGCCTGTCGATTTTCCCAAAATTTTAAACACGATTTCGCAAATACTTTAAGGTTGCAAGTATAGAATGTTGACAGTTTAAAGTACATCTCGAATTCTCGTAAATTCTTGGATGATTCCTTGGAACTGGGGCCTCGAGTACTCTGCGTCCGCCATTTTCAATGTTTTGAAACATCCTAGTGACTTTTTCTGGAAAACAGTTTTTCAGGTAGGAACCAGGGCCGTCTGGCATCGTCATAGGCCCCAGGCACTTTTTCATAGAAACTGTATTTGTAAGCCCTTTCGATTTGTTGTTCACGGCATTCAACTGTTAATGTATTTAAATTATTTTTTAAATTAAATTGTATTTTCAATTCTGTTTTTGTTTGATTAGGGTACATTTCTGGTTAAAAATTCATTTTTAGACTTTCGTAGGCCCCTGTAGGTTCGTAAGCCCTAGGCACAGTGCCCACTGTGCCTATTGGATAAGACGGCCTTGGTAGGAACCACTTGCTCGGTTCTAATTTCGAGAAGAAGCTTCTTTCGTTTGAACAATCTCTATGATTCTAATGTAAGTCTCATTGGAGAGAGAGTAATTCTGAGATTAAAATTTGTAGGTTAGTTGAAATAACTTCGGGTTATAGGACAAGTAAAACGTTTTAATTTAACAAAGTCGGTAAAGAAGTTTACTGTAATTTAGAATGGACAAGAACCATAGGGTTCGAGTCTAACAAGGGGACCCCACAGCTGAACCCCCGGGGATTTTAATGAAATTTTAGGGGATGAATCTGGAGGTCATCTGAATGACCTTCTGCTAAATATTTTATGCCAATGAGCATTGTTTATAAACAATCGATATGCGCGCATTAAAATGAGTTCACTTCAAACATGTTTTAAGAAAGTGAGTTGGGTGAGTGCGCATAGCGCTTACTTTCCATCCAAACGGCACGGGTCAAATCCTGTCATCCTAATTTAATTTTTTCCCCTTTCTTTTAACTCTTATTTTAAATAATTAAATTTCATACTGCTTTGTTTCATAAATATTGTAATTTTTTAACATAAAATTTATATATAAACCTGGTAAAAATACATAACTTTTTATACACGTACAAACATAACTGGTACAACATAGTTGTACTATAAAGACACTGTAAATTATTTATATTTAATATGAAATTTTTCATTACAATACACATACACGTCTGTATAACTTTACAAATGTAAATTTATGTTAAAAAAATACAATATTTATGAAAAAACGCAGTATGAAATTTAATTATTTTAAATAAGAGTTAAAAGAAAGGTGAAAAAATTAAATTAGGATGACAGGATTTGACCCGTGCCGTTTGGATGGAAAGTAAGCACTATGCGCACTCACCCAACTCATTTTCTTGGAATATGTTTGAAGTGAACTCCTTTTAAGGCTCACATATCGATTGTTTATAAATAATGCTCATTGGCATAACATATTTAGCAGAAGGTCATCCAGATGACCTCCAGATTCATCCCCTAAAATTTCATTAAAATCCCCGGGGGTTCAGCTGTGGGGTCCCCTTGTAAGTGTTAAAGGTTTATTTACATTGTACAATTTCATGTCGAAACTTATTGTTTTTTACATTTCTTTTTTTTTCCTGTGGTTAGCAGCAGAGTTGGGCATTATCTAGATAAAAAATTATTTAAATAACGATCGAATAAATGATACTTTATCTTTATTCGTTATTCGAGGCTCGAATAATCGAAGTTATCTTTATTCGAAGAGCAACGAATAAATAATTTTATTGGATGAGAATTTATTCGACGAATAAAGATAATTTTTTTATTCGATGGGAATTTATTCGAAGAATGAAGATAATTTTTTTATTCGATGAAAATTTATTCGACGAACAACGATAGTTTTTTATTCGAAGGTTTTATTCGAATAAATGCGTCGAATAAACACGCGCAACACTGACGAAAGTTATTCGTGGCTTTATTCGAAGGGTTCGAAAAGATAAATGCTACGGATGAAAAATTTATTCGACGCATTTATTCGAATAAAACCTTCGAATAAAAAAACTATCGTTATGCGTCAAATAAATTTTCATGGAATAAAAAAATTATCTTCATTCGTCGAATAAATTCCCATTGAATAAAAAAATTATCTTTATTCGTCGAATAAATTCTCATCGAATAAAATTATTTATTCGGTGCTCTTCGAATAAAGATAACTTCGATTATTCGAGCCTCGAATAACGAATAAAAATTATTTCTCTTTTGTTCGTTATTTGAGATCTTTATTTAGATAAACTTTTTGCCCAACTCTGGTTAGCAGGATGGGCATTTCAAGCATTTTCGCTTATATAGCCCAACGAACTATAGTCTCTTATTTTTTCCTCTCCTCTCCCTCCGGTCCCAGCAGGGAGCGCCGTACCGGGAGAAAGGTGGTGTCTCACCCATCTTTCCCCAGTACCCGCCCGTGATGCTTAACTTCGGTGATCTAACGAGAACCGGTGTGTCCATCACGGGCAGCGCCGCTGGTCTGTACATTTCTTATAAAATCTTCTTGTGCATTTACCCTTTTCATGCGACAATTCTATTAACCTGTGATTAATAATGCCTCCTTCAGTAATTCCAGTGTAAACTTCTTTAAGGGGGGTCAATCAAGTGAAAATGAACTACCAGTTATTTTACAGATAAAAATTTGAAAATATGTATTTCCATATTATTTTTTACGCTGAAATGAATTATGTAAGAATTAATACAGTGACATTTTTTTTCAAAAATTATAAAAAAAAATTTCGAAAAAATTATTCGATTTTAAAATCCATACCCTTATCTCTGTAGTATTGTATACAAAGACTGCAGAAAAAATTTCAGCTCGATAACTTCATTTTTGTCCGAGTTATAAAGTTTTTATGTTTTGGCGTAGTAACTAAAACGCTCCTGCTCCGTACGTTGGACCGACCAAAATGAACTACCAGTTATTTTACAGATAAAAATTCGAAAATATGCATATCCATATGATTTTTTACGCTGAAATGAATTATGTAAGAGTTAATATAGTGACAATTTTTTTTTTCAAAATTTAAAAATAAAATTTCGAAAAAATTATTCGATTGTAAAATTCATACCCTTATTTCTGTAGAATTGTATACAAAGACTGTAAAAAAAATTTCAGCTCGAAAACTTCATTTTTGTCCGAATTATAAAGTTTTTATGTTTTACCCCAAAACATAAAAACTATATAATTCGGACAAAAATGAAGTTTTCGAGCTGAAATTTTTTTTACAGTCTTTGTATACAATTCTACAGAAATAAGGGTATGAATTTTACAATCGAATAATTTTTTCGAAATTTTATTTTTAAATTTTGAAAAAAAAAAAATTGTCACTATATTAACTCTTACATAATTCATTTCAGCGTAAAAAATCATATGGATATGCATATTTTCGAATTTTTATCTGTAAAATAACTGGTAGTTCATTTTGGTCGGTCCAACGTACGGAGCAGGAGCGTTTTAGTTACTACGCCAAAACATAAAAACTTTATAACTCGGACAAAAATGAAGTTATCGAGCTGAAATTTTTTCTGCAGTCTTTATATACAATACTACAGAGATAAGGGTATGGATTTTAAAATCGAATAATTTTTTCGAAATTTTTTTTTTAAATTTTTGAAAAAAAAATGTCACTGTATTAATTCTTACATAATTCATTTCAGCGTAAACAATAATATGGAAATACATGTTTTAAAATTTTTATCTGTAAAATAACTGGTAGTTCATTTTCACTTGAGTGACCCCCCTTAAACCATGAATTTCATGGTAACATCCAAATTCGAATTAGTAGTTCGTTTTTATGCTAAAGGTAATTGTTAATGCGAAGGGGTGGCTTGATATATTTAAATAAAAGAATAAAAATAAAATTAAATAAAAATAATACACCAGAAAATGAATTAATATATAGCACACTGCTATCTAAAAGTTATTGAAAATCGTCTTTTACGAATAAGATGAAACGATGATCCTGACACATTATTCAAAAGGAATAGAATAAGTGAAGTTCAACATAAAGTATGGAATTTTCATGGAACTATGAAAAATTACGAATGCCGCTTATTTTTCAAAAATCCCTCAGAAGTTGCCCGTAAAATGAAACGTCACGGATCAGGCGAACATTTTTTGTTTCTGTACCCCCTTGTCAATCTTACGTTTAATGCAAAATGAGGTTCCGTTGCATCTGAAAATGCGCGATGCAATCTGAATCGACGAGCATCGCCAGCAACGAGGAGGACGTCGACCAATCGATGGAAGAGTCTGCGTTCGAGCAGATATGCGACACGATATTCGTCTTAATCCCCGAAGGTGGGTCGATTGAGAAAGTCTATCGCGAAATTTGTAAATAAATCTTCAATCAACGAAAACATATTTTTTTACTATGAATATCTTAACGATTTTGGTCGCTGCCTATTAATAACACGTGAGAAATATATTTAGATGGATAATCATCGACTGATAACATATAAATGAATTGATTACTGATAACCAAACATTCCAATCAAATCTGATGAGTGTGAACATTGTATTGCAAACTTCGAACTGATAAATGACAACAATATTGATTTAATCAGTTGGTAACAGATAATGTGTCTTGGGTATTCTGAATTCTGTACTTTAGACTGATAACAGAAATCTGCGATTTAGTATCTTGTAGCAAACAACTTTGCATTGATGATTGATGAGTGTAAATCGCGGATTGGTTATCAGCTCGCGATAGTGATTGGCTTCGAGATGTTGCGAATCGCGTTGAACCCGTGATGTGCATTCTTTTGAACTGCTTTCTGCAGTATTCAAATTTGAAAAATGGGTGAAGTGTTAATGGGTCTGGACAGTCTTATCGAGTCTTCTGTTGACAATGGAAAATGTTTTTAATATATGCACTCTTACAGAATGAAAGACGCCCAAGGCCCGTCGGGACTGTTAACATTTTTTAAATACGAATAATGTGCGAAGTAAATCGTAATGGGACAGTTTCACTCCCATCATTAACTCATGATTATCAGCTCGATTTTACACGGACATGTAACGCCATATTTCATTGGACTGACTATAAATACGTAGATTTACGATGAGATTCTGTGACAGCGCCACGATTGAAACAGCTGTTCCTGAGCTGGAGCCAGCTGGGCACCGAGGATAGGGTGCAACTGGATGCCAAAGTTGCGAACTGGTGTTGCCCCAACAGAAGGCAGCTCTATAAACCCCTGCAGGAGGCCCTGGTTCGTTGGGAGACTGTGCAGGATACCCAAGGTTACTATGTTTCCGTTCTCCAAAGATTTACGCACTTGTTTGATTACTTAACCGGTTAACTGGCAATGTATCATATATGATCAAACAAAAATCTGGCCAATTCTGGCAATGTATCATATATGATCAAATGGAATAACTTTTTTGTTTTTCAATCGATTTGAATGAAACTTGGTATATAATGGTTTTTGGGGTCGCTGAATCTGAATTTCGCATCGGAATTGTAAAATTCAATATGGCAGACTCAAAATGGCCGAACCAAATTGGCTGACAAATATTAAAATACTATCGGGATATAGAAAAATTGTATATAGGGGTTTTTGGGGTCGCTGAATCTGAATTTAGCATTGGAATTTTAAATTTCAATATAGCAGACTCAAAATGGCGAACCAAATTGGCTGACAAATATTAAAATACTATCGGGATATAGAAAAATTGTATATAGGGGTTTTTGGGGTCGCTGAATCTGAATTTGGCATTGGAATTGTAAAATTCAATATGGCAGACTCAAAATGGCGAACCAAAATGGCCGCCAAATATTGAAATACTATCGGGATATAGAAAAATTGTATATAGGGGTTTTTGGGGTCGCTGAATCTGAATTTGGCATTGGAATTGTAAAATTCAATATGGCAGACTCAAAATGGCCGCCAAATATTGAAATACTATCGGGATATAGAAAAATTGTATATAGGGGTTTTTGGGATCGCGGATCAAAAAAAAGCACTTGCGGTGGAATTTATGGATGAAGAATTCAGGTATAAAATTATTCGAAACTTTTTCGTAGAAAATAAAAAAACCTAAAAAATTAAACCCCTAAACCCTTATTTTTCAGGGGTTGGGGGTGGCATTGAAAAAAGTAACTGCTGCAATCGAATTATAGACAAGAAAATTTCACAAATAAAAAAAGGTTTAGTAAAGAATTGACAAACTCACCCCTAAATTCTATTTTTTTAGGGGTTGGGGGTGTCAGATGAAAAAAATTACCCCCGGAATCGGTTCAGCGACTCAAAAAACCCCTGTATACCAAATTTTGTGTGATTCACTTAATTATTCGATGGTACCAGTTTGGGCCCGAATAGTGAAAAGGACCGTGCCAGTTAACCGGTTAAGGGGTACAACCATTTGAAAGTGTCAAAAAATCGGATTTTTTACATATTTTCGTAGATTGATGTTTTAGAAATATTATAAAACAAGTCCGATGTAAAAATTCGGAAAATTGACGAAGTTATAGGCATTTGAGTGAAACAACTCAGGTAGCACGGGGCGGCGGCTCGACCGATCACAGCGGAACTCCTTTTTTCATTACGGTGGCCCTAAAAACTCGCGCTACGTTCCACCAATTCACTTTCAATTTTGCATGCAGAATCGTAATAAGATTCCGCATCGATCAACGACGCCTTTTTTTATTCCGGTTCCCCGTTTATTATTTATAAAGAAAAAACATGTACTTTTCTGTTAGAAAAATCTAACTTTATCTTTAATTTCATCATTTCTTTATTTTTCAAAAATTTCCAAACCAGCGCCGTAGATCGATAGCTATTAACCTATTGTATAAAAAAATTTTACTGCTTTTGATTTCAGACACGACATTCAGCTTTTTTCAGGGCCACAGTCGAGGCGTCTAAAATCGAGAGAGTTTCGGATATGTATCCATAACTTCCGAAAAACAATAGGTTTTTAACTGAAACTTTTTTTTTAAGTAGTTCATAATACTATGTAAACATAATACAAAAACGGGAAATCTTCGTCAAGCTGTTGACTTGTAAAAAATCCACAAAATGTACACATTTTCCGGGTGTTCAAACGGGTATACCCCCTTAAGTAATTTTGAGGGGGATGATATATGTATAATTCCAAGGAAAGTTCTGTAAAGTTTGAACTCCAAGTGAAGAGAATTACTCAGATCACTTGGACTTTCGTGTGAAGAGCATTCCCCAAATCTCTTGGAGTTCCAGATGAAGAGGATTCCTCAGATCTGTTGGAACTCCAAATGAGGATCCCTCAGACCTCTTGGAATTCCAAGTTGAGGTTTCTCAGATGTCTTGGAATTCCAAGTGAGGAGGATTCTTCAGATCTCTTTGAATTCTAAAGGTAGTGAATTCCTCAGATCTCTTGGAATTCCGGGTTAAGGTTTCTCAGATCTTTTGGAATTCCAAATGAAGAGGATTCCTCAGATCTCTTGGAATTCCAAATGAAGAGGATTCCTCAGATCTCTTGGAACTCCAAATGAAGAGGATTCCTCAGATCTCTTGGAGTTCCAAGTGAAGGGTTCTCAGATCTCTTGGAATTCAAAATGAGGAGGATTCATCAGATCACTTGGAACTCCAAGTGATAGTTTCTCAGATCTTTCAAAACTCCATGTGAAGAGAAATCGCCACATCTCTTGAAATTCCAAGTGAAGAGAATTCCTCAGATCTTGTGAAATTTCAAGGAAAGAGAATTCGCCAGATCTCTTGGAATTCCAAGTGAAGATTATCCCCTAAATCTATTGGAATTCGCAGTGAAATTTTCTCAAATCGTTTGTAATTCCAAGTGAAGAAAATTCCCGAAATCTCTAAAAGTGCACGTCTATTCAATTAATTTTCAGAGTCCTTTACAAACATATTCTACTGTACTATTCCCACGTATACTGATGCATGGAACTACTTTGTCTTCAATTACTCCACATACACCAGTCCTTTCAGTATAATCCACTTCTATACTAAATATTTAGAAATTCTTCTTCAATTTCAATTCCTGTCTGTAAGCCACCCCTCTCTCTCAGCCGCAAGATAAATGCAAGGGGAATTACAGAAGTGCACTATAAACTCGTGTCCCTCGCGAATCGCCCACGCAGCCTCAATGAATTATTGATTAGAGCCCAGCCAAAGTCGTCCATCTCCCCGCCGTGGTCCCCATTAACACACAATTATTCATCGATTCAACAGGCGCCCCCGGCTGCGAGCCAGGTATGGTCTCCTTTTCCTGCGACCCGCAGCTGGAGGAGGAGCTGGTCAGCGTCATCTGCAGCTTGGAGCTGCTGTTCTCCAAGAACCTGAGGACCAGGGAGGTCGACGTGGACTACGAGGTCGGCCGTTGCACGGACATCATGAGGGAGATGTCCTTAAACCTGAGCTGCGAGAGCAATCTGAGGTCCCTCCTCAGCCCCAAAGACAGCACACTTCACTCCGTGCATAGCTGCGGCTACATTGCTGACTTCAAGAGGTCCGACGATGAGCTCGGCGGATACATGACCAACTAAAAATCGGATCGAACTGTTTGCGATAATATGGAGTCTCTTCTGGGAGAGATACCACTCGAAAATTCTGAGAAATTCCTGGGGCTGGGCTGTTCATGATTCTCGTGTGTTTCAGTTTGCTTCTGCTGGTTTGGGGTGTTTGTTGCAGGAAACTGGCTACTTTGGAGCTGTGAAATTGCGGCGCGGTAACTGTGGAATGAAGTAGAGGGGAATAAAAAAATATTGGAAACTGTTGTGTTGGTTTGACGATGTTTATGATCTGTCGATTTTTTTTAAATATTTCTGCCTTTTATATTGAATTAGTTGCCATAAGAAAACTTCGGACAACGGTGTGATAATTAACAATTTACAGTTTGAGAATCTGATATCAAGTTATCAGTGTGCTCAAACTCAAACCCCTTCAAACTTCTTCAATCTCATTTTCAGTGTCCTCTTACTTTATTTGCAATAAATTATCGCCTTTAAATTCGGGGATACAGTAAAATTTAACTATGTGTAAATTGAAGATGATAGACACGACGACGAGTGCTAGCTTCTATCTTTCACTATATCCACCGTGGTAACTTACTAATTTTTTCTACCCTGCACTATCAACATTCAATTTGCCTCGTCTCTCTATCTCCCATTTCCATTTTCTTCAAAATCAATCTCCAAAATTACTACCAAAATCTTTCACCCCATTTCAGTAATATAAACAACCCCGTCGAACCCTCTTCGCCTATCCACTGTCAAATCCAACTCGTCCCTCCACTTCCCAGGGATCGCACGAGGAGATGAAAGAAAACGATCTTACGTTTGTATCGTGGTCACCGAACGCCTCCACGCAGTTAGTGACATAAAATATTTTATTAATCATCGTTATAGGGCCAAGGTGTACGAGAGCATACATTTCAAATAATACAGTCGCTTCTTTACAACAGAAATCAAATGATACGAGAACGAAAGGTCTGTGATCACAATATCGACTCCATTCCTTCGCGCGAGAAAGAACGCTCTCTCGTCGTTTATCCATCTCCATAAGTTCCGGACGAACGCTGCTCCTTACGAGAGAAAGGTAGTGGTTATACAATTACGCATACGAGCAAGAAACACCTCGCAATCTCGCCACTTTCATCCCTCATTCAACTATAGTTTTGTGCAGCTTGGCAAACTCCCCACGCTCCGACCGGAGCGTGGCCCTCGTCGCCTAACCTCGTCTTCCCTTCGTATTATTATGTACACAAATCGGTTCGATTTTGAATTACCCGCCACGCTCGATTTCGCCAGAGTTGCTCCTTTGCGATCAATCGACCTCTGCAGCGGCCCCAAAACACCCCTCCAACCTATTTCTACGCCGAGAAGTTTGCTAAGCGGGCAGGTAGGCAGGACCTCCATTAGCTCCGATTGGCTAAGGTCGTTAAGAACTAGTAGGACTACTCGAGGGTGGTTGACAAGCGTTCGAAGGCAGACGTTGCAAGGAAAGTCGAGGAATAGAGGTCCTGCCACTGTTTCCTTTTGGGTGGCCCGTCGAGATCGCAAAGGGCGAACGTTTCCTGACATGAAACGCGAATAGAGATCCTCCTTGCGGAGGAGGGGATCGTCCTAGGACTCTGGAACACACGTCGCATTCAGTTTGAATCACAGGAGCTTGAACGCGCTACCGTCCAACTAGGATTTGGACGTTTCTATTGCTACTAGCCTCGGACGATGTCCTGTTTAGAGGCGGCTGGGTGGAGCGAGTCTCGAGATGAAACGTTCCTGAAACATTCTAATTGAGTACCGTCGACGGCACGTAGAAACAACTTGGAGGGAACTGTGTCCAAAGAGGCTCCTCGGGGAGCTTTCAACGAAATAGGCCTATGGAAGCGCTTCATCTCTACGGGTTGCCGAGAAACCGACGAATTTTGCAGCACACCGTCTGGATGCAATCTGTTTCGAATTTCTTTCCTTTGGAAATGTACCCTGAGCCCAGAATCAGAGAGAAAGAGAGAGAGAGAGAGAGATACGGTTAATCCTCGTTTTCTTCACAGAAGAAATCACCGTTGCACGATTTGTACCCCGCGCCTAGGCGGTTGCGATGCTATCAGCGCATCGCGAGAATTCTTAGAGTAATATGAAAATCGATGCTGGCGGGTCTCGATTGAGACCACTAAACGTCGCTGCACGCGACGCAGACATCGGTTTCTCTGCAACCTCAGCGAAACCTCCACCCGTCTCAGCTGCGCCGCTCTTGGCAGCCATTTAGAACGGCGGCCTGGGTCGAAGAGTCTTATGAAACGAAATCGCGGCGCGTCGACGAGATAACGGATTCGTTGACCAAAGAAACGGGTCCCCAGGTGGGGGCAAGCTTGCACTATTCCTCTTCCACGCAACCCCGCGAATACTTTGAAACTCGGACGCGCTACAACGCGCGTCAACAATATAGAAACCGATTCTCCAGGTGGAATCTTGTCAGAGTCCTGCGCCCCCACGCTCGATCCAAGGACCTAGCGGCTCTCTGTATGCGGCGACAGCTGCGCGGTAATGCCTCGCAGGAGCTTAGAGCCAGCCAGGCTTCTGCTGGATCGAGCAGAGAGAGAGCGAGATTCGCTACTCTTGTATTTGCTTTTCTGGCGTCTGTAGCCACGCATCGTGGATTCCTCACGACGGGATTCCGGTAAGTGTGCTAAAATCTCCTTTCGTTCTACGCGAAGCTGGACGCGACGCAGCCTCATGACGCCCGGCAGGAGGCTCTGCTGCGCCCTCGTGGTGGCCTACTACGATAGCGGTCGATATCGATCAATATTACGTACAGCGTGTCGCTAAATAAATATTTATTCGGACATTAATAGACGTTACATTGCAGTGTCTGAGCGGTCGCCTTACTGCTTGGAGCCTACACCCTGACTGACCGTTTCGCGTGGGACTGGCCCAGGCGGCGCTGGTTTCGAGAAACGTCACCGGGCGCTTGATTACGGGTTTGTAGTCGCTTCTCCAACTAACATAACGTATATTAACGACCTCCCGGGACGCTACGGGCGATTATTCGGGGTACAATCAAGTGTTCGCCCCTGGAACGTGTCTGTTCGCTTTGCGCCCTCGACTACGTCACAGTAGTCCAGCGCGAGTCTGAAAGCCGTGGTCCTGATGCGCGTGTCGCGTCTCGTGTGTCGTTTCTCGGCGAACCAGCCCCGAATGGTCCCCGCGTCCAAGCGGAGTTCGTCCGTTTGCCTGGTATGATACGCGTCAGGGGTTAGGGGATGGATGAAAGGAAACGGAGGATTACGCTAAATTCTGTTCGCTACGGGGATAGGGGTGAACGCCTTAAATAAAACTAAACGTTAACGAGTACGAGTAGAAACACAGTTGCCCATACTAAAGGGAGGCTAAAAATATACACGCGGTTAAAGAGAGTACCATAGACGTGACCCGTGCGCTTCTGGGGGTAAGCTGCGCCCTCGTCGCGAACGAAGCCGCGTGTTTTTTTTTCTTCACAGTTTATCAGGCGGGCCTTTGCAACCTGGGTGAACGTATTTTGGGCCCAAAATAAAGCATTTTTTGTGGAAAGTGGCTTTGAATATTAATGCTCAATTAGTCTGATGGAATTCGTTGGAATTTCAGTGGTTTTTAAGTAGCTTCAGCTGGTTTCAACCGTGGAAGATCAGGCTTTCAGTTTTGTAAGTACTTTTCTTATTTATTTTACTGCGTATCACTTTGCATATTGTATTGTATCATAGATTTAGAAGCTGACAGAACACCACCTTCGTGTGGTTATTTACAATGTTTCTGTTTTAAACGTCCTCCCCTTATAAAACATAAAAAATCCCCAATTGTTATTCTTGTACATCTTGTTAGAGTCGTCTTCCAAAATCTTGAATTGTGCACAAAGCGATACGAGCTCAAAGACCAAAAACTGTCCCGCATTCAGAACCTGGTCTCCCCTATTGCAACTCAGACCCCGCGCCTATTGTCCCGTTTGGAGACGATTTCAACGATCTTTGAAATTCGTCAGACCACTTAGAAAGTTTACCTTGAAATCCGGTTCTAACAAAACAGAGCAGCTATTAAGACCTAATATTCAAAGTACCAACTGACATTTATCCATTTTAATATTCCGAGCCCAGAAACGCTCGCCCAGTTCGCGGTTTCCGCCCGTCGGACGCTCCCGCCGTCGCTCCTCCCGATTTGTAAGTAAACTGGTCGCTCTCTAACATGTGTTAGGACATTTTCGATGTCATGCGAGCTGTGACAGTTCTCATGAGTTGCATAAGGTACTTATACCTCGTCCTTTCGACCAATGACGTTCGAGAAAGAGAGTTGCATTTCTTTCTGACGTCGGGTAAATCAAGATATCCACTGTCGGATACGAGAGAGCGATTCAACTAAAGATTGACGGCACGCTCGCACGACGAGGGCGCAGAGGGTACCCCGGGTGTCAATGGTTATTCGTCAGAACACGTTTCGGCGCTTTTAATTTGCGCGTGGTCTACGTGAGTCTCGGGTTTAGTAGCGTGTGACTGATCGTCGCGACACGTGCCAACGAGCATGAACGCGTTACGGGGTTAGAACTGATTAGCTTCGCATCAGATTGTTTCGTTATATTGTTTCTGCTCGTTTCTTGCGTGTCTTCGTACGTGTATCTAGGTTTATGTGTGTGATGTTTTTTTTTTCGTTTTTTTTTATTTGCTTTAGGAAGAAGGTACTTGAGTACACCTTGGCCTGAGATCGAATGACTAGCAGCATTTCCGGTTGTTGTTTACGCCACTGTTCTGGATGCGCAAGCGGTCTTGGCGGCGTGGCCGCTTGCCTCTTACGCTGAACACATCGGTCAGCTTGTTGCTCCTCTCCAGGTGGCTTCTCTTCAGCAACTGGGTTGACCTCTTCTCGAGAACCTGGACAAATATCATTTAGATACGTTAGACACATGTAAGCAAACTGGACAAGATAATTGTAGAAGTAACTGCCTAGGAAGCTATGCTCCACGGACTCCTCGTTCTACTATGCTTATCTAGGAACTCTTATCTACTCTTTTATGCCCATCTTCTTATACCTCTGTTGATCAAAATTCAAAGGGCTAGGCAACAGAAGAATGAGAAAGCTTTCTTTATGAACTTCCAGCCCCAATTCCCTACCAAACCCAATCAAACGCGAGTGGGCTTCGCAAATACAAAGCAGATGGGCTAATGACACTGTCCAACACGATTTTTGGTCTGCAATATCCGCTGGGTGATTCTTATAGAGTTTTTCGCCCTGAACACGAATCCGCAAGCAGAAATGCTCTATCACCCTCAGTTTTTGAGAAAATCGATTTTGAAAAAAACTGCAAATTTTCAACTTTGAACATTTTTTGTGTCGAAACGGTAATAGTTATTCGGTTGCTCGGTGCGTCAAATTATTCTACGAACCCTCCCGAATACAAAGATATAAGTTATTATTGCATTATGATCATTTAAATTTGTTTAAACAACGATCAAAGGGAAAATGACACCCGAAATGCACACATTTTTGAAGATATCTTTCAATTTATTTCCAAAACTAAGGGTCCAGGAAAAAATCTGACCATACCACGCGATGCAGCAGACATTTTTCCTTCGGAACTCATATACAAAACTGGTAAGTCACGTTTTGTTTTCAATACAGAAGCAAAAGAGTTTGGCAAAACGCGCGGTGTCGACAGTGGTAGTCAATGGCGGCGCGCGGTACACCGCCGCTCAGCGTAGCACAATCGCTTAACGCGCCTGAGTACCACTGTTGGCACCGCGCGTTTTGCCAAACTATTTCGCTTCTGTATTGAAAACAAAACGTGACTTACCACTTCTGTTGATGCTTTCCAGAGGAAAAATGTCTGCTGCATCGCGTGGAGTAGTCAGATTTTTTCTAAGACCCTTAGTTTTGGAAATAAATTGAAAGATAACTTCAAAAATGGGTGCATTTCGGGTGTCATTTTCCCTTTGATCGTTGTTTAAACAAATTTAAATGATCATAATGCAATAATAACTTATATCGTTGTATTCGGGAGGGTTCGTAGAATAAGTTGACGCAACGAACAACCGAATAACTATTACCGTTTCGACACAAAGAATGTTCAAAGTTGAAATTTTGCCGTTTTTTTCAAAATCGAATTTCTCAAAAACTGAGGGTGATGGCGACAAACGGTTTGCGGATTCGTGTTCAGGGCGCAAAACTCTACAAGAATCACCCAGTGGATATTGCGGAACAGAAAAACAGTTTCATTTTGTTGGACTGTGTGATCGCTCTCTACCAAGTTCCCACGAATTGGAGAGATGACTTATACCTTTAGTTAACTATACAGCCAAAAATAGTCCACATACTTTTAGTTCCTCATCACAACCAAGTGTAAGTGGACCTAGCAAAGCTGAATGTAGCAAGCAAAAGAGAACTCAATTGGCTAAGGTCGAGTGGTCTCCAAATGGACCCTCATCCCTCCCTGGTTCCTCCACCTTCTCTATCTCCTTTGCTTGGTACATCCACCCTACATAGCTCTCCACGATCTTACACAGTCTCCCTGAACACCCAGCCCTGTCACTTTCGCTTGGCATATACACCTACTGCATACAGTAACCTAAATCCGCCCACATGCCGCAACTACCTCAACTACCAGGTTATCTAAAACCCTTCGCCGTCCTAACCTATAACCCTGGAATCGTAATAAAGTGAAGACTAGAACCTTCTGCGCCGATCGAAGCTGGATTATCCTCTTCTCGGTGCGCACACGACCGACGCCGGGTCTCCCATCGTGGATGGCGGGTCTACGGCTCTGTTGGTCGTTCTCCGTTCTTCCTGGGCTACGCTCCAGCGCGGCTGTAACGGCGCGATTCGAGATGTGCTCCTTGGCGTCCCGCTCTTTCGTCTTGGCAGACGCGACAGGAGTTCGAGCGCCCTCCTGAACACGGCGCCCTTTCGTCTTGGCGGACGCGACAGGGGTTCGAACGTCCTCCTGGACCCGCCGCCCTTTCGTCTTGGCGGATACAGCGGGGATTAGAGCGCCCTCCTCGGCGTCCCTCGCTTCTTGCTCGTCGGGTGTGGGCGGTGGAGTGTCGGGGGCGACCGGAGACGCTGTGGCTCGGTACACGGACATGCTGGGGTGCTCGATCAGCAGGTCCTCCAGCGGTGACGTTTCCACGTTCACGGGGCCTGCCCATGTGAAACATGCGGGTGGCGTTACGTACCACGACTCCTCCAGCGCCGTCGCGCCCTCAACTGCGGATTTCAAACAAACCCTCGTTAGTGCTTGGGCCTTTTGGCTGCCACTTCGCGAATTTAGTGGTTATGGGTGTCACGAGCAAAGCTGAGGGCTCCGGGTAAGTGGAGGTGCGAAAATTAGGGGAGCTGAGGGATATTCGGGCTATTATTGGCCCTTTCTGCTCTCTTCTACCTTTCCTTAGGCCCTTCATATTTGCTCGTGAGAGTGGTAAAACTGCCGGGAGCATCTGGATGCGACTTTTTTGGAAAGCGGTCCTGTTGGTGAAAACACCCCCTCAAAAAATGGTGTTTTTATATTAGCGTAAATATCTGCGAAACCGTGAAAGATATCGAAAAAATGTTTTATGGCTTTTGACATCCTACATTAAGGCGGTGAAGAATTTTCGAGGAAAAATGATTTTTTCAAAATTTATCTCCACGACCATTTTTCGAAAATTCTTTATCACCGTATTGTAGGCTATCAAAAATCAGAAAACTTTGGACTAAATTTATTCGATATCACGGGTTCGCAGATATTCGAGATAATATGAAAACTCACGGTTTCTTTGAGCTGCTTTTACACCTAGGAACGTTTCATTGACGAAACAAAAAGAGGTTACGTTATTAGTATCGTTTTAACTACATTTCTGCGAAGTTACAAATTTTTTTGAATTTTCGCGTTGCCAAATATCCATTGTTAGTAATACCAGTAACTTAGTGTCAGTTCCACCAGAGGTCTCTAATGGCGCTGATACTGAATAATTGCTAGGTAGCATGATTGGTATTTTGTGATTGCACTACTCAAATTTCTGATGTATCTGGCTGTAATGATAGCGAAACATAACACTTGTTTTTCAAAATGGACTTAAATGGGTTCCAGAATGCTCCGAAAGTTTTTCCTGGACGAACTTTCTTATCAACTACTCTTCGTCTTAACATATTTTGCAAGCATACAGAAGCTTCTCCATTATTTTGTTATTATTCTTATTTTGGATTAAAAAAAAAACCTTGGGCTAGTAAATATAGATTTCGTTAGACACTGTTACTCTTATTAGCCGGATCTGCTGTTTTCAAATCTGTGTTAAACTATTCTTTCTAGATTTGGGGGAAATTTGAACGTAATTGCTTACTATAAACTAGAGTAGAAGTATAACTGTTAGTGAG
Organism: Andrena praecox; assembly: GCA_963932275.1. Classification (NCBI taxonomy): domain Eukaryota; kingdom Metazoa; phylum Arthropoda; class Insecta; order Hymenoptera; family Andrenidae; genus Andrena; species Andrena praecox. Next base: position 34,935,245 of record OZ010728.1, read on the forward strand.
ATTAGAGAGAAGAAAGTATTCCATAATTTACACAAGAAAACAAAGACTAGAAAGTAATAACTGACAGCGATTTCTCAAAACTTTTCATTTTTCAGTGGAATATTGTAAAATTAAATGTTTCTTTTTTTATTGAAAAACACTAAAATTTTAAACAAGATCAGGTTCGTTCAGACATCTTTCAATCTCCCTACCTCATTATCTCAAAAAGTGCAACTGCCCTTCGCGTTACTGCTCAGAAACTCGAAATCCCACTTCAAAATTAATTCCTCCAAAGCTCAACTCCCACAATCGATAATTTTCAATAACAAAAAATCAGTACAGCCCCAAAAAGCATCCCCTCCCAGAAAGATCAATCTCCCGATTGTTATCCCCTGTCCGACAAAGCACATCCGACAAATGCCTCCACTATCCTTCGCCGTGCAGCATCACGTTATCGAGCGATAGTGTCAGCCCCGTCTGCTGTGCAAAGACGCGTCTCGTTTTACACCTCCCCGACGTGAAAAGCAGTCAGGCTGGAAAGGGTTGGCGGGTGATTTTTCGAGTTTCTCGGAGGGCTCCTTTGAGAAGGGTACCCCCTTCCCAGACGTACCAGCAGGGTCAATGAGGATCCAGTCATCGCCCTCGACCTCCACCTGACTGAGCCTCGCCATTACTGGAAGGGACTCCGGGCTTTCGTTATTGGACCCTTCCCGTGCATCCTGCGCGCTGGAGATATTACCTCCGAGTAAGTAGTTTGCCAAGTTGCTCAGCATCCTGACCTTCTTCTTCTTCTTCTTGCTCTTCAGCGCCTGAAACGGCAACGCGAGAACGGGCCAGGTCAAACAAAATATCTTAACAACGGGGAACTTAGTATTCAATGCGTCTCCCTGTGTCAAAGAGACTCTCAGGATCTCTCTGTTTATGAGCCTTGGCGGAGGAGCTATTAGAATGCAAACTGCGGGACAAGAGAAGGGGAGCGTGGGCGAGGAATTATTAATCCAAGAGTAATGGTGTTCCTGTATCGTGACTCGAATCCAAATTCTGGCTTGTGGTAGAGGAACTACTACTAAGAGGTCAGTGCAGGAGGTTGGAGCTTAGAGCTAGCTTCTTGAGGAAGGCATTGGAGTATGGGACTGATGTTATACTGCGTCCCCGAGATAAGCGACTAAGGGGAGACCCACTCAAGTGGTGTGCAATGGACACTAGCGAGGCTAAACCCGCCAAATGTGTCATTTGCTACTTGTTACAGGGCTACACTTATTTGGTTAGATGTGCTTTCTTGCACTGACAGCCAAAGAGTAGACTGAAAACGTCCCAGGGCGGTTGATTTGCCACCGAAACGCTCGGAGGCGTTAAGGACCCGAGTCCCCGTTGCGTTTACAAAGTCGCTTATCTCGGGACGCACTGTACAATTCCCTGACCTGGGAATTGTGTTCCAGGTCGGGCTAGACGAGGGTAGTGTCAAGTTCCGTTCGTTCTACAGTCACACTTAGGAGTCACAGCAACAGGACACCAAGCCCAACACTGAGGGGAAGATCGCTGGAAGGATGGAGGCTACCGCTGACAGAGAGAGGTCCCCATTTGTAAGCCTGACATTTAGTGTGCTCCTGCACTGGGATACTTGACGTACTGAGGCTACTGAGGCTACTGAGGCTACTGAGGCTACTGAGGCTACTGAGGCTACCGAGGCTACCGAGGCTACTGAGGCTACTGAGGCTACTGAGGCTACTGAGGCTACTGAGGCTACTGAGGCTACTGAGGCTACTGAGGCTACTGAGGCTACTGAGGCTACTGAGGCTACGTGGTGTTGGTCCCCGGGGGTTAGGCAAATCTTTGACATTAAATATTTCATCTCAAGTCCCATCGCTGTGCAGGACTTGATTAAAAAGTCAGCGCCCTGGGGACCCTAGTAGCTCCTACTGTGTAAAATGTACCTAACCTCCACAGGATAGAACGTGGAATAGTGTGTTGGCGTGTCGCGATAGAGAAAAAAAGGGACGATCTTCCATAAAGCGCGCTTCGTAGCGGGAAATGTATCTCAGCGCGCGCGGAAAGTGCGCAGCCCAGCTATCTGGTCCATGGTCACCATGTTATAATTACTTCAGGCCCGTTACACATCGAACAACCGCATCGCACGTCGAGAATCCGCGTCCGATTACGCAAGATAACGTCGCCCGTGCTATCTGCCAGCGAGTGTCAGATTATTCGATGATAATCGACGGTTTTGTAAATATTTCGAAGTCGCGTCTGGGGATCGCGGGTAATGGCGAGCGTAGAGGGAGCCCGGCAATTATTTCACGACCGTTGCGCAATGAGAAGCGCTGCGCGTGAGAACGCCTCGCTGAGAAACGGCGATCACCGCAAATGGGACACCGATGTCTCGTTATTTATCGAGGCTCGCGTTCGTTGCATCGCGCATTTCATCATTCCTTGCCCTTGCTGTATATTACTCAGCAAAGGACTTGCAAATCTTCCTTTCTTTTTGCCTTTAATTACAGGTGCGAAGCTACCGGTGACTTTGAATATTGAAGTGTATTCAGGTGATCTGAAACTTGCTAATTTCTTTAAATAGTGCTCAAGAAATCTCGCTTCAATTGGAAATAGGGTGCTTCTTAAAATACAGGGGGTATGTTAGGAATGTGGAAATAAATATATTGCTCGAGCCAGAAGGAATCGTGAAGCTAAACAGAATGAAAATCTCCTTTACCGCTTTTCAATCAGGGGCTCCGTTCTCGAGATACGGAGGATTCTAATTTCGGGGTCCTCAACTTCCTGCGCGCGCTATTCAAACGTCACATCACACCACTTTCGGTTATCCCCTCGCTGTTCGATTGTTATTACAGTGGCAAATGGACGGTGAAGAAAATGATGATGAATTGCCAGAGGTGATTAGATTCACTGTGAAAACAGTCCGCAATATTTCAGCATGTGCTCACGTACCCACTGATAGTGCTGGAGACTCGATAGCAGGCCGCGTGAACAAGACGTGGTGTCTCGCGGAAGAGCACGTTCCCGTTCGTGGACAGCGCGCAAATGAATCATAAATAGTGAAAACAGGAACGTGGAACGATTGATGCTCAATCGTATCGGGGTTAAACATCTGTTTCCCTAATTTCAGTCGGCTAAGATAACGGGCCTTATCGCCTGGCGAAGCGTCGGCTGGTTGCTCGACCTTTCGGCCACGACTGGATTCTAATTAAAGAACGGAAAATGGAAAATATTGCGCCGATACGTTGATTAGCATACACAGGGGCGGGGCGATTTAATTGAATTTTCCAAATGAACGGTCACTGGCTCGCAAACACGCATTCGATTGCGCAGAACGGTTTATTCCATGACACGTCGAAACCAGTGAGGATTTCGTGTTTTCGGGCGGTAGTGATGTAGACGATACTGGGGAGCAATCAATAACTTTTTTCAGGATACAGTTTTTATCGAGGGCTATGCTTTTGTGTTTTTATAGCCTTATATTTGTAGAAGTCGTTATACGTGTAGAAGTTCTTCAATATTTGCCTTTTGGGGACCTGCGATGTATGTAGGGATTCCTAGTTTTTTTTAAGGGAAATGTAAACTGCAACTAGTTATTGCTACAAGTAGTGATGGTCCAATCTAGTGATGGTCACAAGTAGAGTTGGTCACAAGTAGCGATGACCAAAACCAGTGATGGCTACAATTAGTGATGGTCACAGTTAGCGATGACCACAGTTAGTGATGACCACAAGTAGTGATGGCTAAAACTAGTGATGACCAAAATTAGTGATTGCCAAAATTAGCGATTGCCAAAAATTAGCGATGGTCAAAATTAGTGATATCCACCACTAGTGATGACCAAAACTAGTGATGGCTAAAACTAGTGATGGCCAAAAGTAGTGATGGCCAAAAGTAGTGATGGCCACAAAAAGTAAAGATCAGAAGTATGCAGTATTTATCAATACATACTACTATTCTGAATTTCTGAAGGAAAATGTAATCAATTTTACACTTATACCGATCCACTTGTACGGTAACCTAAGCAGGTGTATTCAACCTATTATACATCACTGCACTTCTAGTCACCAAAAAATTCAATTCAACTGGACATACAAAGCCCTTAACCAAAATGTAACCCCATTGGTGTGGTGAGGCACCTGTTTCATAACAGGTTCAACGGGGCCAGCATTCCTTGGCCAACAAATCACATGCAACCTAGGCTTCCTCTACCTGAACCCAAACCACTATGGATACACCAACCCTACATTAACTTCCAATGTATCTAAAAACTGTAAGAATAACGTAAAAGGCTGCAAACAAACAATAAACTCGACCCATCGTTATAATTAAATAGGATTTACATATCTGAAGCAACAATCTGGATCTCCTTAACTCTATACTGAGTCACTGTCCCAGACGACAACAGTGTTTTGAATTATTTTTAGCTCCCCAAGTGTTTTACTCTTTGGACCCCGCCCTGTCTCCTTTTAGACCAAAACAAAACTCCTATTCTTCTTGTATTATTAAGCTAAAAGTATCTTGTTGTTCCCCCCGCCACGCAATCTGCACTGCGTTGGGAAGCGAACTGGGTCAATTTCGACCGCGATTCACGTAACTGCACGCTTTTTCCGCCGTCGAAACAAAGCCGTAAACGCGACTTACGTGGCCGGGGCTCGCGTTTTTTAAGCGCGTATAAATACTCAGCGGCCGAGGTTATACTTTTCCCTTCGCGACTCGCACGTTGCCCGTTTTCTACGCCATCGATTACGGTGCCGGCTGGAATACGTGCGAACGCCTCGCCGTTCAGCTGTCTCGCCGATGTTTAATTACGCTGAGTGTCGCGCGACGTAATTATGATAATGGGCAACGGTTTAGTTTTTACGCAGCTCGCGTGGAGAGGCGAATCCTTGAGGCATGCTGCTTAGGAGCGCGACAGAGTCGACAGCGATACTTTTTCCCCCGACAGTCACGTCCTAACCAGTGATGCCAGAATCGGGACCGGAGTTTTCGAGAATTTCCCCCACCACGCATGCACACTACGCCGGAGCTGCGTGTCCGTGAGCTCGGCGCTTCGGACAACGTCGGGAAGACGAGAGAGAAAACGAATGTGTGTCTTTCTCTCTCGCTCTTGAAACGCTGTGATCCAAGGAGAGGTGCAAGCGACACGCGGCCGTGCGCGATCTTCTCGAGTGCCTACAGATACACTTTTCACTTTCTGACATATGTATAATACTCTTGTAATGAAAAAAAAATTGAAAAAAATTTTGTTACGGAAATCACGTTTTAAGACCTCCTGATCACGTTTTGACTATTTAGAAAAGAGCTTTTTTTTAAATATTTCATATATTTGTTAACACGATTACGTTTAAACGGCAAAATGGATTTCAATGAAACTTTATATTTAAATGGTTCTTCGATTTTTCAGATATACGAAATAAATTCTACATAAAAAAAGTTAAATAAAGTTCTTCTGTAACTTCTTTAACAAAGAAAAATGTACATTCATAATTTCTTGTTTTCATTTTAGATTTCCGTACTTTTTATTTGAGCTGTTTCTATTTTTCAAACCTTAAAATGAATTTTTTTATTAAAAGATGAATATTTTAATACTGTAAATTAGTGAACTTTGTTAAAATTAGAATCCACTCTTGGCCAGTACCATGCACGCTGTAGCAGCCTTCGATAAAAAATATTTTTTCAGGGTATGATCTAAAATCTATAAACGTAATCAGATTTCTCGCTAGATTTTTCGATAATCATATCAAGTTGCGACAAAGAATCACGCACTGTTTACAAATTAATTACGCGCAGCGTGCACGGTACCGCTCGATGGACACTACGGGAAAGTGGTGGTCTCTTCCATCGGGAGCGAAATGTAAACAATTGGTTATGCAAAGCTAACATCGCGATACATGTTGTACACTAAAATGTATAAAAACATTACTAAAATAGAAAAGAAAGGCAGCACGTAAATATATCAATTGGATTCGATATATTGACGAAATGTAAGACTGAAATAATGCTACAATTGTTTACATTTCCAAAGGATAGGTAGAAAGCAAGCAAAGGAATTTACTATAATACATGCGACAGAATTTCGAGATAATTGTTACATATAAAATGAATATAATTAAGAATATACATTTATTTGTACAATTATCTCGAAGTTCTCTCTATAAATCATATGTACAGCAAGCAAGCGAATTTATTGCAAGGATAGAACAAGAATTGCGTGAGGTAAATCGAACAACTATTTACATATTCGCGATGTCCAAAAATCGAAAAGTCGCAAATTTTTAAAATTGTGTACTACGCGATGGTTATCGCGTTACTCATCCGTAGTTACACTTTTAGAAAATTGGGACAGTGTGTTGCACTTTCTGCAAGAATTGGTCGTAGATGAGAAAACAAAGTCTGGGGAATATGTGCTTATCATCATGCAAAATCCAGAAGCGAAAGCATATCTTCTGTTTTTGAAATACGTTCTAGAGTATTTTAATGACTTTAGTTTATTCTTTCAATCGCAACAAACCAGAATCCATTTGCTTCAAAATACTGCCAAAACACTTTTGTATAATATTTTACGTAATTTTTTGAAACCGCAGCTTTTGAAGCATATGGATTTAGTAAAATTAATAGATTTTTCAAGAGGCGATAATCAAATCGCATTTAATAGTATTCATTTAGGTCCGGATTGTGACACTTTTCTTTGTCAATTAGTTGCAGAAGGCAAATCCGATGTTGTCCAAACCGTTCGAGAAAATTGTATTAAGTTTTACATAACGGCTGCAAACGAAATTCGTAATCGATTGCCAATCGATGACGAATTTCTGAGCATGTTATGTGTTTTTGAGCCTCATTTGACATTAGTAGATAATGACAGAGACACTTCCTTTAAGGGGGAACACCACTGTGACGGCCGGAAAAATGAGCCCATTTTTAAGATTTTTTTAAGGAATAACCTACAGTTTTATTATAAAATTGTTATTACCTATCTTTAGAACAATGTCTTAAGAGACTATGAAAAAAAAAGTAATAGAAAAACATGCATAGATTTCCATATACAGTTAATCTCCTACACCCCTCACAATAAAAACATAGGTCGCTTATCGAAACGATATCTCTGGAACGGCAACTCTAAAATCAATTTTTTTTTTTAATATAATCGGTATGAGTGTAGTTTCCGTTGTGCGTACCGATTTTTAAAAAAAATCATTTTTGTAAAAATGGTGCGCACAACGGAAACTACGCTCATACCGATTATATTAAAAAAAAAAATTGATTTTAGAGTACCGATTTTTAAAAAAAATCATTTTTGTAAAAATGGTGCGCACAACGGAAACTACACTCATACCGATTATATTAAAAAAAAAAATTGATTTTAGAGTTGCCGTTCCAGAGATATCGTTTCGATAAGCGACCTATGTTTTTATTGTGAGGGGTGTAGGAGATTAACTGTATATGGAAATCTATGCATGTTTTTCTATTACTTTTTTTTTCATAGTCTCTTAAGACATTGTTCTAAAGATAGGTAATAACAATTTTATAATAAAACTGTAAGTTATTCCTTAAAAAAATCTTAAAAATGGGCTCATTTTTCCGGCCGTCACAGTGGTGTTCCCCCTTAAAGGAAGTGTCTCTGTCATTATCTACTAATGTCAAATGAGGCTCAAAAACACATAACATGCTCAGAAATTCGTCATCGATTGGCAATCGATTACGAATTTCGTTTGCAGCCGTTATGTAAAACTTAATACAATTTTCTCGAACGGTTTGGACAACATCGGATTTGCCTTCTGCAACTAATTGACAAAGAAAAGTGTCACAATCCGGACCTAAATGAATACTATTAAATGCGATTTGATTATCGCCTCTTGAAAAATCTATTAATTTTACTAAATCCATATGCTTCAAAAGCTGCGGTTTCAAAAAATTACGTAAAATATTATACAAAAGTGTTTTGGCAGTATTTTGAAGCAAATGGATTCTGGTTTGTTGCGATTGAAAGAATAAACTAAAGTCATTAAAATACTCTAGAACGTATTTCAAAAACAGAAGATATGCTTTCGCTTCTGGATTTTGCATGATGATAAGCACATATTCCCCAGACTTTGTTTTCTCATCTACGACCAATTCTTGCAGAAAGTGCAACACACTGTCCCAATTTTCTAAAAGTGTAACTACGGATGAGTAACGCGATAACCATCGCGTAGTACACAATTTTAAAAATTTGCGACTTTTCGATTTTTGGACATCGCGAATATGTAAATAGTTGTTCGATTTACCTCACGCAATTCTTGTTCTATCCTTGCAATAAATTCGCTTGCTTGCTGTACATATGATTTATAGAGAGAACTTCGAGATAATTGTACAAATAAATGTATATTCTTAATTATATTCATTTTATATGTAACAATTATCTCGAAATTCTGTCGCATGTATTATAGTAAATTCCTTTGCTTGCTTTCTACCTATCCTTTGGAAATGTAAACAATTGTAGCATTATTTCAGTCTTACATTTCGTCAATATATCGAATCCAATTGATATATTTACGTGCTGCCTTTCTTTTCTATTTTAGTAATGTTTTTATACATTTTAGTGTACAACATGTATCGCGATGTTAGCTTTGCATAACCAATTGTTTACATTTCGCTCCCGATGGAAGAGACCACCACTTTCCCGTAGTGTCCATCGAGCGGTACCGTGCACGCTGCGCGTAATTAATTTGTAAACAGTGCGTGATTCTTTGTCGCAACTTGATATGATTATCGAAAAATCTAGCGAGAAATCTGATTACGTTTATAGATTTTAGATCATACCCTGAAAAAATATTTTTTATCGAAGGCTGCTACAGCGTGCATGGTACTGGCCAAGAGTGGATTCTAATTTTAACAAAGTTCACTAATTTACAGTATTAAAATATTCATCTTTTAATAAAAAAATTCATTTTAAGGTTTGAAAAATAGAAACAGCTCAAATAAAAAGTACGGAAATCTAAAATGAAAACAAGAAATTATGAATGTACATTTTTCTTTGTTAAAGAAGTTACAGAAGAACTTTATTTAACTTTTTTTATGTAGAATTTATTTCGTATATCTGAAAAATCGAAGAACCATTTAAATATAAAGTTTCATTGAAATCCATTTTGCCGTTTAAACGTAATCGTGTTAACAAATATATGAAATATTTAAAAAAAAGCTCTTTTCTAAATAGTCAAAACGTGATCAGGAGGTCTTAAAACGTGATTTCCGTAACAAAATTTTTTTCAATTTTTTTTTCATTACAAGAGTATTATACATATGTCAGAAAGTGAAAAGTGTATCTGTAGGCACTCGAGAAGATCGCGCACGGCCGCGTGTCGCTTGCACCTCTCCTTGGATCGCAGCGTTTCAAGAGCGAGAGAGAAAGACACACATTCGTTTTCTCTCTCGTCTTCCCGACGTTGTCCGAAGCGCCGAGCTCACGGACACGCAGCTCCGGCGTAGTGTGCATGCGTGGTGGGGGAAATTCTCGAAAACTCCGGTCCCGATTCTGGCATCACTGGTCCTAACTCACCCGGGACGAGTTTAAATGGCCCCTACGTACCATCTCGTTCGAGTCTTCCGTAATCGGTAACGGACAAATTTAACTGATTTTTCCACTGATTTCAAAATCGATGCTAATGGATTAAATTGACGAAGTGAGATCGGGGTCTCAAGGCTTTTTGCGGCAGAAATAGATTTGAAATGGCATGTAATTGAATTATCTTGCAAATTGCAACGCAAGTGCTCGGACAAACACAACTTTCCGAACAAAGGCCGTTTTCTATTCTGGTTGGAAGATTAGAAGTAAAGTAAAAGGTTGGTTAGAATGCTTTCATACATCCATCATCAACTAAGTTTTTTCTTTTTTTTTTTCAAAACAGTATTTTTCACTATGTATTTATCTTATTTGCTTCCATACAGATAGCCTAAATGACGAATGCTACTAGTCGATACACGTGAGCTTCAAGTATGTTAGTTCCACGTGAATCATAATTAGACTAATCACGTTGGTTACTGTAAGCCTTATCGTTGCGTCAGAAAAGTCACTGATTTCATCGCTGAAATTATAGCTCGCCGTCCTGATATTACGTCTGCGCGGGTATCGCTTCGACAAACAATCGCGAATGTGCTATACGAAGCGAACCATCGTTGCCAGGTACAATGCTCTTGCTACGGAGTGAAAACATTCACCATTTTGTTATCGGTTTAAGTGGATCGATAAACTTGGTTGCAATTTTTTTAATAACGGTGATAAAGTTTAGTTTAAGTCAAAGTAACTTAACACTGGGTTACAATGAAATCGTAAATACATTCAGTATAGTTTTAGTTTAATTTCACTAATATTGAACTTCGCGCGAAGTTGAGTTCGTTGTTTTTTTAACAGACTTTTACGTTGATTCTTACTGCTACTCATTCATAATGCCTTAATTTAGTATTAATGTATGTACATTATGTATGTAGAATATGTAGGTATAAGCACGCCACTACTTAGCCGAAGTACTTAGATACAGTCCACTTTCTTAATCAGCAATTCACCCGACACTATTCCATCAACTGGAGGTGAATAAAATTTTATTAGAAAGAGATTCAAGAGCCATCGAAAGTCCCTCACTTGTGTATCAAAAGGTGTGTACCAGAAGAGTTAAAAAAAAAAGCAACAGGGCTACTTTCCTTCGGCTGACCCAGTCTTAACAAAAGTGTATTTCCTGGTCTGCAAACTGAGTCCCTCACAAGTTCCAAGAAAAGTGCCCTTTTAGATCCCCAATTCAGGGCCTTAGACGGAGCCATCAAAAGTACCCTTCTTGGTCCCTAATTTAAATCACTATCCGGTCCCAATGAAAGTGCACTTTTTGTTCCCCAATTTGGATCACTACCCAGTCCCAATAAAAGCTTCCCTTTTTGCCTCCAATTGGAATAACCATCCCAGTTCTAATAAAACTTCCCTACTTGGCCTGCAATTTGGGTCACTACCTAGTCCTAATAAAAGTCCCATTTTTGGACCCCAATTCAGGTAATTGTACAGGCCCATTAAAAGTGTCCTTCTTGGTCCCCAATTTGGATCACTACCCAGTCCCAACAAGCGTGCCCTTTTTAGTCCCCAATTTTGGGTCATTGGCCAACCCCAATAAACGTGCCCTCCTTGGTCCCCAATTTAATTCACCACCCAGTCCCAATAAACGCACCATTCTATGCACCGAATTTGGATACTCCTTCAGTCCCCGAAGAGAATTTCCTGTCCGACCCCAATTAGGTCCCCCGTCTAGCCCCAACAGACATACCCATTTGTCCACCGGACATTACCCAGAGGGCCCCCTATCGCCCACCCAGCGGGCGAATCGTCCCACCAGTCGCGATGCGCGGCTGGAGGACGTGTTCGAGGCGATTCTGTTGAATGAAAATCAGTTGCGAATCTAAATTTGGATCTGCCTCGTCGCTGCACTCGCACTCCCCGCGCCCCTGCACAGGGAAATTGCCACACAATCAGCCTAGAAGCGCAAATTGATGCGGGCTCGACAGTGTAAGGTTGCTCGGACGCGGAGTCGAGCAGGCAGAAGTGAACGCCACGGCTATACGGGAGCGTGTGTCGCGTGCACGTGCACTCCGTCTGCCTGTCCGTCTCGTAATAATCTATATTCGACGTATTACCCCGTGACAAAGTATTTCCGCGGCGCAGCAGCGGGCGCGTTAATAATTTAACTACCGCTCCGTTAACTCGACACTCTGTACGGCTATTTCACAGACGGCTCGCAGTAGCCCCGACGGAGCCTAGCCTGCCGGGGCAGATGGGAAAGTGCAGCTTTGAAACAGAAATTGCTGCGAGGGACGGCAGAGCAGGGGAAGCGGTTAATCGACGCGATGGATCGCGCGAGTGGATCACGATTACCGCGCGATAACCTATGAAAAGGCGAATTGGATGATTCAGCGCGGTGTTCCGGGGGGGAAAAAAGTGATTCACGCGATTGCAGCTTACCGGGGGAGATTTTCCTGCGATTTAACGGGAACGAAGTGTCTACCTTGGTCGCTGGACACGGTGCGGGATTTTCCGTGTCGCAGCGAGAAAAATGCTCGACGTCCTGTACGCGCCTCGCAGACCTGACTACCGCGCAAAATGCAACGGACTCGCGTGAGTCATCGACTCTCCGCGATTCGAGCGGCGATTAGGTGACGCGCTGAATTTTTACGGAAGCTTAAACAGACGCATTGTTACACAGCGATTTTCAGTATTGTGTTTCTTCTGTGAGGCATGGATTACTTCACAAACGTCGCGATTAAATATTTGTGACACGATAGATGATCCAATAGAGTGAAATGCGATTCCACAGTGAAAAAGTGTAGAGAGCAATTTCTTCGTTCGCCAGAAAATCGAGGTTGAAAAGGTCTGCAGAACCTAAAGATCGATTTTCTCAATAATGAAGCTTCGTATGGAAACAGAGTATTATGAACTGATTGATATGAATCCTCTTGCACTCGTATAGAAGACAAAAGTATTAACCTTCGAGTATTTTAATACAAAAAGCAATTCACACTGTTCTAAGTCTTGTAGCAGAGTTTTGGACTAGCAGTAAGCATCCTCGATGATTCCAGTAGCCGAAGAAAATGGGGGCATTAGAATTCCCCCACTGCAACAAATCGCCCCACACATTGGAGAGTATTCTACAATCCACATCGTTGTTTTCTATGACCTAAATTTTTTCTCTCGGAGTGGACTCTCCCGATCACCGATTCAATTCTAACGGTATCCACACAAACGAACGATGGTATGTGCTTCGCGTGTCAGGCTGGCAGGCCTGACGTGAACTCTACAGGAAGGTCTTAGTCCAGTGAAATTAGACGGAAATCTGCCCAATCTTCGGAATAAATCCCAGCAAGCTAAATTTTGGTATGGGCCTTTATTTGGACGTTTTAAACAATATGTCAAAAGTCCACATCGATCCGAGTGCCGCTAAAAATTTTACAGAGGGTTGAAAAAAAAAATAACAGTTTTTCGCGAATATCTCGTTATCTAGCAGTTTTGCGACAAGAATAGGTCTGACACAATTTATAACCTAGGAAATTCTCTACAAAAAAGGTTGTATGAGTTTTTTTCGTAGGAGTAACCATTTTCATGTGTGCCGGGTTACCAAGTTTCAACCCCCATACTTTTGACAAGGGAAGATCCCGAACCCGGAAATTCAGAAAATTATAAAACTCTGTAAATATGTAGCGGAAGTCCTGCTGAGTACAATGCAATTTCGTTTGCTGCCCAAATTCACTCCAAGAGGGTGCAATTGACCCCTGAAATTTTTTTTATTTTGTATTATTACTCGCGAACTGTAGGAGATAGAAAAAAAGTGTTCAGGAAAAAGTTACTTCTCTTAATTAGGACTTCTTACGGTGCGTGAGTTATAACACAAAATCTAAAAAAAAAACGGATTTTCGGGGTCAATTTCACCCTCTTGGAGTGATTTTGGGCAGCAAACGAAATTGCATTGTACTCAGCAGGACTTCCGCTACATATTTACAGAGTTTTATAATTTTCTGAATTTCCGGGTTCGGGATCTTCCCTTGTCAAAAGTATGGGGGTTGAAACTTGGTAACCCGGCACACATGAAAATGGTTACTCCTACGAAAAAAACTCTGCTGAATTTGGGCAGCAACAAAAATTGAGTAATACATACCTATATATCCTCTACTTATCCCCAAAGATTAAAGTTTAAATTTGTTCACTCGAAGGGGGTGAAATTGACCCCTGAAAATCCGGCTATTTTCCGATTTTGTGTTATAACTCACGAACCGTAAGAACTGTAAGAACTATAATTTACCAAATGTTAGTCCTAATTAAGAGAAGTAACTTTTTCCTGAACACTTTCTTTCTATCTCCTACAGTTCTCGAGTAATAATACAAAATAAAAAAAATTTCAGGGGTCAATTGCACCCTCTTGGAGTGAATTTGGGCAGCAAACGAAATTGCGTTGTACTCAGCAGGACTTCCGCTACATATTTACAGAGTTTCATAATTTTCTGAATTTCCGGGTTCGGGATCTTCCCTTGTCAAAAGTATGGGGGTTGAAACTTGGTAACCCGGAACACATGAAAATGGTTACTCCTACGAAAAAAACTCATACAACCTTTTTTGTAGAGAATTTCCTAGGTTATAAATTGTGTGAGGCCTATTTTTGTCGCAAAACTGCTAGATAACGAGATTGTTTAAACTGTTGCCTAGTGGAGGCGGTGTGGATCGCTGGGACTGGCCAGAGAAGAGATGCACTCCAAGGAATTGGTGTCGTTGACGGCACGTTTATTAGCCGAACTGGGCGTCGTTGCAACAATATATACAACACGCAGAGACTTCACGAACAAAACACTCCTCACAAAATACGCAGTCAACACGAGACACGAATATGTACAAACTATGTACAGGGCGCTGGGCGCGATGGCTCGAAGGGCCGTTTTACAGTGGTGGGTCGCTGGGCGACAAGAGATTTCCACGATTGTGCGTGCGAGAGCGTGTTGCCTTTGTTCGAAGGTGTTCGAGGAACTAACTGTCGGATTCCGGGAAGCCAACGTTCGTACCGTGCAAAAACGGGTGACGCGCGTAACCGTCTTGACGAACGGTGCGTCACCGTGTTGACACGCTCTCGCACGCACATTTAAATCCGCGCACCAGCCGAGCGGCGAATCTCGGCTGCAACATTCCGCCCGCCTCGGCTCGGTCGACCGAGCCGATCGTGACGGACGCCGGCGTCAGGCGTCCGCCCGCCGTGACACGCAATGACGCGACAAGGTGGACCGGAGTGGCGCGGTACATTTCTTACGAGGTGGTACAGGCATTGATTACGTCGTGGTCTCCGTCAGCAGGAGCGGGGGCACACGGGAGTAGCACGACGCGGCAGGTCCTGTCGCAAGACTTTTGGCAACCGCCACCGCGGGCGATGTCCAGCCCAGCAGGTCGTACAGGCGCGCGGTCACCGGCCGGATGGTGCGCTTCGTCGCCGCGGGGGCGGAAGAGGGGCCGATCACCCAGCGGACACGTCCGCCTGGGGATTCCAATGAGTCCCCCGAACTGAATGGAAGCCCGAGTCCTTCGGGGCATGAGCGAGCGACTGGCGACTCGGATGTGCCAGAAGGGACCGGCTGAAGGGACCGGTGATGGGCCTCCCCCTTCCGCATGCAAGAACAAAGCGCAGCGCTCGTCGCGACCCGCGAGGGCCGACGAGACCTCGTCCGCCCCAAATCGAACGTCCGCGACGTAAAATTCGGGCCCGAGGATCTGCCGCCCTCGCGGGTATCGCCCGCCGTTGATAAGGTGACCCGCCGCCGCAGGACACGCTAGGCTAGACAGGGTGCGGAGGCGGTGCCGTCAGTTACAGTCCGGAACCGACACGTGGTGGGCGCGTCATCGGGGCGACGGTGCCACCGACTGCATGGAAGGGTCGCATCGCTCGGTGCACGAGGATTTGCCGGGACGTCGCCTCGATGTCGGCCTTGAGGACGAAGCGAGGGAGGCGCTAGTCGAGAGAGCGCAGGAGGGCGATCGCGGGCAGGCTGAACTCGGCGACATCGAGCGGATGTCCGGCCCTCAGAAGGAGTCGGACGGGGTCGCGATCGTCCGCCCGCCGTGGGCACGTGCTCATGACAAACCGCTCGCAGCGTGTGTCGTCTGGATCGAGGGTCGGGGGCACGGTTGCTCCTTTGACCTTCCAGCAAGTTCGATGGTAACGCACGGCGGTCGGTCTCCGCGGTCACGGGCTGGGCCGTGACGTGGTGCACCGCACCGGCGGCGGGGGAACGACCGTTGGGACCGGTGGGACCGGAGACAATCCATCCGAAAATTGTCTGTTGCGCTATCAGGGCCGAAGGGGTGCCGCGACGAAGCCCGGGGAGCAGCAGGGCTCCGAAATAGTCGGCGCCGACGATCAGGTCAATCGGGCGACTGGCCGACGGATCCGGATCCGCGAGATGCAGACCGGCGAAATCCTTCCGCTGCGTGGTCGGAGTCCACTCGTGCACGTACGAGGACACCTTGGGCACAACATGGGCGGTGATGGTAATGGCTGCCGGGGGTGCTCCAGCAGGCG
The DNA here is from genome assembly GCA_963932275.1 of Andrena praecox. Taxonomy (NCBI): domain Eukaryota; kingdom Metazoa; phylum Arthropoda; class Insecta; order Hymenoptera; family Andrenidae; genus Andrena; species Andrena praecox. Next base: position 34,951,276 of record OZ010728.1, read on the forward strand.
GCGTCAAGGTCAGCCTCACCTGCGACTGCGAGGCTCCCAGTTGGCCATCCAGAGCGCCGACAAGGTTGGTCACGTGCGGTTGCCGGGGGAGACCCAACGTCTGGACCACTGACTCCGACACGAGTGACACTTGTGCTCCTTGGTCCAGCAGTGCGCGGATGGTCAGCAACTCGCCGCCCGATGACCGAACGCCGACGATCGCGGTGGCGAGCACCACTGGCGCTCCATCCGTACTCGCGGGCGACGCGATCGAATTTATCGCAGCCTCGCGGGGCTGCTCTCCGTTTGCCGACGGGCCCGCAGTGACCTCGTCGGCATCGTGGGCATCGGGTACTGTTTCGGCGTTCGACGGATGGAGCAGCGAGTGATGCCGCCGGCCGCAATACGAGCACGTGGCTGCGACGGGGCAGGACGGGGCCATGTGGCCGGGCGCAAGACAATTATAACACACGCGCTTGTCAGCCGCGAGTTCGCGGCGCTGGTCGAGGCGGAGGGCTTTAAACGCCGGGCATCGATACATTGCATGTCGCGCCCGGCACACAGGGCATTGGGAATTCGTCCCGTACGACGAAGGGTCTGGCGCAGGGTGGGTCGTGCAGACCCGAGCGACGGACCCGCGCGACGATTTTCCGGCCTGGCTTCGATCGGGTTTGGCGGCTTCCTTCGCGAGTCGCGCGGCGTCAAGCGATTGAATTCGGGATTTCATAAATCTGTCGAGCTGCGCGTAAGAAGGGGGGTCGGTGCTGACGCCAAGCGAGAGCTCCCACTCCTCTATCAGCTCGGGATCGAGCTTCATCGTCGTCAGGGCGACGATGACATCATCCCAGTGTTCGGTGGGGCGACCGAGATTGGCGAGGAGGGAGAGCGCTCGGTTGGTGGGGCCACGCAACCGCTTCAGCTCCTCGGCCGACGCAGCCGCCATCGGCGGCAAGGTGATAAGGTCACGCAGGTGTGCCGAGACGATCGCCCGTTTGTTTTCGAACTCTTGGGTCAACAGGGACCACGCGGTGCCGAAATTGGCCTCGGTAATGGTGATGTGAGCGATCGTCTCGGCCGCCTGTCCCTCCACCGCCGACTGCAGATACTGCAGCCGGGTCGCATTGCTGAGGGTCGCGTTCCCGATGACCAGCGACGTAAACAAATCGCGAAAACTCGGCCACTCCGTGTACGCACCTGAGAATTTCGGCAACGCGATGTGCGGAAGGCGCGCCAGGCCTTTGCTGGAGTCCCCGCTGGTCGGCTCCGACGTTCCCGAAGTTGGCGGCGTCTGGAAGGACCGGATGACCTCCCGCAGGAAGTCCCGCGCTGCCCAATACTCGTCCTCAGCCCGGACGAACTCCTCCTGCGCGACGAACGGGCACGCCGTCCTTTCGGCGTCCGGCAGCAGGAGCTCCAGCTCCAGGTTGAGGGCCTCGCACCGGGCCCACGTCTCGGTCATCTTGGCCAGGCGGTCCTCGGCATTCTCCTCCGTGAACTTCGCCCTCCCCATCTTCTTGAAGTTCGCGAGGAGGCGAACTGATCCCTGGAGGAGCAACCGAATCTCCTTCACCAACGACTGCCATTTTGGAGGGGCTGTCGGGGTATCCTCGGTATCTCCATGCCGGTTGGTTGGAGTCATCCTTCAAGGCGATCCGGCTCGAAGGACCAAATGTTTAAACTGTTGCCTAGTGGAGGCGGTGTGGATCGCTGGGACTGGCCAGAGAAGAGATGCACTCCAAGGAATTGGTGTCGTTGACGGCACGTTTATTAGCCGAACTGGGCGTCGTTGCAACAATATATACAACACGCAGAGACTTCACGAACAAAACACTCCTCACAAAATACGCAGTCAACACGAGACACGAATATGTACAAACTATGTACAGGGCGCTGGGCGCGATGGCTCGAAGGGCCGTTTTACAGTGGTGGGTCGCTGGGCGACAAGAGATTTCCACGATTGTGCGTGCGAGAGCGTGTTGCCTTTGTTCGAAGGTGTTCGAGGAACTAACTGTCGGATTCCGGGAAGCCAACGTTCGTACCGTGCAAAAACGGGTGACGCGCGTAACCGTCTTGACGAACGGTGCGTCACCGTGTTGACACGCTCTCGCACGCACATTTAAATCCGCGCACCAGCCGAGCGGCGAATCTCGGCTGCAACAGAGATATTCGGGAAAAACTGTTATTTTTTTTTTCAACCCTCGGTAAAATTTTTAGCGGCACTCGGATCGATGGGGACTTTTGACATATTGTTTAAAACGACCAAATATAGGCCCATACCAAAATTTAGCTTGCTGGGATTAATTCCGAAGACAAATCCTAATTTCACTGGACTATCTCTCGAATGGACACTATTTCTAGCAGGCTATCGTGCAGAAGGAATTATCGCGCGATCCCCCCATCGCGGGCTCAACAGACCCGTCCGTTCGCGATGCGGTAGGTTTCCGTGGAGTGCTCGAACGCGTGCTGAATCAGTGAATGCAATTGACTGCGCAGAGGCGCGGGCTCATCGCTGGCGCACGCGTGCCAAACGAAACATTTCCGTTTTTATCTCGAAAATTATGTAACGCCGTGGAACGATAGTTTACATAACACGGCACCAGCGACGTGCGTTGGCATCTGCCTGTACGCGGGCACGCGCGCGAGAAGTGACAGCGCCAGCGAAATTGGTGAGTAGCGATTAAATCGGGGTCAATGTGTTGGTCGCCGGGAGCTGACGCGGGGAGAGCGAGCACCGTGTCGGTGAAATTGCTAAAAAAAAAACCAGTTTGTTTGTCAGGCTATGATTGGACGAGGGGAGGGAAGAGTCGGGCGATGATGAAATCCTGCTAAAGTTTGCAGGGTTTCTAGTAATACGGCCGCTGATCGATGCGGACTTAAACAGAAGACCTGCGGGACAATCTACGGACGAAGTTTAAAGACTGAGCTTCGACGTTATCGACTTTTTCTGCTTGTCGTGCTTTGTGAGGATGTTGCGCTTGGCTGGGTGTCGATTAGGTGTGAGTTTGCTGTACAGATTATATTCCGAATTTGGGGGAAAACTAAGCCCGTCTGGATATTTAGGTTACGTCTCAAAACGATGGTCGGTTAGGCCTGAAAACAGGGTTGCCAGATCTCCGGCATTCAGCCGGAGTCCCAGGTTTTAAACCGTTGTCTCAGGCCTCAGGCAGGCACAATAAAAATCTCCGGCAGAATAGAGAGTATGTTGCAGCATACCATCTATCGGAATTAGCGCTTTTTTATTTAATATAGTGCAACGAATTCTCTCTATTTCTGTCAGTTCGGCCAATATCGAAAGAATCTTTTCTCTTGTGTATCAGACCTGGACAGATAACAGGAACAGAATGAATGTTGATTTAGTGAAAGCAGAGAACATATAATAAAATCCAATTTGAAATATAATTGTCAAACATTTTTTTAACGCATTTAAAAAAATAAAAAACTATTAAAATCTGTCATGAATTCGAATAAATATTCATAATACTTTTATTACTATTATTATGATTACTCCTTTATAATAAGTCATTATTATAATCAATTTTACATGCCTGTTTTTCTATTGGCCCTTATTTGCTCTCCCCCCCCCCCCCCCACTCCATCCCTCCATACTCCGCGAAATTTAAATCTCCGGCAAATGATCAGGCCTGATCTGGCAACCCTGCCTGAAAAGTAGATCTGAATTTTGGGACACGTTAATCAGGGGCTGGATTTGTGTCTCGCCGCGGTAGTCACTGTTTAAGTTTCTACTGCGTAAATCATGTCTTCGGAGGACTTGGGTCGTATCTGCGTTAAGTGTGGGCGTAACAGCTGCAATCTAAACAACTGCAGTGCAATATCCTGGAGTTGTTAACCTACCCCAGATGTGAAGGCACTTAGTCGACGGCTGGCCTAGCTACTAGAAAAACATCTGAATTTTCGTTACGGAAAATAATTAATGAGTGCATCCGTCATGCAGAACGACTTAAAAAACCCTGCTCACCCGACATCTACTTAATTAAAAAATTCACGTACATAAAAATATAGTACAATTTTGAAGATTCGACGAGGTAAATGAAACCCTATGAGGTCAGTTAAGTCAAGCATCTTCGATAATTTGTTGAACTCGAACTGTATTAGTACAGAAAGCAGTACTCCGAAGTAGGCGAAAGACCCCACCTTGAACCATCGATCAGCGCCACGATCGTAACTCAAAATTGACCGCTTGGGAAGCGTAAACCCGATCAGCGTCCCCATTAAGCGTACGATATTCTTACCGGCCCAGCCACAGTGTCGCCAATACACCGCCGACTCGGAACAAAGAATATAGTTTCCGCGCAGAACGGGGTAACAGCCATCGCGGTGCTCCTCCCCCCCCCCCCCTCCCGCAGTAGTTTCCCCGTCGGTTTACTACTCCGTTTGCGAGTAAACAGAGTCGTTCGACGAATCGCGAGGGAGCTAGATCCAGCGAGAAAGGAAGACGCACACCGGTGTGCATTCGGTGTACGGAGAAAGGGGTACCAACCGTGCGTGTATGTGTGTCCCCCCCCCCCCTCCCCCACCCACCCGCGCAACGGCCTCTTGATCCGCGGATAAAAATGATGTGTATCGGGACGAGAATAGAAGCATTGGCTCAACGCACCGTTTGCGAATCGGCGACATTGCACAATTGACGTTCGAGGAGAACGCCCAGGCAACGTCGCCGCTGGTCCGTCTTCCCTGGTGTTCGCCTGTAACCGAGCGCCTTCGCGGAACGACGCGGGAAGACGATGCATCGGTGACAACCACTGCCATTGCCCTTGCACTTCTAACAATCCCCCGTGCGCGTCGATCAAGCGCGCGCGGCGGTTACCAAGCGCTCTCCACGGCACACTGCATTGTTTCGATCGAATTCCCCACTACTACACGCGGCGTAATCTCTCTCTCTCTCTCTCTCTCTCTCTCTCTCTCTCTCTCTCTCTCTCTCTCTCTCTCTCTCTCTCTCTTCTCTCTCTCACTCTCTCTCACTCTCTCTCACTCACTCTCTCTCTCTCACTCTCTCTCTCACTCACTCTCTCACTCACTCTCTCACTCTCTCACTCACTCACTCACTCACTCACTCTCTCACTCACTCACTCACTCTCTCACTCACTCTCTCTCTCTCTCTCTCTCTCTCTCTCTCTCTCTCTCTCTCGCATCTTTCTCTCCTACTGAGCATCCTTCGGGCTCTATCGCATCGACGCGCACGAGAACACAACGCACACACACACACACACATCCATCCCATGTGTGGGCTCTAAGTTCGCACTTCGATGCTGAACCCGGCGCGTTACAAGGCCGCTAAGCAGCGAGGTGGGTGTCTTTCTTTTCCTCCCAAGTGTCACTCTTTCACAGACGCGTCACGAGAAAAGCTCCGGTTGCGGGGGACCCTCCTCCGGGTCCAGGCTCGCGTGAACATCGTCCGCCGCGGTCCGAAGGAACATTACGTGCAGTGCGTGGCCTCTGTTTGTTTTTGTTAGCAACTTGGGCGCTCAAGGTTACCCCGATGGCCATTGGAAAGCTCGGAAGGGGCCAAGCGATGCCAACGAACGGGACAACACCCGGAGTTTCCCTAGATGGTCACCCATCTAAGCACCCGACCGCCCCGTGGGACATTGCCTTTATTAACATCGACGATCGAGGGGACCCCGACGCTATCTGCGTGCCACAGCGGTCGGGCGCTCGGTGGCACCACGAAAAAGCCAAGTCGCCCCGGTGCCACACGCGCGAGAGAGCCGCCTGTGACAACGACCTTGATTTCGAATTCGCGCTCGCTCTCTTTCTCTGGCCGCGGTGAAGGACAAGGAACGAGTGGGCAGTTTCTAGTAGTTTTCCTTCGGTGCACCACTGCAGCTAAACTAGCGAAACCCACACAGAGACTGCACCCCGGACTGGCGGGGCCATTCACGCACACGCTCACGCACAGGGATAGACGGCTGCTCTCGCAGTCGTACTTCTGCCAGGCGATTTAATCGTCCCGCGGGTACCCTGCGATCTCCGCTATCCCCAGTCCTGTCTCCTCGCACGCTCCTTCGTCCCGTTTTCTCTGCCTCGGTCTCGCTCTCTAGCCCAGCAACCTTTTGCTCCGCTTGCCTCCAGCCGCGGCTGTGTGCGCTCGGTAAACCGCATACCGGCCAGGTAGAACGGGCAACGGGACCCAAAACGTAGCGCGGAGGTGTGCGTCGAGCGGCGGCCGATGTTTTATCTCGGCTGATAAGCGACGATTGTCGGTGGTGTGGTTCTGGATGCGAGCGCGATGCAACACGGGGGTATCGTTGACCCCCCTCGCAACACGGCGGAAGAAACAGAGAAGCGGTGTACGCGAACGGGGCACGAGAGAGAGAGAGAGAGAGAGAGAGAGAGAGAGAGAGAGAGAGAGAGAGAGAGAGAGACCGGGTTTGTGTGTGTGCGCGCGTGAGTCTGTTTGTGTATGTTGATGAGCGTGTGACAGAAAGAACAGACAGAGGAGGAAGAATCGTAATGAAGAAAAAGGATCCACTCGCCTGAACAGTGTTGCGTTTGAGGAGCCGTGGTAGCAACTGCCCGCAGTAATAGTCGTCAGCTGATTTCGACTGGCTGGCTGGGCAGTCCAGCCGTTGTCGTGGGGCGGGGAGCGGCGGCGCGGGACTATTGGTGGGGGAACCGAGCCGCGTGGAGGGCTTTTAAAGCGATAATCAGGGCCGTGCCGTCGGGTGGCCCCGGGGTGCCCCATCTTGCATCGATCACCTCGGGCGCGCGGTGGCTCCGGCTACAAATCGTCCGTCACTTTGGCCTTCTATTTTTGCTCGTAAAACGCGATGTATAGGCGCGATACTTTTGCAATCAATGGAGGAACGTTTCAGCTCTGTTGGATCGCGGTAGGTAAGAGGAGATTTTGTGGAATATCGACGGAAGATTCTGGGAAACGTGGGTTGCGCGAAAGGTGGGGAATTGGCTGGCTGCGAAGCCCGAAGATTTTGTGGATTAGAGTATCTATAATCGGCTATGTTAGACGTCCGTGGTGATCGTTATCGCGGCAGCATTTCGTTTTTAGTAAAATGGAAGGTCGAAGGTTAACGCGGGCGATAGTATGCAGCAGGCTTGACGAGCAACCGAGTACTATTTAATATTGGCGGCTTAGGGGTGTGCGACAGCATCGAGACTCGGTGTTTCGTCGACTTTGAACATTTCCTCGTCATTCTGAGGACGGATACGAAACGAAGTGCAGTTAGTTGCAGGAAATTACTGTACACGCAACTGCTCAGGAGCGAGCGAAACTCTTCCTGAATCACCAGTTTTAATTGTTGAAGAAAATTGCCATAAATTAGAAGTGCGAATATGCTGACATCACAATGTAAACAGGGAGCGACTGAACGAGGAATTGTTTACGGAATGACTAAGAATATCCTCCAGTGTAAAATGGTGGACGATATCCCATCGATCATTAATTGGCTTTCGAATAAATACAGATGAACACTGCGATGCGAGCATTGGCTGCCTTACAAATCTACCACCGTTATCTGGGGAATTCCCTGATCCTCACTGATACAAGAAATCCTGAGCGCACATCGTCATTACCCTGCGCTCAATTGCTTTCTCATTTACAGCGAATCCTTCATCACCCACCCTTTAATATCTCTTTTCACGTTGCTCCACATACGGGATCACCGAGGGAATTCCCTTTTTGGAACCCCCTCGGTAATTGCAAACACAAAAAAAAAATGCGGGAGGCGGGTTGGACGTTCCGCGAAATCGCTGCAAATGCAGGAAGCGGAAAATCGATGTGGTGCTCCGGTGTCTTGGAGCGGGCGGTACGAGGCTCTGCGGTATAAAATATGCAGCGTGATAATGTGCCACTCGACCGTTATTTATATTACGCGACAGGGGTGCACCAATAACTAGCATGACCGAAGGAAATCGCGACGGTCTTCGGCGGCCTGCACGGTTGCACGTTTGCCCGAGCCCCAACCGTTCTCGCTGAATCGCCTGCATTATTATTTCGTGTGATTTTTATTTTTACGCCCGACCTTCGGTTCGGTCGCCCACGGCTCGCAGCGCGGTGGAACGGCAGCTCTGGTGGCGTCATCGGGCGTAACGGCGAGATTTCGCAATTTAACAAAGCGCTATTATTTTTACGAGCGTGTGTATATAAAGCTGATCGCGTCGCGATCGAGAGAGGGCAAGGGAGGCGGCCAGGGGCCCCGGGGCACGTTGCTTCGGCGGTGAGCAGGAATCGCGGGTGGGGGGACGCTCAGCTGGGCGAACAGCTGCTGGTGGCTGTTAATGCTGGGACACATGGAAAACTTCCTTTTTGCCTGCACCCATTAAGTGTCCGTTATTTCGTGAAACGCCGCGCCGTTCCAGTGGCCGCCGAGTATCCCCAGCGCGGAGCACAAAGGATCCGTCGGCCAGGGATAGGCCTGCTAATTATCCCTCGCTGTTAGAACGCCTCGATAGAAAGTAGTTTCGTTCGGCTCGCAGCGACATCGGTGCCCCGTGGTGGCAAGATGGCATCATCGGCTTTAATCACGTCTTGAACGGATCTTTAAACGTCTTTGAAACGGCTTTAACGACATCTTGAAGGAGTCTTTTAAACATCTGTGAAACGGCTTTAAAAAAGTCTTGAAGACGTCCATTAAACGTCTTTGAAATGGCTTTAATCACGTCTTGAACGGATCTTTAAACGTCTTTGGAACGGCTTTAATTCTTCGTCTTTGAGACGACGTTAAAGACGCCTTGAAGACGGACTATTTTGTAACAACCAGTGTTCACGGGAAATTCCCTGCGTGGTAGGATACTCGCATCGTAGGGAGGAGGAACGCATGCGCGCGATGACGCGGTGACAGTTAAACCAATGAACGCCAAGACGGGACACGCCGTTTCGATTCCCATCGTTTCCCATCTTGGCGTTGATTGGTTTAACTGTCACCGCGTCATCGCGCGCATGCGTTCCTCCTGCCTACGATGCGAGTACCCAGATAGCACACCTCGTCTTAGAGACGTCTAGTTTAGGTCTATTTTAGGTCTGAACGTCTTGATTTGTAACAAGACGTCTTTAAGACGTCTTTAAGACGCCTTTTGGACGTCTTTAAGACTTTACCAGACGTTGTGCTATCTGGGTATCCTACTACGCAGGGAATTTCCCGTGAACACTGGTAACAACAGCCGTGCTGAAGAGCAAACCCAGGCCTAGCTGCGACATTCAAGACGTCTAACAGACGACGGGAACGTCTGCCGCAGACGTCCGACAGATGTCGCTCAGACGTATCTGTGCTATCTGGGATATGTAGCAGTGTCTCTCAGCGTGAAGACAGCACTGCGAGGGGAGTCACTGAACCCTATCCCAGAGACGGTTTACAAAAATAATGAAACTGCAGCATTGTCTTTGGGAATCGGTGGTAGTTGGCCACGTGTTCTGTAGGTAATGATGCACCATGGGGGCCAGGTATCCAGTGGACGGTTCGACGGCGAGTCCTGTTAAATCCCTCTGCAATGGGAGCGTTGTTTATGAATGAGATTGAAGTGGCTGGGAAGGATACGTGAAACTGTCGGCTTTGGAAATGTGTGGCCATGTTCGATGAGGGGAAGTTGGGGCTTAGGTGTGTGTGCGTGTGGGAGGTTTTTGCAGCCGATGAAGGGAGGATTGGAATACCACTGTCGAACAGTGGGATAGTGGCAGTGCGGCCAGCGGCCCAGCCACGCCTGCGCGAGGCAGCCCTGTCAATACTGTTTAGGAGATCCCTCCATTTCCCTGTTGGATTGATGCGAGTCAATGCACGGCAGTAACCAAGCGTACCATGGGAAACTTTTTGTTTCCTGCGACCCAGTATCACGTACTCCACTTTTGGCATTGATTTGCGGAAAGAAACTCTTGCACGGCCCAATAATAAATCAGCACGGAAATTGGACTTCCTCGTGCAACGAGGGATTTCGTTAGCAATACCACGCGAGATGTGAAGATCCGTTCGGTATCGAGGAACATTGCGTACCACGCGCTGCTATACCATTTATGGTCGATGGATACTTTGGGAATGTAGGCTTAATGGATTTTTAATGGCTCGATACGCAGTGCGAGTTGAAAGAGATAATCGACTGGCAGGAAAACATGGAAACAGAGTGGGCGATAAAAATATTCCGTATGAAGAGACTCTTTTCCGAATTGTTGCAAATAATTACGCTATGGCACAATTCGATACTGCTGTCAATTTTCCCTTAATTGAAGAAATGCCAAACCTTTTGACATCGCTGTTCCGCGGGAATTGAAAAAAGTTTGGAATTTTCTTTACATTTGAAATAAATAATTTCATCGTATTAATGTACCATTTTCTCCCCAATCGTACTACGATTTTCCTATTTCTCGTGAACAAGTCATTTGCTTACGTACGTATTGTTTAATTCTATTGCAAACACGCTACGGAAGTGTATTGCGTATATTTGTCAACAATAAACGCGAGGTCCGAAACTGTATTTTCTGTTGGCATGCTCTCAGCATCACGAGTTCAGCGTCAACAATTGGCACATGCCGTGGAAAACGTGGAATCATTCATGCCAAGTCGCGATTTCTGCATGCACGAATGACATCACAATATTCGTGTACAGTCTGCACGAAAATAATTCTATTATTTTGGGGACAGATGCGCAAATATAAACAGAACCCTGCTGACCAAAAGTACGTCATTTTGTAAGATACCTACCCACTCCTAAACTATGCGTGACTCATTTCTGAAAACATTTCTCACTTTTCCAACTTCCTCCGTACCCACAACGACTATTTCACCACATGAAATCATCTACCCTTGTGTCCCCTCCCCTCTCTCGTCTTCTGTCCATAAAATCTTTCAAACATTATATTATTCTCTCGGCTCAATTTTTCTAATATTTTCAATACAATTTAAACTCAACATATTACTGGCACGATTAAAATTCCTTCCATTTTTAACCAACTTCAAAAAGGAGAAGGTTATAGATTCGACCCGTATGTTTTTTTTTTTATGTTTTTTCCCTCATAACTCCTTAACATTTGGACCGATTTTGATGATCTTTTTTTTATTCGAAAGGGGGCGATGCCCCGGTGGTCCCACCATACACTGCATCAACATTGGCCCAATATTTTGCCAGTTATGGTTAATAATAAAGACTATTGTCACCTAATTATTATTATTTTATGCACGTACGCGCCTATCACCTCAGCATGTTGTGTCAATATATATATATATAAAACTAATAAGTTAAAAATAAAAAATTTTTAAAAAATATTAAAACCACCTTCAAAAAAAAAAATAAAATAGCACTAAAAAGTAAAAAATAATTTTTTCCCTTATTTAATCTACGACTCTCATATTTTTTAAGTCGGTGCCTCATCATTTGCACTGTGTAAATCTGGCGCCGCGCCGGTTTAAATAATATGAGAGTCGTAGATTAAATAAGGGAACAAATTATTTTTTACTTTTTAGTGCAATTTTATTTTTTTAATCTATTCTACATCTTAAATTCGATCGATTGCAATTAAAATGCAGCTTTTGCCTACACTGCAGAACTATTATACTTGGTGTAATGAATATTTCTTAACCGAAGTACTGCATTCTCCCGATGTGTCTATTACATATTCAAATATATCGACGATTGAAAATTATATACTCTTCATGCTGACTAAGGAACTTTGAAGTCATTTCCTTCTTGACTTACAAATAGCGATGATTTATTAATTTTTTTTGGGACGATCAACTGGGGCGATAAAGAAACTCCTCGGTAGAAAGTTTCGCTGATCATTCTCTAATGGCACGTGAACGGTAATTTTGAGCCTGTCGCGCGTCCATAAAAATCGATGAAATTTTGGTGGCTACAGTATCTTACCATATAAAGCAGAAAGCTTCTATATGTTTATGTTTGTCTGTCGCCTAAAAACTTCCGAACGATAAACTCCGAGATCACGAAATGTGTCTCAGCTTATTATGCCTAACCAATCCAGATGAATGTGACCATTTTCACAAAAAAAAATAAAAAAAATTTTTATACTATAAAATCAGAATCTAAATTTTGGACGAAGCCGAGTAGTAAAGCTACTTAGTTTGGTATAAAATCGACTGTGGTGGTAGTCAAATGTCCGTATTCTTGCTGCTGAATGCGTGAACACCAAAGACAAATTTTACGCAAATAGATTTATATCTATCAATTTCTGTAAAAAAAAAAATCGAGATACTGTACCGCCGATTTCGGGGTCATGGTAGAACTTTTGTATAAAAATATTCTAGGGTCGCGGCTTGTAGTTCCGTAGCAATAAATTCAATTTGGGGTCCGTGAGTTGCTACCCCACCATTAGGAGCCTATTCATGCACTGTGTAGGACAGGTTCCCTGAAACCGGTTGCGTGCATTTCCGCCCCACCATACAATTAATTTCTTCTGCCGTTACGTTCGAATTCCCGATTATCGCCGATCATCGCAACGACAAAGAACGTTCGATTAATAAAAACGAGGGGCAGTTAATGGTGTATAAGCGCAGCGTGTATTTGCAAACATGTATTTACGAGACGCCGGTATAAAATATATTCCAAACTCGCTATGTTTCGACGCTCTTCCGTAATTCTTCTATTCTCGTCATAAATCGAGTAACTTTCTCTTGATCGACAGCGTTCCGCCACAACCCGTCCACTTTAAAGTGGGATCCAACGATCACTGCATCCGCGGATATGTAATCCTCCATGTTCTCTATCGTCACACCGGAGCCAACGATCACAGGCCCCTCGGCAACGTTCTTAACTTCTGCGCAATATAATGTTCTCCAGTAACTCGCAGCAGAGAGTCCTACCGTTAACGCGATTAATTCCAAAATGTTACTCGTCCCTGGGATAAAATTACCTGCAAGCTCTTCCTCATCAACAGGCTCGCCCGTAGCAGTCCCCGTCACTACCACTCCATCGGCTAAGAAAAACTCTGCCGCCTTGGCTGTTTCTGATAAGCTAACGTCGTAAGTGATCGCGTGCGAACTAGGGAGGGATAAAACAGAGTTCTTAGATCGAAGTATCTTCCCCGTTCCAGCAAGAACAAGTCACCTGTGTTTCTTCTTGACGTCGGCGAGAACCAGAACGTTATCAGCGTCGATACGTTTCCTGTAGCGCAGCAAAGGACCGGCGCAAGCGTCCGTGAAGCCCTCGTCGGCGATATGAGAGAAGACGAATCCCTCGGCCCTGATAAATTGGAAATTGGAAGCTTGCGCCACGGCCATCGCTTCTCTGTTACATCCCGCTAAAATCTGTTTTTATTTTTCTTAACGAAAGCGCTCGGCGACTGGTTGGACGGCTTCGGGCAGTATTCCCTGGTCTGTACCTGGACGCCGCACGGGACTTTTGGATGGAATTTCCTTCTGACGTGACCGCAGATTCTGGTCATCATAGATATCGTTTCAGGGGATATGTCTTTGGATCGCACGTATGGAATATCGTTCATGTTCTCCACTAGGATACCGTCCTGAGGGTGAAGCAGAAGAGGAGTATTACAGAATTTTTGAGTCCGATGGTAGTCCGCAAACAGGGTTGCCAGATCATCGGCATTCGGCCGGAGTCTGGCACCGCACTGCTGCAGCAATGGCATGAAGAAATAAAAAAAAACTGTTAAAATCTGTAGCAAACTCTAATAAATATTCGTAATACTGTTTTTATTATTATTATTATTATTATTATTACTCCTTTATAATTTTAGATGCCTGCTTTTTTTATTGGCAATTTTTTTCTCCTTTCCGGCAGAAGATCAGGCCTGATCTGGCAACGCTGTCTGTAAAGCTTGTAACGAAACTCACAACTTTACAGTGTTTATAAATTTTAGCATCCCTAACTGCATCCTCTATGACTTTCACTGTACTACCGGCGTACAAAGGTGTTCCTAAAATATACCGATTTCAGTAACTCAGAACATTCTAGAAGGGGACAGGATTCAATAAGTGAAATGGACTTGTCCACTTTAAAGAGTGTCTTTTATAAATAGCATGGCCTGTCGATGTGCTGTTAGTTCGTTGATTAAAAATGTGAAAAATATGCTGTTTTCAGCGAATCTGTTATTTACGGCGGACATATTCTTTTGTGCGAACAGGAGAGATAAACGTTATATTATTGGCACTTCAAGACCAATAACGATAATAGCGGCGTTTAAATAACTTATTGATGCGGCACGTTTAACAGAAGAGGCTCTCATCGGGTCGCGGAGAATTTTTCGATATTCTCCGCGCATTAGTAACGGAAAACTGGCATTGCACTTTCTTGGGAGCGATATTTGGTGCGGGGTTTGTCACGCCAAGCCGAACTTAACAGTGGTTTTGTACCAGGCAATGCACCCACGTGCACCATCCCAATCACGGCGCACTTTTTGTCACGGAAGAGCCTGCGGAAACGCATCATTTTGTCGAGATAAGTTTCTGCAAGGCGAATTGCAGTCGCGTTTAAAAATCACAAATTTGCATGGAAGCGTTCGTTCGAAATACACTTGCGCATTTGAGTTCGCGATAATTGTACTGTGTGTTTGTTCTGCAGAACTCCGATTCAGCAATCAGCTGTTTCGTATGGACTAGATTGTCGCCTCTTATTTTGGGAACGGAGGTTGGAAAGAGAAAGAGGCAAAGAATCTGGCAGACGGCAGATTTGTAAGAAAATTGGGTGAAAATTTGGTTTCCAATAAAAGCCGCTAAATTATTACATATTTATTCATACAGTTTGCGTACAGATTTTATTTTATAATTCCTCTTTGCCTACATTAGGTTAGGCCAGATAACAGCTATTCGCTTCTACACGGATTATGTAATTTAAAGTAATTGACGACGAGAGTGAGGGAAAAGGGAGTTCATTCAGAAATCTTCTTTTATTTTGTTATACTTGTTTAACTATACAGCAGTGTTTATGAAATAAGTTAAATTTCTGTGGTCAGATGTGCGTAGTATACAGTAACTTCCGGTGATAGTAAGTTGGGGAGGAAATGTACCATCGATAGATAAGAATTTTAATAATTGGCTGCTTCATTAGAGGTATCTCAACTGTCAGCAATAAACTGACTTCGGCATGATAACAACTGGCTATTTTTAAATATTTATTGCAAATGGTTGCTTAGCGGGCAACTTAAAATATTCCGTAAACCTACCATGGCGCCATCTGAAACAGCGTTATGCGTTTCAAACGTAAGATATACATTACAAGTGCATTCTTCGCTTGGAAAATAAAGTTCTAATGCTTCCTCCTTTAGTAATAGAGAAGTGTATTTAATACTTAGTTGTCCAAATAAGTGTTTTTGCGTACCTTCAATAAAGATATTGTAATCATCCATTTTGCACGGTTTAAATTTAATTAGTGGAGTCAAAAATTAAGGCAACTATATAGTACTTTTTGGGGCGAAGCGAAAAAGTCACAAGATACTGGACAAAATAATAGTATTACCTTGGAAAATAAATTGCAGAGTGCTATTAGATATTCACAACCGTATCTACGGCAATAAGTAATGGCGGCTTCCACTTTTCACCGATAGGGGCGACACTATCTGGACGAAGACTTGGAGTTTAAAAAGTTCTTCGTTAGATTACGAGTTTTATCAGGGTGATGTAGTGATATCCAGAGGAATGACGTAACGTCATGGATAATTCAGAAAAATAATGAATCTATTAAATGTATATTTACAGTCACTTTTATTTTTACCTATCTGTGATTACGAATTTAATTCCTATGCAACATGAATTGATTCGTGAAAGCTTGTTTGAAGAATTTAATAAGAGTATCTTTACATGTAATAAATATTATTATGTACAAAGATTTTTCATACATCAAAAGTATTTTTCTTGAAATTGGTTATTTCGAGAAGGTAAAGGTTTTCTTTTTGTTTTAGCGTTACTTGTATATGTAAGATTTTTTTCGTCGTCAGTTAGTTTTATTTTTTTTTCCTCAAGAATAATGGCCCTCCACTTTATGAGAAAGTAGAATAGCTCAATTCCCGCGTGAATAATCTCGTTTTTTACTACCCATTCTGATGTTATAGCATATTCATTGCGGTACTAATCCATCAATTTTGCAACGAATGTCTTTGCCACTACTTAAACTGATGAACATCCCTTCAGTTTCTGACTAAATTTTCGATTATCTGACAATCACTAATTTTCTCTTTGTCAGTGAATGTACCTGAATCGTACGTTTAATTTATTGGATATTGTGTCGCACTTTTTTTACATTGAAAATGTTTCTAACTGAATAAATCAATTTAAATCATTTATCTTTGCGTCACACTGTAAAGCACTCAAAGAGTATTTGCATTAGGGTATAACTTCGATCTTAAGCTACTAATGTATAGTTTAAAATTCGAAGTTTTAAACAAGAACCTTTCAAAGCATAAGTTAATAATAAAAGTTTATAAAGCAAGTGCTCAGCTTCAAATTTCAAAGCCACTTTATGGCCACATTAATATTGACTACATTACCAATAAACTACCAAACTATAAATCCTCTAATTAATTGAAATTCCTCTTCCCAAAATTTTGATCACTAAAATATATTCCAATTAATGAAACCTGCTCGTTAGGCAACCCGGGAATTCAGAAAATTATGCAACTTTGGGTGCAAATAGAGTAGTTCATGCGTAAGACAAACCAATTTTTTGTTTTAGAGGGTGAAATCATCCCTTAAAAGAAACGCAGAATTTTCTCTTTCGTAGAATATCTCGAGAACGGTGAGAAATATCGAAAAGAAGTTTAAACAAAAGTTACACCTTTTTTTATATCTACAAAACTGCGTAAAATAATCCTCGAATTAAGGATTGGTGGTGGTGGATGTAATTTAAAAAGTATGGATTACTCGATAATTATTGTACGCAGGTTTGTAGATACAAAAAAAAAATGCAACTTTTGTTTAAACTTCTTTTCGATATTTCTCACCGTTCTCGAGATATTCTACGAAAGAGAAAATTCTGCGTTTCTTTTAAGGGATGATTTCACCCTCTAAAACAAAAAATTGGTTTGTCTTACGCATGAACTACTCTACTTGCACCCAAAGTTGCATAATTTTCTGAATTCCCAGGTTGCCTAACTTCCCTTGTTAGTATTGCCAGCGCAATTCCACTATTTCAATTTTAGTACACCAAATATCGAGTCAGGTCGAATTTTTCTGCATCAAGTATTACCCCCAATTCTCAGCACATACATATTCCATTGAATAGCGCAATCTTGAAGGGCCATACGCCACGCGTACCTCGCTTCCATTTTCCATCTCCAATTTCGTCCAGCTCCATTTTCGCCTCCCAAACCATCCCACGCCATACCGCATTACATTCCGATCTATATATCTCTTTTCATTCACCTGTTAAACCGAGCCACTCGAAAAGGGTTGTGCACCAACCCCGTGGAATTCATTTTGACATGCGTTCCGCGTCCCCTACGAGTTCCCAAGCGGCACGCGCGCGTTTCTTCCGTCAGTGTCGCTCAGTCCTTCAGACGAGAGTGTTCCGTGGAGGTTCTGCGCCCAGAATCCCTTCACCCGACCCCGTGACACCTGTTCGTGCTCGTCGCGTCTCAACAAAAAATCCGTTACACCAAAACCCAACAGATCCACACCCAAGCGACCATTTTCCCAAAAACAGTCGCATTCCGGGATCATCCTAAAAAGTTCGACATCTTCGATCGGTGAGCATCGACGTCGTCATTTCTCGATCACTGAACACTTGCGGTCTAAAATTGCCTACCATGTCAGGCAAATCAGCGGATCCATGTGAGAAATTGTGTCTTCATTGGGTGACCGTTTGTGTGCCGCTCGCGGGCTAGTGTCGATCAACAAGTAGCTGGTGTATATAGGAGGCAGCGGTTAGGGCCTCGCACATAGTGTACTGTTTAGCGTCATTGAAGTGTCGTGAAGCGGTGTAGGACTAGTGTACCTGTTCTCCATGTGGTGCGGAGTGACGGGAGCGTAATTACTCGTCAGCCAGGGCGAACAGTTGGATGTCTTCTTCCGTGAGTGATGCCCGGATGGTAGCGCGGGCGAATAACTGGCACTGACAATCGCGGGATGTCGATAATCGTACGTTCCCGTGGTTGCGTAATCGACGTCGAGGCTCGACGCAGCCCTTCGTCGCCGAGGATCGAACCGGATAATCCAATCAACTGATCCTACGCCTTGGGGTACTCTACTGGAGCCTAAATCTAATAGATTCCACCTTCAAGCTACCTGTAGCTTCCGAGCTGAGTGCAGAATTCAAAGGAGCAGCTGTGATCCTCCGCATACTCCTCATCTCCTAGATGATCCTTCATCTATACTCTTTGAAACACAGACTACTGCCAGTGAATAGAAACGGACGTCCGTTTCGTGGCGGGAGGTCGAAGAGTAGTGCAAGCTTCTAAGAACGCTGGATACCCAGTGAACCCGTTGTTAACGTTTCCTAGAGCTTTGTTCTTCCACTTTAATCCCTGTTTCTTGTAGCGCAATTACTGGGGCACGTAATTGGAGTGCAAAGATGAATGCCCCTTTAGGACCACAGCACAGTGGACGTTGCTTTTGTGATTGGAGGTCAGACAACGAGTAGCCTGGTCCTCAAAGACAGCTAAGAACCCAGGGAATCGCCTGGCTACCTGTAGCTGCTTTGTTCTTGTGTGTCGAGTCAAGGGCCTGCAAGGACTGCACTCGAAGGAACACGGGCTTAGAATTGGTTGCCGGGGCAAGCTATTCTCCCAGAAAATCCTGTTAGCCGTAGTGGAGCGGTCCAAGGAGTTTGAGATGCAGGGGGAAGGAAGATTGAAGGCGCTCGAGGGAGGATGTAGCATGGATTGCGGGAAAACATGAGCCGATGGCAGTCGTGCGGAATCAATGGTCCCAGTCGAAAGTTCGCGCTACCTTTTGGCGGATGATGAGGCTTAGGCACGGCTCAGGCGAGTAGCTCGCGACGAGGACGGCGCTGTAGCTCCTTCACTGGGTGACCCTGGTGCCGTGGACGCTTGGAGGAACATTTACACCCTGACAGTGACGTCTATGCACATTTGCACGCGGATCTTCGCGTGGGTATGGGACTTCTTCATCGGTAGCGTCACGATGCAGCGTGTGAGTAGCTTCGTCTTAAGCATAGTGTTTGCCTGAAGCTTCTAGTAGCAGGGCCGACGTGAGGCGGGTTAAGTGCGTTCTCCGGAACTTGGCCCGGGCTTTAAAAGGTCCCCTGGTCCACGAAAAGCCCTATGTATAGATATTTATTATTTAAAATTTAGAGGTACACATAAATGGGTTTCTTGGCTCCATACAATTCTGGAGCCTGGCTCCGCATAAGTTCACTTCGGCCCTGTCTAGTGGAACAGGGTTTCGCCAGATGGTCACCTAATCTTGGCTGTTTGACGCCATGAGACTCTCTTCGCTGGAAATTGGAGGAAGTAGCTTGACCTTAGGAGTAGCTTTCCTGTTAGGGTGTGGATCGATTCAAGAATGGTTCGAGTTTTTATTTTGGGCTTCCCTTCGGTTTTAACGTTGGATGGTTGAGGTGTCTCTGATGGGCAAGATGTCGAGAGGCCCAAAGAACCCATCCCACCCAGAAGGATGTAGAAACTAAAATGAATTTTTAAAAATATTATTCGATGAACAGTGCATGAGTAACTGTTTTCCTCCACGCCTTGTTCTCATTGTGTCCATAACGTTAAGGTACACGATAACGTTCCACGTTCATGGCAGCATTTACGGGCTCGCAACATGGGCGTTCGAAAACCGATGATGGCCTCTAAAATTAATTGTGCTCGTTAAAACTTTCGTTGCCAGCGTGAGCAGCCCCTGTTTAGCAGGAAATTGTTGCCTCCGACTTGCAGGAGTTGCGATCAATGCAGCAGTCTTACTTTCGCGAGGGCCTATTTTTAAACAAAAAAAAAAGAAACGATGGTCGAAGAGGGAATGGCGCGTCGCTTGTTTTATTGAGGAGCAGGCAAAGTAAACGGCCGATCGATCGATTCCTCGCTCGTTTTTTCTTATTCCACGCCAGTCAGCTGGCCTGCTTTATACATTTCGTGCCGCGTCGTATCATTTCGTTCAAACTTTTCTACCCCTTCGGCGGCGGCAACTTCATGAACAATCTGTTGCTCGCGCGTTTACACGCAGGAGTTGGAATAACGTCGAATCTAATCGGGTTTGTTTCGTTTGACCGAGCTCTACGCGAGTTTTGCAACGCGTATCGCTCGCGTTTCACCGCGAATACCTTGGGAATCGGGAAAATTAAAAAATGGCGGCCACCCTCTTGCGAGCGATAGGGCCCAAAATAATTAGACGGGAATTAAAGGTGGGTCATTGTTAATACAGAAATTATTCTCCACTTTTGTTTCTGCCCTACCAGATTTGTTGCTTAGGTAAAAGGGTTACAGGTCTGATATAATTATTCCATTGTGGACGGTGGGGATGGTTGGAATTAATAGTTCTAATGTGGATTTATATTTGGACAGTTTTTGTCTTTGTCGGTTTTTGGTTTTGTTGTTAGAAATGTGGGAAAATGTTTGTAGTGGTTTAAAGTGACTTTTTCGAGGAAATGTTTTTTTTTAGTAATTTGGGGTGATATTTATGAAAATTTGGGGTTGTCTGGGGAATGTGTTCATTTAAAAGAACTTAACTGTTAACCTTGCGATACGCAAAATTTAAACTCCATTTACTTACTTTCATAGCTATGTAATAAAGAGTTTTGACTCGCTGCTATCAAATAAATTAAATTAAATATTAAATGAATTTGGTTAACACAGGATACATATACTAATTGAATTTCGTTGTTTGTTAATTAAATGTTATAATCTTCAATTCTAGAGCTCGAAAATACAAAAAATTTCATATCCTTGAATAACGAATAAATAAAGGCCATAACGTTTTTTACTGCAAGTTGTATACTTTCGTCAAAAAAAATCCTAAAGGACACCTGTTTTTCAGCAATTTGATTGTTTAACACCCCCTAAAGTAACTGATATTTTAGATTTTTTATAAGGATTATTTATTAATTATTGTGGAATCTTGTCCACCTCTTCCACGATGTAATTCCTGTTAGCGGGACGTGTAACACCTATCACAGTCATGTGATTGCACAAAAAATTGAAGTTTCTTAAAGTTAGATAGTTTACGCTGGGATTGGTCCACTTTAAAGAAAAAAGAAATGAAAAATGAAAAAGTTATAGTGTTTGAAAGAAAAAGTAAGTTTTTTCCTTAGACAAATTTTTCATATTATTCTTTACATCGACGGGAAAAGTATTATAAATAAAAGCTAAAATTAAAATTTTAGGTCCAGTCCCAGCGATAATTATTTAACTTTAAGAAAATTGTCTTTTTTTTGCAATCAGATGACTTCGACAGGTGCTACCCCTGACGCCAACATCGTCGAAGAGGTTAACACGTTTCCACAATAATTATTAAATAATAAGAAGGATAGACATTAGAAAAAAAATTCTACAAGTTTAAAGATGCCTCCTTACATCCCAAAAGAGTTTAATGCAACATCAACAATAGTTTTTTTAAAACAAATTCATAAATTTCGGGGGCTTTTACACGAGAATCCCCCCTTAAAGACGAATTTAGCGATAAGGGACATGAATTGTTCAGTATCATGAACATAATTATGATTATATAATAACGGATATTGTTTCAATGCAAATGAAATAAACAGCGATGTATACCTAGGCTGTGATGTATTCCGTTGTATTTTTGTTTGAATAAACATTCAACTCCATGTTGAAATAAATATTCAAATTGGTTGTCTTCGGTATTGATTTAATTTGGTGTTTGTTCCGCGCAGATCGGGTTCGCATTGTCCGCTAAGAATTATTATCGCTGCTCTACTGCTATACTGGAGAATTAATGAAAGCTTTTGTGGGCATTGTTATTGCACGAATTATCACTGTCGAACATAATAAAAGGGAATAATTCAGCAATAAAATACCCGCACCCCAGAAATCCCCTTAAAAATACCCTCACATTAATTCACAAAAATACTCCCCCTTGGAAAAAGACATCGTTAACCGGGATTATTCTGAATAAAATCACTATTGAAAAAAAATTATTTCCCTCTCGGCACCAGAGAAGCGGTCGAATCTTTGTTATTTTTCCCTCGCATTTTCCGCATCGCAGGAGATAATTAGATTAATTATCGCAACCGGTGGACCATCCTGCTACAGCGATGCATCGTCTTCAAAACGGGTTTCAAATTATCGCACGATTTACAGCTTCGCACGCGCACAGTTCCAATTTGGCTTACTACCATTCATCTCCAGAAATTTCCTCTGAAAACTCTCCCGCCAGTTTCGCGATATAATTCCCCCCTTCCGGAATCCACCCTAGCAGTGCTTCGTACCCGCCTTCGTTCAGCTCAATAATATCAAAACCCTGGCCGTCTATTTCCAGGGGAGCTACGCGATTAGACCGACTATAATTTCCCCCGGCGAGTATAAAAATAGGATTAAAACAATCCCAAAATACATCCACCCCCGGCTTTCCCGCGTCTCCCCCATCTCCGTTCATGAATAACTCACGGCTGATCTCGAAACGTCCCCTAACGACAATACAAGGATCAGCGACTGGCAGGACCAGCGAATGCCCAGTTTCGGGGTATCGAACTTCCCGCCTGCGCCCGGAGCAGCCAGTCCAGCGTTCCCGTGGCCCCTGGATGGTGTTATCCCCCCGGTTCCACGTGAATGGCGGCGATGTAACTCGAGTTCACGTAGGGGCCATAAAACTGTATTACTCGGGTAGCGAGCCGCGGTTTCGTCTCATAAATTTCTATATAAATTTCAATGTACGCCGAAGATAGATCTCAATGGGTAGTTTCTGGCAAGTAACGCTGCTCCGCGTGCCACGAGGAGTAGCCTCTGGATTGCCGGATCGAAAAATGAAAAGGGGACAATCTAGTCTGAAATCATTTGAAAAGGAGGACGTTAAGAAAGAAAATGAAATTTTAGATATCAATTTTTATTATGTGAGAAAACGGTAATGTTTACATTACATATAGAATAATCTTGTAGCTACTACATATTCAGGCCCTAAGTATTTATATATACTACATTAGAGTGACCCTTATTTATACGTGTCGATTTTTTTTTTGTATTTCTTTGCTCTCATCTCCTAGAACGGTGATTTCATAAAAGTCCCTGAATAAGATTATTGCAATCGGACAACAGGAAAGGGTGCCGACCAGGCCTTAAACTTTAGGCCTTCAAATTCATCAATAGTTTGAATTTGAAGAATTTCTAAAAAATGGTAAGTCCTATCGAAATTTTGTTCAAATAATAAAAGATTATTAAAAGAGCATTCAATTTTCTACAATTACTGTATATATAATTTTTTCGTGCTTCCAACCATTTTTTAGATAATAGCGGTTGAATATAGAGAAGTCGACACTCCGCGCGGTCCACCTGTACGGTGTGACGTATTGTCTATACACGCGTAGTGCGGACCTCTCTATATTCAAACGCTATTATCTGAAGAATGGTTGGAAGCACGAAAAAATTATATATACAGTAATTGTAGAAAATTGAATGCTCTTTTAATATTATTTGAACAAAATTTCCATAGGGCTTAACATTTTTGAGAAATTCTTCAAATTCAAACCATTGATGAATTCTAAATTTTAAGGCTTGGTCGGCAGCCTTTTCTGTTGACCAATTGCTATAATATATTTGCAGGGACTATTTTTTTTATGAAATGGAACCATATTAGGGGGTGCCATCCTATTACTACTTATTTAGGGCCTGAACATGCAATAGTTACAAGATTATTCTAATGTAACGTGAACATTAATGTTTTCCTAGGAAATAAAAGCAGATATATAAATTTTGGTTTTATTTTAAAACGTTCTCCTTTTGAAACGATTTCTGACCAGATTGTTCTCCTTTTTCGTTTTTGGATCTGGTAAATGGTGATGGAATTTTGCCGGGTGAAGCCGAGGCGAGTGGATCGCTTGAGTTGTGGATAAAACAAAAAAGGTCATTTTTAGGTGATAGGACACTGCATTTCAGTCAAAATGTCCTTTTTGATACAATATAGTATCCCTACTTCTGGGTGGTTTGAGAAATCCTAATTGCATCGGGTCTCCTCCGACGGACGGATGGTCCGCGAGTAATTGGTGCAATCTTCGCGTTGCGAGGAAAAAGGCTTCCCGCGCGTTTGTGTATTTCATTCGCGATGTCAAACGACGTCGCGCTCGTGGGTCCATTTGATGACCCTGGAGGCTCTGTGCGATCGCCCGAGACCGAGGGAATTGCGCGTTTTGTGCGCAAATAATGAGTCCCTTAATCAAGATTTCAACCCGCTTTCGCGCCCCTGGTTCCACGAGGGAGAAGCAGTCGCGAAACGTCACCCCCGCCCTTGCTGTTCTCTAAGCCCGTGTAATTTTGTTTCTTACCCTCCGCTTTGTGGTCCGGTGCATTCTGGGCTGAATATTAAATTTATGGGACCATTCTACACCCTGAACAGGTCAATTTAGTAGCTCCGTTCTTGTCAGTGGTATTTCCAAAAGATACTGTTTGTTTTGGGACGTATTTTTTAAATTTTTTTAACTACTTTGCGTGGGAAATTGCGCCATGATTTTTGGAATATAATTTCCTGTTTAGTTCCGACTGAAGGAAGTAAGTGGGAAATGATAATTTTTATTAAATTGATACTGAGTTAATGCAGCCTTTTTTTTTTTTTCAGTTAAGTGGAAAGTTTGTGTAAAAGGACGGATAATTAAGATGTAAAAAATTCACGGAGGATTTGGTGATCACATTCTTCCGTTTTCGACGAGGGCTGCATTATTAAAAGTTTCTGAAATTATTTAACGCGTCGCCTCGCTGGTCCCAATTGCCGTTATGGCGAAATGCGAAAGTTTAAGCTCGCCGCTTTGTTGAAAGTTAATGGCCACCCTAAAATTTCAGAGTTAATACGGTGCGGGAGGAGTGTTTACTGTAGAGTGTGCATGCTTGAAGGCTGTCGCGTTGTTTCTGTCAAAAGGGGACCGATGATATAAATTTTAATTAAATAAATATTCGGCGAAAAGAAACCCTTGAAAAATTATACACTTCATTTTAGTTCTAAAGTATCAGATTCCCAGCTTTTCATTCCAGCCATTTTCGACGGAATGAAAATCGAAAAGAACAAACAAAAGGAACATGAAAGCAAAGAATTTTAACGAGAAGTTCCCAAAATTAAGTTCTATATCCCATTATTCTTCCAAAGATTGGTGGTGAACATATTTTTCAGCAGAAATCTGATGCTTTTCTAGAAACACTACAGTCTGTACAAAATCAGCTGGTCCCTCGGGGCCACTGCAAGGCTATCCGCACCATAGCCTGCCTAGTGATCCTCTAGGCAGTGATCGGACAAACCGCAGCCATTTTGGGACAAAACCGGAAATAACATAACCTAAACATTCATTAAATCGTCTGCTTTCCAAGCTGCTTGTTTATCTATCTCTTTCTATTCGTATTTCTGTCTCTTTCTTTCTTACAGTTTCTTTCTCTGTCTACTTCCGCTTTAGACCAAATCGCAGCAACCAATCAGCGACGATATGCGTTTGTCCGATCACTGCCTAGAGGATCACTAATAGCGAATTCGGTACCTCGCACTGATTCCGCACTGGTGCCAGAAAATGACTTGGATTGGTTGTTTCTGATAGAAACGAAGATAGCTCTATAAGAATCAACCAATCCAAGTCATTTTCCGGCACCAGTGCAGTCAGTGCGAGGTACCGAATTCGCTATAAGCCTGCCCAGCCACGCGCGCCATCTGTCGTCTTCCCGCCTAAACAACCTAAAAACCCGCCATTGTCCTTCCTAACCTCAATTTATCAAAGAAAACCCAAGGGGGCTAACTACCACTGCGGGGAGGAACCCGTTGCGGGACGGGGACGAGGTAAGGCCTCATTTTCATTGGCCGCTGCCCGGCGCAAGCGCAGTACTACCATATGTACCGTTGCCATAGCGTCCATAGCGTCTTGATTTTATATATTCTAATAATTGAAGATGCATATTTCGCGTCAATTTTCATTATATTCCAAATTCAAGTTCATAAATAATCACTTTTTAGGATTAACTTAGACATTTGCATTAATTTGTGGTTAATAGTTTTTCATAATTAGCGGTACAGAGCATGCGCAGCAATGCAACCCAACCACCTCCAGGCACCCCTGGGTTGCCCTGGGTGGGGGCCCGTCCCTCAGATAGGCTTCGCGTCCCTCCTCCATAAGCTAGCCTTACCCTCCGCCCCAATATTCCTATGTCCCTGAGAAAACCCACTTTAATCGACATTTTGAGAGTTCCGTGGATCCTGATTCAGGCGATACACGTGCACACCACTTCACGCAGCCCAGTCGGTTCGTTAGCGCGCGAACGCGACCGAAATGGCGACCACAACGAACCGATGGACCATCATGTTTGGCCAAGTTTATGGGAAAGGGCGCCGGAGATACCGTAATTAGATTGCCAACTAATGGGCAACTTCGGGTGAAAATAATTGCGCCACCGTGCACCGTGGCACGGATACGCTCGGCCACGGAACACATTGGCTCCATTACACGTGCAAGACACATTATCTGTTCCTCGAAAACATCCGCTCGGAACTGTCTCAAACGGTGACCTTAAAGGGTGTATCGATTGGGTTGCATGAAACATTGTTTACAGGAAGGTATGCATGTAAATTTAAACCACGTTCCCATCTTTAAATGGTTCCCTCTTGGTGGACCAATATTCGAAAGGAAAAGTGTGATTGGTCGTAGATTTGTATACGCTGGGCCTTGATTCTTTTTGTTGAAGATGGAGCACATCATTTCTTGCTTCTTTCTGTAGTGACTTGACTGTACCAAATAAAAATTCCCAAATAAATTTTGCCTCGATATTGCAACATATTTTTCGATGGCCCATAACAGATGCTCGAGAGAAAGAGAAATGAAAAAAAAAATAAACATTAAAAATTGTACAGTTTATTTTAAAATTACAAAATGGATTTTTAATACAAAATAATTATACCATCCGTACTTATATGTGTATATTCGTTTGTAAAAACAAAATATGTAATAAATTGGCGTTAACTTTACTTAGTCACTAAAGTGACAATTTCCTTGTCAAATTTACTTTCGCATTTTATGTCAATATAACATTTTTATGAATTTATATTTCTGCAATAATTTACTTATTGAATTTTAATCGTTTCCATATAACTTTTAATATATTATTCTGACAAGATTTAATACTAAGAAATAAATTTTTGAAGATAGAGGGGCAGAAATTTTAATAAATTATTGGGTGCAATTATTCTGCCCTAAATTTAAAAATTTACAAGGTCACTTTACATTCTTTTCAAATTTCCCGAAATACTTAAATCCAAATTTCAGATTTGAATTGTACCAAATTAAAAGTTTTCAATTTATTTTCGATGTTGGCGATTATTTTTTAAATATTCTGCTAAAACGCAAAGGAGATTTGTTTTATTTAACGAGAATCTCGTCCGATGATGTTTTCAATGTTGCTAGAAAATTCGAGGATTATGTGTAATTTTCTCGGCAGAATGTGTGGGGGAGTTCGAAAGCTTTTGAACAATAAGGCCCCTGGGAAGGCTGGCCGTGTAATAATAACTCGCAGCATCCTGTCGAACTTAATTCGCTGGAGGTCGATACGCGTTCATGATAAACTCGCGCTGGAATTTCGATTAAAGAGTTTCTGAACACCTCACGCATCTACTTTGATCACGATACTGTTAAATGTTTCAAGACACGCAAGGGTAAAAAACGACAAAAGCAAACAACCGTCTTTTTCATCGTTTTGTTTACATGTGTTCTAATTAAGTCCGAGGAACTGGACTTTTCTTTTTCGTTGCTCGTCATTGTGCTATAGTCTGAAAAATTGCAACGCCATTTCCCCTGCTGGCGTACTGCAACGCCGAATATTGAAAGGGAAAAATATTCTATCATCTCTATTTCAATTTTAAATACGAGAAACTGTGGTTGATTGTACCTTTTTCAGCAGCAGTGCATATTTTTCCAGGTTTAAAAGTTTAATAAACGTTTCTGATAGGTATATAATCAAACTTAATTCCATATTTAATAAAAATATTTTTCAGTGTTGTAATATAAATATGAAAATTAAATACGGAAATATTTAAAGCAAGATAACTCTTATTCTGTTGGACTTTTTTATTTAACTGAGATATTTCACCAAATATCGTCACATTTTTGCGAATATAAATTTTTATATTTGGAAACCTTAGCAATACTTTTCGAAAAGCGTGGAGAACTAATTATTATGTCTTTGCTTAAGGGTAGATTGAAACAGTTCAAAGGGTTATGTTGGATTCCAATTATAAGAAAATAATTGAATATTAATACAGAGATTATTTACATAACCGGTTGCATAAATATGTAAGTCTACTTAGTTATCACCTTGAGTATTTCAACGATCAAAAACCACCAATAACATTAACGAATAAATAGCAGGAAGACATAGAATTCGATGCTTGCCCATAAGGAGAACGAAGTATGTACCGAGGCTGACCAAACACTGACTTGTTTCACTTGTTTTGCAGTTTCTGCAGGTATCCTCAGTCTTTTGATCGATGTGACTTCGCCAAAGTTCACTCTACTTAATTAAAGGTCGTGTTTTTTATAATTCCGCAGAAAACAGCGTGTACCTTCTGCAAGGTATACACTTTCCTGCCTTTTATCGAACTTTTATAAAGCTTTAAACGAATACATAAATTGGTAACGAAACAGTTTACTCCGACCTACGGTGGAAAGGATTGCGTTGCTAGTTCCTGATGTGACTCCGGCATTATAAAGAATTTCATATCTTGAAGAAACCTTCAGTGGTCTACAGTTTCCGGTCTGCGCGAAGTAAAGAAATCATATTCAATCAGTCTCGTGCTTTATCGAATAATTAAAGTAGAAGAATATTAATTGTTCTTTCTTCGTCTTTGGAAAGCATTTTACAATGAGAAAATAGGTAATGAATAAAATAGACGCAGACAGAAATAGACAAATATACAGGGTGTCTAAAAAACGGTGGTATAATTCAAAGGAAAATAAATAACAATTCGAGTGCATAAAATTGAACTGTGTCCATATGTGTTTTGCAAAACAAAAGCTCGCATGAAAAAGATTATTCCATATTTCCGATTTATATTTTCAAACAGAATGACCCAGTTCAATATTGATACCATTTCTCCTAGTTACATACAACGGTTTACATTTTTTATAACAATGTGGATTTAACTACAAAAATAACTGAAAAAAGTTCCATTTTTCCACCCGTTCGGTGGAATCGCTTATTTTATCGTGACGTCGGCAAGGAGAACAGTTCGATATATCGAATTTACGTTAGTAACTCGGGTAGCAAAACTTTTTTCTAAAATGCCCCCACGTGGTGACGTTAAAAGAGCCATCTGCCGATACTTCTTTTTATCTGTCGGTTGTTTTGATTATATTCGTCCGCCGGCGTCCCCTCTTTACGACTACGACCTTTCTCAAACAGGTTATGGTCACGACCTTTCCTCCCTGATTTCGTGGCAGACCACGCGACCTCCCCTCGCTCAGAATGGCGTCCTTCCTTAAAGACCATATTATCCTGATAAAAAGCTCGAGCGGGAGATGTTTCTAGACTTTTTGTCTATGCGTCATGTTAACCGCGCCGTCTTTCGCGATGGGAACGCACGTGCGCCATGGTCGTACGTGGAAAGGTCAGACATCGATTGGAAACCCGCGTTGCGATAATTAAAGACGAACATAATCGATGGTAAACAGGTTGCTGCACGCGGAAGAGCTGCCCCTGAATTTCAAAGGTCGCGATGGAACACCTGGATGTCTCACAAGGGAAGTTTGGCAACCCGGAAATTCAGAACAGTATGAAACTCGGTGTCCAAGTAGAGTAGTTCATCCGTAACGCAACTATATTTTTTGTTGGTGCCATAATGCAATTTTTGGGGGTGAAATCACCCGTTGAAAAAAAATGCAGAATTTTCTTTTCCGTGGAATATCTCGGGAAGGGTGAGAGATATCGAAAAGAAGTTTAAACAAAAATTGCATCCTTTTTTTATATCTACGAAACCGCGTAAAGGTAATTATGGTATTAAGGATTGGTGGTGGGGGTGTCTTGAAAAATATGGATTTTTCGAAAATTATTTTTATGCAATTTTGTAGATACAAAAGTAAGATGCAAAATTTGTTTATACTATTTTTCGATATATCTCACCGCTCTCGAGATATTCCACGGAAAAGAAAATTCTGCATTTTTTTCAAGGGGTGATTTCACCCCCAAAAATTGCATTATGGCACCAACAGCAAATAGAGCTTGCGTTACGGACGAACTACTCTACTTGCACACCGAGTTTCATAATTTTCTGAATTTCCGGGTTGCCAAACTTCCCTTGTCAGTGGAGACTACATTTTGAAAAACTTGGAGCTTGGGTCCTGCGATCAACAGGTCCATCTTCGGATTCAAAGTTCTTCAGTATCGTACCAAGTGTTTGATATTTGTCACCCATCGCGTTTGTGGTACTCTGCTCTATAGTTTCAAGAATTTTCTTCATTCACGTTTTTGGTGACGAATGAAATTTTTTCCTGAGTGACAGTTTTGAATTTTGGTATTTCAGTGGATTCGATGTTTTGTAGTATTTGAAATTTGACGCGCGAGGATGTTCCAACGGTTTCTAAATTTCACATTTCAATTTCAATTACATTTAAACATCGAGTAATTTTAATGGCCGAAGACCAGTGCCAGCACCAATTAAGCGCACTTTTTTCGGAGCCTGATAAACTGATACCCTCTTATACTTTACGACTGGCATAAACTTAACGTTCCCCACAAAAAGAGAACCATCAAGGTCTCCATTTTCATTGTTCCACCGACCACCTCCTGGGGAAGGTCTTTATGCATAAAAAATGAAGTGTTTCATAAAATAGGATCTACTGCAATTGTTAAAAGGGAAAGTCAGAACTGGCATAGTTTTCATCGAAATCTGTACCCTCTCTGCCCCAAGGGGAGCCCAAGTTTTTCAATAAACCCTCCACGAATCCTTAGAGATCCTCCCTTTCCTGCTCTCGACCCTGAGCTTGCATTATGAAACAATTATAGACGTTTTTCTCCAACTTCCATCCCTAGAAAATAATCCCAGAAAATACCACGCGAATCAATACTACCTACAGCTGCTACCCCTGAAATTCCAGTAAGTCCTGCAATTAATTCGGCGACTACAAATATCCCATCGTATCGCATCCTGGTACAATACTGGCTGCTCTCTGGGCTGCCTTAATCACGTTGATCATGAATCAAATGACAAAGACCGCTCTCCTAGCTAATATGGCAACGTTCCGCGGGATTAATTCGCGCTCCATCGGGACCATTTTTTAGAAACACTCGGTTTCCATTAGGACGCTGTGTCGCGCTTGAGGCTTGGGAAAATTTAATGCAACTCCCATGCTGTGCAACATTTTTAACAGGACATTAGCTGGTGATACTTTAATCGAGCACCTTTCGCGCTGGAAGCGTTGATAATTTGAAGTTGAAAGTGATTAATTTTTTTATTTTCCAAAATATTTACAATAGGCTAAAGGGCTCAAAGTTCGTCCCCCATTTGTGCTTAACCCTGTAGCGGGTGTATGAAATATTAGAATCACCTGGCAATTGGCATGAATTTTCTTTGAACTATACTCTATTTATTCACGAATCGCAAAATTTAATTATGCCATGTCAATGCGAGGTAATAAACGAAATGTGAAAATGTGCAAAATGTGAAAACCATTTGCGATTCTTGCGATTAAAGTGACTTGTATTTGTGACAGTGCGTAATTTGGAGCACAATTGAATGGGATTTGATTAGATGTTAAAAACTACAATAAAACTATGGGGTACGGTTGTTTCATACAACTCTTCGTTTTTAAGAAAATCGATTTTGAAAAGTGTTGCAATGTTGCGAGTGTTCTCTGATGTAGATCCTATTAGGTTCTGACGAAAGGCTTTTATTCGTAGCCAATTTTGATAAAATAAGAATTGAAATCCTTAATAAGGTATTAACAACCACCTGAACTCCATTGCCAACGACACGTGCGTGCAACAGTTTTCATCGTTTTGCGCGACGTTGGAGCAGAGTTGGGCAACATGAAATCTAATTACAAACTACAAATTACAAATTGCGATTAAAATGTAATTGTGTAATTGATTACACATTATTTTCTGTAATGGTTAATTTAGGTAGTTGACAAAATTTAAGTAGTTGACAAAATTGTGGTCAACTAACTAAATTAACGATTACAGAAAATAATGTGTAAACAATTACATTTTAATCGTAATTTGTAATTTGTAATTTGTAATTTGTAATTTGTAATTTGTAATTTGTAATTTGTAATTTGTAATTTGTAATTTGTAATTTGTAATTTGTAATTTGTAATTTGTAATTTGTAATTTGTAATTTGTAATTTGTAATTTGTAATTTGTAATTTGTAATTTGTAATTTGTAATTTGTAATTTGTAATTTGTAATTTGTAATTTGTAATTTGTAATTTGTAATTTGTAATTTGTAATTTGTAATTTGTAATTTGTAATTTGTAATTTGTAATTTGTAATTTGTAATTTGTAATTTGTAATTTGTAATTTGTAATTTGTAATTTGTAATTTGTAATTTGTAATTTGTAATTTGTAATTTGTAATTTGTAATTTGTAATTTGTAATTTGTAATTTGTAATTTGTAATTTGTAATTTGTAATTTGTAATTTGTAATTTGTAATTTGTAATTTGTAATTTGTAATTTGTAATTTGTAATTTGTAATTTGTAATTTGTAATTTGTAATTTGTAATTTGTAATTTGTAATTTGTAATTTGTAATTTGTAATTTGTAATTTGTAATTTGTAATTTGTAATTAGATTACATTTTCCCCCAACTCTGCGTTGGAGGGTAGTACCACGAGAAAAAATGACAACCATTAAAGTTATATTCTATTTGGTACCGCGAATTGTATTTTATATGCTCAAAAAACATAATTTAATACGCAAATTAATGACATTAATTTGGGATTATTAATACTCAAATATAGAACCTAACAATAAGTATATTCCATCCCTCAATTTTACTATCTTTCTTGCAGTAGCTAATTAATAAATTCGTATTTCTCTCGTAGAGGTTCCAGTATCTGTGTTTCCATAAAATCTACTAAATCCCAGCCATGAAAAATAACACAGTATAACAGAACAGGGGCGTAGCTAGGATTTCATTCACCGAGGGGCAATAAATAGTGAAACTGAATTTTGAATTTATGTACGTGGTTAGGAGTCGATATAACCGGGGTCGTGTAATGCGGAATTACTTAACAACTTAATTTATTTTTATTTCGTAATAAATTAATTTAATTTTGGACGAACGACTAATTCTTTTTTTTGTTGGCCTGTGCCAAGGGGGTGACAAACACCCACCCCTGCCGCACCCTCGCTACGCCCACGTTACAGAAAAAAAAATTATGAATCACTGCTTCATAATATGCAATTTAAATGCTCTCAAATTCTTGCTGACATTAAATTGCTTCGTCGCAGGGAAAATGGTATTTTCCCCAAAAACATCCTGTATCTGCGAGCAACTTCAAATTGCCATAAGCGATTCACAGTTAAAGCCCCCTCCCACCCCACGAGAGCAGCGTGTTTGTTCTTCAGGAAGACAAATAAAATGAAAGGGTGGCGCCGGGGTGGGATCCGCATAGCTCAGCGCTTCAGGAACGCTTCCATTTCCATGATACACTTGATGACACGTACAAACGCTCGTCTTCGTTTCAAGCTCGACTTTTCATCGCGGGCTCCGCCTCTCGCGGCAATCAAACACTCGCTGCACCGAGTTTTTTTCCGCGTGTGCACGTAGCGTTCGCGTTTTGTTTCCGTCTCCCGAATAAATGCCAAGCACGATCCCAGGCTGCGACGAATTTTCTTCAGCGCTCGCAACGCGTCCGAGGCACGCAATTTTGCATTCATATGAAACATTTGAAATATAAGGTAAATGTACCAATAACGAGCCGTTTAAGGCAGGATACCACCTTTGACTGCGATTTTGGAGGCGTTTTTCATGAATTTTTTTTGCATACAAAGAATGCGCAGAAACAAAATCGGTTTCAGTCATTCATTAATGTAACTTTAATCTGTAATTACACATTTTTTGAAACTGAAAAAGTGAAAAATAATCTCTTGTAGGTGGCGCCAAAATACACTCCTTTGGAGGAACATCGTTAGACGGCGTGTCAAATTCCGCTTTGTACGTGGCTCTTAGAAAAAAAACCAAAGAATGTTCCTATTGGCAACAATATTTTTTAATGCTGTACGTAGGGATTTTACGAAATTTCGATTTTTAAGAAAATGGCGGTCATTTGAACAAAAAGGTCAATTTTTTTAGGGTAAAAAAGTTTAAAGAAGTTTATAAAATTGCGCACCAAAAGAAAAATAACAACGCTACAGCAAAAGTCCTACGTACATCGTTAGATTACACCACGGGGAAGAATTGTGCAAAGTTTCAAGTCAATCGGATGAAAATTATAGGAGTAATCTGACACGCCGATTTGGAAAACATCGTTTCGAGAAAAACGCGTTTAAAGTTTTATATAAATTTATATATCTGTTCCAATCCGGTTTTTACACAAGAAAAAGGTTCCGGTCACCTTTCTAATGAATGAATTTCGATTCTATACACTTGAAAGAGTACTTTGAGAACAAAAAAAATTTTCAATTTTTTTTAAGTGCGAAGGTGGTATCCTGCCTTAAGGAAACGGTGACAAAGTATAATGAATATTGTGTATAAAATTAACAATTTAAGTGAAACTTTTTTTCATTCATATAGATTTTGTTGTTTCTCATCAGTATTCACATAACAAAATTTTGTTTTTTTATATATTTAACGTAAAATAAACAAGAATATTTGTACGTGTAAATGTACCAATGTATAGCCAACCTCACGCGATTGACCTAGCGGCCCGATTTTCATGTCCCAGTACCTAGCCATAGGTTTTATAATCGTGTAAAAATTATTTTAAAAACTGATTCTTTGTCTTAAATTGAAAAATCTGTTAAGGAAAATTAAGAAGTACAGAAATATAAAATTATTGTATAAATAACCATAATAAACAGATTAGAAAATAAATGCAAAAAACAATAAGTTTAGTTACACTATCAATAGAAGTTTGTGGTTATTTTATATAAGACTAAAAACAACCACCAAATTCATTAAACTGTACATATACATAAACTTTAATAAACTTAAATTAAATGCTATCATTATTATCTAGAAAAATAATGTTTATATTATGATTTATGATCAAAATACTTACCGGCTTTATTCCAAATATCGAGTCAGAAATTCACACTTTTTTTCGTAATTTTGCTCTGGCGATGCCGATTAACATTTGCAACTCACTTCACCCGATTTATTGAACACGTGGTTAGTTACTGGGCTAACAAGATTTGTTTGCACCGATAAATAGCCATGTAAATATTCAAATAAAAAATAGTTTTCATATTCAAATTTTTTCTTTCTATGTGTTACAAATATTTTCAAGATTCTAAAACCATTTTTTCTATCTAAAAAACTATTATCCTATAATAATTATGCTCTTAACAAGACGCACGCTCTTCTTAGCCATATCATAACGAATGTCTGAAAACGCGTCATATATCTGGCCTCGAGACTATAAATGGTATTTCTAAATATCTAGACAAAAAAACAAGACGATATAACTTCAGATATTAAACCGAACAATTAAATAATGCAAATTACACCAAATATGTATTTTATCTTACGTGCATAGTTTAACAATTATTAATAATATTTCAACAGATGGCTAGGTACTGGTGCATGGCTCGTTATTGGTACTTAAGTGTCCCCTTCGAAACGGCGCGCAGAGGTGAACATTTTCGTGGAAAATGGTCGCGAGCTACCCAGACGCGGTGTTTGCTAATTTCATGATATTGCGGCTAGGAATCGATCATGCGCGATTGGGAAAAACATGGTATATAGGACACACCCGAAAAATACGCGGAGTCGCGATAAACAACTTCCGCGTAATAACGCGGACTGCGGAATTTTAGCGAAAATCTGCGCATTTTTAGAGGAGATACATTTTAATGAAAACTTTCAGGCTTGCCTTTTTTTTTAAATTAGGCATGTTTCGTGATTTATTAAATCTCATGTGATGGCAGTGAAGTTTTAAGATTTGGGTTAAAAAAATGTTGGGGAGATAGTTTTTATTCGTTTAGAGGGTTTTTCAGGTGGGTGGTATAGTACCTACTCACCTGTGTTTTATAAATCAGAATTGGATTGAGGGTTTGAAACGAGGATTCTCAATTTTCTTAAATGAGGAATTAAACAATTTTAGTAGTAAAAATGAATTTTTCTGCTCACTGCTCTAAGGCTACTCTATTGCTATAAAGTTGCGAATCCGTGATGAGATTTTACATGAAACTTTTCTATCGTGAGACAATAACTTCAGCAACAATTACATGTAAATAATGGTCAGTCTAATGGAAATCTATGGAAATTCATGCGAGTGTAGTTTCATAAAAAAAAAATTAAAATTTGTCCATTAGTGTCAACACATCGTGAAATAATTGTCTCATGTGAGACACGATATTTTTTTCCCATCGTAGATTTGCACCTTTTAAGGGGTTACGCCACCCTGAGGCGCTCAAAACAGCACTAAACTAGACGATTTTTTTTTACTGATACTATGAGGTTGAAAATTATTTATTTTCTTCTTATGTGTAGAGCATGTATTGTATAAATACGGTACAAAAATATTAAAAAATGACCGAGTTATTTGTTCTCCCGCGAAGCTCGTCCGCCGTTACACGCGTGACTAACCTAACAAATTATAACGAACATGTTCGTCTGAAATCAAAATCCCGATGATTTTCGTGTTCCTTAATAAAATACCTACGATGTAGCATAGGGATTTGAGAAAATAAATTTATTGCACAAATGAGAGCAATGTGAAAAAAAATATACGTTTTTCACGTGAAAAAACGAATCTAAACCATTAATTATATACGAATGGGACCTGTATCTCCAAAAGTTATTATCCAATTCGACTGAAACTTTTTTATTTTGAAGAATATACTTCTAGCTGGGGGGGGGGGGGCACAAATGACATTTTTTGAGAAAATAACGACACTTGAAGTGTGAAATCACTTTTTCTCTATATTTTTCGTCCTTTCAACGCCTTTAAAAATTATAAATTTTCAATTTTTTGTAATTTTTCTGGTTTCCACCCTAGCCAGAAGTATATTCTTCAAAATAAAAAATGTTTCAGTCGAATCGGATAATACCTTTTGGAAATACAGGTCCCGCCTATTTTGAGAACACTGTTTCGGGAAAAACGCGTTTAAAGTTTTACGTGAGCGCCGAGTGGCCGGTTGTGACCCATGCATTTGCCGCTACTCAAGTGCCTATAACTTCGGGAATTTTACGAATTTCAACAAATACTTTTAAACACGTGTTCCTAAAAGGTTGAACATTCGAAAAATGAAATAAAAAAAAATCGACTCTTAGACCGAAAGGTCCCCTTAAGGCGTCTCTTACTCTGCCTTCTGGGACACGTATTTGCGATTTGAGGTACCGTAAACTGGGGGAACATTTACATGTTTTTGGAACATTTTTCTATATAATATAAAAATTAACATTTTTACATTTGCTTTAACTATCCTATCGTACCGTTGTATCTTTCGTGAATGCACTACGCCTGTCAAAAAGCATAAACTTTATCCTCTTCCTTCTTTAATACATGTTAAATACCTGCCAATGTTACCCCGTAACCGGGTAACATTGGCACATCATATATAAATTGCACTAAAAAGATAAAATTTTACCACATCTGAACTTAACACTTAAATTTGTTTCTTTTTATGTGCAATGCATTTTATTTTATATTTTTTAATTTTTTTATTTTTTTATTTTTTAATTTTTTCATTTTTTTATTTTTTATTTTTTTATTTTTTTATTTTTTTATTTTTTATTTTTTTAATTAACATTTTTAAACTTGATTTAAGTATCCTATTATAACATTGCGTCGTTTGTGATTGTACTACAAGTGTGAAAATGCATAAAATTTTTTTCCTTTTCCTTTTTAACAGATGTTAAGTAGATGTTAATAGATAGTATACAGTGTACGGTATATCTTTTGAACTTCCCTGTGTTTGACAATCGAATCAACGGCGTCCGCAGACTTTTTTCCAGGGGAGGGGCTTTGAACAACGGTCAAGTTGACAAGCGACGATTGGTTGCTTGTTGTAACCCATTTTGTAGCGCCAATTTAATTAAAAATTTAAAATTGAAATATAAAAATATTCACTTTTTTAGTGTAAACGTAATAGAACTTAGTTTTTAAAAGTAAACGATTTTTTGCCTCCCCCCCTGCGAACCCCACGAACCGAATAAAGTTGAAAAACTAAATTACAATCAGTAGAATGTCATTTTGAATAAAATAATTCATTAGCAAACTTAAATTGAGATAATTCCAAGCTCTTTAATTTCAAGCTTCGAATGGTGCACAATTTTTCTTGTATTCTGCCACTCGTTTATCCATCCTCTCTTTATTAATTACTGCAATGTTACGCTGTAAACTTGCTGTGACGTTCGTACAATGCGGAAATGAAGCCGGAGAAGTTTCTTAAGTCGAACACACACCGGCGATATTGCCCTTTGCTATATGTCAGAGTGCATCTGTCGCGTCTCGCTTTGTTCCATTCCTTCCATCCTGTTTTTTTTTTCCCTTCTCCAACAACGACAATACACATTTCCTCCGTATAACCATAAAACACCCAGCGCGGGCTAGCTTATATTCCGCGAAACCGCAGCTCGAATGAAACGAAGCTTTCAAAGCCGCGTCGCTCGCGTTGGCGAGTGAAAAAGTTGGATATTATGTTACTAATCGAATAGCTGACATTCCATTTAGAAGCACCTCGATCTACAGATCCATTAACAGAGCCATTAGTATCCCCTGAAATCTGGCTCAGCGTATCGATTAATGAGAATCGGTTTCATTAATAAACAATATTATTTCATTAACTGTTATTCTAATATGCTATTACTCCATTAATATCCTACTGACCAATATTACCACAGTATTATTCCACAATTCAATGAATATCTGCAAAATTAAATTTTGAATTCGAGCCAAAATTTGGAGTTGTTTTTTTTTTATCAATGTACCGTTAAGGAACTAGTTTCTGATCAGTTTAGAAGGTTTCCCGCTTTAATATTTATTTTTAACCTAATAAAACATTAAACCATCGACTTTTTTTATACTAAAAGTTGAATTAATGTTTAAACTTCAAGGAAAAATTTTAAAAAGTTGAAAATAAATATATAATTTAAATACTTACAAGGTATGGAATAATAAAGTGACTAGGAACTAGTTTTTAATCATCTAAAACTAACAATACTAACTGCTTTCATAGACAACACATATATTTTTGAATTATCAATTTTTATGTTAGTAATTATTTCAAACAATTATTTATCGACATAAACTCAAAAGAACGGTTTATTTCATGAACTGATAAAAAATTAGTGCCTGATCAAGAACTAGTTCCTTAACGGTAGTAATATCTATCTCGTGTTTCTCTTACACAGTGCAACATATTTATCGTGAATATTCCTGGAATATTCCCGCAATATTTATAATATTCTTTTAATGGCAGAAATGTCTACTTCTTTTATTCAATTCTTCCGACAGTGATATCGCGTTTCTTCGGTATCGTGTACACAATAATCTCCCGCAATTTATTGTGCACATACATTTCCCTGGGATCCCTTCTAGGATCTCAAACAGAATGAATATAAAATATTGATCGTTATTTTAGCCGTTCGTTACGTAGATATATCGCCGCTTTCGGTGCAAGTATTCATCTGGTCGATGACAAACGACACACCCCGGCTGCGACGACAAGGAAGTATCGCTGCCATTTCTGGAAGTCTCCGAGCTTCTCTAATTTCCATCCTAAGAGCTGAGCAAGATAGCCTATGGCGAAACGTCACGTTACGCGGAATCATCGCTTGCTTGTACCGATGTGTAATAATTGAAAGTAATTAATCACGTTCGCTGGTGGAATTAAATTCAATTAGCCAATGTATCGCGGCACGTGGAGTCGCTGCAGTGGCGACTGTATGGTGGTCAAAGGGGAAATCTAACGAGGTTTCGCCGTTAATGAAACACGTGGCCTATCGTCTTCGCGAATCTGGAGCCAGGGTTTTGGGTAAAATTCCTGTTGCCAGGCGTTCTTGTAACTGCTCTTTGCGCCAGCTAGACGAAAATTTGCATTAATGTAAAATGCTGAGATTGCAGTGTTTTTGTTCAGTGAGTTTGCATCCGCAAGTTGGCGTTGGTCTTTTGCTTCCCTTTTGAAGATGGGAATAATGTGAATTTCAGTGTTAGAATTGTTATTTTTTTTTTTTTTCGGAGGTGAACGTATTGTGATCAATTTGAATATTTGAATTTTGCAGCTTTTGGAAGTGGAAGATGTGGAAATTGATACTGATATTTTATTTGCTGTTGAACTCTAGAATGTGAACAAATATTTTATACATATTAGAAATGTGAATATTGATAATAGTATTTCACAAGATGTCCTCCTCGGAACAGAGTAAGATTTACTTGAAATATTTTTTTCTATAACGAATGGTTTAAGAAATAATTGTGTGGTTTACTTCAAATGGGGCACCTTGTATATATTTACGTGGCGATTTGTGGGACTTGTTTCTAGCTGGGTGGCAATTTCTTCCTCTATAAAATACGAAATACATGTTTGGCGATAAAGTAGGTTTCGGATAAGATAACGTAAACTTCTCGAAAAGATGTTCCGATGGATTCTTCTTCACTCTTTCTTACCCTTTTGCGTGTGGAAAGCTCCTTGGATTGGATCAGAGGGCACTTTCTTCGATAAGGTTTAGTGTCTCTTCTCTTCTATTTTGTGTCTTTAACATGATTTTTTCATTACGTTACTTTTTCTCTTTAAAGGGTAGTTCTTTCTCATAGCATCTCTACTTAATATTGCTTCCATTTGAAAATGTTCTTATTTTGAAACGATTTGTAACTTTTTACAGTACAAATATTCAAAATTTTTGGGCGTTACTATTGAAGAATAAATAATTTATTACAAACATGAAATTTTAGAAATATATCAAGTGAATTGAGTGCGATTTAAAGGTTACGAAATTCTTTACTCGCAAATATCTAGGTCCTTAATAACCCAATTCCCCTAATGTGTCCACGTCTTAAATCTCAATCGCTTTAATATACAGGATACACACGTTTTAAGGCCCAATTGGCGTGTGGCTCATACAGTCTATGGCCCATTATCTACTCACTCTGAGTCCCTACGCCCTAAATCCCAATCGCCCTCAGTCCCAATCACCCTGAGTCCCCTACCCCCGAGGCCCATACGCACTGAGTCCCACATGCTCTGAGTCCCATATGCCCTGAGTCCCAATCGCCTTGAATCCCAATCGTCTTGAGTCCCAATCGCCCTGAATCCTAATCGCTCTGCCTCCCCATCTCCTAGAGTCCCATACGCCCTGAGTCCCGTACTCTTCGAGTCCCATACGCCCTGAGTCCCATAACCCCCCGGGCCTTATATGCCCTGAGTCCCAATCGCTCTGCGTCCCAATCACCTTGAGTCTCAACCGCCCTGATTCCCAATCACGCAGAGTTCCCTAGCCCCCTGAGGCCCATACGCACTGAGTCCCACATGCCCTGAGTCCCAATCGCCTTGAGCCCAAATCGCCCTGAATCCTAATCACTCTGCCTCCCAATCTCCTAGAGTCCCATACGCCCTGAGTCCCGTACTCTTCGAGTCCCATACACCTTGAGTCCCATAAACCCCCCGGGCCTTATATGCCCTGAGTCCCAATTGCTCTGAGTCCCAATCACCTTGAGTCTCAACCGCCCTGAATCCCAATCACGCAGAGTTCCCTAGCCCCCTGAGGCCCATACGCACTGAGTCCCACATGCCCTGAGTCCCAATCGCCTTGAGCCCAAATCGCCCTGAATCCTAATCACTCTGCCTCCCAATCTCCTAGAGTCCCATACGCCCTG
Organism: Andrena praecox; assembly: GCA_963932275.1. Taxonomy (NCBI): domain Eukaryota; kingdom Metazoa; phylum Arthropoda; class Insecta; order Hymenoptera; family Andrenidae; genus Andrena; species Andrena praecox. The sequence continues at coordinate 34,993,240 of OZ010728.1, forward strand.
AGTCCCGTACTCTTCGAGTCCCATACACCTTGAGTCCCATAAACCCCCCGGGCCTTATATGCCCTGAGTCCCAATTGCTCTGAGTCCCAGTCACCTTGAGTCTCAACCGCCCTGAGTCCCCTATGCCTTGACTCTCATACGCCCTGAGTCCCAATCGGCCTAATGCCCAATCCCCTAATTGTGCTGTCTCCCAAACGCCATGTTCCTTAAAATCCTACTATATGCCCAATAATCCAAGAACCTAACACCTCCAACACTTAGATACTTCCCAAAATACCTACTTCCCTAATTCCTACCACATGAATTCTCAAGTTTACCTTTTCCGCACTCCGCACAAACATTAATTTTACAATCCCACTACCCCTTTCATTATTTTCCCTCCTGTCTACCTCCATCCTGCTATCGTTTGATGATTGCCCCGACGAGGTCTTGCTTTCCGCTTTGGTACTCACGCGATCGAAGATCCCGGGGCTACGGAATGCAATGTTTATTATTCGTCCCTTTTCTTCCCCCCGGTATCTCGATCTGCGATCGTCAGCCAATTCTGTTTCCATCAGCCAGGTGTCAGGGTCGTTGGCACGGAATTCTGTCAAGCGTACGATTCAATTTGTCTTCGTCGACAGGTCGCAAGCATAACGGTGCTCGTGTCTGGCCGGATATTAGGATCCCACCGCGTCCTTTTGGGACTCCTGCGAGCGAGAACAGCCACTCTGTTGCGTCGTCATCAAGTGTTTGCCAGCTTGGACCGCCACTTGTTCGAGGGGAAAGGTTTCGCTGAATAAACAACGAGCCAAGTGGAGATTCTCTCCCAGTTAGATACCAAAACTTTCGACGTCACTTAATTGGGGCCATCCTGACCAGTCGTTGAAAAATTCCAATTTCGCGCCCTTCTTCGATTACCACGTGGTCCGAGCAACCCTCGCTATTTTTAAGGAAGATGCTCCGCTGCTTCCTGAGATAACAAACTTATTGTTACCCAAGGGAGAAATCTCGCCTCTTATTACCCATTTAGATGCCTAACGCATAAATTACGATACCAATTTATGGACCCTCAATGCTTTTGTAGCGAGGGGCATTCTTTCCATCTTTGACTTCACTTTCCAATTCCCGTGGGCTAGTAATTTCCCTCCCATTACTGAACCTGTACACATATATTTCACCTTGTTTTTCACAGAACTTGTATTGCTTCTGGCAGTTGAAGTTACAGGGCGCCTTACTGTCACCATTTTCCCGCTTCTCACCAAGGTAGCCCGTTAATGGCAGTTCAATTAACAGGCGCCGATATCTCAGAAGTAATTTTCACGTCGATAATTATACCCATGCGAAATTGCAATTAAGATATCTCTTTTCTCGATACCTCTTCGCGTGCAGACCTCCCAGGCATTCTTAATTAAAGGAAAAATCCATTCTCGCCTGAGTACTTCAAGCAGCCCCTACTTTTTCTTATTTCAGTTTACCTCTCGCTGTTGAATAGTCAAAATAAACACGAGATTGAAACTATACCAATAACAATTTCTTCAAATTAATTCCTTCTTTCATCGCCATCCACACCTAACGTTTTTCTTCACTACAATTAAATAGAAAAATATTCTTTGAATCTAAACGGTGTGAAAATTATTACCAGACTGCGGATGTTTATGCAAATGCATATTTTTATAGGCAAAATATAAAGTAATGGGACCTAGACAGAAATTTGTTTTGTCATTAGAGAAATCCAAAACCATACTTTTTATTTTGCATATAATGCATATTGCATATGTTTTGCATAATGCATATTTGGTGTATATTGCATATTCTTTCTATATTATTTGCATATTTCTTGCATATTTCTTGCATATTTCTTGCATATTTCGTGCATATTTCTCATATGTTTTGTGAATACACGGCTGACTTTGTATTACGTGCTGAACATAGGCACAAAAAAATTGACAAACGTTGATGGCGGAGTCACAGGGAACTTCTTGTCAGTTAGATCACGAGTGTCGCGTGATTCATATCAAATTGAAGATGCCTAAATCGAGGAACTGTAGACGTGTAAAACTAAACAATTGGCTTACACATATACAAGACAATTACGTCGTTGTAGATGGAGAAAGTGTGTACTGTAAAGCTTGTGATAAGGAAATCAGATGTGAAAGAAAATCACAAGTAAAACAGCATGTGGATACTGCAGTGCACAAGAGGCACCAATTTACTGTAAATAACATCGAGAAAACTATTGTAATATACTGCAATTTGAACTATAATACCTAAATAAAATAATAAAATGTTGAATGTCCTATAGATACTTCTGTGTGAAACATTGTTAGCTACAATTAGCAATTTCCAAGAAATATTTCAGGTTTCAACTTTGGATGACTCACTTTGTACTTTGCATATATGTTGCATATAAGTTGCATAAGTGTTGCATATATGTTGCATATATGTTGCATATTACGACATATTATACACGCATAAACATCCGCAGTCTGATTATTACTTACCGATTTTTATAATAATTCCTGACCTCTTATCAGACAATTCATCTCCCTATCGGCGCAGCGATACGGTGCACCCCATTTTGTGCACGCTCGAATGGAAATTCTTGATAGCTTCGAGGGAGTACACGATTGAATGCAGCTACACAACGCCCAGATGCACCCATATTTAGCTCGGGGAAAATTCGTGGGTTATATAAATGCAAATTCTCCCGCTTGAAACAATGCATTTCTCTTTGTGCATAAGATGGCAAAGTCTGCGTTTGTTGGACGTAGTGCATTTGTCTTTGGGATTGAAATCTTTTGATCCTGGGGGCTGGCGAACGAGCTTTGACGGATAAATCAGATCAATTTTCATTATTTTATGCTAGAAAGTCCACTTCCATGTTGTTACTGAATTTTTCACTTAGCAAAGTTACTGTTATACTTGGAACACTAGCAAGAACCACTGTGTTACCACAGTTTTTCGCTTATAGCTTCACTATACCTTGCGATATATAATTTAACTAAGCAGGAGCTGATTCCGCAATATAAAATACGTCGAAAATGTACTATAAAGTTTTTTCGTACGAACCACAGTTTTCGAGATAATCGAGTTTAAAAATGGTGCAAATGACTGCAAATAAATCTCAGTATCATATTGCTGAACTGTTTTTATTTTATGTAGATGACCCCATTACCGACCACGTCCCCATTAGTGACCAATTATTCATTTATTACTGTTTATTGCAACATAGAAAGCGAAATATCAACCAGAAAGTTCAGAAATTATAATTAGAAGTGTTTCATTTATTGTTTCATACGTTATTTATGTAGTTTCATACGTTATTTATTTATCGACATGAAAGTTGACAGTATCTAATAACGTGAGGTTATACTACAGATATCATTAAAGTCGCAAATTTTACAATAAAAATACATGGATCCGTGCAGTAACTTACTCAAATTAACTAGAAATATATACAGAATTATAAAATAAAAAGGAAATATTCATTTTCTTTCATTATTGTAGCAGAAAATCGTGGTCGGAAATAGGTACCGTCAAAGACCGGTCTGTACCAGTTTTCGGACATTTTACAAGTGGTGTTGTTAGACCTAACTAAAGTACTCAAGTAATTTTTTAATTATTAAATTTTGAGTGCATTTGATTTGTACTCACAATTGAGTACAAAAAGTACTAATATAAATATATTTTCTTTAGAAAATAATGGTGGAAACAAAGAAAAAGGAGCAGAAGCGTGCGAAATACACGGAAACCGAGTTAATTGCAGCAATATGTAAAATAAAATCTGGAGTACCCATATGTAAGGTCAGCCGTGAATTTGGTATTCCTAAAACCACATTGTTATATAAGAAAAGGGAGCCCATAACATCGATAATTTGTTTAATTTTCATAAAATGTTAATAAAAATAGTTTGTTATACTCACGAACACAAATTTAATAAACAAAATGATGCATTTACAATGGGGGAAACTGCTGGTCAATAATGGGGACGTGAGACGGTCGATAGATGGTACAAGTTGGTCAATAAAGGGGACATCAGGTCCAATATAATTTTCACCATAATTTTTGTGTAAATAGTCAAATATCACTCTAACACTAATTTGATTAAGAAACTAGAAACTTAAAAAAATACAACGATCCATACTTTACTCAAACATTGTCGTATATTAGTAAAAAAATTACTATTTCGAACCAGTCACACTCTTAAACGGTCGCTAATGGGGACATTTACCTTAACACGTTGCGTACGGCACCAAAAATAGTTGACCTTCACCTAAATACAAGAAACAGCTGCACCATGGTGAAAAACGTTGCAAATTTGTAACGACATGCACACACTGATGAATACGTTCGTAGTGAATGCGTATGCAAAAGGAAAATTCGGTATCTGAAAAATTCTTCTTCACCTTCCACATTTATTGGGGCCGGGCCCAAGAGTTCCATGACGTGACCGTACACGTCACCCGTACGCAACGTGTTAAGGGGACTAGGCAGTCGTTTTTCGTGAGAAAGAGACTCTGTCCTTTATTTATTTGTGAACAAATGAAATCACATCCAGATATATGCTTTTACCCAATGTTTATTACTATCATACAGATCGAAAAAAAATTAATAAGAAATATATATGTGCTTTAAAAATGGCGCTGCCGACGGGTAAACATTTTAACGTTTTTCTGTCGTTTTGCTTTAATATCGGTCTTAAAATGTGACGTAATCCGATTTCAAAGGTGAGATTCTTGTTTGTTGGATTCATAGTTTCGGCCCAAACCTATAAAAACAACAAATAAATCGAAATCATGAGATTGGTGGCTGAAAAACGGCGATTTTTCCGAGAAAAAATCGTTCTTATTTGTGCGCTGCTAAAATCCGGTGACTCCTGAATTTTTTTTATGAAAATCTCGAATTTTTACGGACCATATCAGAGGTTTGGGGCGAAATGGCACATGTTTTACACATCCTGTAATTTTTTTCAAGTCGATCTGAACCTCCATTCGTTCGCAATCAGGAAAAAACCAAGAGAAAAAAAGATTCGAGAAAATCGCGTTTAAAGTTTCGGGGCAAAGGCGACGCTATAAGTTACCGCTTGATCTTTTCAGCTGCCAAATCAACAATTTTGCGAATTTTAATATAACCCAAACGGCATTTTATTCAGAAAAGATAGTACTTTCGGAAAATGCAATAAAAAAAATCGATTTTTCGACTGCCTAGTCCCCTTAAGGGGTAACACCACTCTAGAGGCAGAAAAAAGACCTAAATTTGACAATTTATTTTGGGAGTATGACAAACGGAATAGAATTCCTTTTCAGGGAGTTTATTTAATACATATTGAAGTACGAAAACAATTTTTTTTATTGTCATTTTTATACAAAATGGTGGCGACAGAGCCCGTCGTCGAAAACAGTTTTTTTGAAAACACCGCCACGGGAGGACGGATTTCTCGGCATGTATGAGTCCTGGAACAAAAAACAAAAAAAAATTATAATCTACATACAATTGGCTTTGGAAGTACGTAGCCGTTTTTTTTTAAATCAATTATTGTGGAAGTGGTGCACTTTTTAAGAAATGAATCGATTTTTTGCCCTAAAAATGAGCATTAAGGCAGGTATTCACAAACGTGTCTTAAGGGGTTACGTCTAGTCAGCTTTTGAAAAAGAACGCGATTTTCGGGAATTTTTTGTGGAATATCTACTGTATATTTTTTTACAACTATTCTCTTATTTTAAAAGTACATATATGGAGAAACTTTCAGTAATTTTAGTATAGAAAAATATTAAAAAATAAACGAATAACAGCCATTCTCGCGGAAGCTGTGTTGATAAAGGCGTTGTGCGGTGAGCAAGTTTTCTCTGAGCCGGATCATCTAAAATTAAAAATTCAAAAACATTCCGTTAATATATGGTTCAATTCAGTAGATGAACGAAGGGTTTTTCAAAATTTTGATTTTTGACAAAATGGCGGCCGTTTAACTCAAAAACACGCTTTTTCGATGTCTGAATTGTTCGATTTTCGTTAATTAAAAATAGAGTTTTTGTTAAAATAAAAAATCCTTCGTTCATCTACTGAATTGAACCATATATTAACGGAATGTTTTTGGATTTTTAATTTTAGATGATCCGGTTCAGAGAAAACTTGCTCACCGCACAACGCCTTTATCAACACAGCTTCCGCGAGAATGGCTGTTATTCGTTTATTTTTTAATATTTTTCTATAATGAAATTACTGAAAGTTTCTCCATATATGTACTTTTAAAATAAGAGAATAGTTGTAAAAAAATATACAGTAGATATTCCATAAAAAATTCCCGAAAATCGCGTTCTCAAAAGCTGACTAGACGTAACCCCTTAAGATTAAGCAAATGCTTAAGCATGCGGCATCCTCTACTAACCCTAGTAGCTAGTAAAGGATGCCGAATGCTTAAGCATTTGCTTAATCTTAAGACACGTTTGTGAATACCGGCCTAAATTGTTTATAAAAGAAAAAGTTTACATTCAATTAAAAATCGGCTACGTACTTCCAAAGAGAATATCGTTGTTAAGCTACTGTAAAAATTTCAAATCGATCCATGCAATAGTCTCCGAGAAATCCGTCCTCCCAGTTTGAAAAAAGTGGTTTCGAGATAAACGCGTTTAAATTTTTATGAACACTTTAATCCTTGAAATTTTTGTTTACCTCTAATCTGCGATGCCTGCACCATACATTTGACCATCCAGGTCGAAGTTCGTCTCCTCCTCTTCCTTCCTAGATGCTTTTAAGGATATTCGATTTTTTTTAAATCCTAGAGTGGTGTTACCCCTTAATACTTTGCTAAAAATACACAACTTTCGTTCATAACATTTTGTTTCACGCATCCTAGATTTTGAAACACGATTTACTCAAGAACGAAGCCACGGGGGGAAAAAATTGATATTATATTTTTAATTTATTTCTCGTTGTGGATTCATGTATCAAGTAATTTTAGCTCTCTCTCTCTCTCTCGTCGAATCTAGGAGCGAGCAGTTCCCATATCACAGCTCCCCTCCTTTATTACCGCACACAACACCTCAAGAATTTTTTTGCAGAAACTTGATTCGCCAGTTCTCTCTTTTCCCACCCGGACACGGATAGATGTAGTATCCGGGAACCTCAATCCCCTGAGATTCGACCGGCGACAAACAGCCCCGAGCGTAGAATAAATTATCCGAAACCGTGAGGGGAGATTTCGCATTCATCCCTCGTTAGCTCTATCTCTGTCGTGTCCCTTCGGACGTTCTTAGAGATGCGCAGCGTAGGTACACGCGGGTTTCTTTCCACTGATTAAACTCGCCCGTCGAATTTTCACCTAATAAGCCACGAATCTCCTGGATGGAATGAAGCGATAGACGGGGGTGAGATTAAAAGAGACCTCATGGCGTGGAACGTGATTTTTTTTTTTGCCTCGACTTTGTTATATAAACTGCGAAACTGTATGCTTGTTTCTTCGGTCAACGTTTGAGAATAAAAATGTGTAAAATATATAAATGGAAAAATAATTGTTTTACGCGGTTGGAAATTGTAAAATGTTTCTGTTCTTAAAGCTGAATTTTGTTTTATTTCCAGTTGAAGGATTTTAGGGGAATTTATTTTAAGATAGGGGGTGAAAAAGTCAGTCGAAATTGTGGAATGCAGTTTTTTCGTATGGGCCTTCGTTTCGGGGGCAATTGAGTTTGAAAGTTCGTGATGCGCGCGCATTCTTAGTCACGCCCCCAAATTGACACTTGTGCTTTGTACAGTTTCAAGTTTGATTTACTCTAAAATGGAGCCTCATACGATAAAACTTCTTTCGAAATACTTTAATATTTTTTATATATTTAGTATTTATATTTTAATATTATTATTAGTAATATTTATAAATTTTATATATTTATTATTTATAATATGTAATAGTATTACAATCTTTTGTTATTTAATAGTATGTTTTTAAACTTTAATGTAAAATTATTTCCATTTGGTCCAATACCCTTCTTTCCTTCCAGTCTAGCTCCAAAAAATGTGATGGACCTTTAAATTATAGCAGAAACAAAAACATGTTCTAGTACATTGATCAATACAAATATGACAAAACATTTGAAAAATGATTTTGTAAGCCAGTAGGTTTTAAAAATTACAGTTTTAATTTTCCATTTTTTTTATGATAAATTTGTCCCATTAAATGGAAGACAGGTGGCGTTTGATTATATAAAAAAAGTATGATCAGTTACGTTCTGAAAGTCTTCGTTAATTGTTGTTTAGATTGCAAACTTGTGGAGGACATGCCACGTGCCTCTCAGCTGCGTTCACTGGCGATTAGTTGAATAAATATTGTACATGGAGATCCTAGGCATGTCGTTATATTGGGATTCTCCACGGGAAGAGATCAGAAACCCCGTTGTGAAGAAGAGAATACAGCTGGTAGACTACTCCCGATCGATACGCAATTAACGTTCGAGGCCCGTGGAACAATAGAGCAGTCTCGCGTCAGGGATAAATATTTGTCGCCAAAGAGAAACACGTGTTGCGTAAACGGGGCCGATAATATTTTTATTCATCTCCGCCGACAAAGCTCGGATCAACGACGCCACATTTTCGATATCGATGATTAAAATATTTTTCAATTCTGGGGCTTCGTCATGAATCCCACATCTACTAAAACGAAGACATTTCGTAGCACCCACGGTTTATTTAGTGGATTATATTTCTGCAAAGTGATTCCGACTTGAGAATCTTGAATTATTCAACTGTTTGACTTTTAAAACCTTGACGGTTGAGTTGGCTTAATTTATCTGGTCCAAGGAGTTGAATGATTTAACGAACGGGGCAAACTAATTTTCTTCCCGCGGGGAAACGAATAATTTAGATGTTAAATATCGTGGTTTCGTGGTCCAGCAAGGGGGATGGTGCAGGGGGTGAAATAAAATCAATCGTCTTGGCGGAAGAGGGTAATCGGCTGGTGGTTCATGTTCATGTTCTGGGTCTCTCGCCTGAATTCATGATTTCAGGTAACTTGCAGTTGCATTGAAGAGGATTTTCAAAAATCTTGATTACATTTCTGGTGGGCAGTTGCTAGTATTTCGAAATTATTATCTTTGTGAATAGTTTAGTATAGGTCCTAAGTTTTAGTCCTCAAATGCTTGAAGTAACAGTCCCAAAGAGTTCAACGTTTCAATCCCAAAGTATCCAAAATTTTAACCCACAAATACTTTCAAGTTTTAGACCCAAATAGTGCAAAGCTTCGTTCCCAAAGTGTCCAAAGCTTCAGTCCCAAAGAGTTCAAAGCTTCAGTCCCAAAGAGTCCAAAGCTTCAGTCCTTAAATGCCCAAAGTTTCAGTCCCAAAGAGTTCAAAGCTTCGGTCCGAAAGAGTCCAAAGCTTGAGTCCTTAAGTGCCCAAAGTTTCAGTCCCAAAGAGTCCAAAGCTACAGTCCCAAAGTGTCAAAGCTTCAGTTCCAAAGTATCCAAAGTTTCAGTCCAAAAGTATCCAAAGTTTCAGGCCCAAAGTGTCCAAAGCTTCAGTCCCAAAGTGTCAAAGCTTCAGTTCCAAAGTATCCAAAGTTTCAGTCCAAAAGTATCCAAAGTTTCAGGCCCAAAGTGTCCAAGGATATCAATGCTGTAGTCCCAAAGAGTTCAAAGCTGCAGTCCCAAAGTGTCAAAGTTTCAGTTCCAAAGTATCGATAGTTTCAGTCCCAAAGTATCCAAAGTTTCAGGCCCAAAGTGTCCGAAGCTTGAGTCGTAAAGAGTCCAAAGCTTGACTCCTTAATTCCCCAAAGCTTCAGTCCCAAAGTGTCCAAGGATATCAATGCTGTAGTCCCAAAGAGTTCAAAGCTGCAGTCCCAAAGTGTCAAAGCTTCAGTTCCAAAGTATCGAAAGTTTCAGTCCCAAAGTATCCAAAGTTTCAGGCCCAAAGTGTTCAAAGCTTGAGTCATAAAGAGTCCACAGCTTGACTCCTTAATTCCCCAAAGCTTCAGTCCCAAAGTGTCCAAGGATATCAAGGCTGTAATCCCAAAGAGTTCAAAGCTGCAGTCCCAAAGTGTCCAAAGCTTCAGTCCTAAAAAGTCCAAAGCTTCGGTCCCAAACAGCCCTAGTAGCATTTATTTGCTGGGAGTTTGTTGGGCCAATGACGTGTTATCCGTTGGCCAACTGTTGAAGTGTCGCGCTATTTTTAAATGGGCCAACGATTGTAACCAACGCAGGCCCAACTGAAGGTTTCTTTCCATAAGCCCAACAGTTTCTTTCCAAAAGACGTCTTAAAAACGTTCAGAAGGCGTCTTGAAGAACTTCAAAAGACGTTGTAAACGTCTTTTTCAGGTCTGATTTAAGAAAAAAAAAAATTTGCGGTGAGGAGAATCGAACTCAAACTTCCCAGTTGCGAAGCAACCGTTATTCGCACTTACCCAATACATTTCCTTGTAAATACTTCTAATTTCTCAGTACATAACTAGTATTAATTGTTTATAAAAACTGCACAGTGACGCGAAATATTCTACAAAATATCATCATTCGACCTTTAGACTCATTCCTTAAAATTTCACATTCGTCTCAAGACAGACGTCCGCATTACGTATTTACAAATAAGAAAAGAAAAATCGCAATTTGGAATATAATAACAGGTTTTTGGATGTTGCAAATTTTCTGACGTTTGTAAGACAACATTTAATCATCGTTGTAAATTTTTTGTTAATTAACCAACCATAATAATTGTAGGCCCAACATTGAATAGTCGTAGGCAAACTGTCGTAATTTTTTGTTAATTAACCAACCATAATAATTATAGGCCCAACATTGAATATTAGTTGGCAAACTGTCGTAACTTTTTGTTAATTAACCAACCATAATAATTGTAGGCCCAACATTGAATATTCGTTGGCAAACTGCCGTAAGTTTTTTGCCGTAGGCCCTATGTTGGGAATTTGTAGGCAAAACTCTAACTATATCCCAACTAATTCCCAACTGTTGGCTACCGTTGGCCAACCAGAAATGCTACTAGGGAGTTCCAACAGCAAGTCTAAGGTGCTAAAGTGTTATTGAATTAAACTATCCAGTTACTAACGGATTCAAGGATGCGAAAATCCAATTATGTAATTGCAATTCGAATTCTAAGTAGGTACTGAGTTCAAAGATTGTAAGTGCAAATGTTGGGACATCACACCAACACCACAAGTGTAGGAAACTTTAACTTACCTCACTTCGTCCCATTCCACTTCTACCACTAGACGCTAACAGTCCAAAGTACATACGCGTCTAAGTAACTTTGCATTAAAAACTTCTTGCCAGCGTCTTCCACCTATACAGTTTAATATCATAACGCTGTCCTAGTCTAGACTTTGTAATCAGCTTATCGAGACAATTTCGGTACTTGTATTCTCAGTACAGGAACAAACGATCCTAACTAACGATAAGTGCTGACATGATTTACATCCATCCCCAATATTCTCTTCCTCCGCCTGTATGTCTTTCAGACACACGCCCGTGCTGAATATTTTTACTGCCATTCACTGACACCATAACGTACCTACCGGAGTTCCTTGCCTACACATGCTTCGATAATACGAAAATAAAATGTCGCCAACGTGGAACTCAAGAATCCCATCTTTACAGACTTGTATAAGATGGAACAGTCCGTTACATAGGAGGCAGCAGAGATGAAAAAGATCGTCTGTTCCAGACGCATATAGAGTTCGAGCGGAAGAGCTGGCTACCTGTTGACTGAACTCGTGGAATCAATACGTATTTGTGTGGGTGGACAGAAGAATGCGAAAACTCTCGAATGGAATACAGAACGCCGCTCTGTGACCCATAAATTTCACTGCATGAAGGCGATCGCCCCATGTTTCCGGGCCTTTTTTATGGTTAAAGTGCAATTTGGTGTAGGACTAGTTTCACAGCTGTGGCGCCAAATATGAATAATTCACGGCGATACAAATATGTAAGAAGCATGCAAAAGTATGGTTGCAATGTAGCACTCCCATAGAAGCTCCAGTTTTTTTTTAAATAAATTCTATCTACTTGGTATATTATAAATCTATAGTAAGACTAAAATCATTTGTCTGCTCGAGACCACTTCCTCCATCCTTCCTCCGTGCTTGCGTGAAGAAACAATAGCTAGAGTGGTGGATGGAGCCCCTCTTCCGTCGCCTTCAACAGCCAACCGACTTTGTCCCCACTATAGCAGACAAATGCTATACAAAAACTACTTTGCTCTCTGAATCTAGATTCTTTAAGCTATTTCTAGCCTCGCATTATCGCATTCCTTTCCTCCACATTTTCGCCCCCTATAACGTTTCTTTCTCACACTAGCGAATACAGGGAAACTAATTGCAAGAAAAGTTGAAAATAATTAGGTGCACATGGTTGATCGATCGATGGCCGTTAACAGAATTAGAGAGTTGAAGAAAGAGCCTGCAGCCGTAACTTTCAATTATTTATTTAGAGAACTGTAAGGTGAAGTTATTAATATCACGGGAACTCTCGTTATCGAACGACGAAAGAAGATCGTCCTAGATAGTCCCCTGAAGTCGTGTTCTGCCCTTAAAGCATCACCTTACCTGGCTTTTTTCTTAGCCTGGACCGAGGCCTTGACCGTATCTGCTCGTGACCCTTCTTTTACACCAATGATTTCCCTTAGAAGAAGCGAAGAATCGGGTTCCCGATGGCTGAGGATGTTGGAGGCACCCGAGGGTTTTTATCGATAGTAGTATCCTCGAGCATCCAAGCGTGACCCTTTGGTGTCACGTGCTATGGTAATTGCCGCATAATTAACGCTCAATTTAGTGTCATTATTCCCCGCACCAGTTGGTGCTTCTATTACATAAAGGAAATTGATCTTGCTGGTTATTTAATTGGCTGTGATTGGAATTTCATGAAATACAATTCAGTTGATTTTTGACTCTGAGTGCGTGTTGCAAAATTTAATGATTTAGTAACTTCGCAACAGTGTCCTAGTAGCCCTTGGAATCATTTGGGAGTGTATCACCTGTTTTTGCTCTTAATACAAGCAGAATGTACTTAGGCATCAACCCCAACTGGCACGAAAGGCTTGCACACGTGTTTTTTTTTTTTATTATAATAATGTTTCGATGGAAAAGGAAGGAATTTTTGCAAATCTGACGTCGAGAAACTGTGAAATAGATTGAAGACAATGGGAAACTGTGTTCATTAGACTTGAACCCAGAAGATATTAGTGTAGCACTTGAGAAAATGTGCTACTACTAAGGTCTTCAGGTTGAGGTACTTAAAGTTGAAATGAAGATCGAGAGTTTAGTGATTATTGGGGGTTGTTAATTCATTGTCCATCTTTCTTTTTGTAACAGTCTGTGGGAATAGAAGTACGGGTAACCAATGAGGCGCCCACCTTCACAGCGGAGGAAGACATCGCGAAAGATGCAGCGCCGCCTTGGACGATCATGGCGGTGCCCAGCAGTCGCACCACCCCGCCAACCCCGACGAATCCGCACCCCCAGTACTTGTCGCCGCATGTTTTCCAAGGGCGGAACTCCCTCTGCTCGGCAAACGGTAAAAATGAACTTTACTTTTACCTTCTCTGGCGCAGAACAGTAACGAATACCAGAAAGGGAACTGTTTTCATCTGCATAGAGATTACTTCACAAATTCTGTTAAAAGAATATTTTTTGTTTATCTTTCTATTATTATTGTTTCTAAATTTTCTCTCATTTTAGTTATTACTTTTTACACTAATACTGTATTTTTTTTATATTGACCACCGCAGTGGTGCCCAGTTAAATTCGAAAAAGTCCGATTCGCGCTTTCGAATTCTAGTGGGTAGGGTATCGTTTTGGTTCCAAGAATTTTCCTCATAAGAGATTCAGAAGGAAAGTGAACAGATATTGCGCAATGACAAAATTGAATTTTCCATAATTTTCATCCTATTTTTTCGAAAGCAATACGAATTGCTTGGCGAGATTCTTCCGATGCAGATGAGTACAAACACGACATGAATCGGACTATTTTTAGGATTATTGATAAGTAAAGACGAATGTACTATAGCGGTGTATACAATCCTAAAAATAATCCGATTTATGTTGTGTTTGTACTCATTTTCATCGGGAAAACCTCGCCAATCAATTCGTACTATTTTCATGAAGATAGGATGAACATTGTGGAAAAAGATATTATCTTTTATTCTCTTATCGCTTACTCTCGCTGTAATTGTTAATTTTCCTTATCAATTTGATATGTTTTGCTGTGTCCCAGACCATGAAGGATGAGTGTGAGCCCAGTCGCAAAAAGAAATGGTAGTGGGTATGGTTTTTTTTAAATTTAATCGGGCAGATTTCGTGCGAATTTAACCCGTCACCACTGTCCTAAGAATTTTCATTTTACTTCCTCAAGGAAAATAGACACGCAAGTGTGCGTGATTTGTATGGTGAGATAAAAAGAAATTTCATTCGATGGTAGCTTAAGAATAGTAGTGCTGTCTCCGGAATAAATGGCAGCTTCAGTTTAAATTCGTTCCGAACACATTTAAACGGGCTCGATTCGCAACCATTCACAATGGAGCTATTATATCCAGGAAATCATCGATTCATTCTGTTTAAAGAAGGGACCCCCAGCTTGCTCGGTCAATCTCATTACACCGTTATTAATTGCTACCGGCGTGTCTTATTAATACCCTTTTTACCGACTAACTTCAGTATTTAACTAGGCAAAAATTTAATTCTTAAACTTCTAATTGGTCTGCGGAGAAATTTTGCGTAAGAAACTTTCACTGTTTAAGCGGCGGAATTATACTTTTCTTTAAGGCGCATACTTTAAAGCTAAAGTTGCACTAGTAGAGTAAAGTAGACGCGGAAAATTACTCCAAAAAGCTGACATGAAGAAAAGATGAAACGTATTTTCTGCGGATTTCATTTTACAGAACACGGCTCTGTTTTATGTAGCGTTTGTATTTTTCAAATTTGAATTTAGAAAAGGTATTAAAAAACAGTGATATATTCGTCAATAATATTCTCTGCCATATTTGCTCCAGCTGCTTGTAACTTTCAGATATCTCGCATAATCTCATTTCTGAATCGCTTCGCCCCAACTACAAAATCAATCGAAACCTATCAGCCATCAAATATTATTCAGTTATTACGTTAGCTAAACTGCCCCCAGGGTTGACCAACTCGAAAGGTCAAAGCTTTTTGCCACTGATTAAATCGTACGTTTGGAAATCGCGCTGCGTCATTCCAGCGAGCGCGGTAGTAAACGAAGGAATAAATACACGGATAAAATCCGTGACAAAACCGTTTCACGTGACACCACCCATCGGGATTCGCTCAGATTGCAATTCGTCGTCGGCGCCCACCCCTCATTGGCAATCTTTCCAATTTGTTTCATCTCCTGTCGCGCGATCAGTCTTTCCATGTAGTGTTACATAATTTCTGAAAATGCTACGGCGCCGTACGGATTCGTGGGAAACCTTTCATCCTATCGTGGTTACAGATTACACGTTGCGCAGAAGGCGTCCAATGACGCTTCGCATCGGGCCACGTTTGAGTCTTCCAAATAAGAGCACCTCTGCTCCAACCACCACCACTGATGGGGAGTGGTCATCACTCGGGTAAGTGATGATCTTTCACCCGTCCGTTTTGCCGAAAATTAGTGTTGTGGCGAAAGTGATTTATTCTAATCCGGGGAGTCCAGGGTCGGTAAGTGTACTGGATCGAATTTTTTCGAAAATGAAAGGTGCTTGCGTATCGGCAGCTTTATGGATGGTGATCTACTGGGTGTGGCTTGGTAGGATCACCACGGGTTAATTGGTTTATACTGTTTGTCCATTTTAGTAGTCCGAGTTTAGAAATTCTGTGGTGCAGGTAATTAGAAAGTAGATTTTAAGCGTGGACCAAGGGTGCTTATCTGGGGGGCAATCTCTGTTGACGTTTGGGCACGTGACTTGGTTATGAAATGGCAGTCAGAATCCTATGTCAACCTGGATGGTCTGCTGTTTTCATCGAAAAATTAATTTTGTGTACTGAAATTTTAAGTAATAACGGCTAAAAAGTATTTACAAATATGCCTCCTTCGTAAAGGTATCTACTGGAAACGGTGGAAATTTGTAAAATTCGGGGATTAACCAAGTTGAAGTTTAGAAACAGGTGTTTCTTTTCTTCGAATAAAGAAAGAGAGAAACAGAAATGGAAGAATTTCTGTAAAGCTCAAAGCTTTTGTTGGCTTCGAAGTCTGTACTCGCGAAAATCATTAAATTAATTAGAAGCTGAGGTAATTGAAAAGACCAGTCAAGGGTTGGCTTAGAATTTCAGAAATGAGAGTGCAACTGAAAGGCAGAATTTCAACATGAAGACGTCATGTGAATTTAACCATGAAATTTGAGTTCAATATGTCTAATTGGTTGCGAAGGTTTTTATAACTCACAAACATATTTTTCCGATTTTCTAACAAAGTTTTGATAACCGAAAGAAAATGAAGATTTCTGTTTTATCACTCTGAACAGTTGTTTTCTCAAGCTGGATGAGTATCTGTATTTTCCCTAGAATTTCCTACAATACCAACGGAACTCCATGTTATCTAGATCTAATGTCAGCTCTACACTTTATCTGCAGTTGGCAATGATGGTGTCTGATGTTACCCGAAAAATCAGATATTATCACAGACCAGGTACGCGTGGTAGGAATTAGAATTCAGCACGGGTAAAACTAGGTCATTTTTTGAGAGTCGAAGCCCGCGATTTACAAATGTTTCTGTTAGAGTAACAAGTTAAAGATCGTCTTATGAACATATTCCGTTAAACGGAAGAGAAAGGAGAATCAAAATAAAACGATATCACATTCGCCTTTTAACCTTGTTGTCTTATTCGGGTTTATTTAACGCAAAACAAATTTTATTCGCTCGCAATAACGTAATTTCTAAAAAGAGTGCTTTAATGTTTTTTTTTAAGAGCACCTGTTGCTGAACCCCACCCATACATCATGTGTTTGCGCATACATTAATGATGGTCTATACGATATCATACAGACATATAGTAATAACAATAATAATTAATAATAATATCCTTCTACCGTATAATATTATTTAAGAGTAACATATCAAACCCGTACACACCGATATGGTGCAACTTTGCAAGTCTGTAGAGTAGCCAAAAATATTTGATACATATTTTTTGAAAAGGGAATTCATTCTCCTCCATAGCTATACGAAAAATTTATTTGTTTAAACTATGTACTAACAATTAACATTTATTTGTCCATTTTTCTGGCGAAATGTTAACTGATGTTTCAGTAAGTTTATACAGTATGTCCGATTTGTTCGTATACACGCTATTCTTTGTCTAACTATTGAAAAAGCAAAAAAATGTTTCATATTAAAGTTTTTTTTTTATTTGATGGAGGAAACTGAATAGAATATTAGGATTTACGTTTGAACTATTATTTACAGAGATTTCAATATTATCGTATTTTTTTTTTAAATGGA
The DNA here is from genome assembly GCA_963932275.1 of Andrena praecox. Taxonomy (NCBI): domain Eukaryota; kingdom Metazoa; phylum Arthropoda; class Insecta; order Hymenoptera; family Andrenidae; genus Andrena; species Andrena praecox. Next base: position 35,010,641 of record OZ010728.1, read on the forward strand.
ACTATTGTATATTTTTTGTTATGCATTTCAAAACGCGCTCAACGATGTGTATGGAGCGCATGTTTGAACAATAATTTATTCGGATATCTTTATGAACATTGGTGGCAAATTTCAAGTAAATTATGGACCAGTATAACAAATGCGGATATTTTGGATTTTTTACTTTTAGCCGTATAATAACTATTATTATATGCGTAGTTTACTCCTATACTGTGCAAAATCGCGTCTTCGAGAATATGTCGTCGAAGATGTTATAAATTATTATGATGTTTTGGGTAATTGCACTGTGGCATACGGCGCTAAGATGTCCTCTGAATAGCCAGCATAGGTACACTAGGTCTAAATGTGGCGCGGTACTAATCCCCGCAATAACAGGTATAGAAGGTCTACAGGATCATCCGTTAAAACTGGAACCTACGTGCGCGCGGGAACAGACGAAAATGTCAACACCGCCTCACGGACGCAGTCCACTACAATCATTCACTAGCCCCGCGTTCGGAGGGTTTCCAGCGACCGCTGGATGCCCGAGCTTCGAAAATTTTAGGATGGCCTCTTTCAAATTAACGTCGCAAAGAGCTATTTGAAATTTCCCGGCCCCAGTTGAAGAATTTGGGGCCTTTTTCGTATAACTTGTGAACAATAAAAGATATCGGAATGCAATTTGCGCCGAAACATGAGGAAAAATTATTCCCTGCTAATGATGGATAATTTAAAATATTTTACGTTTACTTATTTTTTCTTTTATCAATTTTTTAACCATAATATTGTTGTGAAAAGCTTTTGCAAATTGTTTATTTGATACTGTATTTAATGTTCTTTTTAAAATTCATGGTGTTGATAAACAATAGGCTACTTACAAGGAGAGTATTTTGGGTGTCCGCCTCCGATCATTTTGATTTTTGGATATGTTATAGAGGACCGAAAAATAAGAAATACGTGTTTTTTTATTTTTCCCCGTTTTCATATTTGGGGAGGGGGGGGGGGGGTGAAAACTGCGTTCAAAGTTAGGGTTAAAAACTCATTTTTGTGGAATATCTCGAGAACTATTAGAGATAGGGGAATAGTGTCAATGGACGAATTTTGTGTCTTTGAATGCGAAATATAACTGACTCACCAGATTTTCAAAAAGTCCACAAAAATGATTTTTCACCCCTAACTTTGAACGCAGTTTTCACCCCCCAAATATGAAAACGGAGAAAAATAAAAAAACACGTATTTCTTATTTTTCGGTCCTCTATAACATATCCAAAAATCAAACTGATCGGAGGCGGACACGTAAAATACTCTCCTTGTTGGTTGTTTCTGTATCATTATACTTTCATAAATTGAGAAATTAAATTTTTATTCAATTATATGTTAATTCTGCAAACCTCAGAATCAATTGTCCTGTTTTTTTTATAATTTTATGCTTAATGCAGTGCATGCATAGATCAGACGTATCGGGTAACTAATGGGACGTGTCTTTGATTGTAGCGGTGTTGAATTTTTTTCTACAATTTTTGTGTCTGAATGTTTTAACCTTTTAGCTACTCAACGCCACGACTATAGCGGGTTCCGTTAATGTCATTTTTTGGATGCGCCATTATTATGGCTTTTACACGCAGGTGGTGAAAAATCTCTCCGTACAGGGGTATAGCGCCGCGGTCAACCCTGTCGTAGCTAAAAAATTTTAAATTTAGACGGGTACGAGACCAGTCGACATTGTTTTCAAACCTCACTGCAGTAATCTGGGGTGCGAGTGGTAAACCGATCATAAAAGCGGAGCGCTCGGCTCGCTTACCTGGGCCGAAAAATTCCGCACAGCTCTTTGCGACGTTAATTTGAAAGGGACCATCCTAAAATTTTCGAAGCTCGGTCATCACCGCTGTCCAGCCCTCCGAATGCCGGGCCGGTGAATGGTTGTAGTGGACTGCGTCCGTGAGGCTGTGTTGACATTTTCGTTTATTCGCGCGCACGTAGGTTGCAGTTTTAACGGATGTTTCTGTATAAATGTTTGCAAAGAATCACGTGAAGCGGCACGCGTTTCAACTGCATTATTGACAGAAGCGCGGTTTTCGCTCAACCCGGGGATCCCTGTAATTCTAATGTTGTATTTATAATTAAAAATACCCCAATTTGCCCCACCATCGGTTGAGGGTCTTTTGTTGGTGCGCTGTTTCACGCATTCTCGGTTTCTCCTTTTTTACGACCCTGATGGGTTCTTAGGTGTATAAGCGTCCGAACGACGCGGCTCGGGTGCCAAAAACTACGAATATAAATTTTACAAAAACGTATCAATTCATTATTTTCAATGATTTTTACGTGTCGTAGGATGGGCACCGTCTATTTAGACACGCGCGGACTGCAGAGATTTGCGGGAATGTCAGTGACAGCGTCAATTTTTAATATTTTTCGGCGTACGACACGTGAAAATGTTAGTTAAGTGTTCCACTACACGTAAAATACTAACAATCAATGTCATCTTGCAATTTATAGCTTGTATAAGCTCTGAAGAAGTACCATATTTTGGCGCCATATAGTCTCATGATCCCCGAAATAGACTATCGAAGAGAAATCCGCGTGAGTCGTTGACAACCGAGCTAAAGCGTAGCGTAGCGAAAGCCCGCCCTCTATGTCAAACTCTCGCTCTAAACGAGTCACACGTATACAAGCACGCACACACCTTTTAAAATTTCATCGCATTTCAGTGTAGTTGCTGAGATGGACGCTGTTCATGAACAGAGGCCGCTGAATTCAGTCCTGAAATTTTGGGTCGGTAACACAGTTTGGGTGGTGACACCAAGTCCCATAAGGTGATAGGTCTATTCTATACCTCGTCTGTGATATTATCTTCGATCACAAACGAGGTCGACGAAGTAGGGGAAAGGTGGGATAGTTGATCACAGTTTTGCTTTTTTATTGAAATAATAATAATGGTTTGCTTTGTTTGTATTTAATTATGTAAGTTGTGATTCTTAGAGTATTCTCAATATACTTTGACAAATTTGAGAGCTGAAAACTAATTTTAATGACAGAATTTTAACATTTTCTGGCAGTGGCGTTATGCACAAGTATCCCCCACTGAAGGGGAGACTTGATCAAACGGTTAGGGAGACTTGATCAGTGAACTTTCAGAGTAAATAACACATTAACTTTCTAAAATATATTTTTTATCTTCGTCAATAACATGAAATAAAGGGAATATCATAAAAAGAAAGTAAACTATAACAAACTTGAAGGAATTACTGAAAAAATGAAACCGAAGAATTAAACTCTATGACATAAAACAACATAAATGCATTCTTAAAAGACATTTCACTTAGATATCATCTGATTAAGATGATGATAAAGAAAAGATTTTCCTTCTCACTTTCTTAGCCGTATTTTTCTGTTTCATTAGCCGTTCTATGGTTCTTTATTGGAGCATTTTCAGCTGTTCAAGTATCCCACCTCACACACTGATCATGTATCCCTCAATGCACTCGATTTGAAAAAGATGAAAAATTAAACTTACCATAAATATTTAGATAAGTCAATAAATAGCATTAATTGACTCGAAATTGCCGTTTTTACTTAGTATATTTCAAATCGTTGAAAATGCAACATTTACTCGAAAAGGAGGAAGAACAAGCAGACCGAAATATTTACTTTTTGGCTGCAAATAAGATCGAAGCTTATAACAACATTATTCTATGCTCCCAAAAGAAAACTGCAACGTGAAGTGTTGCGATGATGTAAACATTACCACGCTAGCGTGACAGCAGGCACAAATTGCCAATATATTAAGTAAAAAACTGATTTGATCATGTATCCCCGCTGATCAACTATCCCACCTTTCCCCTATAGCAGGCCTTCCCAAGTAGGGGAAATCTGCTCCCAAAACAGATGTTTCGGTTCTCCCTCCAACGCTGCGCCTTAGCTGCTAAGGCCGCTAAGGTGGGACGAGTTCTGCTACCCTCTCTCCGAGGGCACAGTAACGTCGCTGGGAAGCATGTTGGGCGCTTTAGGGCAAAAGTACCAAATGTGTCAAATTTTTATAGGAAATTTCATAATGACTTAAAAATAGTAGGAAAAATTAAAATTTAAACTAGCATTTCAAAATGACGTAAAAAGAATTTAAAAAAATGTATTACATACAACGATACAGTAATACAATAATCGTAGTGATGTCTTTTCATTAGAAAAATATATTCATTTTTATAAAAATACAAGTAGTACACTTGATTCCACAGTAGAGCATCAAGATTTCGCGCAGGCACGACCCTCAGGCGACGTTGCTATGCCGCCTCCCCACTTAATCGCCTATGTTTTTCTCCGTCGCACAGCCTTCTCTACTCTCTCTGTTCACTCTTCGTGCGGGACTGTTTACGTTGACAACGGTCAGGTCCCGCGTTTGGGATGTACCAATTATTCCTTGGAAATTACCACGACCAATCGCATGCGGTTCAAACCGTGGGTAGTAGTGGGAGCTGCGCAGATCGGTCGCAAATCGGTAGGGGCGTCGAGATGCTCCAATGTGGAATCAAGTGTAGTTATTTTCTAAATTTTCGTACAATACATAAATACCTACATTTTATATTTTAAACAACTTTCGTACAATGCAAATGTGTTATACATTTAAAGTTAAACTTTAACTGACATGGACGTCAATATTTATAATCTGACAGAAGAAAAATGGCAGAAACGTTTCTCGCGGAAACGTAAAGCCTAAAAATATTATTGTATGTACATATATGTAAAAAGTAAAACGGTATAATATTATGTGAATTTTATATTAATTTTGTTAAATGTCATATTGTAAGCGTTGATATTTAATTCAAAACTATTATGGAATAAAATTATATTATACACAAAATGTGTATAAAATGCATATTTCTATAACATGTATATAATATTAGTACACGTAGTACTAATAAATGTTTAGTTTTATTTTATGTTATGGTTAGGCCTATTAACAGTTTCTACTGCGGCCTCGCCTTTACTCGCCTTTACTTTCTCCCTATGTACTTTACCTTTGTTCGAGTAATAAAGACGAAATAATAATAAAAAAAAAAAATAATAATATGTATATATTGTACAAAAATTTATAAAACAAGTAGTGATTGCATTTTCATAAAACTGAATAAAATGTATAACACATTTGCATTGTACGAAAGTTGTTTAAAATATAAAATGTAGGTATTTATGTATTGTACGAAAATTTAGAAAATAACTACTACTTGTATTTTTATAAAAATGAATATATTTTTCTAATGAAAAGACATCACAACGATTATTGTATTACTGTATCGTTGTATGTAATACATTTTTTAAAATTCTTTTTACGTCATTTTGAAATACTAGTTTAAATTTTAATTTTTCCTACTATTTTTAAAGTCATTATGAAATTTCCTATAAAAATTTGACACATTTGGTACTTTCGCCCTAAAGCGCCCAACATGCTTCCCAGCGACGTTTACTGTGCCCTCGGAGAGAGGGTAGCAGAACTCGTCCCACCTTAGCGGCCTTAGCAGCTAAGGCGCAGCGTTGGAGGGAGAACCGAAACATCTGTTTTGGGAGCAGATTTCCCCTACTTGGGAAGGCCTGCCCTATAGGATAGACCTACAGTCGGTGTAGAAAGTATTCGTACAGCGACCAATTTTGAAGTAAAACGTTGCATATCTATGTCAGTAATAAATTTTAACGGAAAGCAATGATTAATCAATATTCTTTGATATTTGTAGAATAGATTTTGTAGGAACAAAATTTTATTCCCTTTAACATTTACAAAGATGTTAACAAAAAACAGATAAACGCGCAGAAATGGACGCGCAAAAAGTATTCGTACAGTTGAATAAAAAGTTAATAAACAATGGAAATAAACCAAAAATATAATGTTTTAATAATTTGTGGGATTGCCTTTTGATTTTATAATAGCTTCGAGGCTAATTGGTATGGAATTTACTAAGTTGGATGTTATAGCAGGCTGTATTTTACTCTACTCTTCTAGCAGAATGACTTTCAAACTTTCTTTAGATATAATATTATGATTACGTATTTTTTTGTCCAATTAATCCGATAGATGCTGTATGGGATTGATATGTGGTGATTATGGCGGCGTTTTAAAATATTTTGGTGGGCTATATGAAACCCTCTGCCTAGTATTATATGCAGAATGCTTTGGATCATTGTCGTGGGTAAATATAAAATTGTCATTAAGTCCCATTTTATTTGCACTAGCATGCATGTGCTTGCTCAGGATGTCAATATAAACTCTATAATGTATAATACTATCGATGAAATGTACAGCTTCCCCTCCAGCTGCACTCATACAGCCCCAGACAAATACAGAACCCGCCGCCGTATTTCATCATGGATCGCAAATTTTCTTTCCTAAACGCTGTATTCTTGTTTCTCCATACTGTGAAGTCTGTTTTGGAACCAAATATTTTGAATTTGTTAGCGTTAGTGAATTCGAAATATTTGGGACCAAAACAGACTTCACTGTATGAAGAAACAAGAATACAGCGTTTAGGAAAGAAAATTTGCGATCCATGATGAAATACAGCGGCGGGTTATATATTTGTCTGGGGCTGTATGAGTGCAGCTGGAGGGGAAGCTCTCCATTTCATCGATAGTATTATACATTATAGAGTTTATATTGACATCCTGAGCAAGCACATGCATGCTAGTACAAATAAAATGGGACTTAATTACAATTTTATATTTACCCATGACAATGATCCAAAGCATTCTGCATATAATACTAGGCAGAGGGTTTCATATAGCCCACCAAAATATTTTAAAACGCCGCCATAATCACCACATATCAATTCCATACAGCATCTATCGGATTAATTGGACAAAAAAATACGTAATCATAATATTATATCTAAAGAAAGTTTGAAAGTCATTCTGCTAGAAGAGTAGAGTAAAATACAGCCTGCTATAACATACAACTTAGTAAATTCCATACCAATTAGCCTCGAAGTTATTATAAAATGAAAAGGCAATCCCACAAATTATTAAAACATTATTGTATATTTGGTTTATTTCCATTGTTTATTAACTTTTTATTCAACTGTACGAATACTTTTTGCGCGTCCATTTCTGCGCGTTTATCAGTTTTTTGTTAACATCTTTGTAAATGTTAAAGGGAATAAAATTTTGTTTATACAAAATCTATTCTACAAACATCAAAGAATATTGATTAATCATTGCTTTCCGTTAAAATTTATTACTGACATAGATATGCAACGTTTTACTTCAAAATTGGTCGCTGTACGAATACTTTCTACACCAACTGTATATCATCTTATGGGAGTTCATATCAAAACAGACGAGGTATAGGATAGACCTATCACCCATTGCAGTTTCCTGTCACCGGTTTGTGGTGTCCTAGAACTCCCTTACCATTTTAGTGTCGCATGCAACGTTACCGGTGAAGTATCGAAACAGATTGTAACGCTACGCGTGGTAGGAATTAGTATTCAAAACGTGTAAAATAGGTCATTCGAAACCCGCGATTTACAAATGACTCTGTCAGAGTAACAAATTAAAGATCGTTTTATAAACGTATTCCATGCAACGACAGAGGAAGAAGGATCACAACAAAACAAGAACACATACGCCTTTTAACCTTGCTGTCCCATTCGGGTTTATTTAACGCAAAACAAATTTATGTAAACAACAACATTATTTGTGGAAGACATGCTTTCATGATGTAACGTGGAATACCTCGCCAAGGAATTGTAACTTGGTATATTTCAATAAGGTGCTGAAGCAGAGAGGACTTTAAAAACTGTCAAATAGCGAATTCGGTACCTCGCACTGACTCTGCACTGGTGCCAGAAAATGACTTGGATTGGTTGATTCTTATAGAGCTATCTTCGTTTCTATCAGACACAACCAATCCAAGTCATTTTCTGGCACCAGTGCAGAATCCGTGCGAGGTGCCGAATTCGCTGAAAAAACACATCAGTTTCAGTATCTCGCTGAAATATTTCAACTTGCACTTATCCTTATATCTCAACCTTTAGAGGGCCGGGATTTTTTCATTGAAATTGTAAAATTTATGCATATATACCACCAAAATGGCCGGCAAAGTATCCAAATTCTTAGGTGGCCGCTATAGTGGCCAGCCCGGCCGCGAACGGTATGGCATATTCTGGAATTTTTAAAATTTGAACTTTAATGTTTCTAAGGGTGTTTGATATCGCTAATCACGATTCTAAGGTCAGAGTATCGAAGTTTTACGGAGAAACAGTGTTGCCAACCTAAACAAGCCTAAATAAATAACAGCAGTTACATTCAGATATTATTCTTTCCTTTGGCGTTACTCAGGACTATGTACTTTATGTACTTCATTTTTCGCAACACTAATAAAAATTCAGTGCACCTGTGTCTCGTAATACGCAACTCTAACTTTAATTCGTTGCAGCCTTCCTGAAGGCTGTGCAGCAAATCCAGCTGCTCGTGACTCCTTGGTCCCAGGAACATGTCTCCAGACATGTCCCAGGACAGTTTTAGGGCATTGGGGCATGGGGGTCGCAACACTAATTACAAACGCGATCAGTCGTCATCGCAACACTAACTCAAAAGAATATTAAGAATCAAACTAGGAAGACTAATTAAAAAAACGCGATCAGTCGCATCGCAACTCTAATAGAAAGAATACCTACTATGAATCAAAAGTAATGCAATGCATCAAACTCTAGTAACTCCAGTTTAAAACACAAGAACAATTTCAAAAACAATCGCGACTCTTTTTTCCGGAACACTACAAGCAACCACGATCGATATTCATTCGCAACGCTACTGTAAAAATTTCAAATCGATCCATGCAATAGTCTCCGAGGAATCCGTCCTCCCAGTTTGAAAGAAGTGGTTTCGACGACGGGTTCTGTCGCCGCCATTTTGTATGAAAATGACAATAAAAAAATTGTTTCCGTACTTCAATATGTGTTAAATAAACCCTCTGAAAAGAAATTCTATTTCGTTTGTCATACTCCGAAAATAAATTGTCAAATTTAGGTCTTTTTTTCTGCCTCTAGAGTGGTTTTACCCCTTAATAAATATCTACATCAATGTATTCAATGTATCAACGATACACATTGGTGTTAGGATCGTTATCATTATGATTACAATTTGATGATATTGAAAAGGCGCGGCGTACAAGAAGACCCTAGCCCTCGTCTAATAAATACATAAGGTAAATGTACCAATGACTAGCCATGTACCAATGCATGGCCACTGATGCAGATATTAATTATTATTAAGCTATGTATATCAATCAGGCACAATATATTGATTAATTTGTGTTATATAATCCTTAAACTTCATACCCTGAAAATGATTTTGATAAATATTATGTTTAAAACACTTAAAAAATTGTTTGAAATCTCACAGTAAAGACGCATGACGAATTTTGCTAGATTCTTCAGAATTTGCTAAGGAGAAAGCGATGTTTGTTAAGCATATAATTATTGTAATACTGGGTTTCTTTATATGAACGAATAAATTATGGAATCCTAAGAGTATTTAAAGCAAGTAATTAACGCGGTATTACGCATTTAGATTCTATTCTATGTAAAAATTACGTGGCTATATATCGGTACATAATATTCGTGTCTGACCCAATAACTAACCATGCGTCCATGCATAGGGCAAGTCGCGATTTAGTATACTCAAAGACTTGTACTAGTGTATAACCAGGAGTATTTTTTGATAGTATAAAGTGTTTTCATTAGGTATAAGTTGAAACTAATAGATAAAGTGTAAATAAAATTATTGGTGTAATATTTAAAAAAGTAAGTATATACATTCATTCAATATTTTCCGCGTTTTCTGTTGTCTATAGTACGTAACCTCAAAATTTGAATTACGCTTTAAGTAATATATAATAATATTGTTAATTACGTTGTAAAATAGAAAAATGAAAGAAGAACAAAGCAAAATGAAAAGGAAAGTGTCAAAAAAAAAATTATAATCAAAACGACGGTAATAATGCACTTGAACAAGTGATAAATGGTATGAGTACACGTGAGGCAGCTATACAATACAAAGTTCCAAGAAGTACTTTATATGTCAAGTTAATCTGTTAATCTGTTAGTATTTCTTATTTTCTTAACGACCCTTAGAATAAATAACAATTCTTTTGGTATTACAATCAATTCTGACGGGTTATAAATGTCATGGCTATGTACTGGGACAGTGAATTTTAGACACTGGGTCAATCGCCTTTTTACTGGTCATGTATTGGTACAAACGTATTCATTGAGTTTTTTGTTTATTTATATGCCAGGAATATAAAAATGAATGCATGACAATTTTTTTAAATAAAGGAATATCCAATCTACCTATTAAATACAAAAAAGCTTAGGATAGCATTAGTTTTTTACGTGATATTGGCAATATATTCTTCTGGTGGCCTTAGCTGGCCAGTCCACAGTGGTCTGGATGGTGGCCAAAATTCAGTTTCTCAACTTCAACTTTACAATGTCATTTTTTTTTTATGAATTGACAACCCTCGGGTGCTTCTAAATCCGCATAGCTTTCCCTTTTCAGATGATTCTTTGATTAGATTTAATATTACAAAGACAAAATCATGAAATTTTATGTGAATCTAATTGTTTTAATTACTCATTATAGAACATCAAAATACGTGTTTATATCATACAGTTATATAGGTAAGGAAGTATATTTCAGTTATTTATATGTGTCATAGGCATTTTTTAGTCCATGAACAAATAGTGCAATGTTTATATGAATTTAAACTTTGCGAAGGCTTATAAAAAAATGATTAAGTGAAATTAACATCGGACTTTTTTTACATGATAGCTTACACAATTGTTAACAGGAGCATGTTAATTTCAAGTGCAACCTCCTGCAACCTTCAATTTTATGCAGACTTTTAGAAATGACGCTCGAAGTGTTTGGGCGTCCCGTACGCGTGTATTCTTAATGTTTTATTTTTTTTAAGTCAAGGATAATATTAGAGCTGAATCTTTTTTCTCTTTTTTCTCTAGTACGGCTATGATTTTTAATTTTGACTATAAAATACTGCTTTCCAGACCACAATGCGCGCCATATTGAATCCGCCATTTTGAATTTTGAATTTTTGGTGCCAAATTCGTTATCAGCGACCTCAAAAACCCTTAATCACCAAGTTTCAGAAAGATCAGAATTTTGGCCGCTAAATGTAGATATCCCCAGACCACTGTGCAGTCATTGGTACATTTACCTTACACAGACAAAACACGGTTATAATTCACGGGCATGGTTACCATACCCGCGATCATTATGCTCGCCAAAGCACGTATACAACCGGTCACTCGTGTCGCTTCGGACCAAACGTCCTACGACATGATTGAGTGACCAGAGGAACCATAATGCATGCGCACTCACATTTCGCTGTGCCCCGGTGACGAAGACGCCAACACCGCTGCTTATTGCTCAAAGAAAGTCATCAGGCTGCTCGGAAAAAGTCATCGGGCTGCTCAGCTGCGCCAAAACTGTAACGAAGGAACCGAACACGATTATAATTTCTTTCTAGAGTTACGATTGTTTGAACTCTGATAAAGAATCACGAAGCAATTCAAAACTATCGAAACTTTTTATCATTTTAACATTTTAAGAAAAACATTTTTTTTCTAAAATTTTAAAGAATGAACTCTACTTTAAAGGAATTAAATGAAATACATAGATACTTACATCTTTCCATTAATATTCTGCGCACAAATCTCCTCTTCAGCTGACGCACTGACTCTAATTTCCGATAACGAGTTTCGCTTTCAATAGTAAAAAAAAAAAAAAATAAAGAAATAGAAGACTACTAACGCGCCCCAAAGATAATAAATAATTGACGAGCAAACCGCTGCGCTGAATCTATTCTCGCGATTCTAAGCTCAGAGCCGCGACGCTCGTGAAAGAATGTAAATTGCGTAGAAAACACTGACTCTACCCTCGCGTATCCCCAAATTGTAAACTATGAGCAATTGTGCTGTTTAAAATAGAAAACTTCGTACGACATAAGCACTGACTCTATTTGGCTGCATTGCGCGCAGCTGCAAGCTCTGAAAAATAAATAGGATAGGACGGTGGGATGGGTGTGGTTTCATCGAGTGTTTGTCGCGAGGAAATATTGCTTTTCTTAGTACTAGCCGAGGATAGGAGCAGCTTTACATTTCAGTAACACGATATTATCCAAAACATACTATTTCAGAAATAATTATTACATTTAAATGAATCATAGTAACGGCTTTCGTCATTAAAGTTGTAAGCATGTTCGTGTTATTCGAATATTACTTTAAAATATATCACGATCTTTATAAATATCCAAAATTCATGACAAACCTCAAAATTCGTTAATTATGCATGCTCGAATAGCATGTCCTCCATCAACTACGCAGTTTCTCTACATAAAGGACAAAACTTGCATCCGAAACCGAACGTAAATTGCAATTACAACAGCTTCGTACAGATAGCCCTAGTAGCATTTTTGGTTGGCCAACGGTTGCCAGGTCAGATTATATAACGAACTATCCAACCCAACTATCATTGAAAATGGCATTCCACAAGGATCGGTCATAAGTGTGACCCTATTCTTGATCGAGATAAACGATATAGTCAAAAATATCAGAAACCCCATAAAACACTTCATATTCGCCGATGATCTTACGATTATATGTAAAGGAAAGAACCTCAATACTATCCAGGAACTTCTACAAATTGCACTGAATAGTATCCAACAATGGTCAGACCGATCTGGGCTTAAAATATCTGCCCCAAAAACAGAGTGCATTTTATTCACAAGAAAACGAAAGCCTCAAACTCCACCAAAATTATTCATAGACAACCGTGAACTTACATTCGTCAAAAAAATAAAACTACTAGGAGTTTACTTCGACCAGAAACTCACTTGGGCTGCACACCTAAAAGAAGTGAAAATTAAATGTATGGAAAGACTTAACATCGTAAAAATTCTAGCACACAACAAATGGGGAGCTGACCAACTAACCCTGCTTAGGCCTTACAAAGCTATCATAAGACCTATTATTGACTATGGGTGCATCGCATATAATTCAGCCAAAACCCAAACTCTTAAAACGCTCGATTCTGTACATAATTCTGCTCTCAGAATGATCTCTGGCGCTTTTCAAACTAGCCCTATAAATAGTATCCTGTTCGTAACAAAAGAAATGTCATTAGAGCACAGAAGAATGCTACTCAGCCTCAGATACGCCGCTTCAATTGCAACCACGCCTGGCAACCCAGCATTTAAAAACACGTTCGATAACAGATTCGAAACACCCTACAATGAACACCCAAAATATCCGTTGCCCTTCTACAGACGAATCCGCAAATACTGCACCGAACTAGACATCCACTTCCCATCATTTCTTGAACGAAGATGCTATGAAATAGCACCATGGACCATCAAACTCCCAATTATCAACACTTACCTAGCTACACACGATAAATCACAAACCAGCCCAGCAGAGTACAGATCCCTATTTCATGAAATGTGTGAGAAATATGCAGGATATCTACCAATATACACCGACGCATCTAAATCGGAACAAAAGACAAGTATAGCAATAGTGACACCATCTGGAATCTTCAAAACCAGCACCCCACATGTATTCAACATATTTACGGCTGAATGTTATGCAATACTTAGAGCGCTACAACATATTGAGGATATGCAGTATAGAAAGTGCATCATTCTCAGCGACTCACTAAATGCAGTTAAGGAGACACAAAACGTGACAACCACTAATACAATAACGAGGAACATTCTGGAATTATACAATGATCTGCTAGACAAAGAAATATTGGTGATAATTATATGGATCCCTGCCCACCAGGAAATATCGGGCAACGAAAAAGCGGACAAGGCTGCCAAAGAAGCACTATATATGCAACCCACCGAAGTAACCTCAGCCGTATTCCATGATTTTTCGAAATACCTTAACTACCGTACCAAGCAGAAGTGGCAGGAAAAATGGATTAACGTTATCCCGGGCAAAATATGTGATACTACGGATGACTTTTATACAAACCACGCCACAGCTAAATTTAACAGAAAAGATCACATAGTACTAAACAGACTAATGATTGGACACACTAAGATTACACAGGAATTCATTTTCAACAAATCAATCCCACCACGCTGCGAAACCTGCCAACAAAACTTAACCATCAAACACATTCTATTAGATTGCAGAAATTCAGAAGACGTCAGAAGGCAGCTCCAACTACCTAATAATTTAAAAAAGATATTCGAAACAGAAGAAAACCTGAAGAAAATACTCGAACTTGCCCGTAGACTAAATATATACTGCGAAATATAAAATAATCCCCGACTGTGGTCGCTAATAACCACGGAGTTGATGCGACCTAAAATAAAAACAAAAAAAAAAAACAGTTGGGAATTAGTTGGGATATAGTTAGTGTTTGTGCCTACAAATTCCCAACACAGGGCCTACGGCAAAAAAGTTACGACAGTTTGCCAACGACTATTCAATGTTGGGCCTACAATTGTTATGGTTGGTTAATTAACAAAAAGTTACGACAGTTTGCCAACGAATATTTAATGTTGGGCCTACAATTATTATGGTTGGTTAATTAACAAAAAGTTACGACAGTTTGCCTACGAATATCCAATGTTGGGCCTACAATTACTATGGTTGGTTAATTAACAAAAAATTTACAACGATGATTAAATGTCGTCTTACAAACATCAGAAAATTTGCTACATCAAAAAACCTGTTGTGATTTTTCTTTTCTTATTTATAAATACGTAATGAGGACGTCTGTCTTAAGACAAATGTGAAATTTTAAGGAATGAGTCTAAAGGTTGGATGATGATATTTTGTAGAATATTTCGCGTCACTGCACAGTTTTCATAAACAATTAATACTAGTTATGTAACTAGAAATTATAAGTGTTTACAAGGAAGTGTGTTTGTCAGCTGCGAACAGCGGTTGCTTTGCTACTGGTTCAGGGGTTTTTTATTTTTTTTTAAAGACCATTTTTCCCCGTGTCCCACACTGCACAATGCGTGCGGTAAATATAGATTTAACAGTACCTGTTAGGAAGTAACGATATAGGCTAGTAATTAGTCAGTAAGGACACTAAACGAGTTCCTATGAGTTTCGCATGCGAGCGAACCAGTAGGATTATAATTTAAATTGTATGGCCTTTTTTCTATGTTTATTCGTCGCCAACCATATCCACTGTACGATCGTTTGACAATAAACATTAGTAATAAAAAAAAAAATAAAAAAAAAAGCGGTTGCTTTGTACGCGGAAAGTTTGGGTTCGATTCTCCTCACCGCGAATTTTTTTTTTTTCCTAAACCAGACCTGAAGAAGACGTATTTACGACGTCTTTTGAAGTTCTTTAAGACGCCTTTTGGACGTTTTTAAGACGTCTTTTGGAAAGAAGCCTTCAGCTGGGCCCAGTTGGGCCTATGGAAAGAAACCTTCGGTTGGGCCTTCGTGTTAAGTGACGTTGGGCCTACGTTGGTTACAATCGTTGGCCCATTTAAAAATAGCGCGACACTTCAACAGTTGGCCAACGGATAACACGTCATTGGCCCAACAAACTCCCAACAAATAAATGCTACTAGGGAGATTCTTAAAAATGATTGAAATATCATTGAATTCTACGTAAACGCGACCGAAATGCAATAGAATTCGACCATTCCAATATATCGTGAACATCTACTTACGCCATTTTAAAAATTTTAAACAGATCTAATTAAAATTATTCAATGTATCATAATTTAATCTTTTCCTACTGGATCCCAATACCAACCGACTGCAACGTTGCCCAACACCCTCACAGCCAATAATGATTCACTAAAATAACGAGAGAAATAAGTATACCATACGTATTGCCATCTCTTTCTTCCAAGGAATGATCGGACGCCACCCAAGCCCCGTTCAAATTAATCGCCAAGTGTTATGGCGTCGTCTGCCCTTTGCTTTTGAATCTCGCCTCAACGTCTGTAACCGAACGATGCAACAAGTTTGAAACAAAAGCATTACAACATTCGTGAGGGAATTAAACAACGAATAAACTTGAAATATTCCCGAAACGGGATGTAATTGAATACGGAGACGCGATATGTGTGCAATAAATGTGCAGAAATATCGTTGAGGCAACGAAGGGAATACGCGACGAACATCTAACGGTTTTCTCGCGATATTTAATCAATTTCGGGACGAAAGTGTATTAATAGTAGCAGCAAGTGACGGTAGAGAGTAAAGAAGAAGACTAATAATGATTAGAAGTAATTAGGGTGGCGATAGATAATGTACGTGTACCATTTAAATACGGAGCTATCGAAGCGTCTTAACCCAACGATGTCCACGGAACGAATGACCCCCGCGTCCCGTCGCTGTGTCCGCGCCGTATGAACAGAGGTGACTTCCAACGTTGGCATGGCTCGGTCATAACAACAGTCCTTTCTACCACGCACGTTCTGCTACAGATAAAATAGAAATATTATGCGTAATATATTTCCTTGGTTTATGGAAATATCTAGCATCTACACACAGGACACTTTACTAAAGCTTGTAAAAATTAACACAGATGGCTTAATAAGTATATATTCGTAAATTACTGTAATATATGATATACAGTTTCTTATTGGAAAACTTTTTACAAGCTTCGCGATTGTTGGATATTTCGTGTCTGGCGTGAGTGCATGATGGAATGTAAAGGTCCAAATTTGAACAAAAACTCCAAGAGGAGATACTGCGATTATGGTTTATTGTTTAAAGAAGGAAAAATGTTCCTTTTCTGATTAAGCCGCGTGGGCATCGATAGTCTTTCTCTCGGCTCTCGTTGGAGCCATTCGTTCTTTGCGACTTGTCTGTTACAGACGTATATTCCAACTTCTTTCTTAATTAAAGTTTTAGATTGTAGTAACAAAAGACTTCTTGTAATTAATCGCTTACCCCGCAACCAACAGCGATACAGTCGAGATACCAATCCCGTGTTACCGTTTGCACATACAATGAATACTAGGGTGGCTCTTATTTACTGTTGGTAAACATTTTTTTCAAGATTTTCTTCGGGGCACCCTCCAGAATAGTTCCAAATAATTAAAAAAAAATCTATGTAAAGTTTCAGCTCGCTCGGATAACGGGAAAGGGTGCCCCTGGGCCGTTAAACATTTAAATTATTATTTAACAGCTCGCGAAGTCGATTTTATATAAGGTCTTCCAAGTTATTGATTAAATAAAAAAGTATGTCAAACAAAAGTTGTAGATCCGGACAAGGAGCATCTTTTTTGTGTATTACTATTTTTCGTGCGACAAACGGTTTTCGAAAAAAATCCGAAAAACTAAAAAAAAAACTTTTTTTTCTCAAAATTTGAAAGTTTAAATGCTTCTAGAACGCTTTTTATTTATGAAGGTGAACAAAAAAAATGGAATTTTTATTTTCGAGGATTATTTTTTAAACATTTAAGGGGGGGGGGCATATACCGAAATATGCAAACAAGATAAAAAAAAAATTTCTTTTTATTTTCAGTGTTTGATATGTGATGAATGTTTCCTGAAAAGTGGGGGCGAAATTCGCAAAAATATCGGAGATATAGACGTCATGATTTCGGGTAAAATGACATCTGATGATCATATCTGATGTCTATATCTCCGATATTTTTGCGAATTTCGACCCCAACTTTTCAGGAAACATTCATCACATATCAAACACTGAAAATAAGAAGAAAATTTTTTTTTATCTTGTTTGCATATTTCGGTATATGCCCCCCCCTTAAATGTTTAAAAAATAATCCTCGAAAATAAAAATTCCATTTTTTTTGTTCACCTTCATAAATAAAAAGCGTTCTAGAAGCATTTAAACTTTCAAAATTTAAAAAAAAAAAATTTTTTTTTAGTTTTTCGGATTTTTTTAGAAAACCGTTTGTCGCACGAAAAATAGTAATACACCAAAAAAAGATGCTCCTTGTCCGGATCTACAACTTTTGTTTGACAAATTTTTTTATTTAATCAATAACTTGGAAGACCTTATATAAAATCGACTTCGCGAGCTGTTAAATAATAATTTAAATGTTTAACGGCCCAGGGGCACCCTTTCCCGTTATCCGATCGAGCTGAAACTTTACACAGATTTTTTTTTAATTATTTGGAACTATTCTGGAAGGTGCCCTGAAGAAAATTCAAAAATCGAAAATAAGAGCCACCCTAATGAGTACTCATTCTGCCTAAATTTGCGTGAGCATAGCGAGGCGTTAGTAATTAACACGAGAGGTAATGAAAGCTCCACGGAAAGTAGATATAAGTAAGAGAAGCAATCGCGAGATCTAATTTTCGTCAAATATTGATATTGGTTGATAGATCTATCCTATAGGGGTAAACGGTGTAGTTGTTGGCCACCTAAGTCAGAGGTTCACATAAGCGTTGAATTATAAGTCTTATTTTGCTATCTTTAAGAACACAATTAGTGTTAATAGCTTTAAACGACTCTAATAGTCTAGAAATAGAATTTGTTTAAACAAAGAGTAGATGGTTCCACAAAAATTTTACACAAAATACGTTTTCTATGAAAAAACATAGTTATTGGCCAGACGAATGCAATGATTGGCCGATCGTATGGCAGTTATTGGCCACTATTTCATAACCTATATGTAACATATATCCTACCTAATTCTTAATGCTCTAAGACCTAATTATGAAATAATGTAAATGTAAAAAAATGAATTGATTCTTTTCGCCATGGTTTAAAATAAAAAATTCCTAAATTATATTCATAAAATGAAACTAAATGTAATATGATAGTATTACATTATTAAAATATGTAAACTATAATACCTTTTCTATTTAAATGTTTCTATATTAGTTAGTATTGTAGTATTGCACCTCCTTTTACATCGTATTAATAGCATTTTCTTTTAAAACATAATCTTTTGCAATCACAACCCTGAAACGGCCAAAGCATGGCGAATGATGGCCAACAACTGTTTCACTGTTTCTATGACTGTCAGCTACCCATTGGCCTCGTGGCCAATGACTGTCCTAAACCATTATTTACATTACAGTTCTTGGCCACCTATAATTTTGGCAATAATGTATAATTTTAATGAATAAATAATCCTTTTTTATAAAGTTTAAACCTTTATTTGTCTATATAACGAATATGAAAGTTCTATATATATCATAAGTGCATTAAATTATCTAAGAATTGCCTGATGTAACCGTATGGCTATTCAATTGAATCATTGTAGTTTTCAAGCATCGATTTCAAGTTGTCTATTTTTTACACGTAGTATAACAATAATTAGCGAAATAGTGATTGCATTCGACGCATGAAAGAAGAAGGTATCTGAATATGTTCATTATAAAAGGCATAATGTACACTGTTTCTTAATATTCATCCTTTTTTAAAAAAAGGCCAATCACTGCCAGGTGGCCAACAACTACACTGTTTACCCCTACCTCGTTTGTTGTTACGTGCTGCGGGCTTTGGTGTTCGAGCGGCACGATTTGGTTACGCAATTCCGATTAGGGGTATCCCGCAGTACTTAGACTATCAGATATTGCTATATTGAATTCTTTAAATTTTTAAATATCTATGTACCTTATCAGAAGGATAAGGGGTAGTTTTTGGGATCATTAACGTTCTAGTCCCATACGGGTCTTTTCAATGGAATCAGATAGGTAATTAACGAGTAGAATTTAATAGTAAGTAAAGCTTTGTCACGTCCCGGGTTGAGGTCTTAGGGGAATGACATTGTTGGGGTAGGTTAAGAGGAGGTTTCGGCACGAAAGTGAATTTCGCAGCACAAAATTGGGTAGGAGTCTCGGCACGAAAGTTGATTTCGCGTCACGAGATGGGTAGGAGTCTCGGCACGAAAGTTGATTTCGCGTCACGAGATGGGTAGGAGTCTCGGCACGATAGTTGATTTCGCGTCACGAGAAGGGTAGGAGTCTCGGCACGAAAGTTGATTTCGCGTCACGAGATGGGTAGGAGTCTCGGCACGAAAGTTGATTTCGCGTCACGAGAGGGGTAGGAGTCTCGGCACGAAAATTGATTTCGCGTCACAAAACGAGTGGGAGTCTCGGCACGAAAATTGATTTCGCGGCACAAAACGACCAGGGAAGGTTTCAAATGTTTGTTGTGTATTTGGGAGACACCCGTTGGGACACTAATAGCTTTGTTTTGATTTATCGTTGCATTATTTCAAAGAACCGCTCGCAATATTCCGCGAAATACGTTTAGACGTGCGGTTTCGGGAAAAGTCATGTGAAAGAAAATTATTGTAAACCAGAGTTGGGCAAAATGTAATCTAATTACATCTTACGAATTACGATTAAACTGTAATTACGTAGTTGATTACACATTGTTTTTTGTAATCGTTTATTTGGGTACTTGACGAAACCAAATGGTCAACTTCCTAAATTAACGATTACAGAAAATAATGTGTATTCAACTACACGATTACAGTTTAATTGTAATTTGTAAGATGTAATTAGATTACGTTTTGCCCAACTCTGTTGTAAACATAACAAGAGCTCTCGCGTTCACGAGACGAGATCAGCTGTTGCACCGGCTTGTTATGTATTGTAATCTTTATTATTGTAGGATCGACGCAATAATTTGAAGCGTGTTTAGTAAATAAGAACGTTTGTTTATTTTGTCGTGTACCGTTATGAACATATGATTTAAACGTGATAATAGTGATACGCATGAATATTAGTAATGAAGATGCAATACATAAAAATAGACCAATAGGTTTTAACAATAAGTAAGTGATACAAATTAACCAATAAGCTTATAAGCAAACACACGCAATAGGCCAATAGGCTTTAAGCAATAAGCAAGTAATAGAAAATAAATCGATAGGCTT
Source organism: Andrena praecox (assembly GCA_963932275.1). Lineage (NCBI taxonomy): Eukaryota > Metazoa > Arthropoda > Insecta > Hymenoptera > Andrenidae > Andrena > Andrena praecox. Next base: position 35,031,483 of record OZ010728.1, read on the forward strand.
TAGCAGCAAGCAAGGAACGAAAATAAATCAATAAGCTTTAACAGCATTTAACGTCATAAATGAATAATTATATAAAGTATCTATATGATTCGCAATAAGCATTAGTAATATAAATGAATATGACATACAATGTTATACAATAATAATAATAACGACTTACAATAAGTAGAGCAGGACGGTTCTCCTTCTTGGAGGATTCGCACTGATTTTATAATAATATAATGAGGTTCGAAGATTCGTCGCAGCACTGATAAAGATCGGTAATCGCGAGGATTTTACTGACACTTTTACCGAAACGGTAACGAGCTGTTCGTTAAAATGGTAAACATGGTAATGAGCTCCGGCCTCTGTGGACCTTATATTTATAGTAAAGATTGGAATGTCAGGTATGAAGGGTAAGCGCGGTAATTCGCCATGGCACGTACGCCAAATATGCGTCGTAGTAAATAACTGGGTGATGACTAATGCGCAAAATATGCGTCGCAATAACATTTTTGGGGTTTTTATATGGGAATACTCAACCCGACGGATTTGGAGTAGTTGGATTGGTAAAGGGGTGAGAGTGGAGTCAAATTAAAGGTCGTAGAGAGGGGGTGAGACGTGGTCTCGAATTAATAAGTTTTTGGGGCGAGGGATTCGTTTAAATTGAAAAATAGGGAGGAAATCGTGCCTCGTAGGCCGAAGAAGGGGAGGGGACTTCTTGATTGACCGTTTCGAGATAGGGACCACTGAGGTATATCGTCCAAACGATCAGTTGGGTGAGGGAGAGGGGTATGACTCGAGATTGAAGGGTTTTTGATGGAGCTGTGAATTGATTTACGAGGAGTTGGTGGAATAATACCGCGCGAAAAATAGTGGGACGTCACAGCTTTAATGTTTAATTATTGGATCGAAGCAAAAGATCACACAGTATAAAAGAAATCAACCAAACGTTTCATAAAATATAATCATCAACACACATAACTCCTGACTAGGGGAATCCCATAGTCGATTGACTGTCAGAAATTATCGTTGTATACGCAATAATTAATAAAGTGTTATCTTGAAGTGTACAGAAAAGATAAGGGGTGCAACTCATCAGACAGTCAGAATAATGTAAATGACAATCTAATTTAGATTCCTTTTTGGAGTTTGGATAATTCTGATCGTTGATATACCTTAATCAGAAAGAGGAATAAGACGCGAACACGCACACACTTGATTATAGGTAAAATACACGCGAATTGAACTATGATATGGAACCGAAATGACAGTGAATTTAGCTGAGCAAGTAAAATTGAAAGTTAGAATAAATCGTCTAAAAGAATAAGTTATTTCACGAAATTAATATAATTTTTGTTTCAAAGTTATTAGAATGAATTGTTTCGCAAAGTTGAGTCTTTCCACGCGGCTACACAGTAGACCGGAGAACTCTATCTCTAAAACACTTCGCGGACCCAATGACACGCACCTCACGATTTACCGTCACAGAGTGTCGCAGCTTCGCGCTCTCGGCAGCGGCCAGAGCGGGTCCGCGCCGAAAATGCTTACGCTGCATTTTATCGTTCGAAGGCGTTACCATGGGCCCCTCTACTTACAAGGGAAGTTTGGCAACCCGGAAATTCAGAAAGTTATGCAACTTTGTGTGCAAGTAGAGTATTTCATCCGTAACACAAAAGTATTTTTTGCTGATGCCACGTGCGGTTTTAGGAGTGAAATCATCCCTTGAAAAAATGCAGAGTTTTCTTTATCGTGGAATATCTCGAGAGCGGTGAGAGATGTCGAAAAATAGTATAAACAAATGTTGCATCGGACTTTTGTATCTACAAAATTGCATAAAGATAATTTTCGAAAAATCCATATTTTTCAAGTTACCCCCACCACCAATCCTTAATTCCATAATTACTTTTGCGCGGTTTTGTAGATATAAAAAAAGGATGCAATTTTTGTTTAAACTTCTTTTCGATATCTCTCACCCTTCCCGAGATATTCCACGGAAATGAAAATTCTGCATTTTTTTCAATCGGTGATTTTACCGCCCAAAATTGCATTATGGCACCAACAAAAAATAGAGTTGCGTTACGGATGAACTACTCTACTTGCACACCGAGTTTCATAATTTTCTGAATTTCTGGGTTGCCAAACTTCCCTTGTTAGTGAGGCGGTGTGTGAGTGCTCATGCCCACGAGTCGGACTTTTGATTCAAATACACAATTGGTGTTTACGGAACATACGTACGCACGGGAAGCCACGACATCACACATCTCGAAATCGATACAACCTCACACATGCTGAGGGCCTTTTCTCATCATTCATACATTTATATACACATTTTCTGATTAAGGGAATCCCACAGTCGATCGACAGTCAGAAATTGTGACAGGTGTCTAATCTAAAGAACAATTTCTAATTAATTAACAATCCGCACGTGTTCCGAAACGTGCGACAAAACCGTGAGAAAGCGCAGTTCCCTGCACCAGGATGTAGGCCGGTATTCATAGTCGTTGCTTAAGACAAAGATCGTCTTAAGCATTTGCTTAAGTCCCCGTCTAGTTTCATAGTCGACAAATAAGCATCGTCATAAGCATTTACTCAAGTATTTACTTTGTCAAGCAATCCTTATTGAATCATGTTTCATAGTCAGTTCTTAAGATGATCTTCAGAACGTAAGTATTCATAGTCGATTAAGAACTTCTTATTCGAGCATAAAGCAGTCTTATTCGAGCAAAGTGAGGTTAGATTTTCAAGTCGACGTTTTAGTTGACTTAAGACCATGTTATTAGGTCAAAGAGGATATATAATAAGAGGCGTCGCTCGACAAAGACAGAAATAAGCTAGGGAAATCACTAGACAACCAATTTAAATGCCCATTCGGCAATGATCGGTAAACATCGGCAATAATCAGCGAACTGCGGTAAGGTACATTTAGTCGATTTGAATATCCCGCTCGAATAGACAACCAATTTAAATGCCAAGGTCAAGTAAAGACTTCAAAGGTTCCGCCCGGAGTGACGCCTCTTATTATATCTCCTCTTTGATTAGGCGTTAAGACGGTGAAGGACGCGTGTTACTGTTGGCAAAACATGCAGTGTTAATTTCTTCACAGGTTGTTAACGCGTAGAGTAGGATTTACGTCTCTGCCAGTCTCTGCGTGGTGGCGGCGCGGGAAAAGAAACACAAGATGTATTTTCAATATCATTCCTGATTGGGTATTCCGCTCGGCTACACGGGAAAGTTTCCGACGCTTGCCGAACGTAATATAAGATTTGCTTAAGCATTTGCTTGACTAAGCAAGCCTTAAGCACCATTTTCTTGACCAAGCAAATCTTAAGTGCGGACTATGAATACATGACGTCTTAAGCATAACTTATTCCGATAAGGCCGACTTTGTCAAGAAATTCTTAAGCACATGCTTAAGCAACGACTATGAATACCGCCCGTAGAGTATTGGGAAACCTAGAAATTCGATACGCCAACTAGTGGCAATCCGTCGAAGTCCATCTAGAGACGCGGCAGCGTCTCGACGCCAAGTACAGGAAAGACACCCTGTATATGTCGACTGTCGCTACCATAGACATATATAGACGGAGCGTGTCTGAGGGGGGTTGTAAGATTCGCGGTAAGGGGACTGTCATACAGGCAAATCGGGTAACTCCGTTCCTCCTCGGGGCTATTCGGAAATTCAATGACGTTATATATATCTATGAGGGATACTTAGTCGAAAAGGTTAGCTATACTTATACATAATTCAAAATTTCGTATATCATGTAGGTTATATATATAACAAAATTAGTAAATAGAATGTAGCTTTTTTTAAATAAAATCGTACTTATAGATATATGCAATAATATTTATATTTTTAAAGATTTTGTAAGCTTAAAAGTTCATAAACATAATTAATATGCATAAATAATTATATAGTATAATAGATATATATCGCTCATTTGCTGCGACATAACTGATGAAAAAAAAAAAAATTTTTATTATAAACATATTATCTATTCGATAATCAAGCAACACATTTGAATTTCTAAGATTATATATATAATATATAAATTGTTGGTTATGTATGTATATTTATTTATTTACATGTGAAATCGAATACTATCATTATTTATATTTTCTTCCTCCAACTGTTCGCAGTTTTTATTTTTCCTGCGATTTGCACAACCGCTTACTACGCAATAAGTCATTATTACACTCAATTAATATATGATTATATACAACGACCACTACGATGCTTTAGAACAGTAATAGTTGAGCAACAGTGGTTATGTTTCGAACATAGCCATTAATGCCGAACCGACAAGAACCGAATACATCCGAACCTAGCTACCGAATTGCCTGTATGGTTTCTGCCTTTTCCCCTCCGATCTTACAGTCCCCTCGCCTACAGTCTTCTCTTCTGCTCCGTCTATATAAGTCTATGGTCGCTACCGCTTATCATTTACTCGTCGCCGGGCTATTCCAACCTAACCTGAATTATTTTTAATTTAGGGTTTTTATGTAAAGCTTATCACCATAACAACTTCAAAAAGGTAAAAAAATTACGCCAAGTACATGAAATCAAATAAATCACAAAAATATAATATAATATAATATATATTAAAAATTATTTGAAGTCATTCCCTATGCAAATTATCTTTGTAAAAAGAAGTGATATCCCCATAAAAAACTTCAAAAAAGTAAAAAAATTACGCCGAGTACACGAAATCAAATAAATCACAAAAAATAGATGATAATATAATATTAAAAATTATCTGAAGTCATTCCCTATGCAAATTATCTTTGTAAAAAGAAGTGATATCCCCATTAAAAACTTTAAAAAAGTAAAAAAATTACGCCAAGTACACGAAATCAAATAAATCACAAAAAATAGAAAATAATTACAAAATAAAAAAAAGTTGTGAAATCAAAATGAGCTGCAAGTACATAAAGGTGCTTTCCCGCAGCGTGCAAAGGTGACACTGTGTAACGCAATGTAAGATTCGGTGCTTTCCAACTGCGCTTAATAATATTAAGCAGATATATTTTTATAGAAATAAATATTTCAATACCAATAAATATTTTATTCAAAATACTTGGCGCTGCTCACCGAATTGGTGTTGTTAAACTGAATACATATGTATAAACTGCATTAATCCTTTTCTTTCTTTCTTGTGCGTGCATTCGTGAATGTGTGTATGTGTGCGTGTGCATATGCTACGTATGATATTAGAATTAAATATACGTAGAATAAATCTGACTGCGTTTCTAATATGTATATGTTTATGTATTTTAGATTATAAGTGAGTTATTGTAAATTATTAATTTACTATTAATAAGACAATTAACATTTTTTCGGTTTCGCAGCGCCAAGTATTTTGAATAAAATATTTATTGGTATTGAAATATTTATTTCTATAAAAATATATCTGCTTAATATTATTAAGCGCAGTTGGAAAGCACCGAATCTTACATTGCGTTACACAGTGTCACCTTTGCACGCTGCGGGAAAGCACCTTTATGTACTTGCAGCTCATTTTGATTTCACAACTTTTTTTTATTTTGTAATTATCTTCTATTTTTTGTGATTTATTTGATTTCGTGTACTTGGCGTAATTTTTTAAAGTTTTTTATGGGGTATGATTAACAGTGTTTATATAGACATGTTGTGAAAAACGAGTGTTTTTAAAATTTTTTGACCATTAAATTTTTACTTATTCGATTAATAAATACTTATTCGGAATGTTTGGTGGGACCGGGCCTACTTTCAATAGTTTGCTAACTTACCACCACAGCACTGAAATCTAAGCCACGCTTCCACTAAGTTTCCCAATAGAATTTCGCCAATCTTCTAAGAAGCAAACCAATCTGCGCATTCCCGATGTAGCCGTTACTGATTACGTTACAATGTTTAGCGGGACGGTCAGAGGTGTTCTCAACGAGGGTTCTCCCACAATGCTGCAAGGCATTGCTGAAACGCACCTCTGTCGCTTACACAGAGCGTATTCGGCACATCAAGAGAAACCACTGGGTCTTTTCGAGCGCGACTCTCTGGTGAGAACGCCGCTGCGTCAGCACCGCATTATCCTTATCGCGGGACGGTAATATGTCGAGGCGACGACGCTCCAAAGAAAGGGGTTCTTGTTTTACTAAATTATTATTAATTACTAGGCAGGAGTATGATCAACAAGGGATTTCCCATAACGCTAAGCGTTGTTGATGCATACCCCGTCCAAAAAGAAAAATTTTACGTTCCCAACGTAACACTGTCGTTGTAATCTTATTTGAGACTGAGTCGATAACGTTGGGTGTAACACGAAAATGGTAAGCGGGCTCGCGAGCCCTCCGAGCGTGCGACACAAAATTACGTTGGATGATAAGTCTATCCAATACCTGGTCTGTGGGTCTATCCTATACCACAGACGATGATATGGAAATCTCTGTAAATAATAGTTTAAACATAAATCCTAATATTCTATTCAGTTTCCTCCTTCAAATAAAAAAAAACTTTCATATGAAACATTTTTTTTGCTATTTCAATTGTTAGAAAAAGAATAGCGTGTATACGAACAAATCGGACATACTGTATAAACTTACTGAAACGTCAGTTAACATTTCGCCAGAAAAATTGACAAATAAATGTTAATTGTTAGTATATAGTGTAAACAAATAAATTTTTCTAATATCTATGGAGGAGAATGAATTCCTTTTTTCAAAAAATATGTATCGAATATTTTTGGCTACTCTACAGACTTGCAAAGTTGCACCAAAATCGGTGTGTACGGGTTTGATATGTTCCTCTTAAATAATATTGTACAGTAGAAGGTTATTATTATTATTATTATTGTTATTACTATATGTCTGTATTATATCGTATAGACCATCATTAATGTATGCGCAAACACATGATGAATGGGTGCGGTTTAGTAATAGGTGCCATTAAAAAACAACATTAAAGCACTCTTTTTACAAATTATGTTATTGCGAGCGAATAAAATTTGTTTTACGTTAAATAAACCCGAATAGGACAGCAAGGTTAAAAGGCGAAATAACGGAATATGTTCATAAGACGATCTTTAACTTGTTACTCTAACAGAGGGTGCGTTCCGATTTTCGCAGTGAGTGCAGAAATCGCAGCGGTTCACGCGGTCTTGAAATTTAAAAATGCTACTATGGAAAAAGAAACGTTGTTTACAATAACCTCGATACTATTAAATAATAGTGATAATGAAATCAGCAGCTGTGATTCGTCTGATGAAAGCGAAAATGAAGATGATATTAACTTGCCATTTAGAATCAGAATTAATATACATATCATTAATTGTAAACAAAACACTCGGACAGATTATGTTTGCCTAAAAATTGACAGATTATGGAGAACATTATGGAGGTTATTCCGGGATATTCGATAATAAGTATGTAATTATACATTTGTATTAAAAAAAAACATCACATGAAGTTTCTTCAAAATAATAACGTAAAAAAGTGGCATTGTAATCATGAGAGAATTAATTGTTTTTATTACTTTTCATTAAATTGTATCAGCTATTTCCAATAGAGAAATTCAAATAATCAAAGATTGGAAAAACAAATACGCATGCGCGCGCGCGCAGTGACTGCTTCACCTCCGAAATTCTGCGTTTGCTGCACGCTCGCTGCACCGGAAGTAGCATCGTATTGGTGGAAAGTGAGAGAAATTCTAGGGAATCGTACGATGCCACCAATTTCATGCACTCACTGCGAAAGTCGGAACGCAACCAGAATCATTTGTAAATCGCGGGCTTCGACTCTCAAGAAATGACCTAGTTTTACCCGTGCTGAATTCTAATTCCTACCACGCGTAACGTTACAATCTGTTTCGGGACTTCACCGGTAACGTTGCATGCGACACTAAAATGGTAAGGGGGTCCCAGGACCCCCCAAACCGGTGACAGAAAATTACATTGCGTGATAGGTCTATCCTATACCTCGTCAGTGCCTATACCTCGTCTGTGGCTACGCCAGCCTCTACCTTACCCCCAAACACCTTTCCATTTTCTAAAACCCCTTCCTATTCCCGAGCAGCGGGGACTAAAAATTGCATCTTCCAAGTAACAAATCATAATTCCTCCCACCTTCTGCGCACACATTTCTAATTCCTCGACTTTAAAGCTGAAACGAGGATTCAGGCTCGTGCGGAGCACTTCCTGAGCGACTGCTGCTAACAACATCCGCCCGCGCGTACTTCTTTACCATCCGGGGTTACCGGCGGCGCTGTTTCGCGGCGTCGCCGCGCGAGGACGCTCCGGCGGTGGCGCCGCGTCGCCGCCACCCCTCGTGGTTCCCCCGTTTCGCAGGTTTTGTTGTGACCGCGACGGCTTTGTCGACAGTCGCGCGTGATTGCGGCCGAGCAGTGCGGATTTAAGATCGCTCGTGTTTCCCTTCCACGGGGGTTGTATCGCGTGTGCCGCGCCTTCGATCGTCGCTACACCCCCGGCGGTTCAACACACGTTCGCCAACCCATTTCACTTCGGTTTAGCTGGCACACTCATACAGGGCCAATTTCTCGACCTCCATCCTGAAAGAATTTTTGACTTCACCTCCACGGGAACATCGCCTGCTGCGAGGCCGTTTCTGCGGGGGTGACGCGCGTTTAAGGGTGCAAGGGGGTGAAACTTCGCGCGTTTCTCTCGCCGAATATTCGGCGAACACGTGTGCGCCAGAGACAAGCGTGGGTGGTAGCTGAGGATTCAGGGGTTCGGTGAACTTCGACAGCTGTTCTTCAGAGGATGAGACGATTATCTGTGTCGCAACGGTGCCGTCGAGTGGAGCTTAATAGTGGACGTATATTTCGCGTGGAACTTGGGAACTATTATGGCTGGATTTACGCATGCTGCCTACCACTCTGCTGAACTGTAGACTATGACATCAGGTGTACTATGAAGACTGATAGTGTCCATAAAGATATTTCTACGTGAGAGCAGACTCTGAAGAAGATCATTTGATAGAACAAGCTGCGTCTCTGATGGAATCTCTAGTTCTTGTGAGGGTTTTCAATGACACTGGGTGATCGTGGGTGCTATCGTGATCGTCTACATGGTGAGCCAAGATTCACGCTCGTGATTGGATCAGTTTTATCGAGAGAAGAGTGCCGGTGAAAATGCGGCAAGAGAGACGTGTGTGTCGCCAGTGAAGTCGATCATGGGATAAAGAAGAGCACCGCGCATGGTTAATTAGGAGACATGATAGATGAAAGGAAGAGAATATAGGTAAAGAGTCTCCTTCCTTTTTAAGAAGGAAATTTCGATGCTCCTCAGCCAAGTCGCAGCAATTCTAAGAAAATTCCTTCTGATAGTGCACGTGGCTTCTCTTCCTACCGAAGCTCGAAAATGAATTATTGATGACGACGTCCCCAACAGGATGATGTCTGAGGCAGAAGTCCGGCACGTTCTATTCGAACAATAATCCCAAGCACGGTTCCAAAATCCACCGATAGATTACCAGACCCATTCTTTTTAATTTCCCAAGAAGCTTAATCCAAAACCTGATCCCCGAATGTCATCGAACTGCCATCAGACTACCTGTTGAGAATGTCAAGTGGGAGCAGTAGCCAAGTCGCCTCGGCGAATTGAAGTTAGATGTGTTTTTAAATGCAGGACTCTTCACAGCCTGTTGGCGTTCGAAGCGTGACAGAATTCGGCGATTAAGGCGACTACTACTGAGGAGCATCGACATTTCTCGGCATTTTCGAGGGTCCCGAGGCAATCTCGATGTCCTCGACGGACTCGTCGATGCCTCGAAGACCTGCAGTAGACGTGGAGAGAACTCGACTGTGCGTTTACAAAGCACGTCATGTTATGAAATCTGCATTTGTCGGGCTTTCGGCCGGTCGGCCGTCACGAGGAGCAGCTAAACAGCGGACAAAATAGCATCGGGCAGCGTCTAAACTCTCTTTTGATGATCGTGCAGGTGGTTACGTATGTCGCGCAAGTGAAATTCAACGGAGCAGAACTTGTCATGCATAGCCGTTCGAAGGACATCCATATTTAAAAGTCAGAGATTGTATTAGAAGCTTCTGCAGCCTTTCGAATGTCCATCCACCCTATTCGGACGGGATGCATTTATTCATCTCATGCGTGGACTTAGCCGGTTGAATAGAGAAGTTTGATGAGGTTTAAAGTTGCAGATGTCTGCGCGGGTCTCTCTTTAAATGCTTCGGGCAAGTGTAATTGCCAATTTGTGAGTGCTGTGTACCGCGAACCTAGTCTATATGCAATGCAAACTCCGCATATAGATATTGCGCAGCTAACACAGGCGGTTTGAGGTAAAATTAGGAAATTACTTGTTGCTGTTGACACAAAGGGTTGCATAGTTAACCATTGCGAGTTGATAGCGCTGTGTTAGGATAGTTTTAACGTCCTAGGAGGTTGTATTTACCCCGTGGTCTTGATGGTTCTGAGTTGGTCTCTAATAAATCGATTTCGTAGCATTGTGACGTTTCCAAGTGTTGTAGATGCTTCGATCTCAAACTTTTAGAACTTCAGCCTGAAAAAATATAGATTATTATTATTATTATTATTAAATCAATCAGATGTGCTCCTTTAGTACACGGAATATGTGGTGGTTAAAATTAAATTAGATATGTAATTATGTAGTATTTGCATATTTATGTAGAATTGTTGGCTCCTAGTCTTCTCGGAGACTGTTTTATCAATTCCACGCTTCTGATAGGAACTTCGGAGGTTTTTCAAATTCTCCACTTGCCTTTCTCTAGTGTCAAGAGTGAACAACAAAATTGATGCTAAATTTGTTGGCGTAATTAGTATTCTAAGGTCCTCTAATGAAGCTATCTCCAAAAAATTAAGTCTTGATAGGCCATGAACAACATTTTTTTAATTACTATAGTCAATGCTACAGAATTGTTAAACTAGCCCACCCTAATTAATGGCAACCTAAGTCTTTTTCTAATTCTTCTCTAAACTTCTGTAATACATGTGCATTTTTCCTCTTGTAGATCTATGTTCCACACTCAACGCATCAAAGTGTCTTATATCTACGTAGATTTATCTGTTCCTTTTAAGATCAATATAACTAATGCTGCTGTGTCCGCTAGCATTACTCGGAGAGACCGAAAACGGTAACTGTGGAGCGTTGAAGATCGCTCACTTAACTGATCAAAGCAGGGGGAGGCAATGCTCGTGGACCGGTTGGAACTATCGAGGACTTTATATTGCGCTCGACATCATGCTCTTAAAATTTATCGAGCCGTCAGGTGGCACAGCACAAAGCTTGTCGCGTTCCACTAACCGTGAGTTTCGTTCGACGAGCTTTCGACCAGCGGGGTGCCCTTTCCTCCTCTCTCTGCTTGCATCGCCGAAAAATAGAACCCTCAAAGACGCTGTCGAAATTCGATGCAATTATTCTTCTGAAGCTGGGACCTCTGATTCTGCTTTGATTCCGACGTTTTAGGAAACTTTTAGCTGAGAAAAAATGAGTTCAGTATTATGTGTATTCTTTTAGGTGCTTCCACAGCTTTTGATTCAGATCTGACGAAGTTCCTAAACAATTTTCTGAATTACGGCCCTCTGAGTCTCAAGACTTTGCTGGCGGTTGGAGTATTTGAGTGGAAAACACTTTGGAAACAGTATCTCGCTGAATTTATAATGGTAAATTATGGCGTTGATAGTGTTCCTTTAATAGTTTAATCTAACCACCTTATGAACGATGAGTGACATTTTGAGCCTTTCTAAGTCGTAAGTTCTCTTTCCTTCCAGGAGGCTATTATAATTAACTTCCATTCCTGACAACGTTCTTAATTTCATAAAAAAAAAAAATAAATAATCTTTGTACTATTAAGCAGAATAATTCTACATTAAGAATTGTTTACTTAGAGAAATCGTTTATTGTGACCAAGGCAATTGTTTATTAGAGTGAAGCAATTCAGAAAAAGGTTCTCCATTAAAAAATAATTAAAATTCATAAAATACATTTTTCCCGGTACGACGCCTCGTTTTCGAGGAAAATTGACTGTTGCCTGTGCGTATATTCTATTTCTACTGAGAACTGCTGAGACTGCACCAGTGCGCCTCCACTTTTAATATTGATTTTCTCGAATACGATCAGTTGCACGGAAAAAGTTTATTCAACATTTTCGATGTATTTTTTCGTGGTGAATATGTCAGCATTGTTTTCTGCCACATTGTTTATTGAGGTATGCAAATAAAATTAAAAATAAATACGGGTAAGTTTCGGAGAATTTGAAAATTCTGTGAATCTAAGGTTAATTGGGGAAAAAAGTAGCAGAAGAAATAAATATGAAGGGTAGTGTTTTTCCATGCATCCGGTGGCAATGATTTTTCTTCAGCAAAACGCTCAATATTTTCTCGTTAATATCACGAAGTTATCCCGTTTTTCTTGCACTCGAATTATAGGCGGGAGCTTAGTCGCTCTTTGGGAAGAAGATATTAATGTACTGACCCTTCACAATTTACTGTAGTCTGAGGCCACATCTTCACGTCTTTCTCTTTTCGACTTTTTTACGAGGCTACTTTACCGTTCCTTAGGATCTAGGTATTCTTTTTTCTAAAAACAGTCTGTTTTCCTGCGTAGTTTTGAAAATAATGGAGAATAGTTGAAATGTTTGCAGACATTCAGTTGCAGTTAATTATAATTTACAGCACTGATCTAATTTGGATTGCAAAAGGAAAGTTGGTTTCCCGTTTAATGGAGTTGACTCGTGACCTGGTTTGTTTAGTAGTAGTTGTTCCTGCTGTTCAGTATTGGACTGAATTAACAGCGAATATTGCAATATGAAAATCTAAGTAGGTACCTGAGAAATACATATTATATTGGGATCAAATTTTTTAAATAAGTGTGTGTTGAGTCTCCCGAATTCGTTTTTAATTCCCTACCCTTCAAATTCCTAAAATTTTAAGCTCGCAAGTTCCCAAATTTCTAAATCTCAAAATTACCAAATTTCTGTGTGCATAAATATTCAAGTTCCCAAAGTTCCAACATTTCAGATCCCTGAATTCCCAGATCCTGGAATTTCGTAACATTGTAACTTTGTAATTTTCAAAATTTCTAGTTCTTAATTGCTAATCTCAATTTCCAAATTTCCTAGTTAACCCCAGTTCCCAATTTTCAAATTTCCTGATTTATCCTAGCCCCTAAATTCCAAATTTCGTTTCTCCTTAATTTCTCATTCCCCAAATTCTTGAATGTCCCAAATTTCCATATTTCCGAAAATTCGTACCCCTTCAACGTAGAGGGTCTTTCAGAAACGAATAATAAGAAACTGGAGAACTCAAAATTCAATTAATCTCACTTCCAAATTGCCTCCCGCGGTCCTACGTTACAAGCATTTACCAGCGCTGCTACGATTTGCTGGATTTCCCTAAATTACACCCTCGCGTAGTTCGAAAATCGTTTGTGCGAGGCCACAGAGGCTCGCTGGATTTAGGAATTAGAATCTACCAATGAATACCAGCCGAGTTTTAGCACAGTGAATAGCGCTTAAACCGCGGCCATACCGTAAACCGGATCCTAGTTGTAAATCAAGCCTAAAGATAGCCTCGTGAATTCTTGTTCACGCTATGGCCACACGTTTTGTTCCTAAAAATGTTTCTATTATCTTCTTCTTGCTATCGCGTGTCCGCTTCTTAATGAACACCTCTGTGTATTGCCCAGATAAACCTGGAAACCGCAATGAAACGGACGTGCTCGAAATAGAATCGCCATCCTTTCATCTTTTTTTAACTGCACACCGCCAATTGCAGGTTTTGGGTTCAGCTAACTTGAAACTGGCGGCGAGGATTTTTCTATCGATTTATCGTGTCATACGAAACATTTTCGTCCTGTTCTGAACATGCTAATCAGTGGAGAATTTTAAAACAGGAAATTCTAATAATTAGAGTCCATCTGTAATAGCTTTTTAAGAGAGCCATTTTTTTGCTCATAAAAATTCTCATGAAATTTGGAATAATTGCATAATAGTCATCACGATTGCACAAAGTTGTAAAAATGTAAAATTTTTTATGAGATGATATGACTATGGAGCTTTTTTTTTGTTCATAAAAATTTCCACAAAATTTGTAATGGTTCTAATTAAATTCTAATAATTAAAGTGCATCTGTAATAGCTTTTTAAGAGAGCCATTTTTTTTATCATAAAAATTCCCATAAATTTTTTAATAATTGCATAATCGTCATCACGATTGCACAAAGTTGTAAAAATGTAAAATTTTTTATGAGATGATATGACTATGGAGCATTTTTTTGTTCATAAAAATTTCCACAAAATTTGTAATGGTTCTAATTAAATTCTAATAATTAAAGTGCATCTGTAATAGCTTTTTAAGAGAGCCATTTTTTTTATCATAAAAATTCCCATAAATTTTTTAATAATTGCATAATCGTCATCACGATTGCACAAAGTTGTAAAAATGTAAAATTTTTTATGAGATGATATGACTATGGAGCATTTTTTTGTTCATAAAAATTTCCACAAAATTTGTAATGGTTCTAATTAAATTCTAATAATTAAAGTGCATCTGTAATAGCTTTTTAAGAGAGCCATTTTTTTTATCATAAAAATTCCCATAAATTTTTTAATAATTGCATAATCGTCATCACGATTGCACAAAGGTGTAAAAATGTAAAATTTTTTATGAGATATGACTATGGAGCATTTTTTTGTTCATAAAAATTTCCACAAAATTTGTAATGGTTGCGTAATAGTCATCACGATTGCACAAAGTTGTGAAAATGCGAAATTTGGTATGGAATGGCATGGTTAAAAATAATTTTCATTTGGATTAAATTACTCTTTTTGCGGTACTTGAAAAGGGACGAATCAGTGCAATGGGCTTTGTGATTAATTAAAAATTTTGGACGAAACCGATATCACTGGCAGGAGCAACATCGCATTCATTCTGTAATGGTATCTACTGAATAGACTGATTTTCATCGCCGCAGCCACGGGTCTTGTTTCACCATTCAATTCCGAAAGACATCGATATTCATACTTTTTCCTGTAATAAAATTTCAGGAGAAACTTTTAGCGAGTTCGTGCAATTCGCCTACCTTGGAAAATCGAGTTTTTCCAATTGTGTCGGTCTCCTTAAGCAAACCGCGATATGCATATCGATTTTCAGCTTGCAGAAACTTTCGTGTGCTTGCTTCTTTTTTTCAAAGCAGATTACGCGTTCGAGGCTCGTAGAGAACTGGTTCAACAAAATTCTGGATGGAGACGCTTGAACTTAGGGATTCCGCAGAATACATGAATTAAATATTACATTTAAGTGTCCTAGGGAATCTATCTTTCTAAAGAAGTTTGAAGGAGTCTAGTACAGTAGATTTGTTTACAGAAACATATTAAAAATTTGCCAAATACTATATTAGAATATATGAATGTTATGGATGAATTTGAATTTGCAATTTGTAATACAATCTACACTTGCAGATTTGTTTTCAATCTCTCTTTCTTAAGACTGATTTTCTACTAATTATTTCGTTGAATATAGAGACTCACCCCTAGTAGTATTTCTGGTTGGCCCACAGTATCCCCAAGTTGGGAATTAGTTGGCCATCAAAATGCCAACAATAAATGCTACTAGGGACGTGTGTTGAATTTGAACAAATAAACAATAAAAAAAAATAGGTATATAAAAAGTTTTCGCATCGAGAAAGTGTCAGGTTTGCCTTAGGCAATTAAAAATGGGGATGCAATTCCCCTGCTCCAATTTTGTTTTTCAAACGAAACCACCAAGTGCCTACTGCAGAAATATTCCATATTTTTTATGATCACTTAATAAGAAATTTTTTAACAACAAACCTCAAGGTCTCTGATCTCAGTAGCCATGGCAGTGGAAGAATTAGAATTTTACCAGTTGGTGGGAGAGTCTCAAGATTTGGATAATTTTGATCAAATTTTAATAAATGCCTGCTAAAAATGTTTCACTTCAGTGATCGACACCACTCATTAATATTTCCGCCAGATACAGTTTCCAAAACAGCTACAGTGGAGTCCTTAGATACCTGAGTATCGTGTAAAGTGATACTCTTCGGGGGTTGCAGCCCCCCAAATGTGTTCCTCGCCACTCATTAGCGAGCTGCACTTAGCTGCTTGCTCCTATTCAGCACTTTAATGCATTAGTATATAAAAAGTATGCTGAATTTAATTCTGGACTCTCAACTACCTGTACTTACAACGCTTTGCAATCTTCCCTGTCCCGTACAACCAACAAAATACTTATGGAATTGATTCCCTTCCCTTGGATGTAAATCTCCTTTCACTATTTTCGAAAACAAATAGAAGTGGAATAATAATAATAATAATAATAATAATTCTTTATTGCACTTTACAAAAGAAAACATAAGCAAATGAGTAGCACATAAGGACAGTAGTGGAATGCAAAAGGCGAGGTACAGCTGTCAGCTGTTATTAACCTTACCATTTAAAGCTAGTTAAAACTAAAAACTAACACAATAGAGTACAGTAAATCCTCGTTAGGAGCCCGTCGAACGGGGCTGGCGGCGCACAGTGGCGTGTTTTCTAGGGAATTGTGAATAAATTCAATTTCCGATTTGACAGATAATGAAAATGTAAACACATGAAAATGTTCTTAAATATGTCTAGTATAATGGTCAAAGTTTGTTTTTTCCTTAAAAGAAATACCAACTGCTCTATAAATGTTTAAAGTTGAGCAAAATTTTTGAGGCACTTCTGGGGGCGTTCTATTTCTTCTGTGTTTGGCGTATCAAAAATTGCAACAAATCTGTGGGATAGTTGACAGTATAGTATATTTTAAGGCGAACAAAATGATCCATAGAACAACGTTTTCCGATTTTTTAAACATTTTCTGTAACGTTCTTAGATAAGCACATTTTATTTGCGGCAATTTTACGTATATAAAAAATGTGACACAATGTGACACGCTGAAAGTTGTTTCATAAGGAAGGCAGAAGTGTATACTATCGAATAGAAAAGGAATCAGCTGCTACTAGGCGCAACTTTTTGTGTTAGGTGCCGAAAACCATTGTAAAGTAAAAGTAACTAGGCAGCAAATCGTCTCCTTTTTTATGATTTAAAAGGAGAGGTTCCCTCCGATTGCTTTGGATTTTGAATATGTTTTAGAGGGCCGGAAAATAAGAAATATGTGTCTTTTTATTTTGCTCAATTTGCATATTTAGGGAGTAAAACCACCGCTCAAAGTTATAAGAAGAGGTACAAAAATAACTGACCACAAGAATATCATGCACAAAGCAAGTTATGACACAAATGAAACATGGTGTGCAAATAGTGTAGTAATTGTGCAGTAATTCAGTCGTAACATAACTATATTTTTGTTGGTGCCATCGTACGGTTTTACGGGGTAAAATTACCCCTGGAAAAAAACAGAATTTTATTTTTGTGGAATATCTCGAGAATGGTGAGAGATATCGAAAAGAAGTTAAAACACAAGTTACATCTTTTTTGTATATCTACAAAACCGCGTAAAATTAATTTTCAAAACATCCATACCTTTCAAGTTACCCCCACCACCAACCCTTAAAATTCAGTTTCTGTATTTTGTAAATATATGCAGAAATACCATTGGATAACCTCTTTTCATACATATAAATAGTTTATGAGTTATGATTTTTTTAAAACAAATAAAACCTTCATTTTTACCACTTTTTAGTTTACAACAAAAATAACAATATATTTGAAATCAGCAGGTCAAAATACGTAGGAATAGGGCATAAAATAATTTATTCACCATTTTTCCCTATAAACACGCCACTGTGCGCCGGGCTCCTAACGCGTGGTAGAAACGGGCTCCTAACCAGGATTTACTGTACATGAAAAGTAAATATAAACAGCCAGATAACATAATAAAAAGTAGTAACTAACATCATATGCGAGTAATTGGAAAATGACAAAAGTAAAACTTAAGAATTAATTGTTATTGTTGATTGGCAAGAAAAAGAATCTCTCCTAATAATTATTCAACCATAATTGCTTCCCAAAACATAAGGGTCTACCAAAATGTGTACTAAATGGAACCTTATGGAAAAACGAATCGAAAAAGTGGAATAAAGTTTTTCCATGTGTGGCTTCATTTTTGAGAAAATCTCCTTAAAAAATGGCGAGAGACAGGTTCCGAAAACAAAAGATCGCAGCGGGTACGGTGATTTACAATAGCATCACGGTTTCACGGACAGGGGAGCACGGCGAAGTAAGTAGTTATACTGAGAGATCGCGTGCCCGCAGTCCATTCGTCGACGGTTTCGCGGTCCCGGCCACGTTAGAATTCGAAAACACGCGGATTTGCGCCGCGTTGAAACTCAACCAAGGACGTTTCCGGCCAGTGAATGTCGATTTTATGCGCGTCATAACGGGAGAACCACGTGCAATTTGGAATTCGCCCGCCACCCTTACGTACCATTACACAAGTAACCATAACTCCTCCATTTCCAGCGCCATTAATTCGCGAGAGGTGCTTAAATCGCGATAGGATTATACAGCGCGATAAAATGCTTCGAAAATGTATAATAAACTTTTTTCGCGCGACGTATAGTTTCTGAGAAAATCGAGTTTGGAAACACATCCAGCAGGCGCGCTTTTCGTTGCGCGCTGCACGCCACCTGAGCGTCGATTATCTCGGAACCGAAGAGTGCTGGGGAAAAAACCTATTCCACAGTTTTTGTTCGTTTTTGAAAGAGGAATGGCACCACCTCGGAGTTTCTCCAGAAATTTGTTGCAAACATGCTGTTATGCTAGTTTATTTACATTTCTCTCTCTCTCTCTCGTCTGAATTATGGATGAGTGAACCGCGACCAGCAGGGGATGAAAGTGCAGCAGCAATTACTGCGAAAAGGAGTGGAACATCCAAGTTCCATTCCCTCGCATACTTTCCGAAGCAGAATAATCGATCGCAAATTAGGTAATTCCGCGACTGCCAGGTACGCGGCTATCGTGCTCGCTTGACGCATTCTCAGAAGCTTGATTCCGAGGCCGAAGCTCCGCCTCCACTCATTAGCATGTTCAATTAAAACGTGACAGTACGGCAGGCACGAATATCAACTGGAGAAACGAAAGACCGTTGTGCCGTGGCTCGGGGAAACGCCTCTCTCGCTCCGCCGAGTATGTAGGTATATCGATCCATCTCGAAGAAATGCGATTTGATTTAGGCTCTATTGCGCCGCCTTTTGCCCACCTGCATTTAATTGCGAATGAACGCCTGACGCGATACGAGCGGATTAAGACTTCGCTGGGGGATCTGTTACGGCCGAGTGAGACTACTTTTGCCCACCACCCCGGCTTCGATATCACGACAATGCAATTTCCAGCTGGGGAATTTCGATGTAGACAGGGTCAGGGCTGCCACCTCGGTTGGTACTATCGCGGAAATAATAGTAGAAATCGGATCTCCTAATTTTATTTCCCTAGTAGTGGTGCTTGTAAAGGTAGTAACTCGAGGAACCCGCAATGCTGCGATTTCTTTCGAATCCTCCACTTTTATTTCATCCTTCGTAATAGGGGAAGGTAGCCTAATTTGGACCATCGTCTAATTTGGACCACTATGATACCCAAAGACTGCTGAAGTCTGTGCGATTTGTGATAGGCATCTTGTTCTACGTAGATGTAGACGTGGTTAATGCAATTGTGTTTTGGTAGAAATGCCTCGTGGTTGCTTTGAGAGAGGAGTTATTTGTTTGGCTAAGTAGACAACTAGTTATTTCGACGTAAGAGTGAGTGCCCTTGATGCGTTTAAGGGGACCTTCCGGTCTAGAGCCCCCAAAAATAGGTGATTTTTAGGAATTAATTAAAGGAAAACTACTATATATAATTTAATGGGACTTTTTGCATTGTATTAAGGATGTCTTAAGTTATAGAAATATATTTTTTGTTTTATAATTAATTATTGCAGACGGCCCTGGGGAATCGTTAAAGTCAAGGCGTAAAAAAAATTGATCCAAATCGGTGGGACCTGTATCTCCAAAAGTTATTATCCGATTCGACTGAAACTTATTTTATTTTGAAGATTATACTTCTGGCTAGGGGGGGAACTAGAAAAAATTAAAAAAATGACATTTTTTTTAGAAAATAACGACACTTGATGTTTGAAATCACTTTTCCCTGTACTTTTCGTCCTTTCAACGCCTTCGAAAATGATAAATTTTCAATTGTTTGTAATTTTTTCTAGTTCCCCCCCTAGCCAGAAGTATATTCTTCAAAATAAAAAAAGGTTCAGTCGAATCGGATAATAACTTTTGGAGATACAGGTCCCACCGTTTTGAGAACACTGTTTCGAGAAAAACGCGTTTAAAGGTTTACGTGAGCGCCGAGTGCCCGGTTGTTGCCCATGCATTTTCCGCTACTCAAATGCCTATAACTTCTGGAATTTTACGAATTTCAACAAATCCATTTAAACACGTATTCCTAAAAGGTTGAACATTCGAAAAATGAAATAAAAAAAAAATCGACTTTTAGACCGGAAGGTCCCCTTAAGGGGGGTCACTCAAGTGAAAATGAACTACCAGTTATTTTACAGATAAAAATTTGAAAATATTTATTTCCATATCATTTTTTACGCTGAAATGAATTATGTAAGAATTAATACAGTGACATTTTTTTTCAAAAATTTAAAAAAAAAAATTTGGAAAAAATTATTCGATTTTAAAATCCATACCCTTATCTCTGTAGTATTGTATACAAAGACTGCAGAAAAAATGTCAGCTCGAAAACTTCATTTTTGTCCGAGTTATAAAGTTTTTATGCTTTGGCGTAGTAACTAAAACGCTCCTGCTCCGTACGTTGGACCTTCTTCTTCTTGCAATGCCTGTTCTCTTCGTGATTGTGCAGTTCGTATCATTTTTCTTGCACGTTTGTATCTTTCTGAGGCTTTCTGTTTATACCTGTGTACTCGTTCTTTGTGACGGTTTTGAACAATTTTCAATGATTGTTCGCTCATTTGCATTTGGTTGTCCTTGAATGCATGTAATATTGTTTTCGTCCATCCTTCATTATATTCAGTAACAGCTTCTGCGACTGCAGCTTCAACAAGATATTTGGAAGGAAAAATATCCTTTGGGCACTTACGCCATATCATGCTATGCAAACTTTCATTAGAATTTTGCGTAAGGCATTGTGCACAACGACGGAGCAGTTTTTCATCGCTTAGTCTATTATAAATTGGTAATATTTTATCCAGAAATTTTTCTCTGATAGGTGTTCCCATTTTCTTAGCATGAGAACCAGGTTTTCTTCCTTTCGCAATTGCTGATTGGTAGAAACACCATGATTCTTCACCCGATGGACATTTATAATGTTGTGGTTTCGTGTCCGTCGGAACAGCGTGGTATATCGTCGCGTATGGTTCTCAATATCTTGTTGAAGCTGCAGTCACAGAAGCTGTTACTGAATATAATGAAGGATGGACGAAAACAATATTACATGCATTCAAGGACAACCAAATGCAAATGAGCGAACAATCATTGAAAATTGTTCAAAACCGTCACAAAGAACGAGTACGCAGGTGTAAACAGAAAGCCTCAGAAAGATACAAACGTGCAAGAAAAATGATACGAACTGCACAATCACGAATAGAACAGGCATTTCAAGAAGAAGAAGGTCCAACGTACGGAGAAGGAGCGTTTTAGTTACTACGCCAAAACATAAAAACTTTATAACTCGGACAGAAATGAAGTTTTCGAGCTGACATTTTTTCTGCAGTCTTTGTATACAATACTACAGAGATAAGGGTATGGATTTTAAAATCGAATAATTTTTTCGAATTTTTTTTTTAAATTTTAAAAAAAAAAATGTCACTGTATTAATTCTTACATAATTCATTTCAGCGTAAAAAATAATATGGAAATACATATTTTCAAATTTTTATCTGTAAAATAACTGGTAGTTCATTTTCACTTGAGTGACCCCCCTTAACGTAAGTAATTACAAGTCTTATCATCTCATTACAAACCTTACTTATTTATCTATAATTTCCACTTACAATTTTGAGAGGTTATGTTCGATTTAGGTTTCTGTTTAATGTTAAACATTAAATATTCAAGTTGCCTAAGTTGGACCGAAAATAGATGCCGAAATTGGACCGGTCCAATTTCGGCAATGACATTTGTAACGCTCTTTTATAAGCAGATTAAAATTGAAAAAATATTTTCAGGGTTACAATGTCAAAATACAAAAAAACAAAAAAAAAACAAATACAATAGCCCAAAAGGCAGTAGAAATAACCACCAGTCCTTATAATATAGTACAACACAGATTCAATCTCCTGAACGAATACAATTGTAAGACAAACTTCTACCTTCGAATTTATCACCAAATCTGTCTGTACATGAATACATTTAATCTTCCATAATCGATATAACCTTCCATCTTCAAAAATTCAGACAATTCATTAACCCTCGGTAGTCACACCGAAAATCAATATTTGACTTTGAAGTATAATATCTTTGGGGCATCATTGAAAATGATTTATTCATTAAATATTTTTTGTTTCATTAAAGTAGCATATGTTAAAAACATAACCACAAATTTTCAGCTAAAAAATATTAAAAATGAAAAAAGTTATGATTTCTTGTAGGCACAAAAATTTTTCTCGGAACTCGTTTTCTTTCAAAACACCAGTCCTTATAAATCGCAATTAAAGCAAAAATTTAAAAAAATTAGTTCACCAAACTTTAACAAAATGCAGAAAAATAAAAAAGAAACTGGTGATTCATGGTTTTGTAGATTGTGCGAAGAAACCAAAGAAGAAGAAATGATACAATGCATGAAATGATACACTTGGATACATACGCGGTGTGCTGGAGTTAGTGCTAGAATCAAAAGGTTCTTTTGTTCCAATTGTCGTTAAGAAAGCTAATGGTCCAAATTAGGAGCCTAGCGGTTCAATTTAGGCAACCGATTTCCTAATTTGGACCGATGACACGATTTTTTTAAACTCATTTTTCAGGATTATAAATATTTTTCAAAATTTAATAGATGGTATTATTTTGAAGGTACACTTAGTGAGTTTCTTTTCTACTACATAATTTTTATTCACACTTCTTATTTATCTCTATATACTGAAATATATAAAAATGGTCCAAATTAGCCCCTACAGCACACTTAGTTGCAGGAACGTTGCAGATACATTGCACATTCCGTCTCCGAAACGTTATAAGTAAATTGCTATGTCCGCCCTTGTGCAACATTGCGGGAGATATTTCTGAAACATTGTTTCGGAATTTTACAGCAATGATCACGGAACGTTTCGGGTATTTTTCAGCAATAGTCACGGAACGTTTCGGAGATTTTACAGCAATGATCACTGAACGCTTCGGAGATCTTGCAGGGATTTTTCATGGAACGTTTCGGGAAATGTGTGCAATATTGCCGAAATATTGCTCATACGTTGCGAGCGCAATATTGCACGGCAATGTGTGTGCAATATTGCCGAAATATTGCTCATACGTTGCGAGCGCAATATTGCACGGCAATGTTTCCACAATGTTGCAGGAATATTGCAGTGCAACCTGCAACCAAACGGCAACATTGTAATGTACTGCAACGTGTGTGCAACGTTCCTGCAACAAAGTGTGCTGTAGGGGAGGCTACCTTCCCCTACTATTAAGAACGATAATACGCTGTAATTTCTGTTCACTTGAACGCAATCACATCACTCATTTCTCTCTTATACTACCTAGTCGCACCACCCAATAAAGATCGATCCTCCGATTTCTCTTTCACCCCTAGTAGTAATGCCACCAAAGATAGCTCTGTCACGAACTCACGAATCCCCAATTCGTTTCCAACTAGTGACGATCGATATTCCCATGTTCCCTTCATCCCTGATACTAATAGTAGCAAAGATGGCACCCGGAAGGACTCGCTTCCAGCTGCGAACAGTCGAATCACTTATTCTTCACCCCTCGCGTCGATATCGGACAGGAATCAATACCGTCGAATAAAAATCAAATCCCCATTTCCCTTACACCCCTAATGCTTCTATCACCGAAGATACGGCCCCCCCCGCGAAATCACGAGTCTCCAATTCGTTTCCAACAGCCGCCACTCGATCCTTCCATTCTCCTTTCATCCCCGAATGGTAGCGTCGTACAAAAACTGAATGTTCCTTTTTTCTCTGCCATCAGCGCTACTAATGAAAATAGACCCCTCGAGTCCTCGCGAGCCTTCCGCTCCGAGAAATCATGACCTCTCAGCCGGCTCTTTCGGCAGGCCACTCGAGGGTCGGCGGAACGCGTTTGAGGGCGAAATCGGGTGGCAGGGATTTGAAAAAAAAAGCCAGCGTTGGCATCCGTCGGTTTGATACCGACATGGCGGGCCGGGAATAATTTAAGGGACTATTTGCCAGCGATCGCGGGAATCCGGGGATCGATCGCGTTAATTGGTTTCCATCGCGTGCCCCTCTCGGCAACTCGGCCATCCCCACGTTTTAATCCTTTGCCCCGTGGCATCGCCGGAAATGAGATTGAAATCAATCCCCCCGCCGTCATCCTCCTACCCCCCCCCCCCCTCCCTGCGCCGCCGTATTTACAGGGGTGGGAACGTCTTCGCGTTTGATGTACAATTTCGCGGCTCGTTGTCGTGCGAGAGGTCGCGTTTCCATGACGATCGATGTTTGCTCCAGCTTTTCGTTCCCTCGCTGTCGTTGGGTCACGTGGCCCGGAGGGGTGTTCCCGTGTTGCGTGTCCCGGAGAGGAACTGATACATCATTATTCGCAGGGGCCGCGGGGGGTGCAGGAGGGTGCTTACATTGGCTGAATGGAATCGGGGTTTCGTTTTCATTTTTTTTTTTTTTTTGGTCGTGGGTGTTGATAAGTGGGAGTAAATCGATCTCTGCGGAGTCTGATGCACAAATTGTACAGGGGTGCGACTTTGAGGGTCGTTGGAAAGTTTTCTAAAAATGCATGCTGGTTTCGTAGGAACTTGAACTTCGAAATGCAAAATTAACCTCAGATTTGCTGCGAAATTTATAGGTTTCTTTTTTCACAACTTGATTTGACGTTTTTCTGTTGTAACGTATGATCGGAGGAAATTAGTGGTGGGAAGATTGCTATGGTTACAAGTGACTGACGCGGATCGGTGACACAGTGTTTACAGTCGGTAGTTATTATAAGGGGGATTCAAACCCAAATTTGAGCTTGGGTGGCGAGGGGAAAGCCAGATTTGAGTTGGGGGAGGCAGAAGAACTGAAATTTGGATTTGAATCCCCCTTATATAACTATTACATTCTTCTAAATATTTCTA
Organism: Andrena praecox; assembly: GCA_963932275.1. Classification (NCBI taxonomy): domain Eukaryota; kingdom Metazoa; phylum Arthropoda; class Insecta; order Hymenoptera; family Andrenidae; genus Andrena; species Andrena praecox. The sequence continues at coordinate 35,056,689 of OZ010728.1, forward strand.
TTAAGGGGACCTTCCGGTCTAGAGTCTCAAAAAATAGGTGATTTTTAGGAATTAATTAAAGGAAAAGTACTATATATAATTTAATGGGACTTTTTGCATTGTATTAAGGATGTCTTAAATTATAGAAATATATATTTTTATTTAAAAGTAATCATTGCAGACGGCCCTGGGGAGTCGTTAAAGTCGAGGCGTCAAAAAATTGATCCAAATCGGTGGGACCTGTATCTCCAAAAGTTATTATCCGATTCGACTGAAACTTTTTTTATTTTGAAGATTATACTTCTGGCTAGGGGGAGAACTAGAAAAAATTAGAAAAATGACATTTTTTTTTAGAAAATAACGACACTTGAAGTTTGAAATCACTTTTCCCTGTATTTTTCGTCCTTTCAACGCCTTTGAAAATGATAAATTTTCAATTTTTTGTAATTTTTTCTAGCCCCCCCCCCCTAGCCGGAAGTATATTCTTTAAAATAAAAAAAGTTTCAGTCAAATCGGATAATAACTTTTGGAGATACAGGTCCCACCGTTTTGAGAACACGGTTTCGAGAAAAACGCGTTTAAAGTTTTACGTGAGCGCCGAGTGGCCGGTTGTTGTCCATGCATTTGGCGCTACTCAAATGCCTATAACTTCGGGAATTTTACGAATTTCAACAAATCCTTTTAAACACGTATTCCTAAAAGGTAGAACATTCGAAAAATGAAATAAAAAAAAATCGACTTTTAGACCGGAAGGTCCCCTTAAGTTCTAATAGTTACTTGTAACAACAGTTATTGCTACCCTAAAACCATCGGTACAGCTGACTCGGTAGTCGACCTGATACGAAATGTTTATTGCTGTTTCGAGTTCAGCGCCCCCACAATATATTATAACGGCTAAAATATTGAGGAAAGCATTTTCATCGCAGGCCCGTGTTATTTATGGCCTGGTGTTTCTTTGCATTCCTGTAGTGGCGACCATGTCTGAGGAATTTTATATCTCACGTGAGATTGATTGTCCAATTTTTTACCCTAAACTTTTACCCACTTTCCTGAGTAGCTTCCACTGTTTTCGACAACACAGCATCTAGGGGTAAACAGTGTAGTTGTTGGCCACCTGGCAGTGATTGGCCTTTTTTTAAAAAAGCATGAATATTAAGAAACAGTGTACATTATGCCTTTTATAATGAACATATTCAGATACCTTCTTCTTTCATGCGTCGAATGCAATCACTATTTCGCTAATCATTGTTATATTACGTGTAAAAAATAGACAACTTGAAATCGATGCTTGAAAACTACAGTGATTCAATTGAATAGCCATACGGTTACATCAGGCAATTCTTAGATAATTTAATGCACTTATGATATGTATAGAACTTTCATATTCGTTATATAGACAAATAAAGGTTTAAACTTTATAAAAAAGGATTATTTATTCATTAAAATTATACATTATTGCCAAAATTATAGGTGGCCAAGAACTGTAATGTAAATAATGGTTTAGGACAGTCATTGGCCACGAGGCCAATGGGTAGCTGACAGTCATAGAAACAGTGAAACAGTTGTTGGCCATCATTCGCCATGCTTTGGCCGTTTCAGGGTTGTGATTGCAGAAGATTATGTTTTAAAAGAAAATGCTATTAATACGATGTAAAAGGAGGTGCAATACTACAATACTAACTAATATAGAAACATTTAAATAGAAAAGGTATTATAGTTTACATATTTTAATAATGTAATACTATCATATTACATTTAGTTTCATTTTATGAATATAATTTAGGAATTTTTTATTTTAAACCATGGCGAAAAGAATCAATTCATTTTTTTACATTTACATTATTTCATAATTAGGTCTTAGAGCATTAAGAATTAGGTAGGATATATGTTACATATAGGTTATGAAATAGTGGCCAATAACTGCCATACGATCGGCCAATCATTGCATTCGTCTGGCCAATAACTATGTTTTTTCATAGAAAACGTATTTTGTGTAAAATTTTTGTGGAACCATCTACTCTTTCTTTAAACAAATTCTATTTCTAGACTATTAGAGTCGTTTAAAGCTATTAACACTAATTGTGTTCTTAAAGATAGCAAAATAAGACTTATAATTCAACGCTTATGTGAACCTCTGACTTAGGTGGCCAACAACTACACTGTTTACCCCTATTTGTGCCTACCACAAAATTGCCACTTTTAGAATTTTGCAAATTCTTCTTTAGCATCTTGATATCGCCCATGCTTTATCCCACCAGCGAGCTTCCTAGCATTTGCCAAGTGCCAATCGCAGAATTCTCAGATCTTTCCTCAGCGTCCCACCTCGGCCGAGACTTTCAACCCTTCCAGCGACCTTGAACGCTCAATTACTTTCGTCTCCAAGCCCATTCCCACCACCGACCGCATACCGCAGGCAAACAACCCACGCGACGAAGCTCCTTTCCACAAAAGAAGATAGAGTAGCCAGTCCTTCGTACAAGAAAAGCCAGTCCCCCCGCCCGGGCAGACGAAAATTGACACCGCCGTCCATAATCCATCCACCCCCAACACCCCGAGGCTATCATGCGTGCTAGCGCGAGTCTCTGGAGCATATCATGCTCTTCTTACACGCGCCAAGGGTGCCAGCGGACAAAGGAGCGGCCATGTCGCAGAACACACGAAGCAGACGGTCGTTTCATCAGGCGAGGTTTCTAAGCTACATACACACGTGCCGCTTGAAGAAGGGGCCCTGGGGGTGGCACCAGTGTCACGGCTACAACAGACTTAGGCTGGCTCTGCGGGAGCCATAAAGGGCGATCGACGACTGGCGAGGGAATGATGAGAGGACGGTGGACAGGTGCCAGATATTTCCACTCTTGCGTGGCTTCCTACCCGTTTAACGACTCTCACCCAGTTTCCTCTTCGCCGGAGCGTCCGCGGCGCGTCTGGCCAACGTCTATCGAGCGAATCCATCGTTTCTTGGAATCCCTATGGCCCGCGAAGGAGGCAAATGGCTGCACGAACGGCTGCCAAGGAACTGTGAAGCCTCTCAGGACATCGACCCTGCCATTGAAGATCCTTCAGTTACCATTTATGGGCGTTAATCCGTGTTTAGGAGCGTTGGCGAGTCGCGTTGTTGGCTGTAGGCTAATTTCATGTGGCTGTGACGCTGCCGAGGTGGGACTGTGGGCTTTGCAGCTCTTAGGACCTAGGGCTTGAATATATGCGTGTTTTTAGCCACAGGAGCAAAGCGTCAGGATGGAATTGGTGATCGCTGGGTCCGGAGCTAGCTGACCAGTGCTGAGACCTTGTAAAACGCTCAACTCTGAGCGTTAGGTGTGTATGATAGCCCTGTCTGGGCTTAATGGGGAGTTAGGGTGACCTGAATTAGGGATTCGATGAGGGGTGTCCTCTGGTTATCTTGTAGGGCAAGGGTCCTGTGTTCGAGGCCTTTGGATTCCATGTCAGGCTGAGTCAGGTAAGCGTGGATGGCAGTCATCAGCTGCGAGTTGACCGGCTGATATTGGATTTCGAATCTTGTGAGCAGCGGTTATGCCTGAAATATATGTGGGGCGGTGTTCTCTAGGTCTGACAGATAAGGTGCGGAGGCAGGGGCTCGTACCCCCTGTTACCAAATTGGATTTTCATGGGTATAGGTAGAGCCCTGGGTGATGTGTAGCTGGGTGAGATACTAGGTGTAACTTTTTGAATGGGTTTCTTAATCCTCGGTTGTCGCTTCTATTTTTTCGTACGTAGTTGGCACACTGGGTCGATTCGACCGAAGCCAATCTTCAACGAGCTGCTGTTTAAAAAGTATCTGTTAAATTAAGTCGCAGAAATTCTGAGATAAAGCTTGAACATTGTAAAATATATGGTCATCGTTGACAATTAACATTTAATGTATCATCATTTTTAAAAAATGTTTTGAAAGAAAACGAGTTCCGAGAAAAATTTTTGTGCCTACAAGAAATCATAACGTTTTTCATTTTTAATGTTTTGTAGCTGAAGATTTGTGGTTATGTTCTTGACATATGCTACTTTAATGAAACAAAAAATATTTAATGAATAAATCATTTTCAATGATGCCCCAAAGATATTTTACTTCAAAGTCAAATATTGACTTTCGGTGTGACTACCGAGGGTTAATGAATTGTCCGAATTTTTGAAGATAGAAGGTTATATGGATTATGGAAGATTCAATGTATTCATGTACAGACAGATTTGGTGATAAATTCGAAGGTAGAAGTTTGTCTTACAATTATATTCGTTCAGGAGATTGAATCTGTATTTAATCAAACATGCCAAGAAAATTGATGAAATACATATCTTGGCTTCTTGGGCGTTAGTAGATTCAAATTGGGTTTAATTCGACAGAGTAGCAGAGGAAACAGAAATAAATATTAATTGAGGAGGACTGATATTGCTTTTTGATACACTGAAGTAGATTTGACACGTATGTAGTCAGGCAGGTGTACTTGTTAAAGGGACCCTTCGGTCAAACCCCTTAAAAAATAGGTGATCTTTATGAATTTTTCACAAGAAGTGGTTATAACATATCCTAAAAAATAGTTTTGGCATTTATTGATACACTCGTTAGGGTGCCAAAAATTTTTGTTTCATGTTTTTGATATTGATGCATTTTCTAGGTACCGCTTAGTGCAGGCGCTGCCATAAAGAGATGCCAAAACGGTAACCACGAAATTTACTCACAGGATCGTCCAAAATCAAAAATTCAAACAATTTCTTAAAATTTATTTCAACGGCTACCGCAGCACCCCTTGTTGGGGCAAAAAGGACCAAAACTACGATATTAGTGCAAATGATATTTGAACCAAGTAGTACAAAAACGCGGATAATTTTCCCCACAAATATGCGGATAAAAAAACCCGTCTTTCAAAAAATTATGTTATAGCTTTGGTCCTGCAATAACGAGTCTAATTACGAATCAAATGCCTCAAGGTTTTTTTTAATCGGTTCATTAGTTCTTCTGAAATTGTGGGTACCGTTTCGAAATATCGTGTTTCAAGCAAAACGTGTTCGAAGTATTTTCGGCTCATACCTGCGTTCGGAGTTTGAATTAGTTATGTGACTGTAGAATCTATACCGTTACCAATTCTGGTGTGATACCTTCACGGGGTATTCTCGGGGTGTTATACTACAAAAATATATAAAAAAAAATCGATTTTCTTTTGGAAAAATTTTAACCGAAGGGTCCCCTTATTTGCTCGATTTAAGTAGTACAGCCCGAGTTTGGTCAGACACGCTGAAATAGTTTTGGACTCTTACATCCTCGATCGTTGTAGCTTTTCCATGCTCGAGCAAATTAGCCAACATGGTAGGGAGGTAATGACTGAGGAAAGAAACTGGATTCATTCCAGTAGATTTAATCTGTCTGTAGTCAGACAAGTGGGGAGCTTGTTAAATGGTACTTGTCTTTGCTCTTTTATTCTGTTCCAATCAGACAAATTAGATGCGAAGAAAGAAGACACTATTATACTAAGGAACTATTATCTAAGGAACACGAGTGTAGTGTTCAGTAGTACGAACCAATCCGTAATCAGACATATCACGCTCTTGTGATTCCTTACTATTATTTCACTCGAAACTTAACTTTATAGTATTTAATACGTACCTTGATGCACAATCTTCGCATTTTTAAGTATCTCTAATTAACAATTGATAAATTTTCCATTTTCCCCACTTCTCACAATTTTGATATGCTGCCAACTATTTTTTGGTAAAGTTGCTCGCTTCTGCTACAAAGAAATGAGAAATATCGTGATTATATAAATACTAATGCCTCTGCAACACTGTAATTAATTAGTCACGATCACATCCATCACTTTCCACGTGGGAGCAAATGCTATAACTCTGACGATGGGTATTACGTCTTATTGTAAACAACAATTAATTCTACGGCAGAGGAATGAATCCAACGGTTGTGTAATATCGAATTAGTGGCTAATTAAGAGTAACGGAGGTCGAGGAATAAAGGTGAATGTTGACAATCAGATATCTAGACTATGGGGGAGCTCTCGGTTATTGTAATTTATTTAAATCAATGGCCCCGCTTGACCCATCGAAGCTCGCATTTCGCGTTGATATCTTTAATTAACGTCATCCGCTGGTGATATCGCTAATTGCATCCAGTCACGTTGTCATCGTCGTTCGGGTGTTGTTCACGATATTGAATCTCGATATTCGATTTCTCTCGCCGAAACGAATCGCCGGTCATCTGCGTTCTGCGCCCCACTGTATTTGCGTTCTGGCGAAATTTTTGGGATTCGGCGGACAACGCTTCCCATTTTACGTCTGCAATTTCATCGAAAATTGAGAAAGTTGGGCTGAGCTGGCCTTTTTTTGTTATTCGTGATCAAATTCGAGGTTTCCGTATTCTTTTCACTGTAAACCTTAAAAGTGTTTTAATAAACGGGAACGTTTTGGATAACTCAATTAAAAAATAATGCGATGGCGAACTAAATTTTAAGTTGCAAATCTTTGTGAAGCTTGTTAATTTCACTGTGCAATTACGATTGTGAAATTAGCAAAAAATTTCATACCCATTTAGATAATATTAAACACCTTGAAACCCACTTCTACTTTTTTTTTTAAAACACATTACAATATTAGCAGAAGCTCACAAAGGTTTCTAAACGATTTCAAATGGTTTTAGAGGGTTTTTATACAATTTTCAATAGTATTTAAATTCTTACCAATATATTGTTAACTGCTTTCATAGTTTCTGAACACTTTGCAACATTTGTAGATGTCTCCAAACGCTCTTAAACGTTTCAAAACACCCCCAAATATCGTCAAATTTTTTTTTACCTCCCACCAAAAAGTGGCCATTCCTTTGCTATTATCTATTCAAAATCCAATTTTTTTACCCTCCCACTATAATCACAGCCTCTATGCACGCTGAAACCGAATTCTGCTTAAAATGCCGCAGCAGCCACTCACTCTGACAGAGAATGGAACAACTATATATCAAAAGCAGATACCCGCCAAGGGATGTAACATAAACTTCGCAGTACCCCCACCGAAATCCGAGAAACATATTCCACAGGAAGCCCCGTAACAACGTTTCCGAGAGGCCCGTGGAATAAATGAAACGCACCGATGTTGCCCTCCTTCATTTTTTTTTTCGGAAATTGAAAAACGCAACCGCGGCGACGCGTTTGATTTCCCGAGGGTTGGTCGTTTCTGAGGTTTCGCCGGTGGGATTTTCGTCCCCCTCGCCTCGTAGGGGAGCAAATGTCCCGTGAAAGTGCGGGAAGGTACGTTGAACCGATGTCGCCTGTCGAAATTTCTATTCAGAATACAAATAAACGTTTACCGTGCTCGAAGTCACTCTTGCGTGAGACGAATATGGTCATTGCTTGCCCCTGAATGCATGGAAGGCACCGTACAAAATTATAACGAATACTTTTAATACTTTTAAGACACTTACAGACTTTTCTTTTATTTATTTATTTAATGTTGCATCTGCTTGTTATTATATAAACTTCTTATGATTACGGGCTACAGATTTTATACTTATACACATTTTTATTCGTCCCCTATTTATTCGTGGATGCTTCAGCGATGCTTGAAATGAGTATTCCTGTTTTCGATATTTCTGTGCCCCATCTTTCTTTGACTCTTTCGCTCTCCACGGCTTTCTGTACCCTTTTAAAAAGTGTTTGATGTTTCTTGAATAACGGATAGAGGTTTCTGGATTTTCTCCTTTGCGTTTGCACAGAGCCGACATTTAAATTCCGCCAGTGATTTATTTCACCCCTGCATCACCGGCGCGGCGCGCAAAAATAATTCCCGCCGGCATCCTGCAACACGTTTCGCCCATTCGTACCTGTTACTGGAACGTGTTACCTAATGCGCGCGGTTATTCAGTCGTTATTACGCATTATTATGCATACTGATCGTGTATCAGACCGCCGAGTGCATTAACGACGTGTAAATCAGGCAGGCTGCACGCTCTGAGACTCTGTGTTACGTAAATCCTCTTTTAATGCGTCCGTTTCCGGTTTCCATGGAATTATCCGTCGCGCTGTCGATACGCTTATACAATGAATGGGTGCCACGCTGTGGACATTTGCATGCATCATTGATTAAGCTCGTTATCGGATGGAAATGTTGTATTTCTATTGGATTTGAAACAATTGGCTTTATTAAATTACACTTTGTATAGTTTTTGAACGGTAGGGGAGACCGGGGCTGGTTGACTAATTTTTTACATTTCTAATTTTTATAAATAGACCATTAGTATTTTGTTGACTTACTGCGTACCAAAAGTTTCCAAATTTCATTTGGTATACAGGCATAATTATGAAAATCGTTTTAATTGAGTCTAGGTTGTAGTTTTTATTGTATTTAGAGTAGTGAGACGAATAAGTCAACAGACCCCGGCTACGGGGTTAGTTGACAAATATGATGGGGTCAGTTGACTTGACATTTACTCTTCAGTTTTAACCCTTTGCATGCGAAAGGTGTATATATACGCTGTCACAGTACATCAATATAATGTGAAAAACGTATATAGGGTAAATCCGGGACACGCGGTCGACCTAATATAAAATGGCTATTAAAACTAATATAGATATTACTTATTTTATCAGAACAAACCTAATATGTTCAGAATTTTATGCCGATTCAGAAAAACTGGTCGATATTTGCTTTAAGACAATATTTACTGTAAATCGGGTTGAAAACTGAAGTCGTGACATCTAACCACCTCCCCCGAGGTGCCGGGAGAAATGGTTTTCGTCGTTGGCAGAGACCACTCACATAATTATTCATGGAAAATTAACAAAGGATAAAGCAAAATTATTTATGAGTGAATACAACTACGGATTCATTGATATTTAATTTGTTTACGCTAAACAAGTAAAGAACACATAAAAAGAAAAAGTGAATTACCTACTGGCGATTAGCAAGGCAAATGAATATAAAAGTGAATAAAGAAATTAAATAAACAAAAGTAATAATAAAATAATAATAAAAAATAAAAAAATAAACAAAAATAATAAAAAAATCATAACTCGACCATCTCACCTTTCTGCAGCGAGACATGGTCTTCTCGTTAGCTTTGAGAGGAAGAGTTAATATGGCCAAATACTTTGGCTGCATTGTCCCTCAATGTCTCTACTATCTTATTATTCCAAACATTAAAGGAAAATAACTTAGAAGTATATTTTAAATACGATTCTGTACAACCGCTGTTTGACAAAAGAGGTTAAATGTAACATCAATTTACCTTTTATAGCCTATAAATCCAGTAAACCACAGAAGGAAGCGAAATAACGCTATTCATTCAACTATTTGGTTTCTAGAAAAGTAATTGGTCTGCACTTTAATGCATTTTTACGTATAGACTCTGAAATATAGTGACACGACCAACTCTCCGGCCCGACCGCGTCTCCCGGATTTACCCTATACGCTGCCAATTCCCTCAGTATAGTATACGAAACGCGTACATATGTATATATTGTATACTACGACCAATAAATTTTTTTTTTTTTTTCACTCCTCCACAGTGTTATTTTTTTTTATTAATTATCATGGTCTAAGATACTGTAATTATTTTGTCCTTCTATTTGGAAGGCCTGAGAGTTTGAAGGGAGGATAGGGTGTAAAACTGGAAGGGGTGAGTTTGGAAGGATTTGTGGTGGGGGAAGTGGACTTGAGCAGCCAAACTCTTTGCCTCGGCTGCATCTTGAGGATAAAAATGCAATTATTAGTAGCATTCCTATGCATAGTCAAGTAACCCCGTCCGACATTGTTAACATGTTAAGGGTCGTACGTACAAAACCTCCACGCACCGGATAAAATAAAATACCGTAAATTATAGTCAAGGTATCACGTTTCCACAAAATATTCATGAAATAACATCAAGCAGTACTTAGTGGACAAAAATTCATAAATAGTCGAAACGAAAATATTTACTTCCAGCCGACCTTTTTAGATTTTTCATTCTCACTGACAGAACACGCAAGTTTTTGTCACGGCGACACATTAAATAGCAAGCTGGTCATTCATATGGTCCAATATTGCGAATCGCAGCATAATTTATTCCATAATACAAGAATTAAAGGGAATTAGTCAACTAACCTCGTTAGTCAACTAGCCCCGGTCTCCCCTACTTAAAGTCAAGAATCTCGAGTGAAAATTATAAAACCACCCTCTTGTATGTTAATTCGTCGCTATGAAAGGAATCAAAAACTCCTTTACGGTTTTTCAATCTGAGGCTTCGTTTTTGAGATATAAGGGATCGAATGCGCAGGTAGGAAAAGGGGCGTGGCTTCTTGCGCGCGCTATTTGAACGTCAGATGGCGTAGTACGATTAATCCACGTCGGATAATGTATTTGATCATTGGGATGTGTGTGAAACGTATAGTATTGTTGGAGAATTTTAAAAAAGTGTGTTTTAGGTATTATAAATTCTTTAAAAGTCAAGTTTTTTGTGACCATTTCACGAGTAATTTTATCGAAACGTTTAAAGTTTAACCCCTTAACGCTCACGCCCGTGACATAGCCGGGGCACGCTGAACCGTACCATCTGAGCATGCCCGTGACAGTCACGGGCATGTAGTTCATTTGTTCGCCGCTTGGCGGTTTGTTTAATTTAGGCGCTCATATCTGTGCGCACAAGCAATACTATCTTATACTAATTGGAAACTAATTGTTGTATACTGATTTAATAAATAATAATAATATCAACCATTTTTGCCGTCTCCTGTGTAGGCCGTCCTAGTGTAGACCCGGGGACCTTAAGATTAGCAGAAAGACATTTTCCAGATTTCGTTCCAGCAACGGAAAAAAAAACTACACCATACAGAATCTGTGTTGTTTGTGCTAGCAAAAGGGATGCAAGAGGGAAAAAACGTAGGAAAGAAACCCGATATATGTGCAATGATTGTAATGTAGGTTTATGTGCCGTGCCTTGTTTCAAGATTTATCACACCAAATCACACTTTTAATTCCTCTTTATATGGCTCTATAATAAACTATATTACATGAAACAGAATAGAATGTATTATATACCATTTCTTGCTTTCTTTGCTCTATTTCGGCAAAAATCCATCGTTCACCACTGTCAATGTACAAAACAAGTTACAACACCCCTAATACATCAATTTATGCAAAAAAAAAAATGGTGCATTTTTGGACCCTACCCGTCGAAAAAAAACTGTGCGTTAAGGGGTTAAATAGGAAATGAAAGTGTCGAATGGTTATAGTATTACCATTGGCAATTTTAATATTGTAATTTAGTATTGTTTATTCAGTTGATTTAAAGTTAACATTTTGAAGCATTGCCGCTTACAAAAAATTCTACTAATTTTCGTTTCGTCTAGAGTGACTTCGTTTAACTATTAAATTAAAAAATTTCAACTCCAGCATCGACATAGGGATTTTCCATTTGCATCGGACCCTCTGATACGAAAACCTTGGTAACACTGATTGACAGCATCACGAGCAAGTCGAAGCGAACTGGACGTGGGCGGAAACACGAGTGTAGTCGACAGTGGAATAAAGCACGAAGTTTAAACCGTAGTTGGGAACTTTCCGATCGTAATTCAGGGTGAAGGTCCACTGGTAACTTTACTTTGGATGGTCGAGTCCTTCACGGATTATAAATCCTTGAACTTTCTTCTCTCCAAATCTACTGGGAGCTCCAGTCAACTAAAAAATTTGAATCTGTTTCGGTTCGAGCCTTTGCTACTTATATAACCCATTATTCTAGTTAGCGTATTGTATTTCGATTTATTTAATTTCGTTCTTCGGAATTTTTTTCAATCTTTTAAACACTAAGCTTTTGAGAACCTTTGGACCAAAAAGGGCCAAGATTTAGAAAAAGCAGAAAATTGATATAAACATATAATGATAGTTTTATAATTCTATTTAGTTAAAACTACTGGGGAACATGGAGCGATTTGATGAGGACTAGGTACTAAAAGTAACTAGAAAGTGAGGTTAGGTGGCGAGAACTGAAATAATTGGAAATACCCCTCACTGAAAAACAAACAGAAGTACAAACTTGAAACACCTTTCCCTATACAAATATAGGCTTTTACAAAATATAATAGCAGCTAATGGAAATAATCCAAGAAAGTGTACTAACCAATCCTAACCTAAAATCTTGAAGACTATATCCTAGATACATATTAAACTACATAGTTAAATTAATTCCTCGGCGTGCACCAGCTTATATATCCCTCTTTTAGAGAATACATCAGAATCCTGCAGGCCAAAATAGATCTTCAAGGATAGAAATAGTGTTCGTTTCTCCTTAGCAACTGCACGTTGCAAGAATAGCGCCAGGATGCCTTCCCTTCGGTGATCGAGGTTCATTAAATTCCTAATACTTCTAAAATGGTTCTGTGATAATATTATCCGACGTAGTTAGCGAAATAGCCTCCCCAGTAGGCCATTTCCTTCCAATAGATTGTCATCAGCAGATATACGTGGAAATATCAAATGTAGCAGGGGCTGACGTAAGGTGTTTCGTCGCATCGCCGAATAACGAGCTTTCCCCACGGTTATCTTCAAGGCGAAGGCAATGATGACTTCCCTCATATCCAGGACTGATGCAAAAAGTATTACACATCTAGCTATCTGGGACAATTTTCTTAAGTGATGTCCTGCAACTCCCGTGAGAAAACCCGATGAAAGACGCGCGGGATAAAAAGGGAATATTTCTCACGGCTTTCGGGGATAACTTTGTGCTTCAAGATCCATGGGGACTCATCAATAAAGTCTGTCGTCAAATTTGAAACCATATTTACGGGTTCTGTTCCTGTGTAGTCTACTCAACATAATAATCCAAAATTCAAAGGGCATTGTGTGTCACAAATGAACCGTTTTCGCACGAAACATTGTTAAAGGTTGGCTCAGTGTCGTTCGCAGGACGAAGCTCTTCCACCCAGGGCCCGATCTAGCAAGATTTGGGGTGGCAAAATTGGTTAATTGCTGATTTATGAATATTAAATTTTTTATAAAACAAAAGGCTTCCGTAATTCAACAAATACCTACACACAATTGCACTCACTGTCCAAAATTATATTTCAAAATAATTATTTATTATTAAATATAAAGGGCGGCAAGAATCATTTTTGCCCAGGGCGGCGGAAGAACTAGATCGGGCCCTGCTTCGACCACCTCCATACGCCGTACCGGGCCGCAAGGTAGGGGAAACGCTCCGCCTCCAGAAGTGACTCCGCGCGAAGCCATTGGTCCAACTTTTAAAACTCTTTTGCGGGACTCCTGTTCGCTTGCGACATATGGTTCCTTTTAATGTTTTTATCCCCCCACCGAATAGAACACATAGGAATAAAAAAATTGTATTTTAGGTCGCAGGAAGTTTCAAGATAAGTGTGTGAAAGTTTTCATAATTACATATTCGGTGCTCTGAATATTAAATAATATAAACAATGTACCTACTTATTGCCTATTCTTCATATATAATTATTGTATTTATTGTTAACTTTTGTCGCCAGGACATTGATGCTTTCAATTTGCACACTCTTTTCCTGCAACAGGGATGTATAATTTTTGAAGAGTCGTCGTAGAAAACACTGTAAGCGCCAAAATTAAAAAAAAATTATCGGAAAATGTGCTACGTGCCAATACTAGATATAGTATAAATTATAGAATTTGAATTTTGGCACCTGCAGTGTTATCTACAACGCCTCTTCAATTATTGTATTAAAAATTCCATTGAATTTGAAGCCATCGATTTTCTTTTTTCTTTTTTAATTGGTGGATCCCTCTGTGCTATTCTACGCAAGATTGTATCGTTGTCAGAGTCGCCCCGCCAGCAAAACACCCGCTGTCGAATTTAACCCACCAGTCGCGCCGGGATTCTGTTTCACGTAGCAGTCCTCTGCTTTGACGCATCGCGGAATCAAGTTTACACCGACGTCGCCCATGATTTACGAGAGCAGAGTCGTATTCTAGTTGCTGCATAACTCTATTTCTCGCTGCGGTTTCGTTATGCTCCTCCATTGTTAACCGCGCGGCTGTATTACGCGTCGCCGGAAGTTGTCCGAGTTCCCCCCAAAAACGGGGCAAATGATCTGATCAAAAGTTCCTCCGCTCTCTGAAATGCACCTGTTCTATGTCCACCTCTGTGGCATATTTCCACTCCGCGCTGTCCGCCACTGTCATTGCTGAAAAGCTGCAAACATTCACCTTATAGTTTCCTTCAAGCGATTGCAATTCTTTTTATTTTTCTGTTTATAATAATTACGTTCGACTAATTCCGATTATATAGATGCTCCTCTTTTGTCAGCGGGTGTGCCATTTTTTTCCCCGGCGGGTTGCCAGCTATTGTTTCCGTCTAATTAAACTCCAAAGAGTTGAATGGCGCTTTTTCAACGCGAGCGATTCGCGATTTTCGCCTGAGAAATAATTTCAAAAAGTTGCCGCCTGGATGGATGTGACCAGCTTAATTGCGAGCCACGCGCAGCCTATTACGCGGCATTCAAAATATTTCCGCCTGTCGAGCTCGCATTTAAATTCCGTAGCGTGATTAAAATTCAAACGTAAAGCGGGGTAGGAAGGGTTGCTGGGTCGAAGCACCTCCGCCATTCGGACGCGACGATTTTTCATTCCTATTCCAAGTTGTCGATTGTCGAGCGTTCGAGGTGTAGAGAAGTGATCGATGCTCGAGTGAAATTGAAAATAATAGAGGGTGGCTGTGGCGGGTCTAGTACTGTTTGCTATACAGGTCGATTCATTATAGCATATTCAGAATTACTTACCGATATTTTAGATTGTGAATCTAGAGTACAAAAGAAGAAAAATGTGTTATATTGACGTATGGTATTTAGATTGTATTTTCTGCGTTACAAGGAGTTAAACGGAAACGCGTTCTGCGCGCGCAACTCCTGCGCTCAGACATAACCTAACATTTTTAGAATTCTATTTCATTCAGAATTTCACGCTCAAGAGTATTTATGTAGAATTTATTGTTTTAGTAAATGATGTGCAAGGTATTTTTAAAGAATTAGGGCACAGTTTTTCTTTCATGCGTGACTGAAATATTTTCGAAGATGATTTCTCTTATCTCTGAGCAAGGTTGCCACCACCAGGGTTATCGCCATATAAATCCCAGAGTGCCACACATTCCAACCCGGAGATTCGAATGTAAACCCGGAGATGGAAGAAGCTGAAAGAAAATTTTCTTCTCGAATATCCGGAAAACAATTGTGCAATTCTTTTAAGCTCAAGCAATTCGGAATTTAAAAGTATCTGTTTCTTTATTTAATAATTTTTATTGTATATAAAATTGATACCATTGTATAATACCACAATTTTATTATTATCTCATTTTTTTCTACAACCTGGAGATTTTTCCTATAAAACCGGAGCCCGGAGATTTGCTTGAAAACCCGAAGTCTCCGGGCGAAAACCGGAGAGGTGGCAACCCTGTTCCCGAGGCAGGCACTTTAGCGCATTTTATTCTCTGTTGCTGTGGAAAGACGATGATAATTTTATAGCGATCCATGTTAAGATCCCCATAGTTTGCTGATCCACCATAATATCTTCTCCTCACTTCGCGTTCCAGATTTATCGTCTTAATTAACAGATTACTCTGTACAAATGCCAAGACTAAGTAAATTAGTAACTTCAGCCCCCAAATGCTGCAAATAGCCAGGTATGACACCCGTCAGCTATCTCATTGAGAAGTGCTTAACAAGAGGCGAGCGATCACGAACCACCCCCGATAATGATCAGGAAGTTGCCAAGACTTCGCGAAGCGACGCGGTCGAATTTCCTCGAGAGGATTACTCGCCAGGAGCTGCCAGCCCTGCACGGACTTTCGTAGTCAGGCCACTTCCTCCGACCTTCAAAACTAGACATAAGCTACACGTTCTCGTTTGCAACTTCCGAAAATCTTTGAATTTCATGTTCCAATTTGCGAGCTGGTTGGCACATTTGGAATAGTAAAAACAGGAACTAACCGAGAAACTTGATACTCCTTCTTAGGGTATTACATCATCTGTCGAGCCTTGTGTAATGACTGAATAGCCAATGAAAATGTTAATGCTTCCCAGGGCCGGCGTTATCTATAAAGGGGCCCGGTTGCAAGAAATATTTTGGGACCACAAACCATTTCTCAAACGCAACCTCTGTTCACGAAAGAAGGATAATAATAACAATAATAAAGAAAAAAAAAGAAAAAAAGAAATATTAGATTATTATATTAGAAATAATATTCTAATTTGTTTTTTTAAAATTAAATTAATTATAATCAAATGAAAAATTTCGTTCTCATTTTCTTATTTTTTTATTTTCTCTTCTCTTCTTTTTTCCCTTTTCTGGGGCCCCAGGAAGCCCATATGGCCGGCCCTGATGCTTCGTAAAAACAGGTGTAGCTATTACAATAAGATTGTACTACCAAATCTACCGCAGTTACTTATTTAAATATGTTAACTTCCTTTTGCAACAGAGAATCAATTTCCAATATAGCTGCCCTCCATAGGGTGCAGTGGTCTGTGAAGAATTAAAAAATCTTGAATGAAAAGTTTCAATAATTGCGCCAATTTGTGATTCACCGAGCTCCTCCAGCGTCTGAGAATCTCTGGTTCTCGTTGAAACGGTCGTTTTATCCGTAGAACCCGATATTCCGCCGTCTAATTCCTCAGATAGGAAATCAAGCCGATGTACTCGACCGAGAAACCCCAGCCGCGGTGTCCTCCGATCGATTCGCGACCAGTCGATGCGGAAGTCACTTCGGAATTGTTAATTAACGCGTCGCTAAGGCCGCGACCTGTGCAATGGTAGGAAAACTGATGCGCTGGGAGGGGGTTTGCTGCGAGAGGGGAAAAGAGAGGCTCGGGCTAGGAAAAACGGGGGATGAAGGTCGTTGTGGGGGTGTGTACGAGAGAAATAGTCCGCAACCTCGTTTAACCTCGCGCTCCGACGGAAAGAAGGTCGCCCGATATTTAGAAACTCGAATATGCAAAGTGATCGCTGGAGGTTCGAGGCTGGAATTATCAGGGGACTCGAGAATCTCCGGGAGGGTATCGGTTTTCCTTTTTTCGTGACTGAAAAGTTTCGAGTGGCGATTAAGTTTCCCGCTTTTTAGGGAGCTTTAGGGTTATTTCAGTGGGAACTTCTTGTTTTCTGCTGTTGCGGGGAGCTGATCTCAGTTTTATAGCGTTTCGCAGGAGGACTAGCGTACCCACACAGCACCATAACATTGCAGCAACGTCTCTGCAATGATGCGGTGCAAGATGGCAATGTTGCAACATAACATTGCAGAGACGTTGCAGGTTCAGTCCTATGTCCGCCTTCGCAATATTGCAGGTGTGTATTTTTGCAAAGTTGCGGCAACATTACGAATATGTAGTCCTGCAACGTTCCGGCAATGATTCTGCAACGAAACGGCAAAATTGTGGCAATGATCCTGCAACTCTTCGGCAATATAGCGGTGCGTATCCAGTTAAATGAAACACGCCGTAGAATCCACTCGACGTCATGTACATATTTCGAAAATTTTTGACAAAGTCATAGTTGCTTCAGAATATTGTTGTAATGTTTCCACAAGTTTTCACTACAATATTGCACGACGATGTGCGCGCAATATTGCAGAAATATTGTAGGACCGTTGCCACTGGAACATTGCACGTCGATGTGCGCGCAATATTGCAGCAATATTGTACCATCGTTGCCAACGGAACATTGCACGGCAACGAAATTGCAATATTGCTGCAATATTGTAGGATCATTGCCACTCCAATAATGCACGACAATATTGCAGGAACGTTCCTACAATATTGCAATGCAACCTGCAACAACGTAATATTGCAGCAACGTCCCTGCAATACTGCTGCAACGAGGTGTGCTGTATGGGTAGTTTGCTAACACACATTTAGGTTAGAATGGTTTTGAATCGTTAGGATTTTCTTTTAGTTGTATGAAATGAAGCACTGTGTATGAAATTAAAAACTGTATTTTACAAACAATAGCACAGAAGAAAGCGCTAATAAACCTAGTTCCACAAGTAGTCTGCTTCTGAGATGCAACCATTTCAAGCTACCGCATGACGTCACAGTAGATTCTCAAAATGGTCACCATTGACGGCCACTGCACGTGGCGTTGCGCCATATTCGTGACAGTTCAAACCCAAAGCTTTTAAAGTTTAGAATTCGCTCGGGCTCCTAGTATTTTCTATGCATCCTCAAAACTTTCGACAAACTTATATACTAACCATTTCAAAATTATTGCCTATAACCTACACCGTAACTTAAAGTGCCTCTACTTTCGTGCAGAAAAGTTTCAAGATCCCCATATACTGATTTCTTCTCAACTAACCCGAGTACAATATTCCTATGAATTTCAGTGCACCACTATGGAGTCACTGTGCCTACAAGGACAGCCCAAGTATTTCCTAAAATCGGTGGCAAATTTAACGGGTGGTTAATGTTAAAAAAAATTATGATTTTATCCAAACACCTATATTTTGTTTTTTTGATTCCCATAATTTCCATACCACACGCGCGTAAATTTATTTGTAATTCCGTTATGTATACAGGGTGTCCCAGAACGTTTGCCTCCTGGACCTATTTCCTTAAATCCGCCACTGCCTAAAGTCCCCACGTATGATACAGAATTTACCAGATAGCCCGTCCGTTGAGCTTAATAGTAAGCCGTAGCCGAAATTGCCTCCCTTTTCCTTCCTAGTGGCCCAATTATTAATTATTGCGTTGCCATAGTGACCACTGGTAACTTGTCCACGCTCGAGGGTGGCGAACAGTGGCCGTGTCAACGAGTTCGATAGTTACAAGCTTCTCGTTACGTGACGAAGTCACGGTGGTACCTTTCCAAGGGAGGCGCTTAATAACGCCACCTGATTAATAGGGTGGGCAACACGCATCTTCCAGCGAAAGTTGATGGAACTTTTGGAAGTAGTGGAGCACGAGCTGCGTGTAGGGTCGAACGTAGCACCGGTTCAGGTAATTAATTCAGACATTTCAGGGTGACTGGTGGTCGATGATACACGTACACAATGGCGGCCCAACGAGCTGCTTCCGAGCGCAGAGTGTCCAGGAAGACGATCCGGTCTTCATAGTTCCCTCGTCACGAAATTTTCGCGGTGGAGACGGGTTAATTGAATCCCAGGGAACTCCGGGAAATTAACATCAGTTTGCCCTAGCCAAATTTCATTTCTCCACGCCCTTTGTTTCGCCACCCCCGAAGTTTCCGAGTTTCCGGTTGGATAAACGAAGTCCGAAATAGTAGTAATTCTGCGAGTGGACCACTTTCAGGATTGGGGAAGTGGGGAAGTTGAAGGGGAGCCCAGATATTAAGCTGATACTGAGTATTTCAGTTGCAGCGGGGATAGTAGGACGAAGCTGTTTCGTCCTAGGCCTGCTAGTGGACTCATCGGTAATCAGGGTCGCCAGAAGAAGGGGAAAAAAGCCTCAGTGACGTAATAGGGAGCAGGGGAGAGTGGGTAGGCAGTGATGGGTACGTAAAATACGCAACGTATAATATACGTACGTATTATACACATGTATTATACACGTAAATTACTGTAATTTACGTCCGCTAGTGACGGAATTAGCGGATTGGTCGGAGTATTCACCGCGGTGGGGGACCGAAGACCCGCGAACCAATCAGCGGGGAGAACAGCGATACCACGCTGGTGTCGCGCGAGATTTATGCTTAAGGAATTGGTAGCGTTTACGATTCCAAACTTTCCTTTATTATATAAAGAGATTTATGTTGTTACCTACCTCGAGTGCTTCCTTTGTGGACCTGCCCCGGCGATATAGAGCCTAGTAGGACGTACCCCATATATTTTTCAAGCTTTATTTATTATATAACTTTGGTTATGTCATTTATGTAATTTACGTGTAATTTACACGTAACGTAAATTACGTGGTATTCTAGTGATTTACCCATCACTGTGGGTAGGTTTCCCATGCTTGTTAGGCATACCTTATTCGCATATGTATCATTCGTTGTAGCAGTTGTAGGGGAATTCGTAAACAAAGCGAGAAGTTTGTTAAAGCGCGTATTAATTTTCTATAAGTCGAAGTGCATTTTCGTGATAAGTTTAACCTAAATTGGTAACCGAAATAAGTCGCTGTTATAATAAACTTATATAAAGTACGTAGTGTTCGTAAAAATGTTAGTAGACGAACTTATATTCAAGGAACAGTTATAGGTTATGAATTCTAACCTAAAACACGTTGTTTGGCTAACACAGGTGCCTTATTAGAAACGTTCAGATGCGGGGTGTATGGGTCAGAAGTGTGCGGCAGATTTGAGTCAAACCACACATCCCCACTTTTTTTTAATGAACTGCTTTAGCTACTATTTTTTACAGGCCTACAATGCCACTTATTTACAAAAGAAAGACTGAGAGAGAGAGAGAGAGAGAGAGAGAGAGAGAGAGAGAGAGAGAGAGAGAGAAATGCTGCCGAGAACGTATCGCATAAAAAAAATATAGCGTTTAAGTCCTCCGAACAACGTGGCTGGTACGAGCAGGACATAGATTTTTTTAAATTCGATATTGACTTGATTAGTTTTGAAAATCTACAGTAAAAATTTAATATAACTACTTTCAATACGTTTATGTTTATTATGTTATTCCTTTAGATCTTTTACTTTGTTCATTTACTTCATTACTTTTATACGTATAGGTACATATATTTTCACGTTGTAGGTAATAAATACATACATACACATATAAAAGTGTCCTACTTTATACCAAAACTTGTACAAAAATTAAACGACCCATTTATCCCCATTAAACCTCCCCACACAAGGGAGGTATGGGTCAAATAATTACTTTTAGAAGTTTTATAATTTTAAAGCTATCTTGGGAATAATGAAATGAAGTGATGATGGAACATTGACGGTAAAACCTTACTAATTATAACTGTTCACATTTAAAACGTGTTTCTCTCTCATTTTGGCCAGTATTAGAGATTAATAGAAATCTGACCCAAACCTACGCACGCTCCCCTAATAGAGGGGGAACAGCTATTGGACGTTGGAAGTGGTGGAACTCAGTAACGTAGTAGGGAGTAAAGTAGTTGAGCTATCGACCGTATTTTTAGAATAAACAAAAAGTGGTTTCGGCGCACTGGTTCGGTCAGTTAAATAATTTAAAAGCTAATTTGCAATTTTAACAAATTGCTACAGTCAATTGCTACAGGCTAATTGCCAGTCATGCTACAACCGACTCGTGTGTTACACGTCGTATCAAACGTGTGACTCTAAAGCGAACGCAGTATACTTTATAAATATCTTTCCTTGAAAAAGGTCTAAACCGCAGACCGAAACGTCGGAAATTTATAATTGTTAAAATTGCAAATTAGCTTTTAAATTATTTAACTGACCGAACCAGTGCGCCGAAACCACTTTTTGTTTGTAGTAGGGAGTAGTAGAGGGGGAATTCTTGCACGGTGTACGCATGCGTGTTAGTGTATACAGGTCTATGTGACGTCATCACCTTCTCCCGCCGTGAAGGAATTACAAGGCTGAGATCAGGGAACGGCGGTAATCCCGTGCGCCCGTATCAGGAATAGCGGTGAGGGAACTCCACGCATGCGCGCGACGACGCGGTGACGTCAAACCAATCCAAGCGCGATGACGCGGTGACGTCAAACCAATCAACGCCAAGATGAAAATTTGCCGACGCCAGCGCCAACTAGTCAGACCGCGGCTAACCAGCGTCGCTTGGGAATCAGCGTCGACAACCGATTCCTCAGCGATGGTTGGCCGCGGTCTCACTAGTTGGCGCTGGCGTCGGCAAATTTTCATCTTCGCGTTGATTGGTTTGACGTCACCGCGTCATCGCGCTTGGATTGGTTTGACGTCACCGCGTCATCGCGCTTGGATTGGTTTGACGTCACCGCGTCATCGCGCTTGGATTGGTTTGACGTCACCGCGTCATCGCACGCATGCGTGGAGTTCCCCCACCGCTATTCCTGATACGGGCGCACGGGATTACCGCCGTTCCCTGACTGAGATAGTACGTGCCTCTATGGGTGCGTTCCACTTGCGCCCAAATCGCCCGCGATTTTCATTAAGGTGGGTTCTCCTATACGCGACTGGACACAACGTCAAGAATTTCAAAGTCGATTTTCTCGAAACTGAAGCGCGATATAAAAAAAAGTTACTCTTTCTTTTCGACTTATAACAAGTAAATAAGTCGAAAAAGAGGAATAAGATTTTTTGATATTGTGCTTCATTTTCAAGAAAATCGACTTTGAAATTCTTGACGTTGTGTCCAGTCGCGTATAGGAGAACCCACCTTAATGAAAATCGCGGGCGTTGCGGGCGATTTGGGCGCAAGTGGAACGCACCCTATGTGTGCGCGAAGAAGTGGGGATAGCCTAGCTTCATGGTTGCCTTGAGCGGCCAGTTGAATTTGTCCTGACTATATTCACGGGAATCTCCACTAATTCCTTTAAAATGGAGAGCCTCTTTAATGGACACGATCAAGTTTCCTTTTTTCAAAATTTTAATACGAAAGCTATTTACCGAGCATTAAGGCAACTTCATTAAACCACCGCTGCCTTGACGAGATCTTATGAATTTAGTTCCGACGAGTTCTGTTTTTCTTTTTGGGTAAATTAATAGAATTTGTCTTATTCAAACTGAAATTTTGCTTTAAAAGGGAGGAACTTCAAATGCTGTCTAATTTATTTCACTTGTCTTGCTCGTGCTGAACTGAAAGGGTAAATCCTTCGTTAGCAGTGCGCCTGGGAGTTCCGCAGACTATTCGACGAGAATGTTGAATCTTGAAATACCTGGCATTGGCAGATAGAATTATCAGCGGTCTCGGTTTTGTGAATATGACATTCGAATAGCTGAAAACCACTTTTGAATTCTATCAAGCTGAAGATCGTGAAAATGTAATGGAGCTGTTCTACGGAAAATAAAAGAATTACTTAGGACATTTAAAAATGCTTTCAGAGGTTTCGAAAGCACAGAATGTTTTAAAAACTAAATTTAAAAAATCTGAATAAAAATTATCTAGTTTTAAATTATTATTCTGACAACTGCTCAAGAATACTTATTCCGTTTTTCGAATCGTTAACTTTGATATATAAAGTATTGTTTCTCAAGCATAAATTATATTCAGATTCATTGAAATGTTGTTCCCATTTTATTTCTTACACTCGTGTCAGTGGTACGAAAGCAAATTGCGGAAGCGTGTTTTCCAGTGGTCTGAAAGGAGCTTCAGCCGCGTAATCAGTAGTATAACAAACAATACGTAGAACGTAGCGTGCATATGCGAACTTCGCACGGTTGCATGAAGTTTACTTCGCTAGTTATGAAGTGTAAATCGTGGGGTGGAACTCTTGACTCAAATGCGGGACTCGGAGACAAAGGTTATGCAGAGCTGCGTCGCCAGGAATTGGCATTCCCTTGGAAAGAAAAAAGAGTATTAAACGTAGGGTGTAATATGAAATAATAATTAATTTAGAGGACTCGAAGAATCCCAATAACGACAGATCTTCGCAAACCAGTGGACTTAAAGTAATAACAGATTTTACACCCGAAAATCAATGGTGCCAAAAAATGGCGCATTCAAAAAATCTGGAAGACAAAAAAGTGCGCTTATTCCAAAATCGAGAACTATAATAAAAATACAGACAGAGGAACTCAAAAAGGGGATTACTAATTTCGAAACGACTTTGTATATTTTTTTCTCTCTTGTTAATTATTATAAACTACCTCTTACTTACTTATTGTTTACTATACGCTTCGTTGTAACTAAAGGGTACACCCCGGTAAATAAATAAATAAATAAAAGTGAGAAATGTTGTACTCGACAAGTTTGGGGAAGGGGAATAATTTTTTCTATCCCCCTTATTTTCTAACAGAACGACGCGTGATTCTCCTCTCCCAGGGGTGAAAGGGACTCCCAACAAGGTAGAAGAAAAGGATATACAGAAGGAATGCAATAAAACACGCCACAAATTTCCTTTATGTATCCTCGAACGTATCCAGCGTTTGAGACAGCAAGCCTAAGGGGATAGTTCGTCGAAATCACCCCTTCGTGTAGGAAGCGAGCCCCTTTCTTTTCTTCCACCGAACGTCCAAACTCTCTTGCCCAGTTTCGAAATGCAAGGGATGTTTCCTCCTTTTTCGATCAAAGGACAAAATGCCCCCAAGTAATGTAGTGGAAATAGTGAGCAACGTGGGTTTCGTCGAACCTTCCAGGCATCACGAGGAGGAGACGAATAAAAAAGGGAGGAAGAATAGACGTTTTAATAACCGACGTTTGAAGATTCACCCGTTCTGTTCGTGCTCTTTTTAATCAAGATTTCTGCCATTTTCCCTTTCATCTTTGTTGGGGACAAACATTGAGAATGTAAGAGAATTGGAGACAATGGACACAATATTGAAAAGTTAATTTCGTCTCTAAGACGTGTGTAGCTGCAGAAGCAGCGTCCATGGAGAGGTAATTCATGAATGCTTCGCATTCAGTAATTAATTCTCTGTGTAATACGAACGGACACTAATTACTCAAGAAATTGTATAATATTTACTTCATCTTCTGCAGATGAACTTATTCGATTGTGACTTCGTACAGATTTCTTTAGAGGGAGACTGGAAAGTAAATAGAAAAAGATTTCTGGAGTCTTTCTGTATTTTTAGTTTTTTTTATTCGTAGAATTTCTGTGAATTTTTAATTATATTTTTGACTCCTTAAATTTCTGTAAATTTTTCGTTCATTTTCTGGCGCAAATTTTTTAGACATTACTATTTCATTTTTATTTCTAGAATTTCTGAAAAATTTTCTATCATTTCTTGACTCATAGAATTGCTGCAAATATTTCGTTTATTCTTTAATTTCTAGAATTTCTGCAAATGTATCGTTCATTTTTTGACGCAAGCTTTGTGTAGGTACGTGTCTTTTTCATTTTTATTCATAGACTTTCTGTGAATTTTTCGTTCATTTTCTGATGCAAAATTTTTACACATTTTTATTTCATTTTTATTCGCTGAATTTTTGCCAATCTATTTTTCCTTCTGACCCGAGTGCTGCCTATACCATTCTCTGCAGTTCAGTGTATCATTTTTTTTACTCCATAAATTCTACCTTTTAAAAATTTTTAAGCCCGTCACGATCAAATAAAAATGAACTACCATCGTTGCAGAAAAAACTTTCTTCCCCGTTCCGCAACTCCCCACTGAAAAATTGATTCGCAAGGGATGGCTTGCCACTACTCCTAACGCAACTATTAATTCTCATCCCGCGTTAAATCCTTCGAAAATTGCCCTTCTATCTGGAGAAGCCGACATGTCGACGTGCCCAAGTTCGTGAAAGCTGGCTAAATCGTTGCTCAGGTTGCACGCCGAAGAGCACACGTCATTTATCCAGCGTAACGAAGAGAAACTCGCGTGGAAGCATGTAAAGATTGTAAACACGTAGCAAAGGAAGAAAAATAGAGGAGCGAGGCACAAGTTTCTAGAATCTAGACCATCCGACTTGCTTTACCACTTCCCTACGAGCCAGCGAAGCGAAGAAACTGACGCGGCGAACGGTGCTTGCGTTAATCTGCCGCGAATCTTTCGGTACGAACAACTAAACTTATAAAGGGAACTTTATGGATCCGTGTTGCGAAAGTTTTAAACTTTGCTGGGTCTCTTATTAGCAAAGCAATAAGAGAGTTCCCAATGGTATCAAGCTACTGGCTTCCTTATCAGAACTGGATGCAATAACAGTGAAATACAGAAAAGTTAAAAGTTGAAGGAACTCGTTTCTAAGCTAGTAATCGGTATACAAAGTCTGAAAGGGTTGTGGACTGATTTCAGACTTTGGGATTTTGAATAAATAATCAGACTTCAATATAAATCTTCTTACGTAAAGTTAAACCACTTTTACTTCCCATCTTTTGCTGTCTTGGATATCACCAAAATTGTAAAATTGGAAAAAAATTGATTCCATGTACCAAGTCTGATTTCAGAAATTCGAAAGATTACTTAAAATTTTCAGGAGGATATTTAACTTTGTAGATAGAGTGTTGAGTGTATATGAAAGAACTAGAGCACTAAAGAGGTGAGTATGCGCATCCGCCATGTTGGGTCCTCTGGAGAGAGAAGATTATTGAGTACCCGCCTTTTTAAGTATTGTCAGATTCACTTTATAAACAAAACATGCGTTGTTGATATTGATACATGGTAGCACGACACATTATTACAGTATTTTATTACATTTTAGTTTATATTTGGTTTATACAGCGAATTTGACAGTACTCAAAAAGGCGGGTACTCAATAATCTTCTCTCTCCAGAGGACCCAATATGGCCGATGCGCATACTCACCTCTTTAGTGCTCTAAAAGAACTGTAAATTGAAACTGGCGCCATCTTTCGCTAACAATTAACATTATTTTGAAGAAAATCATTGAAAAAAGTTGATGTGGTCTGTACAATGGGGAAGCTGGCGCAAAACTCAGCGCAGAGGGCGCCACCAGCGCACGTACCCAACTAACGAGGGGAGGCCGCGAATGGGACGAGCGATTTTTTAACGAAACCGGGCAGAAAATGTTGAGGCCGATGTGTATAAACAAATTCCAGAATATTAGCTGTGAATGGCCGGCCATTTTTATAAAAAATGGCTTTAAACAGTAAAATTATGAAGTCGTCGAAACAAAAATTGAATTTTCCTGGTTAAATTATTGATACTATGCCAATAACACATAAGACTTTTGTATTCCTTTCATCAAGATCTACCACTTAATGAAGTATAAAATCGATTCGACGACTTCATAATTTTACTGTTCATATTTTTTTATAAAAATGACCGTCCATTCACAGCTAATATTCTGGATTTTGTTTATACACATCGGCCTCAACATTTTCTCCCCGGTTTCGTAAAAAAATCGCTCGTCCCATTCGCGGCCTCCCCTCGTAAGATCTTATTGGGAAACCAACCCACACAGCACCATAACATTGCAGCAACGTCTTTGCAATGATGCGGTGCAAGATGGCAATGTTGCAACATAACATTGCAGAGACGTTGCAGGTTCAGTCCTATGTCCGCCTTCGCAATATTGCAGGTGTGTATTTTTGCAAAGTTGCGGCAACATTACAGATATGTAGTCCTGCAACGTTCCGGCAATGATTCTGCAACGAAACGGCAAAATTGTGGCAATGATCCTGCAACTCTTCGGCAATATTGCGGTGCGTATCCAGTTAAATGAAACACGCCGTAGAATCCACTCGACGTCATGTACATATTTCGAAAAATTTTGACAAAGTCATAGTTGCTTCAGAATATTGTTGTAATGTTTCCACAAGTTTTCACTACAGTATTGCACGACGATGTGGGCGCAATATTGCAGCAATATTGCAGGATCGTTGCCAATGGAACATTGCACGGCAACGAAATGGCAATATTGCTGCAATATTGTACCATCGTTGCCAACGGAACATTGCACGGCAACGAAATGGCAATATTGCTGCAATATTGTAGGATCATTGCCACTCCAATAATGCACGTCAATATTGCAGGAATGTTCCTACAATATTGCTATGCAACCTGCAACAACGTAATATTGCAGCAACGTCCCTGCAATACTGCTGCAACGAGGTGTGCTGTATGGGAAGTGGAGGCGTGGCTTAGATTTCAGCGCTGCGGTGGTAAGTTGGCAAACTATTAATAGTAGGCTGGATCCCACCAAACATTCCGAGTAAGTATTTATTAATCGAATAAGTAAAAATTTAGTGTTCCAAAAAATTTAAAAACACTCGTTTTTCACAATATGTCTATATAAACACTGATAATCATATGAACTTCGACGGATTTCAGCCTACTCTGAGTAGTTCAATTTTTTGTCACTAGTCGGGGTATCGAAATTCTTGGTTTCCCAATACATAGTCTTAGAAGGTGTATGTATTTACATTATTTCGTTATTTGCTGACTGGTGATTTTAAAATTAAAGCGACAGCAAAAGACCCCAGTACCCTGGTATTGCCCATGGACGAATGAGGAATTTCAGGAATTCGAAAGAACACCTCAGTATCCATTCACTCAGTTCGTACCCATCAGTCTCTCACGCGAAAAAGTGCTTCTTCCAATTTCGACCCACCTCAACCACCTTTCACTGCGTCTCATTCCTCTTCTCGGTCGTTCATCAACGTTGTTCCAACTGAGGCAAACACGAGGCAAGGCGACCACTTTCCCTCTTCTTCTGCCCCTCGAAGCACATCTCGAGGCGTTGGAGGAGGTGGAAAGCCGCACTCGAGGCACGAGGAAGGGAGAGTGGCGATTGAAGGGTTCGTCGAACCGCACAGGTGCGGTCAAGGGACCGTCGAAGAAACGGGAAAAGTTAGACAGCTATCGATCTCTGGTAGGTGTCGAAAGTCGACCTGTGTGTGTCGGGATCAGCCATCTTTCAGCCTATTTTCGTCGGTCGAGTTTAATAAAAGCAACCCCTTGGGTTCGATGCAGCGCCGCGAATATTGTTCGATCATCGTTCCATCGTCAGGCCTTCTGTAGCGATGGCTTTGAGAGATTGGGAATTATAGAAAAAGGTCAGCTTACAAGAAATTTTTGAGTCACGTGGTGGGTATTTTGAAGCAGTTTGTGGAAATTATTCAGCAAAATTTGAGGTTAGGTGTACTGAAACTTCAGCATTGATTCATAGACCAATCGCTATACAGGTCGAATCTTGGTTTCTCTGACCCGATAAATCGCATTTGCAATGCTGCAAACGCTTTTGGCGATTCTTTTGATTTTTTCACGGGATCAATCTATTCCTTTAACAAGGCCCTTGATCGACTTATGTAACCTCGCTGTGTACGAGTTTATGGTGTGTGAACCGTTTACCGACTTTAAGTATTGTATACTTTTTAGTTGTGTGCTTTATATTGCTTCTTCTTTTTCTTTTTTGTCTATTTCTCTGTTTTCTCCTGTACACTAATGGGACTTCATCCCGTATATATATATTAAATTAAATTAAATAGTTGTGTGTTGTTACTTCAGGGGGTGAATCTAGAATGAAAATTGAGAAGAAAGTGTTATATGAATATGGAACGTTCAAGCTTTACTTTTCGAGTTATGGAAGATTAGAGAAACTTGCATTCTGCGCGCGCATGTGGAACTCTAACCTAACTTAATGAACAAATGTTGCATAAAGTGGGATATTAGACATGCCAAGCTGAATGCTACTTGTTACGTGTTCATTTAAAGTACTATATTGGGGAAATAAGTGAATAATAATGATTCTGGAATGATAATAAAACTCCAAATGGAAGTCCACTGTAGTATCTATTCTACATGCGCGCTAGCTCCTCATCCGACCTCAAATTTCTCTGAAAAGGAAACGTCCTACGAGAAATTGCATCGTACATTTTCACAAATTTGAAAAGACACCTACCTTCAAGCGTTCGTCCCTTTTTCCAAACGAACGACACGAACGCATACTTCTACCAAAGACTTCTATCGATCGGTTGAATATCAAGGCGTTATCGACACGATACAGTAGCAAGTCTCGTCCCACCGAATTTCGAGATCCTGACGTGGTCTACCTCAGAAGCTTATTGTCGAAGGCGCAACCAACCCATACATGCAAATGTCTGTTTGCATTGTAAATTTTCTTCCCGCGCGTGCTCACTTCCTGTGTCGCCCTCCCTCTGAGGTGAATTCCCGTTCCTTAACGGACCTGGACTTGCACAGGGGATTTTCCCTCCCCCCATAGGAGAAGGGGCTTTCGAGAAATCCCTCCGATCCCGCGATAAAGTGGAGCTTCTTGTGATGGTTGCGAGATGTCCCTCGAACCAGAGAAAAATTGTCCATAAAATAGGCTCCGCATAACTGGCGTCTAAACGATGTGCTTGCCGGAGTCTTCGCCAATTGTTCAACCGTCCGCGGCATGCCGTCTTTCACTTTTCCCCGCGCTTTATCTCTAATCAATAGTCAACCGCCACCGCGAATATTCTTGCCAACCTAGATCCAGGGCAATAAGGTCATCCATCTCCGGTCGTCTCTCATTCCAATTATCTCACGCGGCTCGCTTCTAACCAGCTCGTTCATGAATAATCCCGACGCCATCTCAACGCGTTTCACTGGTGCCCGCCGTGAATCGCGCAAATTGTCCCCCTGTATCCGGTTAAAGTTGGAACTACTCGAGTTCCTAGCATTCCCACGGGGAAAATGCTGTTCATCTCTGTCTCAGTTTTATTTCGAGGCTCTGGATGTTGCGGTGCTCCGACGCTTCTTCGTTTAACCAACACATCCAGCTAATTATCAGAAGCTCGGGTGACGCAACCCGGGATCAACGCGTCTCTCGTTATATCGTTCGCTTTCGGATTTTGTGTATCCCCTTTATGGGGAGTTTGCCACGGAATACGCCTGCGGAACATGATGCTCCTCTTTGCATACCCGACGTATTCCATGGCGAAAAAAATTCTTGAAGGTCCATTGTAATTAATCGAAGTTTGTAAAGCGCAGTAGAAATTGAGAGAAAATGATTCTACTTTTAAAACTGCGTCGATATTCTGGGGTACGTTTTTTCTATATGACGCTTCGTTTCCGAGGAAATTGAAGTTAAAGGTACGGCAGATGTGCGCGCGCATGGGACAATGGCGGCGCAGGGGTTCTCAGCGCAGCGGTTTTTTCAAGAATGCGATTCGAAGACGCGTTCGCCGATTTTTGGGCTCAGATAGGGAGTTTTAATATTGTCGCCACTGGGGCGTTTGATTTTTAAGGATTGCATGGTACCAGGTCACTAGTTTATTAATTACACGATCATTGTTGCGAGGAAGTGCAGCACTGCATCAAATTTTGGCATTCATGATGACGCGACGGCTTTGTCAGCATCCTTCATGAATTTCCCTCTATCTTATCAAGGCCTAGAGTGCCGTTACAGTGTATGTAAGATCGCGCATCGTTAACCGTGGAGAATTCCAGTTCCACGGTTGCTGATCTATAGGGTGTGCCTGAAACACAGCACAAATTTCAAAGATTAGCGGGGAAATTAGTGATTTAATTTCTTTTCTTGCTGTCGTCACTCACAGGAGACTCTGGATTTGTATTACTAGTGTCATAGTGGTCCCTTAATTATTTTGTGAAGATAGCATGGTCTCTTTCACACGCATATTTATTTTCACTTTTGAGACTCTTCTGAAAATTGGATTTTATTTCCATGATAAACACACGAAAAGTTTGCGAAGAGAGAGAATATAAAGAGGACTTTAAACTGGGAAACTGGAGCCACATTTTCTCAAATTTACATCTTCAGTTTGTTTTTTATACCACTGTCACAGGACGCCGCATGCTTGCAAATTTCTTGAAAGTGTTTTGGGAGCACCCTGTATATGTGGGTCATTATTATTCGACCCATTTTCTCGGTGTTCCCGAACACGTTAAAGAGAAACGAACGAAGCGGCGGGGAACCTTCATGGACTACTTGAACCCCCTGCGATTAAAACGTTTCCTTTGAGCCTAGTTTGCCAGGAACAAATTAATTTGGAATTCCGCCAGTCTCTCAGGTTGTCAGAGGAATTATTTTTGCATTTTATTTCCGCGGAATTTCGGTTGGTACGAACATCGAGAATATCGCTAACAGAGGTTTAAACTCGAATTGCTGCTATTTGCTGAGTAAACTGTGCATATTTGCGCCAAAGCATGTGTCCTTATTTGTTTGTTTGATACTCCAATATATCAAGCGTAAAATAGTCAATATTCCAAAAAGCTGTTTGTTCAAATTTAAATCCGATTCCAGATATTACGAAACACTGTGTATTTGAAAAGAAAATTAATAGTTCGTTGTTTTTCTGTTTTAAACGGTCGCAGAAAAATTGTAAAAGTGCTATCATTTCTATTTCATTAAATATTATAATTCTGTTTAAAGGCATACGTCGAATAGAAACTACACCGATGTTTCTCAATTTCTCTCGAATTACGCGCGCACGGTGATAAACATTTGGCTCTGCATCTGCTGATTGCGATAAAAGGATGTTGATAATTTTCAAGTGAAAACGCAAAGATGTGTTTCCGTCGAGCCCCGGAGGGAGCGTATTTTTCATGCAAACGGCTCACAACAAAAGTAATGTAAATTTCCTTTCACGGGGAACGCCGGTGCGCTTCGTCCCCAGAAAAATATTCCCCAGTTTCGCCTGTCGCTGCTTTTCTTTCGCATAATTATATCGCGTAATTAAGAAACTTCGGTATTCAACTCTTTCATATCGTCGTGCTCGATTTTCCTGACGATATTAAGTATTTCCCCAGTTTCCCCGTCCAGCCTTCTTTTCTTCGTGTAATCGCATCTTGCAGTTGTCAAAAGCAAGCTTGAAAATTCGTTCCCCAGGATGGAGGGATTAATTTATTCCGCGAGATGACAAGGAGATGAAACTTCATTTTTTAAGTGAAACTTTGTCGTTGTCAAACTGTTTTGAGAGGAGGTACTTTCATAAGAAGAAACGTGCGACGGTGAATTTTGAATGTTTGGATGCAGATTTGCTTGTAGGGTCTGAGTATTTTGGTGTTTGACTGTGCTTTTAGTGAATGTTCAGTGGGAAACTGTTGGAGGTTGAATGCATACGAGTAGATAGTTACTTTTGCGCTGGAAATATTTATTGCATCACTCGAATAAATACGTTGTCACTTATACCTCTCTTATTAGTGTTAGGAAAATATTATTCCAAAATTTATTTATTGCAAAAATGTGTAGCTCGCTATGTTACCCAAAATAAGTTGGATTCGAATGATTTTGTCAACCATGTTGCTGAGATTGGTGAGTAATATTTCATTCTTTTGGGGTGGTGTTTGCAAACAACCCTTTGAGTGACACCCAGCAAAAAAATCAGGAATAATTAGGAGTATTCGAATTATTTGAAGAAATTGGGAGTATTCGAATATTCGAATGTTTACGGCTCTAGGGTTGTTGCACAGAGGTATACATTCTTAAGGGATGATACTTAGTCAGGCGGCCGAAAAGAGGCGAATGTTTGCGAATTTTTTTTGAAAAAGCGGAAGCATATATTTTTACAGAACTTTTTGCACTTTAAAGAGCAACGTTTAAAGAACATTTGGTAATTTTTTCGTAGAAAAATATTTACGTTTACAATAAAGTAACAACCGACATCCGAGAAGCCTTTTTAAAAATTTGGCTTTGCGGTGAGCACTGCCATTCGGAACCAGATTATCTAAAATAAAAGAACAAAGAAGGTTTCGTTGGTATATTAATGTATCCTCTGATTAACGGAGGAAATTTCCGAAATATTAATTTAATACAAAATGGCGGCTATTTAAAGTTGAAGTCCTGATTTTTTCGCGTGATTTTTGCACGAATAGCAGTGCTCGCCGCAAAACCAAATTTTTAAAAAGGCTTCTTGGATGTCAGTGGTTACTTTATTATAAACGTAAATATTTGTCTACGAAAAAATTACCAAATGTTCTTTAAACGTTGCTCTTTAAAGTGCAAAAAGTTCTGTTAAAATATATGCTTCCGCTTTTTCAAAAAAAATTCGCAAACATTCGCGTCTTTTCGGCCGCCTGACTAGGTATAACCCCTTAAAACACTTATGTTTGAGCTATTACATGTACGTTCATACATATTAGGGTGGTCCTTATTTGTATAGTAAAAAATCAAAGTTTTTAAATTTTTCTTCTGACCCTCTCAGAGGTTTCGAAATAGTTTAAAAGAATTTCGTCTAAAATTTTGTTAAAATATATTAAGGATTAAAGGTCGCTCAATGGCATTGAAATATTACTATTTTGGTATAAATTGATAGAAATTTTTGCAATAAGGATAAAATAATTTTATTAACTTTTAACTGACAGTATAACATTAAAATTCGGGCGCACATCGCATAGACGAAACGGATTTATAACGAGTGTGTACTGTATTATGTTGTGGCATAAGGCTTTATATGCACATTTAAATTTCTCTCATCAGCAGCTCTCGAATCAGATGCAGACGCAAACTTTGACGTACATTCTAAATATTCAGGTTGTTAAACGCATAGATAAAAGCATGGTTCCGGATTCTGACATATAAATATGGGCCCCGTTTCATTAAAATTGACAAGTGATAATTATGGAAAGTTGCAGTTGCCAAAGTCCTTGAGCGACCTTTATATATCAAAATATACAAATGAAAAACACGACGATATTTTTTTTTGTCAAATGGAAGATTTTAAGAGGGTCAGACAATACAAATTTGAAAGTTGAAAAATAAGGACCACCCTAATACATATTCGAATATATTTTCTTCGATTCCAAAGTTATATAAGCTTCCAGATCTCTGCATCTAGAGATTCAAAGACGCTCTAGCCTCGATATTTAGAGTACCAAAGTCTCCCAGCCCTCCAGGTTTACCTCCACAACCCTACCTATACATTCACTGCGATATCCTTCACTAAAAGCCAGAAGTCAGCTGCTGTGTCACCATGTCTGATAGATCACTTGCCGTTGACGTCTACTAGCCATCATTTTAACAAAACACAATTTACCTCGGATAACTTCACAGCTAAAGTGGATCACATCCAGTGGAAGCCACTACTCTTACTTCTCAATCCATAAAACCCACCGCCTGGAATAAGAATTCTAAAAAACTCTCTCTCTCTCTCAGATAACAAAATTCCTTCTAACCTGCCCTGATTTATTCAAACCATCTCAAACGAAACACCGTAAAAAAAAAAATAAAAATAAATTTCAGCGCCAGAAGACTTCAAAGCTAATTAATTTTTCCTTTCCTCCGGGAATACCTGTATCTAAAGAATCTCGAATGGCTGGAAGCATGACACCGACAGGGGTTAGGGAAATAAATAATGATGGAAATTCGTCAGCGTTGACAAACGTGGTTTCGCTGCTAATTGTGTTTGCAGCTGGTGAGCCGAGAATCGGCAAACAGAGGGGGTGGGAAAATTCGGGGCATTGTTCGAAACGAGGATATTCACGACGTGCTATGCATGGATCGGCCCCCAGCACGGATGCCGAAATGAACAAAAACGTTTGTCCGTTCATTCGTGTCCAGCATTCTGATCCGTTCGCGTCCGATTGGGCCAGATCGTTCCACGGCTCGCCTCGATTCACACGATTTTTCGCGGAATGATTCCGCGACGGTTGCAATCAGCCGCTATACCAAGCGATCTGCCTTCCCTCCCTTGTTGTCGAAAGGGAATCCTCCAGCAACTCGAGAGGATCCTTTTCTTGACGATCTGGTTCACTGTGGTATTTTATTCCCTGGTACCTCAACTACTAGAGAGAGCATGGATGCCCCAAAATATGGCAATATTTCATATTTGGAGCTTTGGAATATTTCAACCCTATACATTGGGGTGCAACGAGAAAATCAAATGTTGTGTGACTGGATTGTAATAGGGAAAAATACTTGCCTTTGATCTTCCAGATTAACCCTACAAAAGTTAGTTTCTGTAAACAAAATTCAGGTGAGGGTTTAATTTTTTGTTCTGTTAAACATATTTTTTAAAATTTTGTATCTCATACAAAACCAAAAGTGAATTATGAAACTCGTAAAATCAATAAAAATAATACTGTCTTAGTGGCTTGAGGCACCTCAAAAAATTTGTTCATCAAGTTCAGATTTTGACAGCTTAAATGCCATATAAAAAGGCAATTTCTGCAACCTATTAGAAGTCACGAGTAATAAAAAAAATTCTGCGCGTATATTTCGTTCCACCCTATACTCTGCACTTGTACGTTTGCCCCCCCCCCCCCCCCCCTCGAGTTAACAGTTGCAGGAGTAAAAAGACTACATACTTTCAAATCTTTGCGAATGCAATAATATTTTTATATTTTATATCTGTAGTCATAAAGTATTTTTATGTTTTATATTCGACGCGTAACGTGTTTTAATATTGTCTATATTGGGGCCGTAAAACGGTTTAAGGGTTGATACTGGGGGGGTTTAATAGAACTGAACGGGCTACTTGCCAGGGAGAGGCAGAATTTTGATTCGGGGGCTAATTCGATTTGGTTGAATAATTCGAGGCCCACGTGTGTTTCGGGAGAGGATGAAAGGGCGACCGGGGAATACGTCTCTCCTCGGGAAATGCCATTGCGGAATGAGGCTGAGGCCGTAGGCCACCGCGAGAACTGTATCTCGAGGACGTGAAGAAAAAAAAGAGGTCTCCTGGCGAGGGGATAAACAAGGGAGGAAAGATCCTCCAGCTCGTAAACCCTGGGTTTTATGGAGGCGCTGCACAAAGGACGGCATGGGGTGTGGGTGGACCTTTATTGCCACGTTTCATCGGTGGTGATTCATTACAGGAATAATAGTTTCAGAGATGAGAAGGTTGGTTCTGGTCACGAGCAAATTAACGGGGTGAAAAAGGGGAAAACGATGTTGGCACTGTGAGACAGTAGGGCTGGCACGTGACCGTTCAGGTTTCCGAAACGAGGAATAAGATGGTAATTGTAGATCAAACATGTCCATTTGCAACGAGCAGGCAGGAGTCTTTGGAACTTGACATCCGGAAGTCTAGGATGCTTCAGAACTCTGAATGTGGACTCTTAAATGTTGGGTTTGATCGTGAGTCCTCAGTGCCAGGTGTACTGAAGACGGTACCTAGTTTCTGGAATTTTAAAATTGCCTTTAAAATTGTCAGCCTTCACTTCAGACCTGCATCCCTCGAAGTCAGGACCATATTGCACTCTTTGCTGAGAAGTTAGGACTCATCAGGAGTGTGTGTTTAGAACTTCATCCCTTGGAGTTAGGGTCTCTTAAACCTCCTTGCCGAGAAGTAAGTGTCTCATGCCTGTAAATCCACAGATCAAGGAGCCCTTTGCCCCTTAAATTCACTGGCGTAGAAGTTCCTAGTAGTCTATCTGTGCCTAGTTATCTGGGTGCCTGTAGACTCTTCAGGTCAATGAGCTTCTACAAGTTTAGAGCTCCAAGAGTTTCTGCGTAGGAGCCCTTAGCTCTGCAAACTGGATCTCTGAAACTAAATACAGTAGTTGTTCGCAAAGATGAGTATCAACCAGGGACCCGTAAGTATAGATGCCCCCTCGGAGTAAATCTTGCTTGTAGGTGCTCGAAAGTGGTTGTATTCCACTGAAGAGAACAACGCAACTGCCTATGAAGGTGAGGCATCAAGTGACGATCACTAAATTCTACGAAGGCTATAAAAAGAAGCAGAGGAAGGCCACATCAATTGAAAGGTGTTGAAGGATACCGAGTAAATGACAGAGAGAAGAGCGGCAGATCAAGCCAGGTGTTTGCCATTAAATTGCATTCAATCAAGGATTCTTTACAATTTTCTTAGCAGCTCCGTGTTCCTAGAGTATATCGAGGAGTACTCGAAAGCCCTTTGCAACTCCAGGCTGGTTATAAAAATAAGCACGAAGCAGTCGACTGAAATGGCTAACAAAGTTCTCGACCGAGAATGCTGGATTTTACTTTAAACAAATCACCCCGGCAATTGCAAAACTTCATTTCCCCTGCGGCACGATTCTGTGGCAAAGTGTTCGTCTTCAATCTACCGATTGCAATGTCTCTAATGGTAATTCGATTCCACTGGTGCTTCATTGTAGTTGTACTTCGATTCATTCTGCGAATAATGCTTGGTGTAATAATATTTTGAAGTAACACTTTGAGCAGCAATTGTATCTGCTTTCGCTGTTCGTTGAGTCAGTTATGATTAATGTGTTAATTATGCTCTTCTGGTACACACAGACAAATCTACGTCCTTCTTACTGACAGAGTAAGGTTCACAATTAAATTAGTACTGTCTCTGATCTAAATTCGAGTTCATGGAAAGATGTGTGAGACCTAGTCGAGGTCTAACTTGGAATTAGGATAGACTATTAGAATAGGTTAATTGTAGCCTAGATATTGTTTAAATCTGGGTTTGATCTTCTCTAGATCTAGTCTAGGCTGGGCTTAATAAAATATTTATTAAAAACTCGATTATAATAAAGTCATGAAAATCCACAATTTCAATCTACTTATTACTAATAATTTCATTCATATATTAATAATTAATATATTCATTTCTAAATTTTGATTATCTTTAAATTTGCAATTTAATATTTTTAATAAACTACAGAAATAGATTTAACCCCTAAAATTTAACATAGTATTAGCAAAATTATTTTCATAAATAAATTTAAAATTTATTTCTGTTATCAGGTATAGCACTTAAAATTTAAAGTTAAAAATACTATTAATATTCAAAATTAATTATATATTCATATAATATAAAATATGACTATATTCAACCTGTCATAAAAATATTGGAATACTAAATATTTTATTTCCGCTATACGAGTCGGAATAATCGGAGCATCAATAGTCAGCTCCAGACTTAGACTAGGCTTGCGTTAGATCTGTTCTAGGCCTAATCTACACCTGGGTTAGATCTACTGTGGGCTTAATTTGCAGCTGTGTTAAGTTTGGATTATGTAAACCGAGTCTATACTTTAGCCATTTCCTGTCTAACCCTATTCTACACTTATATTACACTCAGCTTATACTTGCCCAAAATTTGCGTTAGATCTAGGATAGCCGTGTTGTCCTAACTCACACTCAACGTATACCTGAAAGCCTGGCTTACCTTTTACTTAAGTCTGTATAAACATGGCTCACACTTTGCTTAGACCCAACCAACCCTTAACCTGATCGCATCTTACACCTACTCTGGATTCAGCTCACGTTCAACTCTGACCCAACAGCCTCGCAAATTAACAAAAAGCTCCATTGAAACGTCCTAAAATCCCAGCCACTGAAACCGCCATATACAAAGCAGCCTCTGGTCCCAGATCCACCACCATCACTTTCAAAGCAAATCCTTTCACCAACAAAGAAAGGGCTTGGACCGAATAGGCAGGCCAACGTCCTAAGCTGGCCAAATACGTCCGTCTGATGTACAAATGCCCCTGTAACGGGGTTAAGTTCACGTCGGCCACTGTGCCGACGTTCATTTTAAATTCACGAGACGCCCCGAGGGCAAAAAGTAAGGAAATAAATCTCCAGCTCCTTCTGCTCGGCTGTCCGCAGTGCGTCTTCTTACAGCACTGCAGGAGCCGAGTGCAGTGCGTGCATCCTGCGTTTTTTCATACCCGTCCTGGCGGCTTAAATTATCCTTGC
Organism: Andrena praecox; assembly: GCA_963932275.1. Classification (NCBI taxonomy): domain Eukaryota; kingdom Metazoa; phylum Arthropoda; class Insecta; order Hymenoptera; family Andrenidae; genus Andrena; species Andrena praecox. Next base: position 35,095,680 of record OZ010728.1, read on the forward strand.
ACAGGTCGCGTGAGTTGCAGCAGTAGATAACCTTTAGCTTTGGACACCACTAATTCGAGATGCCTGCGAGTTTAAGCTGCGCCCCCAAGAGTAGGAAGTTTATTGTAGAATGCACGACTAGAACTGTAATTACTCGAATAATTTCGAATACGAATAACTTCTTCGAATATTCGAATACCAAATTCGAATACCCTGGTATTCAAATATTCGAAACTTAAATTCGAATATTTGAATTCTCTGGTATTCGAATATTTGAATTCTTTGGTATTCGAATATTTGAATTCTCCGATATTCGAATATTTGAATTCTCTGATATTCGAATATTTGAATTCTCTGGTATTCGAATATTTTAATTCTCTGGTATTCGAATATTCGAATATTTGAATTCTCTGGTATTCGAATATTTGAATTTTCTGGTATTCGAATATTCGAATATTTGAATTCTCTGGTACTCGAATATTTGAATTCTCTGATATTCGAATATTTTAATTCTCTGGTATTCGAATATTCGAATATTTGAATTCTCTGGTACTCGAATATTTGAATTCTCTGATATTCGAATATTTGAATTCTCTGGTATTCGAATATTTTAATTCTCTGGTATTCGAATATTCGAATATTTGAATTCTCTGGTATTCGAATATTTGAATTCTCTGGTATTCGAATATTTGAATTCTCTGGTATTCGAATATTTGAATTCTTTGGTATTCGAATATTTGAATTCTCTGGTACTCGAATATTTTAAGTCTCTGGTATTCGAATATTTGAATTCTCTGGTATTCGAATATTCGAATATTTGAGTTTTCTGGTATTCGAATATTTGAATTCTCTGGTATTCGAATACTTGAATTCTCTGGTATTCGAATATTTGAGTTCTCTGGTATTCGAATATTTGAATTCTCTGGTATTCGAATATTTGAATTCTCTGGTATTCGAATATTTGAATTCTTTGGTATTCGAATATTTGAATTCTCTGGTACTCGAATATTTGAGTTTTCTGGTATTCGAATATTTGAATTCTCTGGTATTCGAATATTCGAATATTTGAGTTCTCTGGTATTCGAATATTTGAATTCTCTGGTATTCGAATACTTGAATTCTCTGGTATTCGAATATTTGAGTTCTCTGGTATTCGAATATTTGAATTCTCTGGTATTCGAATATTTGAATTCTCTGGTATTCGAATATTTGAATTCTCTGGTATTCGAATATTTGAATTCTTTGGTATTCGAATATTTGAATTCTCTGGTACTCGAATATTTTAAGTCTCTGGTATTCGAATATTTGAATTCTCTGGTATTCGAATATTCGAATATTTGAGTTTTCTGGTATTCGAATATTTGAATTCTCTGGTATTCGAATACTTGAATTCTCTGGTATTCGAATATTTGAGTTCTCTGGTATTCGAATATTTGAATTCTCTGGTATTCGAATATTTGAATTCTCTGGTATTCGAATATTTGAATTCTTTGGTATTCGAATATTTGAATTCTCTGGTACTCGAATATTTGAGTTTTCTGGTATTCGAATATTTGAATTCTCTGGTATTCGAATATTCGAATATTTGAGTTCTCTGGTATTCGAATATTTGAATTCTCTGGTATTCGAATACTTGAATTCTCTGGTATTCGAATATTTGAGTTCTCTGGTATTCGAATATTTGAATTCTCTGGTATTCGAATATTTGAATTCTCTGGTATTCGAATATTTGAATTCTTTGGTATTCGAATATTTGAATTCTCTGGTACTCGAATATTTGAATTCCCTGGTACTCGAATATTTTAAGTCTCTGGTATTCGAATATTTGAATTCTCTGGTATTCGAATATTCGAATACTTAGATTATTCGAATATTTGGTACAGCCCTATGCACGACCCAACGGGCTAATTGCTAAATAATTGGATTCTATTTATGAAAAGGAAAAATTTGACTTAAATTGCTACTGCAGAAGGAAGAAAATATATAGGCACATTTTTTATTCAAAGGGGAATCGCTGTTGCACTGCCCCTCTGTAGAATTACAGGTAATGGCATGTACTTAAATCTGAAAGGAATCTTTAAAATTAAATTATAATACATTGAAACTTAGCTTCTTTGATGGTAACGTCCACTCTGGAATTATTCCCTAGTTCCTAGGACTAAATAGAGTAGAAACGAGCAAGTTCATATTTCTGGTGCTTCGAGGTTGAATCCTTCTTTTAAGGAGCTAAGTATTTCTAAGTATAATCGCAGGAAGCCTTGATTGATGTCTGCCGATGAAAAGAAGTGTTGGATTCGCTGCATTGGAGCAAGGTAGAGTCTGCTCGGATTCATCAATGTTTGCAGGCAATCAGTATTGCGTCAGCAGTAATTTTGCTCTGAGAATTTTACTGTGATTGCTTCTGGAGGATACTTTGAAGGAATTCAACCACTTGTTGAGGTGTAGAGTATCCTGCCGTGCTCGCGAGTGCAGGGAAATTGATTGGATCGCTCGAAGCTGAGGTCGTTTTCTTGTACGCGCCGTCGACCAGCCCTGTTTGGAAGAAGATGGCACCAAGATCTTCGACAGACACTTTAGATAACAGGGGGCGGGGCGCGTCTGCAAGATCGAACGCGCATTAGCATAAAAGCTTCTATCCACTTGGTGGAGTCTTTAAACTCGCGTGGAGAGTGGTGGTGTAACTTTCGCGAAGCTTACTCGTGCATAAAGGGACTCCGCCATCTTTATGGAATTTTTTGTACGCCACATGAGCGTATGGGGATGAGTGTGCTGCCTTGTACTTGGGGGAATATCGCCACTGTCGATGATTAATAAATTTAATTCTAGGGAGACGTCTGTGTTGAGTCTATTGTTAGTAGAATTCTTTAATATTGCAACTTGGAAACCTGTTTTGGCGAGTTGAAGGTTTCTAGGTTCTACTAGATTTCTATGAGTCTTGAAGGTACCTGGAATGCTAGAGACATCTGCATCTGTGGTTTCAGAGTTCTGAGATCCTCGAATTTTTAGGTTAGGAAACTTAGAGACTACTAGATTCCTATATTTAGAACTTTAAGTAGTCCTGGATTTTGGGACTTAGAGTTCGAAAGCTTCCACGAGTTCTCAACAGATTTAGGCCTCAAGATGTGGACTATTAGGATTTCAAACTCGTGGATTTAGGGTTAGAGTACCAATGCTCTGTAGAAATCTAGATGTTGAATTTGAAACAGTCCTGTGAGGTCTAAGCGCTCCTTTACCTCTAAATGTAGTAGCCTGTGACTTCTAGATATGGAGATCTAAACATGAAGCTTCAAACACTCCTAGGTCGTTGAGAACATAGCTTTGAGTTCTCTTGAACTCCTACATCTGACTTCTTCAGGCCTTACATGTAGAACTCTAGATGTCTAGAGTTCTGAAAACTTCTAGAAATGGGTTCTCTGACTTGGAGTTCCAAATCTCTAGGTGTCTAGAACAATTCTAAGGATTTCCAAAAACTCCTAGGCCTTTAAGTTGGAGTGTTAGGGACCCCTAGATCTGTAAAGGTAGAATAGTTAGTAGTTCCTAAGAAAGTAAAGTGACCAAAAACGGATCTAACTGTAGCGTTAACAGCTACAACAGTCCAACAAGTGTTTCGAAATAAAGAAATGCAGATTTCGTAACACATCGAGTTCCTCCACTTCTATACCAGGTGCAAAGCCTCAAAGCTTGGAAATTATTCACGAAGAGTTCGATTGTACGATTTCAGATGGAACTACCGGACGTCGAGGAAGAAAGTGACCCAGCAAAAATTTACCCGCCATCATCGACCTAACGAGTGATAAGAAACTTGCACTGTTTGATGAACGTCGAATTTCACGTTGCATTTATACGAGCAACAGTGGCGCACAATAAACACTGCGAGTGAACGGCGTCGGGATTAAAACCATTAGTATAAAATGTTCGCCGTCTAACTTTAAACTATTTTTAAAATCGGTGTCGTGTTGATAGAGAAGTCGTTTACAAAGATCTATACAATTCATAAATCTTAGCGTCTCAATGATAATTCCTAGATTATAAAAATCAATAATCAATTAAGAAGAGAGTTCGACACGTATATTAATCACCATTTCTCTCAACTGTAATTACGAATTGTCCCCTTTACAATTTTTCACAAATATTCGACTCTCGTGGACCAACACTTTGTCTTTTCTACTCCTCACAATTTTTCGAACTCTGGGCTCGCCAGATTTTTTACAAAACCGTTAGGACAAGCAGCATCGAGGGGACAGTGTGGCTGTAGGCTTCGAATAATCCGCACTCCCTTTCACTTCAGGAACTCATAAAATGTTTTGTCTCAAGCCCCCGAATTTACGACCAAACTGAGTTTATCATAATATCTCGGCACCTGGGGTGCAAATAAAAATAAAACTCTGCCAACCCCCCGGAGGAATCAAGGAGAAATTGTGAATCCAGGCGGCTAAAAAGCGGCGAGAGAAGAATTCACGTTCGGTGGCGCCGCCTGGCGGTGTCGAAAGCAGGCTCGACTTTGGCTCTGAGTTTCTAGCATTAAAATCCCTCTAGTTTTTTCAACTTTGTAATAAACTACTTGCGCCAATTACAAATTTATAAATTCCAAAAAAAAAAAAAAAAATATAAAAGAAAAATTCTAAACAATACGAAACTTTCTTCAGCAACCAACAGAGACAAAGTATCCACTCAGGACGGGAATGCAGAGAGGTTAGACGTAACTTGAAGCCTAAACGTTGAATTGCAGAGGCTCATACAGGGAAATAGGGGGCAGGAAAATAAAAGAAGAATCGAAATCACCCGAAACCACCAACTCGGGTACCCAGACCAAAGCGAACTGATCAAAGAGAGAGTTTCTCAGGGCTGCAGAGGCGAGGAGGAGGAAGCATAGCGCACCGTTCATCAGTATGACTGTTACATCGTTCGACGTGATCCCTCAGGGAGCAGGGGGGAAAGTCCTAACGTACCTTGCTGCCACGAGGAAGGTCCGTTGAGAGGAGGAAGTTGTTCGTTGAACCGTTAGGAATTAGATTCTCGGTGGGCGTCTGACGCCCGTTTCCCCGCGGCGGTTTTTCTTGGGGGATCCCATCGGAGTGGCGTTTGTTCCTGCTCGGCTAAGAGGAACAAGAGCGATCTCGGTTGGAGGGTGACGCTAAGAAGAAGATGATGAAGTGCGACGACAGGAAACGCGAGATGTTTTCGAGGCGGGCGTGCAGCGAGAGCGGACCGCATCCTGGCATCCCAGGCGGCATCCCAGGTGGCGGCCCGGTCGGCGGCGGTGGTCATCTCTGGGGAAAAAGGAACCAGGGACGTACCTCGGCGCCGGTCGTGGGGCACATCAGGACGCCTGCGATTATTCTTAGGACCAGGAGGAGCTGGCCTGTCGCGCCGATGCACTGCAGAAGGTAGGTGCCTTGCTTATACTTTGTTGGGGCTACCTTGGTAGGTACATACCACCTCCTTGGTATATACAGGGTGTATTACTTGAAAATAGTGCCTTGATGGTTGATAATATTTGGTAGGTTTGAAGGAATGTGGGACAGGCTGGGTTACCTAACCCGTCGTTGACTAACCCTCTTTTTTCGATCAACTTTGACATACCTGGGTGGCTAGGGTGGCCATTATTTTCAACCTGCGATTTCTTTTGCTCTCACTCCCTAATATGGTTCCACTTCATAAAAATATAGCCCCTGAAAAAGATTATTGCAATCGGACAACAGGAAAGGGTCCCGACCAGGCCGTAAAGTTTAGAATTCATCAATGGTTTGAATTTGAAGAATTTCTCAAAAATGGTAAGTCCTGTCGAAATTTTCTTCAAATAATGTTAAAAGAGCATTCAATTTTCTACAATTACGGTATATATAATTTTTTCGTGCTTCCAACCATTATTTAGATAATAGCGTTTGAATATAGAGAGGTCCGCACTTCGCGCGGTCCACCTGTACGGCGTGACGTATACCCAGAGCAATTTTTTTTTAGCAATCGTTTTGAAATAAATCATGGGTAATTTTCAAGGTCTCTAGAATGTATTCCAAGACTCTTCTTTTTTTTTTGGAAATTTTATCACAGTTTCGTGGAAACTTTCTAGATTACCATGTGTCGAGAAAAAACGAAGAAAATCTTCAAAAAATGGTAACTTTTACAAATTTCAATATTAGAAGCTAAAAATCTACAGAGTTGTTGTTCAAATATAATATTTTATGAAAAAAATTGTTTATAACCCGGCTTTGGGGAAAAGGTATTTGTTTTGCATATAGAAGGTACAGAGCGTCAAAATCAGCTTATGGATGGCTCATACCCAGAGTGTCGACGAAGGGTTAATTTCATCGGTTTTCTGGGTAATACACAGTAAGTTAATACGTGTGGTTTTTCAAAAACTGAATTTAAGGGAGGTACATTCTTGTGGAGGCCTTTTAGAAAATCGTGTTTTTTTCGGAATTTTTTTTAAAGAAAACTGTAGCACATAGGACAAGAAGTCTTTTTGGTATTTATTTACACATATTTTGAGTTAATACATTTTTTTTATCGATATTGCGTTGAATAAATATTTATACCTCTGAAGGTGATAAAAACAGAGGTCCATACGGTGTAGGTACATAATATTTCAAGTAGGCTCATCTGAAATCACAAATCGAAAATATATGCGTATGATTATCGTGCGAAGTGAGGTTATTGCAAAACAATGAAAATTTGATGATCGGTAGGTACATGTTTTAATTTACTGGTTTTCGGGGCACGTTTATTAAAACATGTAGCTGTCATTGAATTTTCATTATTTTCCAATAATGTTACTTCATACGATAACCATACTATCATGCCTATCATGAAATATCGTGTACACCGTGTGGACCTCAGTTTTTATAATCGTCGGAGTTATAGCTATTTATTCAAGACTACATCGTAAAAAAAAACAATAAAATTTTTTATTATCTTAAAATATGTATAAATAAATACCAAAAAGACTTTTTACCCCTATGTGTTACAGTTTTGTTTAAAAAAATCCTACAAAAATACGATTTTCTGAAGGGATTACACAAGATTTAAGTACAAAAATCCTTTATTTCTTATGTGATGGCTTACAAGGAATCGTTCCTAATCCGAAAATTCTGATTTTAATCAGAATGTTCAACAAATTTATGACTGGAATCAGCTAGAATTGTATTTTTGTTGAACTCCGTGGAAAAGGGAGGAGTTCGCATTTTCCTCGAGAAGGTAATCCTGCTTAAAACTAGAAACTTGACATTTTTCAAAATAATGTACACAGGAAAAGATACACGCAAATATATCTCCAGTCATATTGCTTTGCAAACTGCGTCTGACCAATGACGATCTGCCTCCACTTGCTGTCGTGATATTTTACCTGTTTACTTTACATTTCCGGTACATTTTTATTTTCCATTCCCTTGACATCTTAATTGGATAGAAATAATAAAGTCAACGAATTCACTTAAGATTCCTAGCTTTTTTTTCTATTGGGGGGCGTGAAGACTTCTTGAAATTAAAAGCATACACATTTTAATTGCTGAACTGAAAAAAATGTATACATTCGTAAAAATTCATCCTAACACCTTCCACTAACTCGCATAATTATAATTAAACGCTAATTTTTACCAAGAATTCAGTACACAATCATTTTTTATCTCTGTCTGACTATTTACGATCTTGTTCCACTTAATTTCTGTTATATCGCCTCTTTTCAGTTTCTTTTACCTTTTTATATACATTTAAGCTTGAAAATTGTTTCAAATTCAAATCGTTTAGACTACTAAAAGTGTGAAAAATAACATATGCAAAAATTCAACAGCAATTTCATTTATAACTCCCCCTTAAATTCAGTTTCCTTTAAGCGACGTCTAAATGCAATCAGCTTGCATCGTGATGATTCCGATAAAATTTATTTTCGACATTTATACGCCGCTGAAAATTATACACGATTTGTAGACCCTTCACATGAAACATAACTGGAGATATCTGGAATAAATTCGTCGGTGTCAATTTTTATGTACACCCTTCAAGCCACCCTCTACACTCAGTACCGAATTCCACCGATATATCGGAACAGATCCACAATTACCCGGTGAATTATTAAAATTCGATAACAGGCAACAGGTTCGGCGCGTGCAAAATATAATTTCGTTTAGCAAACGAGATCCATACTTCAGCAGGCAAGCCCTGCGAGGGAGGGTGGTGGCTCGTTTAAGCTCCAATTAAGCATTCGAAATCGAGCTGCAACTCGCCCGGCAGCCCCTGAAATTCAGTCAGCGAACAAATCGCGAAACTACGTCTGCCTTTTTCAGCTGGACAGGATAATCAGAATAGGTTGGAATGCCGGATTATGCCGGTGTGGCGTCCTGTTCAGCGAAATCCTCGAATGCTGAACGTTGAGTAATCGGAATAATGAAACGCAAGCGGCACCGCGATTTTCACACCCTCGCGTGCACCGCCAGTCATATTTCGTAATTTCTCGGCGAATCGATGGGATCGTTAGGTGTACTGTGTGAGCACCCTCGCCAGCCACACCCGCATACGGATTATGGGGATCAGGCCGGCGTGAATAGGAGCCGCTGCCAGGCAAGATTTCTCGCGCAATTATTCGTCTTTTTTGCGCGACCCCTTCGCCTGCCTCTCGCTGACACGCGAAAACGACATTTGTGATGGGGGAAGAATTTTTTCTATCATTAATTTCTGGCCAATTTGGGGATAATGGAATTGGGTCGTCTGGCGGGTTTATCCCTGAATGTCTGATACTCTGATGATATTAAATTTCATTTTTGAAATCTCTTGGGGGACTTATTGAAGGAGGTATGTGTTGTTAATTTTTTATTATGTGTTGGTAAGTTGATGAGAAGAGGAGGAAAGGTAGGTCTTAACGAGGGGGTTGTTTATTTTTGGGCGTAATTCATCTGGAATATTTTGGAGTAATGTCAGTTTTTTTGGCAATGACAGGAATATACAAATTTTGGTGTTTAGATCGTGAGTACTCGTGGTTTTCTGCGATTCTTGTTATTACAAAGAGGACAATTTTCCGTAGTTTCCTCAAATTAGTAACAATTGTTTTTTTTAACTTTTAATACTGGCATTTAATTCTCAAATTTTCCTAAAGAGTTGGAAATCAGGGATCGAAAAAGTTCTCGGACCCTCGTTTTTAAAAATTCTGTTAGAACTTATTTGTTTCGATTCGGAAAATATCTGTTTCTGTGGAATTTTTAATGAAACAAATGCTACCTTCAGGAACTTCTTTAAAAAGTGTTCTCATGGAACAGATATTTTAGAACCTATATAATAAAAGTTCCATGGAAACAAGTTACATTAGAACATTTATTAAAAAAGTTTTCAAAAGATAAAGAAAAGTACTCAACTATTAGGTACAAGTTTTATTTAACAATATGTTATAATATTCTTCATGTGTTTATTTAATAAACCATTAATTATATTATGATTTTTATACCTTTTATTAAATAAACATTTGAAGAATATGATATTATATTGTTAAATAAAACTCGTACCTAATAGTTTAGTACTTTTCTTTATCTTATGAAAACTTTTTTAATAAACGTTCTAATATAACTTGTTTTCATGGAACTTTTATTATAACGATTCTAAAACATCTACGTAGGTAAGTATTACATATAAATAACAAATTCAAAATATCAATTTAACTGTATGAATTATTTAATATTCTTGTAGTACTATCCATTGAATAGTATTTAGTGTTTGTTACAACGATTGAGAACTTTTTTAATATCGGTGAACAAAATATCTGTTCCTGTTATACAGAAATTTTTATTCTTATATTTTATAAGTTCCATTCCAACTAGAACTTTTATTTTCAAGAACTTTTATTTTATCGGTTCTTCTGAGAACTTATAATGTGAGAACATTTTTAAAAAAGTTCCGCGGCATTTGTTTTAAATGGAACCTATTGAAAAGTTTCAGAACTTTTTCGATCCCTGTTGGAAATTGCATTTTTACAGAAAATTCTATTAGAATTACACAACTTAAAAAATAAGAATACCAAAAAAGGAATAACAATTTTCTATTCCTCTGTCTTCAACCTCCAAACCGAACCAAATTCATCCCCTTCAATTCGCAACCCCTCTCGCTTCCTTCCCCAATTTATCACGCCCTCCAGAAATTTCGCAAAGTATTTCGCGTAATTTCTACTTCCTAGATTTTCTGACGGTCGTAGCATCCCAAAAGATCCATTTCATTACGATTCCGTCCAACCTGGCTGCATTAAAGCCTCGTCCAGGCGAATCCCTCGCTCGAGTTGCATACAGAAACACAGATTCCCGCGAGGGTCTGCGATTCACCCGCGTTTTTCATCCCCTGGGTGAAAACCCATCGAGACGAGGAGAAGTGCGGCACGTTGCTGCCGTGTACAGTTCGCTCCTTTGGTCTCGTTACTTTTTAATAAATAACAGGTTACATCGCAGTAAGTGAGCCTTCTTTAAAACGAGAGGGCGCGCATTCCGAAGCGGGTGTAATGAATTTTCGACGGGGGTGTTGTGTAACATTTTTGGGAAGGAAATATTTGGAGTGGAAGTGCTATATGCACAGTCAAATTTGAAAAGAAATTGTAGTTTATCTGTAACTAAAACATGTACGGTCTGGAAATTTTAAGAGGGTTGTAAATTATTGTGAGATAATTCTGAGATGTTAGAAACACTGTTGAGTAGAATAGTACTTGATCTGTGGTGAGTAGTATTACAGTAATCGTCAGTGTACTGGAGTGTTAGTGAGTAGTGTAACATCTCTAGTAGTAATAAAAGAGTAGGGAGTAGTAGTACTAGAATAGTTGCAAGTAGTACTGAGACATCACTGGTAGTGAAAGGAGAGTAGTATTACTAGTACTGGAATACCTATAGGTAGAGTAGTAAGTAGTAACACTAGAATAGTTGTGAGTAGCACTAGAGTGGTAAGTAGTAATACTAGAATAGTTGTGAGTAGTCTTAGAGTGATAAGTAGTAATACAAGAATAGTTGTGAGTTGTACTAGAGTGGTAAGTAGTAATACTAGAATAGTTGTGAGTTGTACTAGAGTGGTAAGTAGTAGTACTATAATAGTTGTGAGTAGTTTTGGAGAGGTAAGTAGTACTATAATTTTTGTGAGCACTATTAGAGTCCTAAGTAATAGCATTTGAATAATCGTGGGTGGGTACTATTAGGATACTTGTGAGTAGTATTAAAGTTGTTGTTAAAACTACTAGAATAGTTGTGAGTAGTATTAGAGTTGTTAATGGCACTAGAATAGTTATGAGTAGTACCTACTCAAATAGTACGTAGTAGTCCTAGAAAAGTTGTTGGTAGTAGCGGGGTAGTTATGAGTAGTAAGTATTAGAGTTCTTAGTAGCACCAGAATAGTTGCGAGTATTATTCGAATTAATTTTGAACAGATATCGTAAAGATGGGTTTCTATATGTTTGCTAGCATTTAAATAATGTAATGAACCTTAGTTTTTATTCACTTTTAAGACCAATTTTCACACCTGTCCAGATATGGTAGATACACTACTTTTGGAACACACTGTACTCAAATGGTGTTACATTTTAGAGCATCTTGATGTTCGAAAGTTTATAAAATGTTTGAGATTTGCTGTTTTAAAATGCGATCCTTCTCGCCCGTCTCTAATATAGCGATTTAATTCCATAAACTTGTGTTCAGCAAACTAGTTCGTGTTAAACTTTCTAATTATGTGCAGGTATTGAATAAATTGCTTACAGGGAGTTGTATGAAAGCCGTTCATTATATTTCAATTAACCTGCCCACGGGAAATTGGATTCTGTTGAAAATAATATCGTTAAACTGTTGTAAGTTAATACACATACAAATACCATGAATGGTGCAGCGATACTGATCCAACTGTTGGCATTTGTGTCAGTAAACAATTTATGGGACGATGTGAAACTTGCAAGTTTTTTTACAATTATGCAATTATGTTACATAAAAACCTTCCACTTCAGTCCTCTCTGCCTCGTCAAATTTTTATAAATTTTCAGAATTATGACAATAAATTATAAGCAATTTTTTAATTTGTAAATAATTTCAGACGTTATCTACCTTTTGGACTTGATTTCAGTTTTGCTGTAAGCGTTTTCTACTAACAGGTTGGAATGATGCACATTTTTGATCATCTTATGTTCTTTGTCCCTTATTTCTATTTTTACACTCACATTTCACATTTTATTTCATCCAGCGGTAGGAGGTCATCCGTTTTAATAAACGTTAATGCAATGTAACGAACAGCACGAATGGACTGCCCTTTCACCTCGGTTACGAAACTTCTGGAGATTTATCGTCACGTGGAAATGATAAAACACACTCACTCAGTTAAACTTATACAATTTACCCTGACAAATTTAGTTCCCCGTGTCAGCCATGAATTTAACTAATCTTTTTGCAAATCAAAGAATTTCCAAGCTGTCACTAACAGTGTACACGTGGCATTATCTGCAATCAGTTAACTCTGATGGAAAGAAAAATAAAATTTATACTATATTCTGAAAAATCCCGTAAATTTATTTTACCGCCTCTAATATGGTATTGTGGGGCATTAAATGGCGTTTCAAAAATATCCCGTAACAGTTTTGATCGTTATTAAAGCACTTTCCAATGAAATCGAATTTTCCTTCGTGCTGTTGTTTCAACTTAATTTCCTGTAGGACGCGATGATCGAGGCTCCGATATTTTTATAGCCTCAACTTAAAGCAATTTTAAAGAAATATCGTTGCAGGAAAGAATTTCTCCTAAAATGACAAGCGCTGAAAAAATTGCTCAATTTCGCATAAGTGTTATGTTTCTTTCATATACTGTTATTCTCAATTTCTATTTCACTTTAATATAATTTATATTTCATATTTAACTTTGATATTTTAAATTTTGAAACGTCAAAAGTTAAACGTGAAATATAAAGTAATAGTAATAACTTTTACTTCAAATTTTATTTTCATTTTATATTTACTCGGGTATTTAACAGTTTTCAGTAAATAAGAAATAAAATGTATAAATTTTCTAAATCTCTGCTTTGGCATTTCCAAACTCCACAGTAACATTTAAGTGCAGGTAGGTGGCACCACAGGCATGAAGAGGGGACCCAAAAATGGCGGGCACTAAATTAAAGGTGGAATTAAAACCATTTCCTAACCTATAATTGAACCTCGTCAGAGAAAATGACTTTTCAGCTTATAAACCTTATTGACGTTCAGGTATTTATTTACACCTGAATTTTAATGCATTGTAAGCCTACAAACAAAAATAAATTCGGGGACAATCGCATTCTGGAAGTTCGAGTAATTTTTTGCAAAATGTTCCGAATATTAATTTACCACTTTTTGATACTCTTAAACTGCGAGTACTGTCGTGTGTAAAAACGAAACTAAGCTGCTCCAGGGGTGTTCACTAATTAATTCAATTGAAATTTCTTATCACGAATAAAAAGGTTGGGGTGTCTACCGCTGAAGGAGGCTTGTTACTTCCATTGTATCGAAAACAATAGCCAGAGATATTTAAGCGGGGGGTAAACGTAGAAAGTTTGTACTCTCGTCACGCGCGTAAAACCGACACGCGGTAAATTTAATTTGCCTCTCATCCTGCCAACGGGATCCAATTCTGTTTGTACACCCTTAGATTGGCTCGTGACCCACTTCGTCGATATTTAGACAAGCGTCAAGGAAGCTCCTTCTTCGACGAGTTGGAAAACGAAATAACTCTACTTCTCGCTGAACGATGGCCATCATTGACATAGCACTTGAACCTTGAAAAATGAAAATGCTACAATTCCTCGATGTCCACGATTAAACATACGAGTTGAGTGTCTGGAGTCATTAATAAATAGAATGTCAATAAGCTTTATAAGCTGAAAAGTCATTTTCTCTGACGAGGTTCAATTATAGGTTAGGAAATGGTTTTAATTCCACCTTTAATTTAGTGCCCGCCATTTTTGGGCCCCCTCTTCATGCCTGTGGTGCCACCTACCTGCACTTACGCGCAAGCAATATTTTCCTCTCGGGAATACACATATTTCTTCGTTTGATGCCGCATTTCTCGTTAGGAGCCCTGAATTACAAAAGCATTTACTAGATTGATAAAGCAGGGGAAGGCCTTAAGAGACGAAGAACGGTGCGTATGTCTAACTTAAAGTAGATGGCGCTAGAGGCAAGGAGAGTAGAAGCATATGGCTGACTCATCTTCTGCCTTCTTATTTTTTTTTCCTTCCACGTGTCTGTTTTAGGAAATTCTTTTTTACTTTCGTCTTATTTCAACTGTATTTCAAGCAGGATATTCACATTCAAATTTACATATTTAATAGTTTATTCACTCCTACGCTCATATTTTTATTAAATGCAGGATACAAGTTTCAAATTCCATGAATGATTCCACGATTACCAAACTCAAAAATGTATATTTAAACATATTTATGTATATTTTAATTAATGAACATTAGTATTTTTAACAAAAAATAAATCAAGGGACCAAAATCTAAGCCTTCTGCGTTTAATATTCGAATTCAGTAACCTCCTAATTCTGTAAAAAATCCAGAAGCGAACAATCTATAAATATTCCTTTATTTCCTTTCTTTTTCGCGAAGTGTAATCATTAGCGTGCGCAAACTTTCTTCGGGTGGTGGTGGAGAGGGCGTAACATTGAGAAACGGTGACGGTAAAAAAACCATTGAACCCATTTTGCAGCGCCAGTTTAATTAAAAATTTAAAACTAAAATTTAAAAATATTTACTTTTTTAGTATAAACTTAATAAAAATTACTTTTTAAAAATAAGCGAAAACAAGTGTATCGAATGATCAGATCGAAAAGCGACAGCGGATATTCAGGCTCGAGGCCGCTGTTTACTGTCCCAGCATTATTGTTCGACATGATTATGCGAAAAATTCGATATGTCACAGGTCGTTGTTCCACCGTATATGTATACCTATAGCAGACGTGCTCTGCGAAATTTATTTCACGAAAGGCAGTGAAATTTTCTGGCTCGCCGATGCGTCGCGCATCGCCATGGCGGACGGAGTGCATGAAATTGTAAACGTAAAACGGTAATCATTGTAGTCGTGGGCTTCCGTTTTTCAAATTGTAGGCAAAAAGATGGCGAACTTTTCGCTAATTGCCTCGTACTAATTTGTTCACTATTATTAATACTTAGGTACACTGCAATATTTTTTATTGCTAATATTTCTGTATTGTTGATTTATTGAATAAATTATTGCGAATGGGAGAGATATTAATTTTTTTTGTAATCATCACTTTACTCCCAATAAAATTACGCATTTGCATTTCTTTTTATCATTAGATTATGAATTTTTTTAACAATAGTCTCTAACATAAATTCTACGTAATAAATAATCGTCTATCTTTGGA
This sequence comes from Andrena praecox, assembly GCA_963932275.1. NCBI lineage: Eukaryota > Metazoa > Arthropoda > Insecta > Hymenoptera > Andrenidae > Andrena > Andrena praecox. Next base: position 35,111,006 of record OZ010728.1, read on the forward strand.
ATTTTCAATTTCGACTCGACCACGTTTATTATAAATTAAGAGCTTGAAAAATATTTTACAAAAACATTTTAACCCACCAATAACAAGCATCCTATGTAATTAAATTTCGTATGCCAAAATTTCATTTCCTGATAATCAAGTTGAAAATGGAAATCGTTGTATATTTTCGTCCGAAATCTCTCGACTGAAAAATTGATTCTGTAATCTCGACAGGGAATTTTAGGTAGCGAATTATTTCCAAGCGTTCCTGAATTATTTGAATATTGGGGAAGTAAGTCGGTTTTTCGTGTCGCGAAAAATTGCGGCGAGAAGATTGACAACGAAAGCACAAGCATGAAGCTCATTTGGCCCCGAAATGGAGCTGCGGTCCGCCATTTTCTATACACTCGAGCAACTTCATTGGCCCTTTAATTTCACCGCTGGCTGCTCTCGACCTAATCACGATTCAATTCAAATCTCACATCGCAAATATTATTTAAACGTGCCCCCTGGAACTCTGAAACGCATAAAACCCCCGAAAATTTGAACTTCATTCGAATCTGAAGTGTTCATAAAAATTTTCAGTTTAAAATCCCGCTATGTATATTCTAAACATTCCATTATGATGAATTGGGTACACTAAGAAAAAGTGGCAATTTGAATATTTCCATAATCCATTCCATCGCCACTTAAAATTTCCAACTGTATTTTTCTATTCGAGCTGAACCTCTCTCCCATCTTTCCCCTGCTAAATAAGGGAAACAGAATTCAATGAATTCCTCCTTTTAAACTTCCGAGGCTTAGCTACCTTTTACGTGCTTTTTTAAGAATTCACAGAAGAAGAGAAAGCTTCGTCTCGCGGCTTAAGATAGAATTGTATATTAATTTATTCGATGTCTCACCCACGTAGACACTTAACTGTCGTCTGGGATCTCGTTACTTTTAATGTCGACAAATTTCCTCCAGATTTATTGCGCTCGAAGACGTGTTGCGCTATCATGGATCGTTTATCACACATTTCTCGAACGCAAGTGAGTCTGCGAGATAAAAATTCACCGACCCTTACTGCTCACTCCCCGTGGAGCTCGAGCGCCCCATAAAAATTTTTACAGCGCCCCCTGCCACGCATCTTATCTTAAACGGCGTCGCGATTCTTGGAAAACTATCATTTTTTTTTCTGCAAGACCGTGCGAGGGGAATATTTAATTATCGTCGCTGTCGGGGGGGAATTAATTAACGCTCGTAAGAGATTTAATTAATACGTCGTTTAAATTTCGATGCGACGTGTCAGGCAAGGGATTTTATATTTTATATTTCTCCCCCGTTTTGTTGCGCGGTTTGGATTTAATTTTCAAAGTATTTTGCTTGAAACAGAGATTTATTCATTCGTCGTTGGAAAAATTGAGTTTTGGAAATCAATTTTTGAATTTTATTTTTTATGGTGTTCAAAATTGAATTTCAAGAGTTTGTGGGTGTTTAGTGAAATGGTGTTATGGACGGTTTAATATTCTTTGCATGTCTTTTTGCAACGAAATTGCCCGGCTAAAATTATGGGCGAGGGAGCTAAAGGAATTTAATTATAGTCGTGCTATATTAAATCAATTGGCAGCTCAAGGTCACCGAATGGCTGTTCATCCCCATTACATCCCTATCTCTCTCATTTCATTTCTACATCTGAGACTGCACTTGCATTTCATTTTCAGCGAAATCAGACGATCAAAATGTTTAAAAGCAGAGAACTGAGAAATGTAATTTAATGCGAGTGCGGAATTCGATTTATGTAATTTTTTAATCAGTTTAATTTCTAGCTCGTTAAACTTTCTTCTAAATTGCTGTCCCTGTCTTTCTTTGGTACTTGAATTCTGCATAATGGAGATGAAAAGAATCAAAGAAATAGTTTAGGAATATTTGAAATGTTAATTAATATTTCATAGTATTCCAGTTTTTTATTTTATAATAACCATATTAATTACTATTTTTTTGTCAATGTTATTGGAACTGTTGTTGATGAAACTGAAGCATTATTTCTTACGTGCCGTTTAATTATTCCTCGTAATTCTAGAGATCACTATGATGATAAACAAAAATCGTTTCGCTTCAGGAAAAGCGTCATCGCGGTGAACGCAACAAAATGTATCATCCTAATTGGAGTTTCTGCTTAAGGGGACATTCTACTCTCTCGGTCTCAAAAAATTCGATTTTTTTTCTGCTGAATTCGGAAGAATGCACCTTCTACAATATCCTCCTAAATTTTTGGAGCGAAATTCGATGTACTTTCAATGTCATAGGTATTTGTAGCGTCAGAGGCCTGATTTTCAAAAGTTTAAGGGGACATTCTACTCTCTCGGCCTCAAAAAATTCGATTTTTTTTCTGCTGAATTCGGAAGAATGCACCTTCTACAATATCCTCCTAAATTTTTTGAGCGAAATTCGATGTATTTTCAATGTTATAGGTATTTGTAGCGTCAGCGGCCTGGTTCTCAAAACTTTAAACGTGTTTTTCTCGAAACAACATTTTCTTGGTTGGCGGTTGAGATAGAAAAAAAACTCCATGACCAATTAATCCAAAATTTTAATATGTTATTCTACACATTAGTGGCTATCCCGCTTAGCACAAATATCTTAAGAGTTTGAAATATTTTCTCACATTTTATATCTATTAAACAGAAAAGAAATGCCATTTTCGGTACTTTCAACTTTGATCGACCGCCATTTTAATAATTTTGGTAAAAAATTGTTCTTTCGTGGTAAGCGCTATAACCATACTCCTGCGAATTAAAAATATGTTTGGTTTTTTATTTCCGATGATCCAGTCGTCCGAAATTTCAACCGCCAGCAATTCTGATGCCGCCAACTTCACTGCAAAATATTTGTGTAAACAAATGAAATAAACAAACAACAAAGATTTTTCTTGTATTTCAAGAGTGGTAAAATATACCCCCAGAAATTCGAAAACATTAAGTGTTTACTTCATTATAAAAACCATCACCGAAAAGTGGCCGATTTTTCGGCCGAGAGAGTAGAATGTCCCCTTAAGCATAGAAAACTGAACGCTACATTCTAATTTCCGGTGTTCCCTATTGTAGCCGACATTTCATTTTCCAAGCAGCTCATGAAACTGAGACAGCCGACCTTAGGATAACTCCACTTATCCTTCCATTCTCATAATGACCAACTACGTATCTGGAGGACTTCCTTGTGGATCCTGGAACTGAAAGAAGATAGAAATACAGAAAGGCATTTTTCTTTAAACCTTTTCAAGTATTGGACGACTCACAGAATTAGTAGGAAGCCTCCACAAACATCGATAAACCCGATTAAAGTCAGTATATTTCTAGTAGTCTTCTCTTTTACAAATATTTTTACAAATATCTACGAGACTTCTTTGTCGGCCCCAAAAATGTGTTATCCCGTTCAATGTCATATAACACTTTCGTTTGTCAGTTAAATAAATTCAACTTTAACTGGATTTTATACAGCTTCAAATTCTCCACCAGAATATGCATATTAAACATAACACAGTCCCAGTTTTAGTATTTATTTTGAATGAATTTATTTATTTATATTTGTAGTATTGTAAAAGTATAATTTTGTATATATTGAAGTAAATTAGTGCTTTACCTTTTGTATCAGGGTTTATTAAATAGTTGATAAGAATTTAATTAATCTCGAAATTAAAAGAGCTAATTGTAAATTATTTTTTATGTGGAACAATAATTATAAATTTATGTTTAGGAGTGAAATGTTATTCGATTTTATTGATATCTAGTTTTTTTTTAAATGAATTTAATTCATATGTTAAGCTAAGAAATAACAAAAATAGAGCAAATCGAAAAAGTGGTAACCTTTTTGTCCGCTAGCGTATATCTCTATCAGCGTTAGCGTACTCCATTTAACCTCGTCAAACCTCGCGAAACCTCGTCAAATCTCATCAAACCTCATCAAACCTCGTCAAAACCCGCCAATTCCCTAGTAGCATTAAAGCCGGGAATCCACATGGAAGCTAAGCTATGCTATGCTATGCTACGTTTTAAAAAATTAACTTCAATACATTTTTATGGAACCATTTGCACTATAAACTAAGCTAAGCTGCGCCATGCTATGCTATGTTTTAAAAAGTAGTTTCAATACACCCTTTTCCACCACAAGCTACGTTTCTGTGGCGAAGAAACATAGCACACAAACGTAGCTTTTGGTGGAAAATGATGTCTTGAAGCATAGCATAGCCAAACATAGCATAGCATAGCATAGCATAGCATAGCATAGCTTCGCTTAGCTTCTGGGTGGATTCCCGGCTGTATTGTTGACATTTTGATGGCCAACTAATTCCCCAATTGGGGATACTGTGGGCCAACCAGAAATGCTACTAGGGAAACCTCGTCAAACTTCGTCAAACCTCTTCAAATTCTCTTTAATCCTCAAACAAGCCCAATACTCTCGCCGCCAAGAATCCGGACGAGCCACTTTCTCGATTCCCAATTTCCCAACCATTTTCCTCCGACTGCTGAATTCTCCGTTTACGTCTCTCGTAAGCCTAATCCGCATCGCTGGATGCACAGCGAGAGACGTCTGGCCAGATATCGACTCACGCCACTTCCACTTTCGGCGCGTACGTGCTCGCGGAAAAGAGCATTTTCAGCAGCCAGCAGCGGCATTGCCCTTTTCCCTGGCACCATCTGCATCCACGCCCGGGGCAACACTTCTTCCCCCTCTGTCGCGGAGGTTAATACACGGTGAAGTAGCGGCGAGCTTCTTCCACCGAGCGCTGACTAAAAAGCGCGCGTAATGACACGCTGCGCAGACAGACGATGACGCCATCGTCTGTATCAGACATGCAGTAGCAATTTCATTACGACGGCGGCTCGGATGGGGTTGAGAAGGCGTTTGGTAGGGTATTGTTGGATAGAGGAAACGCAGGAAGCAGTGGAATATTGGTAGATACGCGGGATGACGCATTGTGTGGCCCCGATAGTGAACACCTGCAACATCAATTTCGATGGTATCAATAAATTGCGTGAGCCAAGGCCGGAATGAGTGGAAAAACTGTGTTGAATGATGGTTGTCACTCAACTTGTTACACTCAAATTTAATGTCTTAAGGGGTTAGACCACCTTGGCCAGGTCAATAATTATTTCTAAGTGGCAAAATACTATTTTGGATTAAAATTTTTCGATAATGATAAGGACGTCTTTAAATAGTATATATTATTTTTTTTCAAGTTTTCTTTAAAAAACAAATATGGCGGTCGAGAGGTCGACAGGTTTCTGCAACAAAATTTTAACAATAGAATGTTAAATAAATCTAACAAGGGAAGTTCCCGAATCTGACAATTCAAAAAATTCTGAAACTTCGTGAATATGTAGGGGATTTCCCCCTGATTACAAGGCAATTTGTGTTTGCTGCCCAGATTCGCTCTAAGGGGGTGAAATTAACCCCTGAAAATCGGCTATTTTTTAATTTCATTTTGTAACTCACAATTTATAAGAGATAGAAAAGAAGTTTCAAGATGAAGGTTACTTCTTTTCATTAAATCGATCAAATAGTAAAAGTTGTATCAATTGTTTAAAGAATTAGAACAAGTTATAGACAAAAATATTAATGTTTTCTAAAATTCGTTTTTTTTTACGTGTAATTCAGAAACAGCATGATCCATTGTTTTACACAAATGCAACCTTTGTTGCATTGCTAAATTGTGTTCCTCGACAATCGAATGACTTCTGAATCGCATTGTAACGTGGGTGTCTTGACCTGGCCAAGGTGGTCTCACCCTTAATAACACTTGTAAATGAAGCATTCGTTATTATCTTGTCCCGTTTCACGCAGCGCTGCGCTGAAGGGTAGTTTCATTAAGGAAGATTGACTGAACATCGCACTCGTGCTATTCTTCATTAACATCACCCTCAATATCACGCGTACAACATGCAATCAATAACACCGCAAACGCGTTCCCGCCGATATGAACAATTCCTCTTTCCCCAAACAACCCTAACGCCACTTCTGCGTACGGGTACATTAATCAATTTCCCCCGTCCCGCCGAGCGATACGAATCACGAGCAATAATCTAAACGTAATTAGAACGCCCACCCTTTAGATGAAGTGTTGGTGTTTATCTTTCCACGGGGGCCGGTTGTTCGTCGATTTGCTTCAACTTGGCCCCGCGTGACTGATGCGCTCCATCGATTCCGTCACGTTAATTGCACCCGCCCGACCGAGGGCGATACAGAAAACCCGGCGCCAAAACTGTGGCCTGCTCGAAACAGAAATTAATTGATCCCGCGGTGGGGATCTCTGACTGCTGAGGCCAAGTTCGTTTAGCTTCACGCGTCTGCCGTGGCGATTGCATTTTCCGCCCGATTTAACCCTTTGGCGACGGTGACGCTGGTGCATTCGCTTCGAGCGCTGGAATTCGGGGAACCTGATATAGGGGATTGTGAACAATGATGAGATGGGAGTAGATCTATGGGGGGAGACGTCTATGTGTCTATTAAACCTGCATGGGATTAGGATTACAATAACTCTAGGTTTGATCTGGATTAGGATCATGGTGGGCTTAGAGAATATTTGCATTAGGATTTCAGTGGCTTTTGGGTAGATCTAGGATAGGAGTAGAGTCAGGTGTAAATTAAATTTGCAATGGGCCTAGGTTAGATCTAGATTGAGGTTTCAATGGGTCTAGGTTAGAGCTAGAATAGGAATAGAACATGTGTAGATGCGATATAAATTAAAATTACAACAGGTGTAGGTTAGATCCAGATTGGGATCACTAGGACCTTAGGTTGGATTTGGATTTAGATTAAGATTTCAATGGGTCTAGATTAGATCTAGAGTAGGAGTAGAGTATGTCTAGGTCAGATGTAAATTAACATTGCAACAGGTCTAGATTAGATCCAGATTAGGATCACAATGACCTTAGCTTAGCTCTGGATTGGGGTTCCAACGGGTCCAGGTTGGATTTATAATAAAATATGATCAGGATGGGCTTACGCTAGGTGTGTGTTGGTATTGCAACGGGTTGGCGGGTTGATCAAGCTTAGGATTAGAGCGGGGCTGGGTTAGGTCTACACTTTTCTTGGTGTACAAGAGAAGCTTTATATGGATCAAACTTAGATGAAGTCTTCAAGAAGATTGGAATAGTCTAGATTAGATTTACATCAAATTTAGTTCAGGTCCGGGGTATATTCACAGTAGGCCTAGCCTGAATTAGCTAAAATATTAGATTAAGTCTAGATTGATCCTATACTAGTTTAGAGCTAGCCTCTAGTGCATGAGTAAAGCTAGGTATGCATATATTAAGTCTAGGTGAATTAGTATATTTAGTATATAAGTAAATTTCCATATTCACATTCAGCAGGTGATCCCCGGATTTTCCAATTTCTCTTGCATCAACTCTCTACCACCCTCATCTCGCCCTCGAGTACAATTAAACAATTCCGTTTTATTTGTACACTAGTCACAGCCTCCCCCATTTCGCCACTAGTTATTCTATCCTCGTTAACCAGCCGCCGGTTTTCGAAGCAGTGCATGTTGAACGGCATCTAATGACTACGAAATCCAATGCACACCACGCCATCTGGTCCTCCATTGGGTGTAATTTGCGGTTGTTGTAATAACGATGGGTGATTGAACAACGCGGAATGAGCGCTGATTAAACATTTAGCCCGAACCTCGGGCCAGCGCATCGCTAAATCGTCGGCTCAAGTATGGGCCTATCAGCGTGTTCCAGCGTCAAATATCAGTGTTGATGGTGAACCCCGATAACAACCAGTCGATTCCATTTAGTAAATTAATCCGCGCCATCTGCGTCTGCCGTAGACGCAGGCACCGTCGCCTCCATTATCGATCAAGAAGATAAAACGAGTTATGCATGTCGACAGGTTCTTCTTACGGCTAATCTTCAACAGGTGTGATAAAGTATTGATCAGCGGATACATTCGTGGCTAATGATGTCTTCGAAATTCTTTCGACGACCGGGTTACCTCTACGAAGATATGTCTCAAGGAACATTCGCGGTCCTGGATGTTTGCTAGCGGCTGGGGATATCAGTGTGTAGCTTCTAATTGAGGCTGAGAATGTCTAATTACATTTATGAAGTATTCCAAACGGCATTGGTGTTTGGCTCATCAGCTACATCAAGAGGAAGACACAGGAATTAGAGGACTTACAAATATCAGTGCAACAGGGGACCAAGTAACGCCAGCCATAGATATTGGGGGACATAGCCATGGGAGCATGGTGATCAACATTATGCAATCTCTGTAGTCTCACATACCCTCTGGGACCTCGCCCTTAGTCTAACAGAGCTTCCAACCCTCGTCATTTCAACCAGCTCGGGTATTTTTAGGGACACCCATTGCAGATTCTTCTCTAGCAGATCTGAACAAAGATCAGTCAAGCTACTCAGTTGTAGGGGTAGACTCAGTATCAAATGCCCCACTTAAAAAGCTGATATCCCTGTCAGTTGGGCTGCCCACACAATTTTCTATCCCCTTTATTGATCCCTCTATTTCCTGACTTATGACCCACTTAACTCCTAGCCACCGTACTATCTACGCGTTCTACTTGCTAGCGATGTCACCCCAGTTAAAGCATCCCCCAGTTTGTACCAACTCATTCTCTACAGACCCCATCTGGCCGTAAACACTCCTACCTCCGTCGACATAGATTCAGAGCAGTGTACGGCAGCCACAGTAGGGTCAGCGGGCATTCCGCAAACAAGCCCTTCAGCAGTGCAAACTGACGAGAAACTTTCGACCGAAAAAGACCCTCCTAGAGACCTAATAACACACCCTCCCTCTGCTCCTCCTCTCGCCTCACCCTAACTCGGCTGGAGTTCCATGCCCATTCCAAGCGACAGGTTTTATTCGCTGTACACGTATAGCAGCGTACTCTCTGCCCTGAACGATCTTCCCGGCGGCTGGTAGCACGACGGTCCCCCCTTTCGCGCAATGCGTGCTATTCGCAAATTGTCCATTCCCCGCGGTCGTAGCCCCTCTGCGTGGCCCACTCTATCCCACTTTACCCGTTCCTTTAATATTCCCGTTTACGACCTCATCGTCCATTCATTCGGTGGCCGTTACCCCCGTCACTCTTCCTGCGCCAGTTAGCCTCACTGGGCCAGCGTAGAGTTCTGCCAGCTCTGTCGGAGAAAGAATAACTAGGTCCTCGGTGATCTGAGGAGTTTCATGGCCACTGGGATTTCATTGGCCCCAATAGGCTGAGAGATTTTAGGCGGCTTTGCGGGGTTTAGTGTAACAGTATCAGCAGCTATGGGGGCTGCAGGTCGTAGAACGTCTATTTTATGGAACACTTGGAAAAGGTGAATCCTCGCGGTTTCAGAGGCTTGATGATATCGGTGGCTTAGGCAGCTTTAGCAGTCGTAGTGGTGTGAACGATTTTCGTGGTCCTGGGATCTACAGATGCTAGACATGTCAAGCGTCAGTAATTGGAGTAGTTTGTGATGTCAGGCAAACTGCGCCAGTTTATTTGTTAATTAACTTATCCCGCACGCGTTGGGGATTTCTGGGAGTATGGGTCGAGGTATATCTGGCGAATCTGCGCGGAGCAGGGAAGAACAGTACGTGCAGGCTGGCTGGTAATGAGCAGAAAGGCTTTCGTTCGACTTATCGAATAGGTTGGCCGGTGTGTCTGCAATGCAGTTACGGCTTCGTATCGACCTGTTATACGGCAGTCATCCACCTGCCAGCAGGTGAGCGTGTACACACGGGTGTATCGTAAACGCTTGGTGAAGAATTGATCGCCGGGGAGGCTCCGGTCGCGTGAAATTTCCTCGATTCCCATCCTGGGGGTTCATTCAGAGCTATTCTCTTACTTTTCATTTGTATTAATGCGCAAAAGGCGAAGCAACTGCCGAACTGCTTTGAGGTGTATTTTGAAGAAGCTTGGGGAATTTTTGTGGGATCGTTGCATTAATACAATATAGTACAAGTATAGTATATGTACTACGATATTTCTGTAATCTCTAGGGTTTTTGCCTGTTGGTATCTTTGTCTCTTTTCATATCACGTTCGGTTGGAATTTAGGTTAGGTTGGAAAACAGTCTTTAGTTTAGTCTGAACCTCGCCTTTGCGATAGTCTTATTCTTCTTTTCTTTTCTCTTGCTTACTTTGTTTGTGCAATAAAGACGCTTAATAATAATAATAATAATAATAATAATAATATCATTTTTCATGTAGCTTTGTAAATTTTAGAATCTTCTACTAACCACGATATAATTGAGGCTATCAGAGCAATAGTGGCGTAGTCTTATACAGCAAAATTTTAATTATATAGTGTCCTGAGCAACTCTACAAAAACATAAACAAAATGACAGCACGAAACGTGTTTTTGCACTGAGCATTTTGTTGATTTACGTCGTGCAATATTGGCCTGTGCAGCATTGGTCATTATTTTATATACTAATAATATGCACCTTAGCAATTATATTTAACAAAAACTATAAGTTTATACTATCTGGCGTTTTGCCTGCATATTATCGTATGTGTGAAGTAATACTCAGAATTTTTTTGAACTTTTTTATCGCACATATAATCGGTGGCACAAGCTTCTTCAAAAAAATTATTTGTATGGTAAAAAAAGTAGAGTGGATTCTAGTATATCTAGTATAGTAAAGTATATCCAAGAGTACTCTAGTATCGTAAAGTATATCTTGAGAGAGTAGATTATGGCCTAATATGGCGCACTATGGTGCCTAACAATTTGACTTATCGTTAGTATGGACCAGTTTGCTTTAGTATTATACCCTAGTAGAACTAAGGTGCACAGTATTTTAGAAGAGTCTAATATGGTCTCGTATTTCTCAGCATATGTTGGTACAAGCTAGTATACCACAGAATACCTTAGTATATACTACAGAGACCTAGCATGTCCAAATATTGACGCTCAAAGTAATCCTCATGGATGAAAAATTTGCAGCAATCTCCTTCGTCGCTTTTCTTACTCGTCATAAATTGTTCCCTGTCGTAATTTTATCATAGTAAGTTGCTATCCCGCGGCACGTAACTTCCGTGAATGGTAATGCAATTTTCTTAACAATCGGCATGCATTTGCAATTTCTTCGCTTCTAGTTTAATTACGTTCGCGTGACTCGTGGGATGCAAATGCGACTATTTTATAAAGCGAAGCGTAATTGCTATGGAACAAGCAGTTAAGTTTTACAACAGCCTTTTATTTAGGCGGTGTAAACTTCTCGTACACGCAAAAAAGGCGTTTATAAAAATTTCTTGACAGACGCCCTATCATCGAAGAAAATTTTTGTTGCTCCCTTCGCTTTATTAAAAATTTGATTTTTCATCATTCATTCTTATATTTAAAAAAATTGTGTTTTTTATATTACAAACTGACGACTTCGTTTTTATTATTAAATGTATTCTTAATCTCCGATCGCATCGCTTTAATAATTATTGTGTCATTCGATGCAAACATTTCGAGGCGGAATTTTAAAAAGAAATTATTTTTGTTCCGTTTGTGTAATTAATATAACAATGTCACTATAGGGTAGATGTACCATTTGTGGCCACTTGAAGGATTTCCGTACCACTCACAGATACATAACTTACAAAAGAATACGTACACAAAAGTAAAGAATATATAAGTGTAATCCAAAATATACAGATAATTAAAATATTCTACGTTGAACAATGTTTTAAACATAATTATTTAAAAAATCATTATATTATCGTGCCAGACTGTTTTGCACCATTTGTGGGCACTAGAGTACCATTTTTGGCCAGCCGGCTTTCCATTTGTGGCCACTTATAGAATTGGTAATACCAAAGACCCACAGTAAGAATTGTAGTTTTTAATTTATTACAAATGTTCACTACTGAACAAATAATACAATACTTGCTGCACAAAAATAATATTAACTGCCAATATCCTTTTTACTTTTTCTTTTGGTAGCGACAGATTTTGCTTTTTCTGTTTTTTTTTCTTATTCCTTTCTTCGAATTTTATGGCTTTAATCTTTTTATTTTCTTCTATTTTTGCTAGTCTTTTTTCTTTATTAATCTTTCTCTCCTCTTCTTTGTTCTCCTTTTATTGTTTTTTTTGCCAACATGATCTCCATCCATTTGTCTGATGTTATTAGGGTGACTGTACCTAATATCGCCAGGCAAAAGTTAAATCGCTGTCGATTGAATAATATTTGATATTTTTTCATGCAGTTCGTTTCAAAGTAAAGAGAAATTATTCATCTTTCATGTAGCATATGTTAGAATCGTTGAAACTTACAAATTGTTAATTAGGACTCAAAAAACGTAAGACATGCAAAAATCGGGTCCTGAAAAAAGTGTACCTAATATCGCCTACTCAAGAAATATTGATTAATTCATGTATATATGAGTTTTTAAAGTCATTTTCACATGTGCTTTTATTATTTCTTGCTCTATAAATGTCTTTTTATCCATCTTTGATTTCATTTTTATTAGAATAATATAGAAATTTGAAAATACAGATTTTTAAAATATTTTATTTTTTACGTTCCGATGTACATATTGGACAAATAAATTTTATTTCGGTTGCTCCGCACATTTCGTGACCTCACCTGTAAGAAGCATTACATCGAAACCATTGTTCTCCGGTAGGCGGTATTGAGAACACGCATACTGCTAAAAGAAAAACGCTATTTTCATTATGAAAAATATTTGAATCGATTTCATTTCTTAAATACATCATTAATTAGGTATTTCAAGTAGATATTCTTGCATTCACAGATTTATTAGACTTACCTTCTCCGAATGTGACGTAAAATTGTGATAGTCCAATAAATGTTTACACTATTAAGATTCTCTAAAATCCTTCCCTTTCTGTAATTGTTGATCACATGATGCTGCAATTATAGTATGTCTTCCTACATATGTTTAGGTACTAATTCAGTGCATAACCGATAAATTTTAGAGCTTACTTTAAGAGATATAGCGAGTGGCGATATTAGGAACACTGGCGATATTAGGTACAGTCACCCTACAGCAGGTAAATGTTCAACTGCTTTCCGCTTTCGCTTTATGATTTGCTTTTCGGGCCATAAAAGAATTTCGTTGAAGACATCATCGAATGACTTCTCACGAATCGTAAAAATCTTCGACTTTAGAAGAATTTTTTCGCTAACTATTGTATAATAATTTTACAATAATTAGGTATTGTACGATAAATTGCTAATGAGAATGCCTACTGACCAAAAATGGTTGTACCGTGGACTGTTTATGGCCATTACGTGGCCACGAATGGTACAATTCCATTTTCGATGTACCATTTTTGGTCAGTGCCTAATTCCACTAGAGTTTAGGTTATATCGTTGAAATTCTTTTTTAAATCTCAAAAATTGTTGTTTTTTAATATAAATATGTATAAAACTTCATCCATACTCTTGTTAAATACAGTAACTAATTGTTTTCTTACCAGTCGTATGCTAAGCACCATTTGCAAGGATGTGGAAAGTTATCAAAGATTTGCACATTCACGTATGATTATTAAATAAAACGGGACAACAAAACAGTAGAAAATAGTAGAAATGGTGCCAACATAACCCACCCTTAGACAGCTTCATTCATTGTAATGAATGTAAACTAAGAATACTTAATATATCGGAATAAATAAGACAGTGGCCACAAATGGTGCAGTGGCCACAAATGGTACATCTACCCTAATGCTTCTTTTAACATTATCCAATATAGTAGCTATGTGGATCAAGGAGATCATCTTCGAGCTGCATTTCAAGTTACACAGCGTTTGAATACAATTATAATAGTATAAGCTTCGTTTGTAATTTCCTTTCTTTACTTTCTCGATTTTCCTGACTTAAAAGCAGCAACCTTTTGTTTCTAAATTGTCCTTTATAAAATATTGTCGCATAAACGGAGCATCCCAGTAGAAAATTTTAATCTTGTAAATACATTAAAACACAGTTTCCTCGACATACACTTCAATTTGCTTTGCTTTTAATACCAGCTTTGTAGCTTTAGATATTCTGAATATGTACGTTTGATTTCGAAATTACAGTTAATTACGATCACTTTTAGTACATTTTAACATAAAGAGTTTTGAAAATTATAGATGATAATTTTGCATTAATTAAGAAGTCAGACGTTAAAATGGATATGCTCTTGTATAATTACAAATATGTAATTATAACATATTATTTTGATGAAGCCAGTTGATGCGTTCGTCGAAATTTTAGAGTAAACACAGAATGCTTCCCTCCGATTTAATTAAGATAAATTCATTATAACTGCTACATCCAGATGCAGGTACATGAAAGCTGTTCTACAAAATTATGACGCAATATCACAGCTGGCAGTTAGATAAGTGGAATCAGCTCAACTGCTGCGAAAAACGCAAACATTGGACATGTCTACTTAAAAAAGGTCATTAGGGTAACTAAAGTAGACCATAAATCTCAAGAATCCATTCTTATTTCACTTGGTACAATTCTAGAACTTCAACAGAATCCAGGTTTCAATTAATTCAAACCACTTTGCTGCCTCAGATATCAGATTCAATTAACCAAGACCAGCGCTGTAGTTACTGGTAAGCCAATCGGGGCGATTAGCTAGCAAGAACAACAAACTATAGTGCTTAAATATCTACCATGTCTGCATCTCTACCACATCGAGTCGTTCCTCGTGCTCCCAGTCCCTTGTACGAGAAGCGTAAACCCCGTTTCCAGTGGTGCCAACATATCCCAGTCGCGTTATTGTGACTACTCTTCGCAGCTGTGAGACTCGACCAGAAACTTTCCCGCGGGGTTAGCGCGAAATTGCAAATGGGAAGCTTGTCGAAGCCGCGCTGCTCAGTTTCTGAATAGAGTTTCGCCAGCAATTCTGAGACCGTCCAAATGGCAGATTAATGTTTGCAGGCTGGTGTAACGTGTTGCTTTAATCGAACACCCATGTTCTCAGCGGATCCCTTTGCTAATTCGTGCTCGGGGGTTAGGCGAGCACAGTAAAGAGCAGGCTAACCCTTGGCAATTCGCAGAAAATGATTGTGCGACAGCGAGAATGCACAGGTATAGGAACGCAGAAGCGTATCAAATCATTAGTACCTGGGTTGGTTGAAATGTGCTTGAGAAATTGGGTAGATGTACTGCCATGAGCCTCGGGAGCCTCAGTGTCTTCTTCAGCTACAGTGTTCTCGAAAGCTTCAACAGTTTCATGGGATATCTGAAATTCCACTAGGGTTAATATCCGTGGTAGCCTAAGTGACTTTGCAAGCGATACAACAAATAGCAAGGGAAATCTCTAAGTCCTCGCTGGTCCAAGCGGAAACATCTTCGTGCTGCGCTCTGGTGTCGTTGTGGTGTGTAAGCTTCGAATGAAGCTCGAGGGTATAGGAGTTTTACAGAGTTTGTCTTTACCGACAGGTCGGTACAGAAGATTTCGTACAGCTTTCGTATCAATGATCGATGAGAATGTCGCTAGCTCGAGCCACGGACGAGGTGCAGAATAGACCGTACATCCTGTGTAAGGTTTCGCCACAGGGGCCAGGGAAGAGGCTCTAGTGCTGCCTTACCATTCTTGTGTCGCATGCAACGTTATCGACCGAGCATGGAACTCGACCGCAATCCTACTAGCGGTTAGAGATTGAAACTAAATATGGTGAAAATTGCTACTGTAACCTCGGGAACTGCCACCTTCAGAATGCAAAGCTGAGATCTTGCCTCGTCTCCGGTCCACTGGTCTGAAGGGGTCAGGCTTCACCTTCTCGGAGAGTGAAGGGGCTGTCAGGATAGAGGAAATGGAAGGATGAGTGTTACGTCTCAGGGTTGTCTGGAAACTTGTCTGTGGACCTGACGCAGGCGGACGCTGCTAGACGCTTGGGACGGGGGAATGTCGTTTGGGAGTTGTATTTGTACGATCGAGTCGTTGAGTTAGAGTTTGTAAGAATTAGTAGGAGTTAGGAGACCAATGGTGGCGCTACCAGCGCACTAGCGGGGAAGACCCAAGGGGGGGGGGGACGCGACGGGAACGTCTTACAATCCAATCTGCACTTTCTCTCGAGCATGCAACAAAGTTGTAAATGGGTTTTCGGTCTATATCGCAAGTACAACGAAGTTGCAAATTGAATTTCGACTTCTCCCGCAGCTGTATGCAAGTGAGAAGCGTTCTGGAATGATATAGGAATGGTATATAAGTGATGATAAAATAGTTGCGTAGGATTGACATAAGATGACCCTGTGAACAATATAGAAGTGATGTAGGAAGAAACATCATTGCGAATTCCATTGCGTCCCTCACTGCGAGCAATGAGAGATGATTTTCGTCGATACATCTCTACAATTATCTTACTTAAATTTAGACGCAGACATCCCTTGGCGACTTCCCCCGATGATTCGCTAAAAATTTGGCGGGAATATATCAACTGTTACGTCCCGAAACTTCAAATTTTTTTTAAATCATTGATTAGTTGTGTTTTTCCTTTGTCAGAGGGCAGAGTGCTTCGACAACGCTTAGCGTTCTGGGAAATCCCTAATCGAGCGCACTTCTGCTTACTGTATTTTATCAGTGAAAACGGATACTCGGTACTAGGAACGTCGTCGTCGCCGCGACGTTTGGTCGCTGCGTTGTACCCTGAACGTGGGACTGTGCTGAGGCATCAGCGTAGTTCTCAGTAGTTCGTTCAAAATGAGCAGTGGTTCTCATACCTCGCGACACTGATTAAATGTAAGCGGCGGGGGTGTGTCTTGACAATGCATCTAGCATTCTGGTTTAACCTAATCGAGCGCATCTCCGACCGGCGAATCGTCGCATCGAGGAAAAGGAGTGATCTGAGTGTGAGAAGCGTGAGGATGAGAGTCACCCTGTTCTACGCCGGTAGCGCATAGGTGAAAAGTATGGAAGAATGAAAGTGAGAACATCTAATGAAACCATGCGACGGTTACTGGGGCATGATTGGGACTGCAGCGTCAGCTTTTCTGAGCGGGCCTCGCGGCCGGACGCTCTCGGGGGCGCGAAGCTGAAGTCACTCTTTGTCGTACAGTCGCGGAGAGCGTGACAAGCTGTCCGTGGATAGTAATTCTTTCTTCTTGACATTAAATCCCGTTTCGAGCCAGAGATTCCAAAGTTTATAGTGAATGGACTCATTCTTTCCACGTTAAATAGTGTTTTAACTCTCTTGCATTTCAATTTTATAAATCTGCGTTTTACATTCGCTTAATAACCTTGTTTAATATCCTGTATTGCGTTGGGATCAACCTTCTGTTAGATCTCATCCCCTTTTGTGCTTTGAGCTATATTATTTATCACTTTTAAATTGTTATCGCAAGTATTGTGAGTGTGAGTGTGATTTTCTTGTTCTCAGGCATAGAACAGGTGTTTTTTATAAAGCATAACCAAAAAGGAATTTCAAACGTTGTAAAAATTTAAACGATATAGCGGGTGAGTGCGCATTTCTTTTCCTTAAAATATTGTAATCGAAATAACGATTGGCGAGCGTAAACTCATGTAAAAGAAATATTATTCATGTTCTATTGCCAATTGGTGAATGCAGAGGTAACGGAGAGTCAATATTGGCTTTAGCCAATATTTTGGGATTTCCCTTGGCTCTTTAGTCTTCTTAACGCCAAGAAAAGAAGAAGAATAAAAATATAATTATTCGCACTTGAACCTTACATTTGAGCAGAAGTTATTTAATGATGAACTAACCAAATCCTCACAATAACCCAGTGCGGGGCCTGTATAGGACTAGATCTTGGATTCCCGATACCAAACAAAATTCTTTAAATTCTTAAATAATAATTTGTACTGTAACGCGCATAACATCCTTCCGATTAGACTGATTTAGACAGTAATTACTCGGACTCCACGCTTACCTCGTAACCGCGTTACAGAACCCTTTGAACTTCGATTGGAATATTATACAAAAAAGGCTACATAGAGATTCTTCCAAATGATTTTAATTTCAAGTCCAAAGGGTCAACATGCACATGCACGCCGCGGGGTAGATGGGGGTGACTCTACTTTGAAAACGAGCAGCACATTTTGGCGCCCTTATTTTTTGAAAGTTTTAAAATTTTCAGTTATCTTGCATTCATTTGTTTTGGAATGGATTCGCTGTGTAAGGTTTTTTACGTGCATTATTTAGAATGCTATCCTACCAAAATGCATTGCGTGTATTATGTAGGAGGCTTATCCTTGTAAAGTGCATTACGTGCATTATGTATGATGCTCATCCATCCTAAATACAGGAACAAAGATTATGGCCCATTAATGCAATGTACTCGTGTCTGCTATGATTGCTACACAAGTTCTATGGCATAAGTACCAAATATGATTCACTGGTCAGCGAATACAGTCCATTGCAGCCAGCTGCCCAGCTAGCATAATCCTAAGTCCTCTCTAGGATCCGGAGTCCCAAGGGTAAGGCTGCGCTGAAAATTGAAGCTACCCGAAAAGACTCTACTTTCGAGATCGAAAAGCAATTAGAGCACCGGTGCACTGGATGAACTTTAGATACGCAAAAAGTCGACTCCAGTACTTTCGCGATTATTTACTAAATCCCCAATGTAATTTAATTGTTCTATTCTGAAATTATAGGGGAGGTATAAATACTCATCTCGCTAGTTTCGAATTTGTTTAAAAAATACAGGACGTCAAAGTTTCTGTACCTCGTCTGTGGTATAGAATACACCGAACATCCAATGCATTTTTATGTCTCGGGTTTGTCGGATCCGGATCCTTCTCGATAGATGGAACTTGGAATACCTCATCAAGGAATTGGAATTTGGTATACCTAATTCAGTGTAACGTGCTGAAACAGAGAGGACTGAAAATTTTCAATGTTCTACCAGTTCTAGAACTCGCTGAAATTATTCAAGTTCCACTTATCCATGTGTCTTAAGACTGTACTCGTATTCTGGGGTAGGAATTATCGAAGTCATACATTTGTGGACACTGGACACTTGTGGATACTTGTGGTTGTATTTATAGAATATTGATCATCGAAATTGATGGAAATAAGTACCTACAAATTGCGTTTCTACGAGAATGTATTAGTAAATGGAATTATGCGACGCGTGTCTTGAAATTAGTCTGTTTATAATAACGTTTTCGATGACATATAATTTTAATTCCTACCACTCGTAGCATTGTGATCTGATATTACATTGAATCGATAACGTTGGGGGTTACGTGAAAATGGTAAGGGGGGTCCGAGCGTGTGACACAGAATTACATTGGGTAATCTATCCTATATCTGACCTGTGATATTACTCTTTTTGTTTCAGGTAAGTCTGGCAATAATTACCAACGACGTGGTGGGTGCTTTTCATATACGAAATATGGTAAGTTTGCATGATTGAAGTTGTTGCAAGTCGTTACTTATTCTGTGTCTTCGGGAAGGATTTACTTCCTCAGCGAAAGTGGTGAGGAACGAAGCCTAGGGAATTTATTGGAAAACATTCTTTTGACTGTGAGCTGGTATATCGCTATTATTTAGCAGAGGAAGATTGAAAGTTTGCAACGGGGAAGCACCGAGGTGTAAAATTTAACGAATCTTTTTAGTGGCACTGGCATTTATTTCTTGTCCTGGTAATTGGACAACATTCCTTCCACCGTATATGCTACAGGAGGTACTGTTAAATGTAGTGCTTCGAGTTCACTGCATTGTAGAGCCGTGGTAACAATTACGGGTGGCAATTTACTCTGCAACTATTCCAACAACTGCGAAAGCAATTTTCCATCAGTGAAGGTTGGAAAAATTATTCATGTCCACGCGATATCAGAATACCAGAAAACTATTATTTAAACACAAACACAAGAGTCAGGATAATAATTAGTTGCTTAAAATAACGCGTTCTTCGTTAATAATGTTATATTTAAGTAAATAAATAGTGAGAAAGATTTCTGAATTCTACTTGGTCTAAAGGGCTGAGGAAATAATTTCAGTTCAACGACACCATTTTGTGATGCTAAAAATTGTTAGGACGTAGAAGATTCGTAATTCTAGTTCCAGTTTGAAGCAAGTTGTATTCAAGTTGCAGTGAACTTTCACTCAAGTTGGACTCAAGTTTCAACTTGATATTCAACAATATTCAAGAAGTTGAAGTGAAGGTGGACCTCGACTCAAGGTGGATTCAGGTGGGAGCCAAGTTGGACTCAAGTTCGACTCAAGTTGCAGATAAGTCAGATTCCAGCTGGAGTTAAGTTCGATTAAAGTTGAAGTCAAGCACGATTCAAGTTGAAATCAAGCCGAACTCAAGATGGATTCAGGTGGAAGTCAAGTTGAACTCAAGTTGTTGACAAATTCGATTCAACTTGAGGTCAACTTCGACTCAAAGTCGACTTAAGCTCCAGTTATACTTATCTCTAAATCGACTTGGAATCATCACTGAATCAAATTTAAACACCGTACAAATCAATCCTTCAACACCTAATTCAAATACCGCTGTTCAACGCCGTCGCAGATGAAAAAAGGTGTCTGTCGCCAGCACTTAAAATGTTCCAACCATCGTGCTTGTTAAAACCCCCAGTGCCGCATCATTCCTAGAAAATGTATCGGCTATCGGTAAATCTATTTCTCCATAAATAACGGAAACGCTCGTCTAGAAGCAGTTTCGAGCGCGCCACGCCAAGCAAATTTATATTGGACCAGTCTCGTTGCGCGCGGTACGAAAATCGATAGCTCGACGGCCGTGCCATCGAGTTCCGATCGCCGAGTTTCCAGTCGAAATACGAGACACGTAATTTGCCCTGGCCTCGAAATCGACGCGCGTCACCACCCCCAGGGCGAGTTTAATGAACTTTCTTAATTGCACGTCCCATGGGCACGTGTTCTTCGCTATCTCTTCCCCCGTGCAACTTTAACTGCGCCATCCACGCACGCTTCAATAGCAGGTACGGCTATTATCTGGTCCTTTGATTGGGTATTCTGTATAGCCTACAATGGAGGTGTAAATTAAGGGGTTGTAGAGGCGCTTTGGAAGGTGCGTGGAACGAAGAGGCATTGTCAGTTGAGTGGAAGGATTCTGTGTAGGTGTTTAGAAATTGATTGAATAATTTTAGGTGATATTAAATCGTCCCACAGGTGGGGTGTTTCTTTCTGCGTGTCAGGTGTAAAGAAATAATTTTCTCCCACACTAGTGGTTGGTGCGACGGTAAATAATGGAAAAAAAAAGAATTTTCTGTTAGTGATCAATTAACGATATCGGTATATTTTATTTTCCCTCACCTTCGATAAGCATTTCACATCTTTCAATTAATTTTGCCGTCAAATTCCAATTTTATTTCACAAAATTCTTCAATTTCATTTTCAACTTCGTCCGATTTTATTTTTTTCACGTTTTTTATCACTGAAATTTCAGCGTTGTTTCTTTCCTTAGACGGGTAAAATGACACACCCAATATGCTGCTTCGCCACGTCCACCTTGAAATATTCGATCTACGTGCTACTTATGGTACAATATTCTCGGAAGATGCCTACGTAATCTAGTATTTGCCCCAAATGTACAAGTAAATTATTAGGAGCTCAGTTATCAGAAAAACGACCCCACTTCTGTAATAGAAGGGTCAATGTGTGCCTTATAATGTTTTGATAAAAAGAATGTCCTCTTGGAGACAGTTGGATAATTTAAAGTGAAGTCTAATAGGAAACCACTTTATTCTCTGCCTCTCATCTGATGAGTATGTATTCTAACTCCACAGAATTTAATTACAAATTCAACGAGATTACATGAACTACTCCATTTGTCTAGTTTATAAGGATTAATAAGAGAAACAAAGTGGCTTAAGTTGCAATGCAAGCGAGGATGATGTTTCACATTCCCACTCAGGTGTCTAGGTTCCCTTTTAATACCAAGCAACTGCAAGCTACCTGCACCGACAACCTTTATAACAAACAGAAATTAAATCTCCCTCTGATAACCCAACTCCTCCAATACTTCTTTCCGAAACCTACCCTCCCACGATGCTCTCCTCAAGCAACCCTGAGCCCACGACCGTGAACAAGAAATTTTACAAAATTCTCATGGTTAAAATCCCCATGCCTGCGCGTCGTGAAGTTCGCGAAGTCGTAGTTCCAGGCAGAAGGTCGGTTATTGATTGGCTGCCTGTTGCTTTTAACCCTGCCACCGCTGCGGTTATGCACCCCCCTCATTCTACCCCTCCAGACAGCCTCTGTTCCTCGACCTTTCCATCGTCCACCGACTAATGGATATCCTGTCATTCGCCAACGATTTAGATACACTTTCCTTCCATTTTTCAGCGTGCCCTCTCCCTCCGAGGACACCCCCTCCCCCCCTCCCTGGCTGACGGCGAACAAACAGCCGTGCGAGGTTTGCCCTCAACAGCCGCCCGCTCCCCTAGGGTGTTCGATTCTCGGGGTGACCGAGTTGTTTGCATTTGGAAGATTGTCTCCGTAACATTGCTGCCCCGATTGTTTGAATTACTGTTTGTCACGAGACTCGTGGATGGAGGTTACTTGGTTCTATTGGGGGAATGCTTGCGGGGGTTGTTTCGGGTTGTAAATTGTTACCGTGACGTAACCGGGGTTTTAGATAGGTGAAAATGATCTTGATTGGTTTTTAAAATAGTGATTTTATAGTTTATCGTGGAAGTTCGTGATTTTTAAGTTTAGGGAAATTTAAATTTTATTCGTTATTCGTTATTCGTTATTCGTTATTCGTTATTCGTTATTCGTTATTCGTTATTCGTTATTCGTTATTCGTTATTCGTTATTCGTTATTCGTTATTCGTTATTCGTTATTCGTTATTCGTTATTCGTTATTCGTTATTCGTTATTCGTTATTCGTTATTCGTTATTCGTTATTCGTTATTCGTTATTCGTTATTCGTTATTCGTTATTCGTTATTCGTTATTCGTTATTCGTTATTCGTTATTCGTTATTCGTTATTCGTTATTCGTTATTCGTTATTCGTTATTCGTTATTCGTTATTCGTTATTCGTTATTCGTTATTCGTTATTCGTTATTCGTTATTCGTTATTAACGGGATATAACCCTCGTGGAATATTATAGTAAGATAAGAAAAACTAGATACTAACTTACTACTATTACGTTTAACCTTCCGGAACTCGCGCCTATTTTTGTAACGCGAGCACTCGCGTCGTGCACTGAGTGCACGGTGACGTATTATTAACCTGCCGGCAGCCTTTTTGGTTGAAAAAACCGGTTTACCGTGATGTAGTGTACCCAGCACCCCTATGTATTCTTCCAGCGGACATTTTTGCATAATGCTACGTACTTGTCAGGTTCAAATTCAGTTTGGAACTGTTTCTGATTGAATGAAAACGATAGTATGCCGCGTATCTTGCCAGCGACCGCGCCCGTGTACTCATAAGTACGCCTCCAATTGCTTTGGTGTTTGGATATGTTTTGGAGGACCGAAAAATAAGATATACGTGTTTTTTTATTTTGGCCTGTTTGCATGTTTAGGGGGTGCAACCACCCCTCAAAGGTTTTCAGGTTTTCGCCTCCGATTGTTCTGGTTTTTGGATATGTTTTAGAGGACCGAAAAATAAGATATACGTGGTTTTTTATTTAGGCCTGTTTACATGTTTAGGGGGTGAAACCACCCCTCAAATGTTTTCAGGTTTTCGCCTCCGATTGTTCTGGTTTTTGGATATGTTTTAGAGGACCGAAAAATAAGAAACACGTGTTTTTTTATTTAGGCCTGTTTGCATGTTTAGGGGGTGATCATCTCCGATTGCTTTGGTTGTTGGATATGTTTTTCCATATGAAATTTGACTCAACAAAATTTTGTACCCCTTATGAATTTTGAGGGGTGGTTTCACCCCCTAAATATGAAAACGGGCCGCTATAAAGAAACACGTGTATCTTATTTTTCGATTCCATAAAACATATCCAAAAACCAGTACAATCGGAGGCGAACACCTGAAAACCTTTGAGTGGTGGTTGCACCCCCTAAACATGCAAACAGGCCAAAATAAAAAAAACACGTATATGTTATTTTTCGGTCCTCTAAAACATATCCAAAAATCAAAGCAATCGGAGGCGGATACCTGGAAAACCATTGAGGGGTGGTTTCACCCCCTAAACACGCAAACAGACCAAAATAAAAAAAACACGTATATGTTATTTTTCGGTCCTCTAAAACATATCCAAAAATCAAAGCAATCGGAGGCGGATAACTGGAAAACTTGTGAGTACATGGGCGCGGTCGCTGGCAAGATACGCGGCATACTATCATTTTCATCCAATCAGAAACAGTTCCAAACTGAATTTGAACCTGACAAGTACGTAGCATTATGCAAAAATGTCCGCTGGAAGAATACATAGGGGTGCTGGGTAGAATACATCACGATGAAACGTTTTTTTCAGCCAAAAACTGACCTCCGTGCACTCCGTGCACACGCGCGAGTACCGGAAGGTTAACGTTGATTACGCATTGAGACATATAAATAAATTTTGATTCCGAGAATTATTTATTTAGACTTCTAAAGTTATTTTATCTTCGGGTTTAGTTATGCTTAATGTTTGTAATCCATACGATTTATAATGAAATTGACAATTTTTTGCTTCTATTGGGGACCTCTTTCGGTTTATTGAAGATTCCATTTTTTTTTTAAAATTAGTTTTTGAAATGAAGTTGGGTGAATTGCTTGTAAGAGTTCCCTTGTTGACTCCGTTTCACGAGGGCCTATGAAATTTCAGTAATTCGCCGGTGTTTCCTTCAAAGGAGCCTTTCTTCACTGAATATTACGTACTAAAGTGATGCCACGGTGAATATAGTCAGACGTGACTCCTCGAGCGTACAGCTCTTCTACTTGGATTCTCGTTCAGCCGAAAGCCTGGTCTAATAATCTCGCGTGGTCGAGACGATAAACAGAGTTGGCTCGAGCATCGTATGCACTCTCCAAAGACAACTTAATTACAATGTTGCAGGTGCAGGACTTCAACTTCCCTACCCATCTTGCCCGACTTCTTTCCACTCATTTACTATTTCGCCCAATACACAAGTGGCGAAAGCAGGGAATACCATTTATAAATCATACCTCTAAATTTGTTGAACTCGGAAAACGAAATCTCTGATCAAAACGGTTTCTGTGATTAATGAAAAAAGTGTTCGAAAAATATTCAACACAAGTGATCTGTTCCTATAATGTAAGGAAGTTCAAAATAATTGAGCAATTAAATGGATGGTAAGTAAGTAGTTATTAATATACTTCTATCGCTAAGCGACACCTATTGAATCTAGTTTCAGTGAATTTAATATAATAGAAGGTTCGACCTCGTTTTCAGAAATTGCGGAAAATCGCTTCGACAATTTCCACGAATGACTGTCCTCTTTTTCCCATCCTTTAACCGTAAAAGGAAGTCTCTCAAAGCGATCCACTGACGACGAAATAGCTGCGAAATTCCTGTTCCGCGCGAAGAGTAACGTCTCCCTGTCTGAATTACGGACAAATCTCAGCTGGGAATCCTGCGAAGGGGATGTATTTCGCTCCGACGCCTCGGAAAAGCATCCCCCCTCCCCACCCCGCTGACATTGGAGGCTTTTTTTCTCGTCGAATAGACATCTACCCTTACACTTGCTGGCGAAAGTCATTAAGGTTTCGACGAGGCGAGGCTGGGATCAGTAAGCAACACTGATAAGGGATGAAATAGGGAAGAGTCTGTGAAGGTAACTGAAGCCCTTTTCGAAGTCGGGTCCATTGTTCGCGAGTGCAAAGTTATTGGGGCGTTCCGCCTCATTGGGATGAGGTTTCGCTTTTGTTTTGTGGTGTGATGGGATGGTATCAGGAAATATTTATAGTGTAGTATAGGGCTGCACAAGGAGCTGTTTTCAGCGCCTGGCGGCGAGCAACCGGCCGTGCGTCGAGCTGTCCCGTTGCTAAGGGTAGAATCAGTGAGGAGAACTGCGGTGCGTGCTCGTAGGCGCGTAGCGTAAGTATATATGGCTGCGTTCCTTGTGGGGCCCCAGTGCAGAGCAGGTGCCGTAATAAAATTCGGAGAGGTCATGAAATATCCGAAACATTTGCTACTGCCGGCATTTGGTATGACTGATGGTTCGATTTTACTGATAATAAAACATTTATTGCTAATAATACTTATCATTTCACCGACACATAAAATATTTAGAAAGTGAATACTATACAAATAAATAACTCGGACACAAAGAAAATAAAATTTTAAGAAACGATATATATAATTTATAGAAGCTAGAACATGATAGGTATATGAATAAATATATACATCTGTACAGTACGCATCTGGCGCTCATGATTGCACATAGTAATAATCTTACAGCTTCAAAATTATATACACAATAGTACGTATATGCAGTGAACAATGCACGCAGAAAAATAAAATGTTCGCGAATTTGGTTGAAATTAACTTCTTTTTTAATTGATTACATTAAAAGCGGGAGCAGGGAGCGGGAGCGGGAAGCGTAGACCGGGGGGACCGGTAACAGAAAAAAATAGATCATTTTTATTGCGACCTTTTATTTAGCTTCACTTGTGAGTCCGTTCGTTAATTAGTTTGTGAGGATGAAATCTTGTAAGCTAATTTTGACCCACTTCCACATGTCCGATCAACTTGAAATTTCGCACACATACGTATGTCCCCGACCTGCTTATGGAATCAGGGTCTGCTCTGCACTGGGGCCCCACAAGGAACCCAGCCATATATACTTATGATACGAGCCTACGAGCACGCACTTACACTAACGCAGTTCTCCTCACTGATTCTTCCTTTAGAAACGAGACAGCTCGACGCGCAGCTGGTTGCTCGCCGCTAGGCACTGAAAACAGCTCCTTGTGCAGCCCTGGTGTAATAAGTAGTGGCGCTGAGAATAGGAGGTAATTCACAAATTTGGTGGGGATCTTTACAGTATTTCAATGTTCACATGTCTTTTCCAGAGTATGCACTCTGTTACTTAATGGTATAGTGCGTCTAGTTTTGTAGATCATCCGCAGCGTCCAAGCTCGTAAGGTCTGAAGCTAGGACCCCAAGATCCGGGAACCCCAAAACATCAAAATCCTAGGAACCTCAAGAGCTCAGGACTCCCATACCCGGAGATCTCAGGACCTCAAGAGCTCAGGCCCCCAAAAGCCCATGGTCCCAGGATGCCAAAACTCTAAGATTCTGGGACACCAAAATCCCTCGATTCTAGGACCCCATAACCCCATAGAGGTCTCATAGGATCTCAGGTCCCCATGATCTTAGAACCTCGAAAGCCTAGGAGCTCAGGACTCCAAAACCCAAAAATCCTAAGATCCTAGTAATTCCAGACCATAAGATCCCTGGACACCAAGACCCCCAGTCCTTAAAAACTCTGGGTTCCAGGAGTCTATGATCCCTAGACCCTAAAGTCCCAGGATCCTAAGATCTTAGAATCCCCAGGCTCGCGGACCTCAGGAAACCACGATCTGGAGTCTCCAAGACTTCATGACCCCATGACTCCGAACCTTCATATCCTCAAGTCCTCCCTCCCCAAAATATCATAATAAGTCAAATTCCAAAATTCCTTGTTTTCAATTCCCTAGTCGAAAAATACCTAGTTCTTTGATTAACTCACACTTCAGAGAAGATCCGCCCACGTCCTTTGTGCACTTGACAGTGTTTAAGTGCCTCCACACCGGCAATCGCTGGAAATTCATTATCGTTACAGGCGATAAGTTATTTACGGTG
Organism: Andrena praecox; assembly: GCA_963932275.1. Classification (NCBI taxonomy): domain Eukaryota; kingdom Metazoa; phylum Arthropoda; class Insecta; order Hymenoptera; family Andrenidae; genus Andrena; species Andrena praecox. The sequence continues at coordinate 35,138,607 of OZ010728.1, forward strand.
CACTGCGCCCTGATTAAATCGCTGAACTGCATTCTGCAATCGCGCACACAGCCGCACGGGCACACCGCAAGAATTGTTATGCCGCAAATGAACCACCGGATATAGGAGGATGTTGGTCCTATCGCCGCCAACATACCCGAACGCAACACCCGAGGCTATTTTCGAAAGCTTCCCGGTCGAAATCGCGTTGATTGAATCATGGCAATAATTCATCCGTGTTATCGACTGTCGGTAAGGTCTGTGGTTTTTATTTGTAGAATTCTATATTTCCCGTGTGCCGTTCGGTAAATTTTTTGGGGGCTTAGAGTTCCTAGGGACTTTTCAATTGTTTAATATTTTCACGTATTATATTTATCGAGAACTTTAGAATACATGGGGTACTAGGCTTTCTTGGTATTTGACGACTTTATCTAAGTACTTGCTAACGATAAATACAAGATAAAATTGGGTTTACGATCAGAAAGTGCTATTTCTCTATTTAGATTTGTATTGTGTAGCTATTGGTTGGTTACAAGTAGGTTACTTTACTTTAGGTCACTTTAGGTTACTTTACTTTAGGTCACTAGGTGTTACTTTAGGTTAGGTTCCAGAGCAGCAGTCATGCTGAACCTCGCCTTTCCGCCATTATTCTTATATTTGTAATTGTAATGGTAATAATATATATTGTAATGTTTTTTTTTTTTAAATTAGGGGCTGTACTTGTATCCTAATGTTCAACCTTAATATGTTCATTTTATATAAAAATATTTTATGCGTGTGGTCTTTAATTCATTTTCTGGTTATAGTCTCGAAAAATGTCAAGTCATGAGGACATAGTTGTGCAATTGTAGTCTCCACCAACAACACCCTCTTCTTCCCTTCTAATGTTTACTGCTTCTTGAAGCAGGCCTGTGTCTTCAATCTAGGAATTAATTGGATCACCAGTTGGAGCACCTAAAGCCTGCAAAAAAGCAATCTCCTAATCCTCTTCCAAAGAGCAACACCTGAAATCTGCTAAATCTGAACAGCACACATTCTCTTCCGGAATCTAAGGATCAGCAAGCAGGAACTTTTCACAAAGTTGTCCGTATTTGAGATTCCATCAGTGTGTCTTTGGGATTAGCTAGAGGCTCCAACCAACCCCGGAAATATCATGTGAGCAGTGCAGCTCCCAAAGTTCGACTATAATGATCCCTGCCCTAGAGGTTAATTCTAACTCTCTCAATAGCAATTGATCCATCATAAAGCCACGTTCGAGCATAATCAGAGGTCTTACTGGCTCTCCACGAAGCCAGGGCTCGGTTTTCCCGAACCACTCATGAATCATGCACCATGCTTGACCCATTCACCCTCAAATCTCCCCAGAAGGCGATACCTCCACCACCGATATTAACAGTCCGATCCCTCTCATCCTGGCTTCTGATTCCACAACATTAATTCACCGCGCAATTAAATCTTCAAACTCGAGAAAACAACTGTGGCCTTCAACTGGGGAGGATACTGGGGGGAAAAAACACTCGGTTGGAGCAGAGGCCCACATTAAAATTTGCCTTCCCTCGAACGTTTTCGAACCATTACCTCGAGCAAAGTATCCCCAAGGCACGTAGCGAGGGCGAAGTTAAATTAACTTCAGCTCAGTGCTCCACACTTTCCAAACTACCTGTTTCTAACTAATGCTCTTTGTCGTGCAGTTGTCGTATTACTATTAAATTTGGCCAAGCACAGTGGTAGTCTAACTTTCTGACTATTTTACATCGAATTCAGAATTTTCAACAACAATTCTCTGAAGCCTACGAAGTTAAAAAAAAAAAATAATACAACTGTCTACCAGGTCCTGCAGAATTCCAAATTTACCAAGTCAGTAATGTGCTTCCAAAAATGGAATTCGAAAAATTTATTTACAACCCAAACAATTTTATATCCTGATGATCTGCGAAGCATGTCTTCGACTCGAGCAATCGCGTCAGGTTCTAAGGGATGAAATGACGTGGTTTGCAAAGTGGAAAGGAGGAGCTGCGTCATTAGGGGGTAAAAATGGCGGAGGATAGTAGCAGCAGCAAAGTTAATTGGAAGAAGTGACAAATCGACCTTGCAAACAATTTCTCGCGCTACCTGCAGCCTGGCTGACGATTCTACTGGAGCTGGCTGTGCAAATTTGCGAAACTCTCGCTGTCTCGAGATGACTGTAAATAGCAGGGCAAACGCGATGCACCTGTGTACGCATCGACGAGAAATATTCTCTTCTGCAATTAGCGAAATTAGTTAAGCCTTGGGGCAATGGCGCTTCCTTCGCCGTGGGGGGCTCCCTTAAGGGGTCACTACTCCCTTTGAGCGATCATCGACTGCTACGATGCAGAGTAAACAGATTCACCGGCTGCCTGTGGATTAATTCACCTCTACCCTTGCGGACAACTCTCCTGCTGCAGAATATTCGCATGGGAATAAGGAGCTCGATTCAGAAATACTGAACTTGAGGCGGGGGTCTTTGAGTTTCGAAGGAAGTTTCTATTCACTTCTGGTAACTGAATTATGGGTATGATCTTCGTGACTGTTCTGAGTTTCATGGTTTATCGTCATTCAGCACTTGTTGGCACTCTTTTAATAGGATTACGTACAAGAATATTTGAGAATATCTATTTATTATATACGAATTGAGATTATTAATTCAAATAATATTTTTTGGAGGATGTATTAGAAATAATTATTTCTGATATAACCCTAAAGAATTATCAGATTATTATAGAGCAAGGAACTTACTATTTTGGATTTCATGTTTTGGTATGTTTCGAGAAGACAAAGTGTAATTTTTCAGTAATTATTTTTACTGTTACTCGTGCTCAGAGTTGGTTACATTTCAAATAAAAAGTATTGGAAATAGTAATTGAAATAGTTTTATTTACATAAGATAGTATTTCAAAAGATATATTTTATTTCTCAGTTCTACATACAAGAATATTTGAAAATATCTATTTATTATATGTATATGAATTGAGATTATTAATTCAAATAATATTTTTTGGAGGATGTACTAGAAATAATTATTTCTCATAGACCTCTCAAAGAATATTATTTGAATTAATAATCTCAATTCATAAATAATAAACAGATATTTTCAAACATTCTTATAGATGTAGAACTGAGAAATAAAATATATCTTGAAACACTATCTTATTTAAATAAAACTATTTCAATTACTATTTCCAATACTTTTTATTTGAAGTATACGCAGCATTGAGCACGAGTAACAGCAAAGATAATTACTAAAAACTTACACTTTGTCTTCTCGAAACATATCCAAACATAAAATCCAAAATAATAAGTTCCTTGATCTATACTAAATAATCCGATAATTCTTTAGCTCAAAATCTCCTAACTAAAAACGGCGCATTCAAAGTAGAATACTCCTTAATCTATTTTTCACTTCAATGCTTCATCTTCCCGAAATGTAAGTGCTCCAACGAGTTGACTGTCGACGCCTAGAAAGTCCTAGGAAACGGAAGTTCGCAAAACACGTTGAACCGCGTCGCCCTGGGCACGTTTCGAGCACAGTTCACCCTTAACGAGCGATAACTCGCGATATTAGCGCGGAACAGAGGACGAAAGGCAGACCGCGCAAGCGTTCCTTCGGTATATCGACCCCCGACTGTCTCTACGAGCCGCACTTTCACGGTTGGGAAGCTCGTCGAGGCTCGGTTGTACGATTTACCAACGATCATGCACCGTTCCCGTAACAGGGGGACGCGTCTACGTCTATTTTCCACGGGCAAATGCTTCTGGTAAACATCGATGATCAAATCGTCTCTATAACTTAGCGTCATTGGTACACAGAAGGAGTGGTCGTTCAGGAACAGTGACACCAGCCAAACTGATTAATTATCTCGACAATAAACTGATTACATTGTGGAAAATAAATCAATAAAATAAAATAAATTTGTTTTTGAGAAAGTCGATTTTGAAAATTTAAACGTACATTAGACTTTCAGAGTCCTCTTATCGAATTTACACTGCAATTAATCGTATTAAAAATAATATTTCTTCGTTGTAGTATAATCCAGTGGGGTAGTGGGATAGGGCGATCTTGATAACACTTTCAGAAGCGGGGAAGCTTCCTCTTTAAAATGGTTTTTGTTTCACGATAATACGATTATCCGTTCCCGAGATATCGTCGTTCGAAGCGAACCCTAATTTTTAGTTGTCCACTCTCTTTCCCGCACCGTCACTGACCTATCCCAAGCTCGGCCGCGTTGAGGGCCGTCAGTGACGGACGCTGTGCCAACCTTTTTTCAAACTTGTACTACTAGCGACGTATTTCGGCTGACACTTATCATTCGTAACCACTGCATCTCAAGTGCTACACTTTGAAGCCTTATATCTGAGGAACCAATTGAGAGATCGCCTTGAAACAAAACGCGTTGTTAAGGGCACACTTTCCTTTACCACATAACTAGATCGTTCATTAAAATCGCGCTGTTCTTCGGAGTGTATTATCCACCCAAAGATTAACCTATGTTGAACGAGTTTTTGACGTGTTCTGTTAGTTTTGAAAATTTTAAATAGGATAGATAGACATTTGTGGCTGAACAATTATGTTTATTGAAGATTTGCTGCAGTCATTAATTGCACAATTATGAAGAGCATTCGTGCATTAAATGAGGGGGCTGAGATTCACAGTGGTGTAAGTCCAAATTTTGATAATTTGAGACAATAACAATTTTTACGTCTTAAATGAATTAAGTTATAACTTAAGTTGTAACGTGAATTCAGTTGTAACTTCATTCTTAACTGAGAAATAAGAACATGTCTCTTTAGTACTTAACTAACAAGAGCAGAGCGTTTCGATAACATAGTGGTGTAAGTCCGACTACCAAGGAGAAGTTTTTAGCTATCCGTCTCCAATTGCTTCGGTTTTTGGATATGATTTAGAGGGGCGAAAAATAAGATGTATATGTATTTTTTGGATGGTCCCATTTTCAAAATTTTGGGGGTTAAACCACCCCTCAAAGTTATCAGATTTTTTAGGTATCCCCTTCTGATTGCTTTGGTTTTTTATATGTTTTAGAGGATTGAAAAGTAAGAAATACGTGTCTTTTTATTTTTGACCATTTGCACATTTAAGGGGTAAAACCACCCTTCAATGTTCATAAGATGGGGTACAAAACTTCCTATAGTTTTATACTTATTTTTAAAAATATACATATTTATTGTGGTAGTATTTTAAGCCTTTAGATGTCCTACAACTGCAATATATACGTAGAGTATTTTATAACACCAAACGCGAAACATCATGCGAGTGACTTACACCACTACGAATCTCGGCCCCCCAAATAATGGATTTTCGTATAATAATTAATATTCATATAATAGGAAAGTCACAAAAGTCGAGCTGTTAATCAAAATACCACTGCATTTATTTTAATTAAAAGCACACACCACTCTCTTTCGTGGCTCACTGTGGTGCCGCGACTGAAATTATTTTCCAACAGGATAATCGACTGAACATGTTTATTTAGCATTTATTCCATATGTATCTCTCGTCATTTTAAAAGCAGATTTCGCAATTCCCCACCCTATATACATTCATTTCCAATTTTTCATTCTCCAGGCATCTCTTTCATTATGCTTCAGCAATGATTGCACAAGGATTCCTGCGAAATTGTTCTGATTTCACGAGTAAATATTGTAGAACTCGGACGGTAGAAATTATTTATGTAAACGTGTTCTTCGAACGCGGAAGATTCTACCAGAATCGAAGAACGTACCTTCCGCTTCTGTAGGTCGTTAGCCGGCGCGGAGGTAATTGCGATTTCGTGGCCCTTTTCCTCGCAACTCGCGTAAACGAGATAGATCTCGTTCTCCGTGACACATGGGGCTTCGGTAATAATGGACGATGCTGCGTGCTTTTCTTCTTCTGTTACACGTCATTACGGTCGGTTTATTTGTGCAACCGATTTTATGACGCGTGAGCTTTCCACCCCGCCTGACGCTAACATGCGCGGTGATAATCGCGGAAGAATTTATGGAAATGAATTATGGATCCATGAAATGGGGCACGTCGCGAGACGAATGTTTATTCGGTTTACTTTTTCACCTCTGTATTTCTCGAGTAATTGATCCTCCTGATTTTTCTTGTAGTTACGTACTTCGCTGTTTGTTTTGGATAATGAGGGGATGTAAGAAAGTGGATGGGAATTTAGTGACAGTGGGTTTAACAATTTCTGGTGGAAATTTTGTAGATGGGAATTGAGTAGCGAGTGTTTTTTTTTTTTAGGAGTTTTAACGAAATGAGACACTGATAAATTTCAAATTTAAAAACTGAGAAAGTTATTGTGATGGGAATCATTAGATTCATAAAAAGAGTATTTGAAATATTTGATGAATCCAAATGGCTTCATAAAATATCGATTCTCAGAATTCGTGAATTTATTTTAAAATTTTATACTGTTTCTTTTATTCCCATGCTGCATTCGCAGAAATATTCACCTAAGTGATTTAAACAAAAATATCTGATCCATATTGTTTCAGTAGTATTTCACCATTCAAAATACAATGTTTGAATTCATGCCTCACATTTTCCATGCACATATATTATTTTAGTGTATTATGGTATGGTAGACAGATGTGTCCCCATTGTCGAAAAATTGATTATACGTGTATTAATATTGCAATAGTTATCATTGTGTATTAACAAAAACGCCGTACAATTATGAGTAATTGTTTCGTGTAGCATGGAGTGCTTTCGTCCGTTGTTACATTATAACACCGGATCGTTCTATTACACTCGAAAGCATTTCCATTCGTGACCGATCGATTTTGTGCATATCGTCGGAGCAATTTGCAAGTGTTATTACAATATTCATGCTGGTTTGAATATTAATATGCACGCCCAGTGTTGTATAATCAGGAAGCTATGAAATGCTGTTAAAAACAGTCGTATTTAAATGTCTGTTCTTCTAGTGCAATTTTTTTAACGGTTTTATTGCTCTGTTCATTAGCGACGTAAGTCTGAGGCCCTTTGGGAGATGAATGTCGAGACAGGGCATATCAATTTTTCTAAGTTCAAGGCAATAGAGTATCAGGATCTCAAGACACTAAGATTTTAAGTGACAATGGCAATGACTACCCGATCCTCTAACACCCAGACCACTTATGGGGTTTTAACCCCAAGGTCCCATAATATCAATGCCCAAAGACCCCATAACCCTCAAACTCCAGAATCTCAAGATCCTAAACTCTCAGGGCCCGAACACCCAAGAACAGAGGGCCCTAAGACCCCCAGAATCCAGGGTCCTAAGACTTCAAGAATCCAGGCCCCTGTGTTTCAAAGAATCCAAGGGTCCTAGGACCCCAAGAACCGACGCCCCTAAAATTCAAGAAAAAAAGTTCGTAAAACCCTAAGAATCCAACCCCTTAAGGCCCCAAATATTCAGGCCTCTAAAATCTCAAGAGCCTAGGGTCCTAAGACCCCACGAATACAAGTTCCTAGGGCCCTAAGAATCCAACACCTTAAGGCCCCTAATATCTCAAAAGCCTAGGGCCCTAAGACCCCAAGAACGGTCTAAGATCCCCAGAACTCAGAGACCTAACACCCGCAGAACCCAGGGCCCAAAGACCCCCAGAATCCAGGGTCCTAAAGCTCCAAGAAACCAGGCCCCTGTGACTCAAAGGGTCCTAGGACCCCAAGAATCTACGCCCCTAAGACTTCAAGAACATAGGTTCCTAGAACCCTAAGAATCCAACCCTGTAAGGCCCCAAAAATTCAGACCTCTAAAATCTCAAGAGCCTAGGGCCCTAAGACCCCAAGAATACAGGCTCCTAGGGCCCTAAGAATCCAACATCTTAAGGCCCCAAAAATTCAGGCCCCTACAATCTCAAAAGCCTAGGGCCCTAAGACTCCAAGAAACCAACGGCCTCAGATCCCCAGGACTCAGAGACCTAAGACCCGCAGGACGCAGGACCCAAAGACCCCAAGCACTCAATGTTCTAGGACCCCAAGTCACTAAGGACCCAAGATCACAGAAGCCCAAGATCCCAAGATTCCAGGACGGATCCCAAAAACGGATGGCCCCAACACCCCATGTCCTCTAAACCCTAAAATTTCAGTACTCCGAGACTCCACAAGTCCAAGATTCCTACACCCATGTCACAAATATTAGGGCACTGGGGTCTTAGGTCTCCAAAATTCCAAGACCCCAAGACTTCAATACCCCAGGGCACCAGTATGCCAAAGACGCTAACGTGCATTCCATTTAATTCCTATATCAACGTATACCGACATTCATCCCCTATTTGTCCATCCTTTCCACCATTCTTCACACTCATTACACAACCCACTCACCAGAACACTTCTGTGCAACATTCAGAAACCCTCCCAATCATATTCCCCCAATTACTCTTCCAATAAACTTCCATTCCCTGCGAAAATAAATACCGAGGATGCTTCCACGAATGTTCCCCGAGCCGCGGATCGTACATCTGATAACTTTTTCCCCGCACGTTGTAATAATTTTGTCCAGAAAGTCGCTCTACCGTGCGCGCGTACTCTGATCGAACAAAAAAGAGAGAGAAAAAAAACACGTTTGTCACAGTTAATCCGCCCTTCGAGCATATAGCTCTCCCCTTGATAGGACTTGCATCCACCTCATCTATTTTTGCCTTTATTTACTGTTTATCATCGGCCGGCTTGGCGCGTTCGTATCGGCGAATCGCACGCGGAAACCGAGTTGCCTCTATTTCTGAACGGGTCAGCGGATAACACGCGACACCGGAAAAGGTTTCGCCCTTTTCGAGCCGTCTGGGCGTTTGGTGCCATTTCTACGATATTGCTCTATATATCTGGATGATATTTCGTAGGTCCTGAATGTTTTACTCGATCGCCATTCGTCCAGATGTTGGCGACATGCAATACGGGGCTGGTTCAAGTCCGGAGAGGTGAAATCTTCCCTTGGAAAAGATTTAGTTCTGCTAGGGTGACTGTACCTAATATCGCCAGGCAAAAGATAAATCGCTGTCAATTGAATAATAATTGATATTTTTGCATGCAGTTCGTTTTAAAGTAAAGAGAAATTATTCATCTTTCATGTAGCATAAGTTAGAATCGTTGAAACCTACAGATTTTTAATTGGGACTCAAAAAACGTAAGACATGCAAAAATCGGGTCCTGAAAAAAGTGTACCTAATATCGCCTACTCAAGAAATATTGATTAATTCATGTATATATGAGTTTTTAAAGTCATTTTCACATGTGCTTTTATTATTTCTTGCTGTATAAATGTTTTTTTTATCCATCTTTGATTTTATTTTTAGTAGAATAATATGGAAATTTAAAAATATAGATTTTTAAAATATTTTATTTTTTACGTTCCGATGTACATATTGGACAAATATAGTTTATTTCGGTTGCTCCGCACATTTCGTGACCTCACCTGTAACAAACATTACATCGAAAGCATTGTTCTCCGGTAGGCGGTATTGAGAACACGCATACTGCTAAAAGAAAAACGCTATTTTCATTACGAAAAATATTTGAATCGATTTCATTTCTTAAGCACATCATTAATTAGGTATTTCTAGTAGATATTCTTGCATTCACAGAATTATTAGACTTACATTCTCCGAATGCGATGTAAAATTGTGATAGTCCAATAAATTTTTACACTATTAAGATTCTCTAAAATCCTTCCCTTTCTGTAATTGTTGATCACATGATGCTGCAATTACAGTATGTCTGCCTACATATGTTTAGGTACTAATTCAGTGCATAACCGATAAATTTTAGAGCTTACTTTGCGAGATATAGCGAGTGGCGATATTAGGAACACTGGCGATATTAGGTGCAGTCACCCTACCGTTTTGAATTTTTCGGCGGTGGGTGAAAATTTCATATGGAGGTGCGACTATCAGTTTGTTTAAAATAGTGACAGTTTGTGTATTCTGTGTGGGAGCTGAATTCTTGCTACATTTGGTCGCCGTTTATGGAGTTTGAGGATTATCTGTATAGCTTGGGTTGTGTTTTATATTCTACGGTGTAGAATATTGTTGGATTATATTCCTTACTTCATATAAATTTTTTCAGTTATATTCCTTACTAGCTTTACTACTCGCCTACTTCGTCCGAAATTTAGATTCTGATTTTATAAAAAAAAAATTTATTTATTTATTTTTTTTGTGAAAATAGTCACAATTATTTGGATTAGCTAGGCATAATGAGCTGGGACACAATTCGTGACCCCAGAGTTTACCGTTCGAAAGTTTTTAGGGGACAGACAGACAGACACACAAGCACTATCTGCTTCATATATTAACATTTCATATAATATTCTTCAGTTATATTCCTTATTTTATACTATATTCTTCAGTTATGTTCCTTATTTCAAATAATATTTTTCAGTTATATTTCTAATTTCATATAATATTTTTCAGTTATATTTCTAATTTCATATAATATTTTTCAGTTATATTTCTAATTTCATATAATATTTTTCAGTTATATTTCTAATTTTATATACTAATATTCTTCAGTTATATTTCTAATTTCATATAATATTCTTCAGTTATTTTCTATTACACTCTACATATATAATATTCTAAATCTTATGTAGCAAGTTTCTTAATTTAGTGTAATTGAATTTGAAATGCTGTAATTTTTTAAAAATAAGTTGCAAAATTCTAAACATACTTTAATATTTCAAAACTTTGAATATGAAGTTTCTGAGATGTTCTACTTAAGTATGAAGATATATACTACTAAATATTAAGTAAAATAAATTTATAAAGGAACAATTTCTTGTATAGTCTTAGGGTTAATTAGTTCTTACATATTCACCTATGTTGAATCACAACATAATAACATTTCAAGCTATGTCTCATAATCCTGCCACTTACTGATACCTCAGTCCAAACAACTATCATCCCACATCATATTTCTTCTCTTTGTCACTTCACCAAAAAACTAAAAAAAAAAGGGATTGCCAGTGCTAGGGTATAAAAACGAAATCACTTTGGCCGTTATGCATAATGAAGCATCGGGGAAGGGAGGCCTCCCAGGCATCTTTCTAATTGCTATTTACCGAGCTTCTATGCCCTCCCCTCGCCTCTCGCTGCCACTGTGTTCAAAGTGTGTTCCGAAGAGCACGTCCTCCAGAAAAAGCGATTTTCATAGAGCATTTGTGTAGGGGAGACCGGGGCTAAAAGTTCCGATTTCGATAAAACATAAAAAATGACCGCAAAATAATGTAGTTATTCTCTTCACTATTGACTAATTTCTTGTTAAATTTATTATATTTTATGATTTTAAACTTGTATTTAATATATTGCAATAGGTTTTTCATAAAAAGTAATTTTTTTGGCGCTGGTCGAAGCGGAACTTCTTACCCCTTTATGGGGCAAGTTGTTATCGCATTGGGGTAAGTTGTTACTAAGATATAAAAGTTGCATTTTAATGAAATACTTCATTTTCTAATTAAATAAAACAGAATTTTACTAATAATAATGGTTATTTATGAAGGTTCGGACCAACAAAAATGTATTATCTTTAAAAGAAAACCAAAACAATATAGGGTAACGCATACAGTTGTTGACCCCTATAAAATGATTAAAAAAGTAGGAAATATAATATAATGCTTCTTTTATATAATAAAATATATCTATATTTCAGTGGCCCAGATATTTTTGTTCCGAATATAATTATATTTTATCATAGGAAAAAAGCATTATATTATATTTCCTACTTTTTGGGGAAGAGGATCAATTATTGTATAGGGATCAACAACTGTATGCGTTACCCCAATAATCATAAACAGTATCTTTGGTATAAAAACTAGAATCTACAAATCAGTCTTACATTCAACTGTTTGTGGGTACCCACTTATTGAGATTTGTACGTACTTGTAGCCTACAGTGACTTCTTGTCCAGATTGTAGTTTTTTAATAACTCTCGATAGAGTAAAGTGGCAGATATTGAATTCTCTAGCGACAATTTTTATCTTTATGCACAACTTCGATGGAAATGATGCCACATTTCGCCTTTCATTCATATGTTCGCATCTTAAAGCACAGCTGGAACAATTTATACATTTGCGGTGGGGCAAGTTGTTACGGTAACAACGTGCCCCAAATCACGGGAACAACTAGCCCCTATCGACACGTGTGGCAATTTAAGAGATTACTTTACTTACACATATATTGAAACGATAAACACTATTACATCATGTTCTTAAATGTCATTTGATACATAAGAACTAATCAATCAATAATATCGACGTTAAATAATCGAAATAGACCAAAAAATAATAGTAGGAAAATATTTACTTATCTGGTACGCGACTAATAGGTCCTCGGTTACTACCACACAACTCGCTGTTGCGGGCTCTATTAAAATGGCTGACAGAGTGGCGTGATCAACTCACACGGAAAAAATAATTTAAAGTACCGTTAAGGAACTAGTTCTTGATCAGGCACTAATTTTTTATCAGTTCATGAAATAAATCGTTCTTTTGAGTTTATGTCAATAAATAATTGTTTGAAATAATTACTAACATAAAAATTGATAATTCAAAAATATATGTGTTGTCTATGAAAGCAGTTAGTATTGTTAGTTTTAGATGATTAAAAACTAGTTCCTAGTCACCTTATTATTCCACACCTTATAAGTATTTAAATTATATATTTATTTTCAACTTTTTAAAATTTTTCCTTGAAGCTTAAACATTAATTCAACTTTTAGTATAAAAAAAGTCTATGGTTTAATGTTTTATTAGGTGAAAAATAAATATTAAAGCGGGAAACCTTCTAAACTGATCAGAAACTAGTTCCTTAACGGTACAAAGCTACTTTCATATTGAAGATAGAACTATCGGAACAACTTACCCCCCGAACTTTTAGCCCCGGTCTCCCCTACCTGTTTACTCCGCTATCTCCCCTCTCCTTTCGTTTCGTCGATTTCCTCTGTAATTATCACACCCAAAAGCAATGATACACTCGAATTTCAGAATCGAAGAACCGATCTTTAACATTAATTTGTCTAGAGTCTACACTCTACACGCAAGAAACAGAATGCTGGAAAAAAAAGTATTCGGAACTAAAAAACTTTTAGGACCTACATACCTTATTAAATAATATCTAGAAGCCCAAAATAATGAAGAAAGTAATAAACATCAGAGTCCAGGGTCCACTATACCTGCGTCAACCTAGTCACATTTTGCACTTGGATTTCGATGAAACTGAAATATGACGTAGTCCACGTGAAATTAGGGGCGGCGTTAAGGGGTTAGACCAGCTTGGCCAGGTCAAGAAATATCGCATCTTTGAGAATTTATTTCTAAGTGACAAAAAGACTTTCATCGATAAAAATGTTTCAATGAAGATAGAGACATCTTTGAATAATATATACAATTTTTTTTTCAAATATCAAAACATTCCGGAAACTTTAAATGCGTTTTCCTCGAAACCACGTTTTCCGAAACGGTGTACGCTGTAACTCGAATAAAACTCTATGAATTTTTATATAATTTTGCACAGATGTTCTTAAATGTATTCTCTATCGTCCGACCGCCAATTTTTTCGATATCTTAATTTTTACCTGACTTATGTGTAAATAAAGTCAATTTTCTTACACACCAAAATGAACGTTTTGCTTCAAAGTGTAGCTACTTTGTCATTTTTCAACCAATCGAAAGAATTGACGGTCGGACGATAGAGAATACATTTAAGAACATCTGTGCAAAATTGCATAAAAATCCACAGAGTTTTACTCAAATCACAGCATACACCGTTTCGGAAAACGTGGTTTCGAGAGAAACGCCTTTAAAGCTTTCGGAATGTTTTGATATTTGAAAAGAAAATTGTATGCAATATTCAAAGATGTCTCTAACTTCATTCAAAAATTTTTATCGATGAAAGTGTTTTTGTCACTTAGAAATAAATTCCCAAAGATGCGATATTTCTTGACCTGGCCAAGCTGGTCTAACCCCTTAAGGGGTTAGGCCACCGTGGACGGAGCAAAATTGCAGTCATTTTCGGCATTTTTTTTAGGAAGATAATAAAATAAACAGAAAATTTAATATGAAGCCTGCTAGGGTAAAGAGTACAATGGTTGGCCACTTAAGTAAGAGTGTCACATAAATAATGAATTATAAGTGTGAATTTAGTAAATTTGCATTGGAAATCAATATAAATAAGTAAAAAAAAGTCCTAATAAACTAAAAATAAATGGAGTTTATTTAAAAAAAAGCAAGAATTTATAAAAATATACAAAAAATGTGTTGACTACGAAAAAATATAGTTATTGGCATGGTCACGACAGTAGTTGTCCGATCGGTTCGACAGTGATTGGCCGCTATTTGACACATAATATAACCCAAAAGAAAATGTTATATAGCTTTTATAATGTGTTCATCTGTATATTCTTTCCCATATTTCCTATCACCTTTTTTCACTTTTGGCATATTTTATAGTGGGGTAATTCAGTTCTACTAAAAAATTCAAAATTTTTACAATTTATCTACTAGGAAAGCATAATTTAAATTTTAGCTTCAATTTACTTAAATAAATTCTGTAATCAAATTAAATTTGAATAATCTAATTAATTCAATCAAATTTCATTTTTAATTCCAATTTAATTAAATAAATTTAATAATCAAATTGAATTTGAATACACCAATTAAAATTCAAATCACAGGAAACTTAAAATATAACTATACAATGTAACATACCTATAATTGTACTTCTTCTTTTTATTTAATTATACTATAATTATATAAATGTTGAATCTTTCTTACAAATGACCGTTTCAGTACCGCTAATGAATAGGGGGCCAATAACCGTTTTACCGTTACTAAGGTTATAAAACAATCATCGGCCGCCCGGCCAATTATTGCCATTCAACATTATTCATATGACAGTTGTTGGCCCCCTGTATTTTTCATAATATATGTATAATTTTAACAAATAAATAATTCTTTTATAAAGTTTCAACTTTTATTTATCGATATATACCGAATATGAGAGATATACATATCATAAATACATTAAACTATTCGTAAACTTTTAACTGTACTCTTATGGTTTTTTGATTAAATGGCTGTAATTTCCAAGCTTCAAAGCCGAGTCATCCTATTTGCTTTTATATATAATCACAGTATATAGTGAGTGGAGAAATGTTGATTACATCCGAAGCAAGAAAGTACAAAGAATATGAATATGTTCATTAAAAAAGGCATAACATTGGTATTTCTTTATATTCATTTATTTCTCAAAATATGGCCAATCATTGTCAGGTGGCCAACCACTGTACTCTTTACCCTATTATACAACTCTCGCCGGAAAAAATCGTATTTTTTTCTTACAAAATGGCGACGGTAGAGCCGTGATACGCAAGATCTTGTGGAGCGACGTTTTCCACGGTGTTCAATCGCACGACTATACCGTTTGACTTAGAACAAAAAACCAAAAAGCTTTATTTTCTGCATGCCTAAAACTATGGAAGTACGTAGCGGTTTTTGCGATATCTTGAATTTGTTCTGTGCAATGGACACTTTTATAAAAAATAAAAAATGCACTTTTTCTCTCCATGGTCACCATTTCAAGACAAATTAATGTTTCTGGATTTCCCTACTGAAGAAGTACGTAGGGAAATCCAGAAACATTAATTTGTCTTGTCATGGTGAACATGGAGAGAAAAAGTGCATTTTTTTCTTTATAAAAGTGTCAATTGCAAAGAATATGTTCAAGATATCGCAAAACCGCTGCGTACTTCTCTAGTTTTAGGCATGCAGAAAATAAAGCTTTTTGGTTTTTTGTTCTAAGTCAAACGGTATAGCCGTGAGATTGAACACCGTGGAAAACGTCGCTCCTCAAGATCTTGCGTATCACGGCTCTACCGCCGCCATTTTGTACGAAAAAAAAATACGATTTTTTCCGGCGAGAGTTGTATAATAACAGGCTTCATATTAAATTTTCTGTTTATTTCATTATCTTCCTAAAAAAAAAAATTCCGAAAATGACTGCAATTTTGCTCCGTCCAAGGTGGCCTAACCCTTTAAGTCATCATTTAGCTGGTTTCGAAATTGTTTAAAAAAACACAAGCTATGATACTAAGACTGCCGCACAGTGGGACAAACTGCTCCTTTTTGTGTCAAAATCGTAGAACTTTTGATAGGAATAAGATAGAAGGATGAATCTTTTTCGAGGTTAAATCTAAGATGTTGCAGAATAAGGGGAAAATGTTAAGAATGTATGACAAACAAGTTTTGACCTTGAAAATCTACGTCAATGTTGACATTTTTGGAGAAAATTTCGGTTTTTCCGTTTTAACATGTGGTTGAAATTCTTCCTTGACTTGTTATACATCATTTCCTACAGATTTTGAAGCGCTGAATTCAAATCTGTTCGCAGAATTTCTCTAGCCCTTCAGGAGTCGAAGAAAAATGCGATATAAGGGGTTACGCTCACAAGGGACACTCGGGAAGTCGCAAATTCAGAAAATTATGAAACTCGATGTGCAAGTAAAGTAGTTCATCCATAACGCAACCCTATTTTTTTGTTGCTGTTATGCTGTTGGAGCTTTCAATTATTTAAGCAAGACTCATCTCTTTTTGTATACGCTGTGTTGTTGGATTATACATTGGAGGAATTATACTAATAGAAAACGATAGATACTTTGAAAATGATGGTTTGTAATTGGTAAAATAATGATATTCATAGAAATGATAAAAACAAAAATACTTGCCACACCATGCTGAAATAATTGAAAGGTGTCTAAACTTTATATATATAATCATTTAAATATGGCTTTAAGAAACCATTTTATTAATGGAAACTGCTAAAATGGACTTCAAATTTGGTAATAGAGGTTTTATTTGTTTGCAAAAAAAATATAAAACATAAACTATATATATATGTATGGAAAAATATTATCCAGAGGTATTTCAGCATATATTTACAAAATATGAAAACTTAATTTTAAGGGTTGGTGGCGGGGGTATCTTGAAAAATATGGATTTTTCGAAAATTATTTTACGGGGTTTTGTAGATATAGAAAAACGATGTAACTTCTGTTTAAACTTTTTTTCGACATCCCTCACCGTTCTCGAGATATTCCACGGAAAAGAAAATTCTGCATTTTTTCAAGGGATGATTTAACCCCCGAAATCTGCATTATAATTTTCTGAATTTGCGACTTCCCGAGTGTCACTTGTGAGCGTAACCCCTTAAATCGCATTTTCTTCGACTCCTGAAGGGCTAGAGAAATTCTGCGAGTAGATTTGAATTCAGCGCTTCAAAATCTATAGGAAATGTCTACAGGAAGTGTATAACAAGTCAAAGAAGAATTTCAACCACACGTTATAACGGAAAACCCGAAATTTTCTTCGAAAGTGTCTACTTTGACGTAGATTTTCAAGGTCAAAACTTGTTTGTCATACATTCTTAACATTTTTCCCTTATTCTGCAACACCTTAGCTTTAACCTCGAAAAAGATTCACCCCTCTATCTTATTCCTATCAAAAGTTCTACGATTTTGACACAAAACGGACCAGTTTGTCCCACTGTGTGCCGTCCGAGCAGGAGCCCAACTTCCAAGACCCAAACGAGTGGAGAACTAAATATCCATGGACCCATCAGGGCTCACCCAAAGAGGGTTTCTTTGAAATGCATATTCCCTGAGTGAACTCCGAGCACCTATTCGTTTGAAAAATACTCCTCTGCCCTACAACTGCCTACCATATCCGAATGGCACTGAGCACTTCAAATTCCTCCCTTCCCATCCTCGAGCAACGTGACCGTCGGCGTCGGTTGGACAAAGACAGAGAGTAGCGTGACCATTCACCGTGGGCATGTTGCATAAGGAAAACAGCGTCCTTCGAGGCAGCCGGTGTACAGAGGGGGTCAAGAGAGGAAATAACGCGGACACCTCGCAAATTGTGCCAATCTTTCGCAGCGGATAGCCGGTGGCTATCATTCCCCGCGTTGGACAAGTGGCTAATGGCTGGCAGGCCGTCCATTAAGTCTGTCAGTTCTACTTAAGGCAAGACACGATCGTCACATGATGAGGATTGTGGGACACGCGAGGCCCGTGCACGCGAGTCCTCTGCTCGCCTCTTCTCCGCCCGGCGGATGGAGAAAGCGACGCGGCCGGAAATTGAGACAAACGACGCGGCAGAGGGTCAGGGATGCTCGAGGGTGCCGCCTGGTGCTCGGAAGGTGGTCAGACGCGGTCGCAAGGGTGGTGGTAGGAATGACATCCTTGCGGGATGACTGAATGCTGATATGAAGATTTGCATGCATTTGTTATAGGGTAAATCCGGGAGACGCGGTCGACCTAATATAAAATGGCTATTAAAACTAATATAGATATTACTTATTTTATCAGAACAAACCTAATATGTTCAGAATTTTATGCTGCTTCAGAGAAACTGGTCGATATTTGCTTTAAGACAATATTTACTGTAAATCGGGTTGAAAACTGAAGTGATGACATCTGACCACCTCTCCCGAGGTGCCGGGAGAAATGGTTTTCGTCGTTGGCAGAGACCACTCACATAATTATTCATGGAAAATTAAGAAAGGATAAAGCAAAATTATTTATGAGTGAATACAACTACGGATTCATTGATATTTAATTTGTTTACGCTAAACAAGTAAAGAACACATCAAAGAAAAAGTGAATTACCTACTGGCGATTAGCAAGGCAAATTAATACAAAAGTGAATAAATAAACTAAATAAACAAAAATTATAATAAAATAATAATAAAAAATAAAAAAATAAACAAAAATAATAAAAAAATCATAACTCGACCATCTCACCTTTCTGCAGCGAGACATGGTCTTCTCGTTAGCTTTGAGAGGAAGAGTTAATATGGCCAAATACTTTGGCTGCATTGTTCCTCAATATCTCTACTATCTTATTATTCCAAACATTAAAGGAAAATAAACTTAGAAGTATATTTTAAATACGATTCTGTACAACCGCTGTTTGACAAAAGAGATTAAATGTAACATCAATTTACCTGTTATAGCCTATAAATCCAGAAAAACACAGAAGGAAGCGAAATAACGCTATTTATTCAACTATTTGGCTTCTAGAGGAGTAATTGCTCTGCACTTTAATGCATTTTTACGTATAGACTCTGAAATACAGCGACACGACCAACTCTCCGGCCCGACCGCGTCTCCCGGATTTACCCTACCTGAATTTTTATACCAAGATGGAGTGTTTGGGGTTACTCAGGGTGCCCAGTATATGTTTTTTAGTGCCTCCAAACGCAGTGCCAGCGATGTTTCTAGGTGTTCCGTTATTAAGTTCGGTACATAGGAATGAAATGGAAAGAAAAACAGATGAATTGATTTTTGCAAAAAAATTGGAAACCTCCTGGGTGTCGTCCAAGCTCTTGATATCGTTTCCTGCTCTTCGCTTCGTTCAGTGACTGATGAGTTGATATTATGGAGTATCGATATATCATCGGTAGCGTCGGTGTGTGGATGATAATTACTTTCTCCTGAATGAATGAGCTGATCTTCTTTTTTTTCTTCAAATTTATAAATGCCAAAGGAGGAAGGTCATGATAGTGGAACTTAAATGGTAAATGTTTATTTTTAGCAAATGACACCCACGATGCTATTGCAAGAATAAAATAGCCGTGGAGTCCTTTGAAGGTTAATACAGTGTCAGTATTTTGTAGGTCACCGATTTGGCTCCAAATTTGCACACAGCTTGTGCACACCATGTAAAATGACGTGTCAGAAGCGTGAAGTAAAGGAGCAATAATTTCGCGAGAAAATAGAATTGAAACGTGGGTCATTTCCAGACCCTCGATACCTTTCCCTGTACGCGAACACGAATCCGGGACAAAATTACACATTTCTAATTATTTCTTCTTACCCCTACGATTAATTAAATATATGTAGGGGTAAACAGTGTAGTTGTTGGCCACCTAAGTCAGAGGTTCACATAAGCGTTGAATTATAAGTCTTATTTTGCTATCTTTAGGAACACAATTAGTGTTAATAGCTGTAAACGACTCTAATAGTCTAGAAATAGAATTTGTTTAAAGAAAGAGTAGAAGGATCCACAAAAATTTTACAGAAAATACGTTTCCTATCAAAACACATAGTTATTGGCCAGACGAAGATAATGATTGGCCGATCGTTTGGCAGTTATTGGCCACTATTTCATAACCTATATGTAACATATACCCTACCTAATTCTTAATGCTCTAAGACCTAATTATGAAATAATGTTAATGTAATATAATGAATTAATTCGGTTAGAAACAGGATTTAAATTATTAAATAAAAATGGATATATTCATAAAATGAAACTAAATGTAATGTAATATTATTAAAAATATATAACCTATAATACCTTTTCTATTTAAATGTTTCTATATTAGCTAGTATTGCACCTTCTTTTACATTGTATTAATAGTATTTTCTTTTAAAACATAACCTTTTAAAATCATAACACAGCTATTTCACTGCTGTTATGACAGTTAGGTACCCATTGGCCTCGTGGCCAATGACTGTCCTGAAACATTATTTACATTACAGTTCTTGGCCACCTATAATTTCTGCAATAATGTATAATTTTAATGAATAAATAATCATTTTTTATAAAGTTTAAACCTTTATTTGTCTATATAACGAATGTGAGAGTTATATATATATCATAAGTGCATTAAATTATCTAAGAATTACCTGATGTAACCGTATGGCTATTCAATTCAATCACTGTAGTTTTCAAGCATCGATTTCAAGTCGTCTATTTTTTACACGTAGTATAACAATTATTAGCGAAATAGTGATTGCATTCGACGGATGAAAGTAGAAGGTATCTGAATATGTTCATTATAAAAGGCATAATGTACATTATTTCTTAATATTCATGTTTTAAAAAAAAGGCCAATCACTGCCAGGTGGCCAACAACTACACTGTTTACCCCTAATCGGTATGAATATAAAAACGAAATCGATATAACTAATTAATCGCCAGTGTAATTAAGAATATAGGTATACCATTTCTTAATCACTAACTTTTTTTGACACCTTATATAAAATATTAAATGGAACATAGTATGTGTTTCTGGGACAAAGTTTGTCAATATACAATATGTGTTTGTTAACCAAATTGAAATCTTGTAAATTTTCCGTTCGGAGATTGTAACATGTAATAAATTTCAGTGGTAGATGAAATTTTCTGCTTTTTTCATATCATATTGTCCGCGCAATTTGTCGAAAACGCCATGTTATTTCGCTGCCGTTGAAAGGTCTCTGTTCATGGAAAATTGATTGCATACACGATATTGTTGCAGCAATTTGTAACTATAGCTACGGTCCTCGCTTTGCTTCAAATATCGATAGGTTGCACACGCGGAACAGGGTTTGGAAAATACTGTTGAAAGGTCTATTGTCGGCCTTCAAAATCGACTTTGAAGAGCAAGTATTGAAATTAATGACATTTCCTGTTCCACACATCCCCTTTTTAATATCATAAATGAAATTCAGTTACTTCTATATTTAGAAGAGTATAAGTAGTAAATTCATAAAATTCTAATTCTCACATATGCCCCACCTTTTAAGGTTCTAAAATTTGAGAACTTTGAATATCCCGCCTTTATAAATTTATAGAATTATAAAAGTGAAAAATATCAGTTACTACTCACACGACAAAAACTCAAGTCTTAGAAATTTTTCTGTACTCCAAAAAATAGCATATTTAATCCTCAAGCTTTTGAAAGATGGAAACTCCAAAAAACGTACTGTTTTCAAAATTCTGTCGTTTACCATTTTAAAATTATAATTAAAAAATGATCCAATTCGGATATTACAAGTGCAGAAAATTTTGCATCTGTTTAAAACTAAGAATTCCAAATTCTCAGCAACTCTTAGTGAAATTATAATTAATGACTGTTTAACAAGCACCAGTTGGCAAAGCCTTATTTCCCTCGTCAATTCTCCCCCTTGTTTCCTCCTTGCCACCCTCCCATTTCTCTTAATCCTCGTCGTCGACCAGAAAACAACGATCCCCGAGTCCACGGGACAGCTACAGCCTTTCCACCCCTTCCTGGAGTCGCAGTCAGCGTTGAAAATTTAAAGGATGAAACGAGGTCGTCGTCTACGCTCTTATTCCACAGCAACAACGGGACGGGGGTGTCGTGATTTACGGTGCCTGCTATTGCTTCAGGATCGATTCTCAGTGGGAACGAGCAGTTTATGGAAAAGCGCTTCTACTGGATGCGTTTTGAAAGGCTTCCATTGCAACTCTAGCTTCTCATCAAAGGGACAGAAAAAAAATTCCCTTTCTTAACCCAGCTCAGCGTTACTTGATCCTTTGAAACCCTAGCTAATTCTATAAGAATGCAAGAAAGGAAAGACATATTATTTTTCTGAGAAACTGTTGCTACTGACTTCAAACCTGACCCTCCACTATTAATTTCCATCCCACAAAGTGTGACATTTGATACTTCATTTTCCCTTTGCTTGGGTATAAAATGTTTAATAAAAATAATTGAAAATTATAAACGAGGAATGCTTCTGGCATCTTTCTATTATGATGCGGAGGGACTTGGACTAGAAATATGTGGGATTATTTTTAAAAAATTAGTAATAATATTAATAATAATAATTCCTTATTGCACCAGCCTTTATTGTAGACATTACGAATAATAATAAGAAGATAAAAAAATATAAATACATATAACAAAACAAGAAAGAGAAAGATATTAGTGTTAGAGGTTATATAATATATGTAAAAGTGGTCGACCATTTTGTAGTGGTCCGCCATTTTATGATCGTCCGCCATTTGCTAACTCACAAGGGAACACCGCGAACCCGGACTCACCGATTGTAACGCAACTTTGTGGGTTTTTAGAGTGACTCAAAACAAGAACAACGGTGTGTTTCATTTGGGCCCTATCGCCCTTTAAGGGGGTGAAAACTAAACTCAAAGTCAAATTGGCACTTTCACTTTTTCGCGTATAACTCTCAAATTGCAACAGACAGAAAAAAATGTTTCAAACAAAAGTTTAATAGTGCAATAAGCGCTACAAACTTCCGTTAACAAAATATTTGAAAAAGTTTTTTTTCATCGGATATTTTTATTTTTAAACTCTTTTCGAAATTTTGTTAACGCAAGTTGTCAGCGCTTATTTTGCCATTAAACTTTTGTTTGAAACATTTTTTTCTGTCTGTTGTATTTTGAGAGTTATACGCGAAAAAGTGGAAGTGCCAATTTGACTTTGAGGTTAGTTTTCACCCCCTTAAAGGGCGATAGGGCCCAAATGATACACACCGTTGTTCTTGTTTCGAGTCACTCTAAAAACCCACGAAGTTGCGTTACAATCGGTGAGTCCGGGTTCGCGGTGTTCCCTTGTCAGTGAAACACGCAATGGTTGGTGAAGACACTCGCCAAGGTGAAAAAGTGTGTTCGAATGAAAGTTGTCAAGATTTTTTATAAGACTAGTTTAAGCTACTATAACCTACTATATAATAACTTCGGTGTTAAATACAGAAATGTAATTTAGCGTAATGAAATACACATACGGTTAATCAGTTGATTAGATCGAGCAACGGCATTAATTAACTGGGTTCCCTATCGATTTTCAAACTCGCTAATTATTAAACGATGCGCGCTGCACAAGCACAATTGTTGAATTTTCTACGGATTCCTGCACGGTTCGTGGAAAAAATTGGAAACACACGTATGCTGTGTTTGGCTTCCCTTTCAGCATGTCGACTCCAATTTCTTTTCTAGTTCTCGAAAAAATTGCAGTACTCAAATATCATAAAACAAGCACTGTTGTCGTTTAATTTACGTATCTGACGTTCTCTTTTATTCGCCAATTTTATAGCACCCGTCTTCTACGGTATATAAACAATTTTAACTCCAATTTCAACGTCGAAAATTTAAATTACTGAAATAATTTTCAATCGCCAAAGTCAACACCTGAGGTAGTCTTAATTAACAATTTTCCAGCATTTACATATACAGAAATTGGAGAAACTTGTACACTGCCACGACTAATATGTAGAAGTAAATTTTTTTTAATTAAACAAGATACGTTGCTGAGAATTCTATTGTCCAGGATTTCAGGTATTTATTTCACACCCCCTTTGTATACATTTAGCATGCTGAGTTGATATCTCACAAAACATTATTCTTCACCGTCGAAGTTTTTGTAAACCTGCCATAAATATTCTAAAATTCTTTAAATCGTGGAACTCTGTAAAACGAAGATGTGAAACCAGGCAGTTCATTTCTTGATACGGCCCTAGACTCCACAAGACTTGCGCGTTAATTCGTTCCGCTTCTGGGCACAAATTCCTGAATCTATAATATAAACAACTGACTGTGCAATATTATTTTACACTTTTCAGGAAGTTATTTCAATAAAATGCACTGTACACTATCAGAACTATATTAAAAAAAAACCAAAAGCAGTCTCACCAAAAGGAAGTTATACAAAACTTCCCTTAAAAGCAAAAAAAAAATCAAGAAATTTGAAAATTAGAAAAAAGCAGAAGAGAAATGGATTTTGAACAAAAACAAACGGCGTAGACGGGAGGAGGAATTGAAACAATCAGAAAAGGGGCAATAGGAAGAAAGAATATAAAGGAACAGAATCCCAAAGGGAACAAGAATGCCACTTTGAACCGCCCCCGTCTTTTTTATCCCCCCTCTTCTTTCAATCGATCTTCCCCACTTTTTTTACTTTGAACATCCGTCGGAGACGAGTCGGAAGTCTCTGTCTGCATTCTCGTGCTGCACTGATCCAGGAACATCGTGTTCGAGCAGATACAGTCGGAATGCACGGGGCGCGTGCAACCACTGGCCGGAAGTATTTGAATGGGAACGATAAACTGCGTTAAGCGGGAAGAAAAGGGAAGGAATGGGCCTGGTTAACCGTGGCAGCATCTGCTAGGGCGCATCTGGAGGCAAGTGTCGCAAGGCTCTGGGCGAAGCAGCTGGGTAAAAAGGAGGCAACGCAGCGGGGGTGGATAACGAGGGGCGCACGAGAGGGAAGGGTAGAAAATCGGTGAAAATGCGCGTGCAAAAGTGGAGCATGTGTCCGTGAATGGAGACACAAGGATGCAAGGTATTGTAAATAAAGGTGTAAGGAATGGGGGCGAGGATCGAATAAAAGGGCAGGAAAGAAGGCGAGGGGGTGGAAATGTGTGGAAGAAAATTGAAAACATGGAGGGAATGAAAGGCTCTTTTTGAGGACAGTAAATCTTAGTGCAATAGTGTGTAATATTGGAATAATAATGAGGGCTTTGTTACACAACAAAGTGAATTATAATGGCTGGCTAATTATCATGGCTGGCTTGTTAACGAATGCAGAGTATAAAAATGGACACTAGAAGTTTGTTCGTCTTCCTTTTCACAGTGGGAAGTGGATAATGAGAGGGGTAGTAGAATCTTGGATTATTATTAAATTTTGCTTTCAATGTTGCTGTTAGATTGCTGTATGTTAATACAAGGTATGACAAATTATTTATTAATAATCGAAGACTGTCTTGCCTTATTCGTCACAAAAATCTGACAGTTCTCATAAGACTTCTATCCTTTCAGATCTGTTCCTCTAAATTCTACTCTAGACAACGCCTAGACCAACACTAACAAAATAAAGTTTCTTAAAAAGCCTCTGTAATGATCCATCTGTAGCATCGTATATACATCTTTTTGATTAAATAAACATGTTTTTTTTTAAAGCTTGGGATGTTAATAAACATTGTGTCAAAGAATATGTCTCAGTGGTGGGCTGGAAGACCTTGACCTGACCAATGGATCGCCGTTAATATCTTTTTGAAAACAAAAGGAGCAACAATTCCTAATCTTCCTTTGTATAAAAAACGATACAAGATCCACCACAGTGAACAGTCTCCAAGATGTCATTACTGTAACCAGACTCAGGAGGATACTTGAAAAATCCTACCCCTCAATATTAACCCTTGGTCACACGGGGTGTATCGCACCCCAGGATAGGTATTTGCCAATATTTCTGTAAATTTTTAGACCTTAATAATAAAAGTTAAAAATTTGGCGAATTGTGTGACAATTATTTTATTATTTTTCAATCATTTTGTCATTAGCGTCATGAAAGGAGACTCTCATCAGACAAGTTTCGTGACATATTTTCAAAAATCAAAAAAATTTTGTCTCATGATAGAAAAATTTCATGTAGAATCTCATCGTCGATTCGCACCTTTAGGTCAGTGCAAGAATTCGTTCACTCACTATCACAGTGGTTCCCAACCTGTGGGTCGCTTCTCAAGGGTGGCGTGCAGTGTTTTCTTGGCGGTCGCCGCGGTTATTTTTAAGTCACGATTCTTACCACTTATTTATTTTAATATTCAACTAATGATGTGACACTAATTTTTCATAAACGAAAAAAAGAAAAAGCTGGTTACTCAGATGCAAGCACAACTATCTCACTAACTAAGATAATTAAATATATTAAATATCTTTAAGTATTTAATATATATATTAAGATATTTAAATATTACTAACAATGAGAGTTTCCCAGGTGTCCGTCTCCGATTGCTTTGATTTTTGGATATGTTTTAGAGGACCGAAAAATAAGATATAGTTACTTGTTTTTTTATACCGGCCCGTTTTCATATTTAGGGGGTGAAACCACCCCTCAAAGTTATAACATTTTCAGGTGTTCGTCTCCGATTGCTTTGATTTTTGGACATCCTATTTTTTAGATGTCCAAAGATCAAAGCAATCGGAGGCGGGCACCACCTATTCTTATGAAATTTGAGGGGTGCTTTCACCCCCTAAACACGCAAACAGGCGAAATTAAAAAAAAAACTGTATCTTATATTTCGGTCCTCTAAAACATATCCAAAAATCAATGCAATCGGAGTGGGACACCTGGGAAACTCTCCTTGTAAGTTAGAATTATATTCCAAAATACCTATTTTTAATGTGTTTTCTTTACCTTATTAAATTCACCTTACCTTATATGGGAGAGGGGAGGTGCAGGTTATTTGAATATTACAAAAGGGTGCCGCGACTCAAAAAAGGTTGGGAAACACTGCACCATGAGGTGATGTTACGTGTACCTGCAAGGCTACCTGCACTTTGGCCAGGCACGTGACAAAAGGTCATAGACGGCCAAGAAAAATACATTGATTAAAAAACATGTAATATATTCTCGTTTTTAATAACGACTCCGGCCCAACAAAGCGACCGAACTTCTGCCCCGAACTAATATAAAGAAGCACCCATCCCTTGATACAGCCCGATCCATTAGCCCCGAAAGTCCCATTAAAATGTGCGCTGAATGCTTCATCAATATTCCCTGTCGGCCGAACGACGCGAAAATTCGGTGAAGACCACCCGCTGGCGGCGTCGCGGGGGTGCGACGGGGTCACGGGAAACCCTCCGGTTTCCCCGGATGCTACGTTACTGTGCCACGGCGACGCCAGAGAGAGAATCGTTCCGTCAGTCGGGTCTCGGCCGCCGTCAACGTCAATACGACGGCGCACGAGCTCATCGTCTCGGCTCGGAGGCACCGAGCCACCTCGCGGTACCATCTCTCTCGAAACACCACTCTGTTCTCCTCCGCGTCCCTCTGCCCGCCCCCGCGCATCCCTCCGCAACTGTGTTTTTCAATTCCCCAGCCTCCTAACATCCCCGATGCCCGAACGCTCGCCTGTGCCACCAAACAAGCCCAAGTTTCGTGTCGTTCCCTTGCTGGGTCGGTGTCTGTGTGTCGGGAGGCCAGCTTTGGGAGGCCAGCTTTCTCGTCCTGGACTAGGGCTCCTGTCTGTGGGTCAGTTCTAAGTGGACGGCAGGGTGAACGGACGCTGCAGGCGGCGCGTAGGGACTCGGTTGTCGCCCTGGCCTAGGCTGAGCGGCAGGTTCTACCTGGTGGATGCTGGGTTTCCGCCTCTGCAGATATCGCGGAGGGTTGTTGCCTCCTCTAGGTGTGATTCGGGTGGCTTGAAAAGTGTTGCTTAGCTGAAATCGTCGAGTAAGCGTTGTGCTCGATTAATTTAGCAGTGTCAGGCTTCGAGGGGTGTGTTGGGTCAGTGTGTTGGCTGGGGAGCCAGTTATTGTGCTGTGGGTATGGGTTATTGTTGGTGTTTGTATGGTGGAGCGGGTGTTACATGGGAGTTGATTTTTTATGGGTGTCTTTTCTTGCCTGAGGAATGCTTTGGT
Organism: Andrena praecox; assembly: GCA_963932275.1. Lineage (NCBI taxonomy): Eukaryota > Metazoa > Arthropoda > Insecta > Hymenoptera > Andrenidae > Andrena > Andrena praecox. Next base: position 35,166,749 of record OZ010728.1, read on the forward strand.
GGGTTTGAGTGACTGATTTTGAGGCAGAGGGTTTTTTTACTGTCCAAGGTGGGTTCTTTTTTTTGGCAGCAGTAGCGTAGGAATCAGGTGGCCCTGCTAGAGAAGCCTGCACGTGGTGCCGGTGTTCTTTATTTTTTTCTAGTTGATGAGAAAAGTAGATTTGAAGAGGTTTCGTGGAAAGTGATTGGACAGTGGCTGGCTTGATTTCTTGGAAAGTGGTGTCGAACACAATGATGTGAAATGGCGATGGAAAACTCTACTCAGAAATCTCATTTTGAGTCCAGTATCTCTTTTTAGCTTGACATTTCCGACTTTTCTTCCCGAAAGGGAAATAAACTGAATTCAAGTTTCTTCTCGAATGATTATACAGTGAAATTAATTCTTCTAATAAAAATAGCAACATTATTTCAACAAACTTCTCAATTCCTCTCAATTTAGGGGCACGGTGTCATAAAAAAAGGAATAACAAACTGAATTGTCGCAGGAGTATCCTTAATCGAATAATCACCGTTGAATATTTCAGTAGCAGAAACGTCAACTTTTCCAGCCAGTCAGTTCGTACCCAATACCCGGCGAACGCCCTTAGGCGTTCAGCATACACAGTAACCAATACCCACCTAGGGGCTTCCGCACACGCTATACTGCCCAGATCAGACATCCAATTACAACCACTAATATCCTCTGAACATCAAATTGCTCATGCTATTACACATCAGGCATGCGAACAGCTCCCAGCAGACCGCTCTACCTCTTCAGCAACCACCCCCGTCCCACTTCTACCCCTGCTCTTCTCCACCCCCTTTATTCTACAATTTTTCTTTCAACCACCTTTGTTCCCAGTGCGTAACGTGACGAAAGTGCCGTTCGTGCCGTGCGTCAGTGTGAATTTCTGTGACTAGATCGGGGGGAGATGCAGCGGGCACGCCCCCGTTCAATGGACTCGTGCTTTCCCGTGCCCTGGGTGAATGTTCAGCGGCCAGTGGGACCCTGGGCCCGACTCTAGCCGTCCAGCGAGCATCCAGTAAGCGTTTAGAGCCACCACAGGCTCGCTATAATCGAGGACCCCCCCCCCCCCCCCCAAGGCGAGCAGGTCGCGTGTTGATGTGCTACCTGTTGTCCGTTGCCTCCCTAGCACGGAAACTTGCCGACGCAGATGCGCCACCCGTTGCGTGGACTGCTCTCTTCCGTTTGGGGGACGATCGTGATCGCGTCATTGATAGCGGGGGTAGGCCTTTATCGACGCGTCGCGAGGGGTTTAACGTTTGGATCACCTTGGACGTGGGCTGAGGGTAGAGGCAAGGGGCTGGCTGTGATGTTGTGCAACAACTGCTCGTTGTTTACTTGTTAGGAGCTTGTCAGCTGATGTGGGGGATGAATGGGGTGGTCAGGGAACTGAAAAATGTGGGGGGGTAGATTAGTTTTTGTGTGGGGGGTTTAGAATCTGGTTTTGGGGAATCATTGGGATTCGTGATTTTTGGGGGTTGTAGGGGGTTGGATTCTGGTATATGCAAAGGTGGATGCAGGACTGTACTCAGGTGAATAAGCAGGGGAGAGTTTCTTAAAGCTGGGGATTTTATTTTTTAAAAATAAAATTCAGGATTCTTGGGTGGCAATTTAGGTTTGGGGTTGTATGGTGTTTGATTTTGGTATATGGAAAGGGGCATTATATAGGGTGAGCAGGACTGTAGTCAGGTGAATAAGCAGGGGAGAGTTTCTTATACCCAAGGTTTTTATTTTTTTTAAATAAAATTCAGGATTTTTTGGTGATTATTAAGGTGTGGGGTTGTATTCTGTTTGATTTTGGTATATGGAAAGGGGGGTTATATAGGGTGAGCAGGACTGTAGTCAGGTGAATAAGCAGGGGAGAGTTTCTTATACCCAAGGTTTTTATTTTTTTTAAATAAAATTCAGGATTTTTTGGTGATTATTAAGGTGTGGGGTTGTATTCTGTTTGATTTTGGTATATGGAAAGGGGGGTTATATAGGGTGAGCAGGACTGTAATCAGGTGAATAAGCAGGGGAGAGTTTCTTATAGCTAGGGTTTTAATATTTTTTAAATAAAATTCAGGATTTTTGGGTGGTTATTAAGGTTTGGGGTTGTATTGTGTTTGATTGCGGGATACGGAAAGGTGGGCTATACAGGGTGAACAGGACTGTACTCAAGTGAATGAGCAGGGGATTGTTTCTTACAGCAGGGGCTTTTATTTTTTCAAAAATAAAATTCATGAATTTTTTGTGGTTATTTAGGTTTGATGTGGTATGGTGTTTGATTTGGATCTGGACTGTAGTCAGGTGAATAGGCAGGGACAGTTTTTACAGCTATGAATTTTATTTGTTTATTCTGATGACATTAGGATTCATAATTTTTTAAGGCACTGCTGAGATTATGATTTCATAGGGTTTCACAGTAACGTGAAAATTAACTTTTCTGTAATATTTTTCAAAGAAGTTAAAATTATATACGATGATGCAAAGAGATTTACTGACACAATAAACGAATGAAGTTCTTCTGCCGAGTGTCCACACGTCACTTTTAACGGCCTATTATTCCAAGTGAGGCCTGTATTTACCTATATCCTCTGCTGCAATGGAAATTTATTGCTGTAAGTTAAGTGGTCATGGCATGTTTACAGCTCGCCGAGGTTACATAAGAATTGTTAGCTTTTACTACAGACAAGATTATACAAGGTGACCAGAGTGACGAAATTAGGAGTACAGTGCAGCATAGTGCTCCAATAAAGGAATGACAAGAAATGTCTAATCGACGCAGTTTCTACAATCAACCCCCAACGATTATTCAAATCTTGAATACCCTTTTCGAAGTGAAATTACGTTGTCTGAAGTTTTATAAACGAACCTGCAATCCGCAGCAGAGTTTCCCTTGGAATGGAACTAATAAAGTTGTTTGCCACAAGTGAGCCCAAGAGAACTCGTGCAACTCGTAAAGTAAAGTAATAAAAATTCACGGAGAGAAAGTAGTCAACCATCGACCCTTTGTAACCACAATAAAAAAAGTCCTTTGAATCGCCAGATGAGTTAGAATCAACAAATTCCAACATCACAGGAATTAATTAAAAAAAAGATGGTAAAGCACTCTTCTCTTTAAAAAGTAATGAATTTTTCACCGTTAAATATTTCGAGCCGCGAAATCTGGTTTGAAAGGGGTTTAAAAAATTCGGAATAAAGAAATGTTAGTTACTTGTGGTCGCAAGTGGACTGAAAATTATGAAGAAATAAATTTGGAAAAAAGGATGAATAGTGTTCGCGTTTTGTGTCCACCATCCGTAGTCGAAGTATGCGGGGAATTGATTCGCTGACGCAGTGAAATAAAAGCGTGCCTAGTCAGCCGTAACCTCGGGGAATCGAGTGAAGTTTGCAGTCAGACTGAAAGCGGGGGAATTGTGCGGGGAAACTTTTTCGCGAATCCAGTAGCCAGAGGTAAAATTTAATTACAGTTCGATAGAGAGAAATGCTCTTCTGACATCATACACATTCGAAGCGAAGAATTTTTCAACCCTTCTATACACCACTTACCGTCACCTTGAAATCTCAAAATGTCGAGTGGCTAGTTACTTCTTTACTTGAGCTTGATCGGTGAAAATTAATTTCCAATACAAACTCCCATTAAAATATTCGCCTTTTCATTTATTAGTTATTGAAATAAATATGAATGCAACTATACACAAATATGGTAGTTACAAAAACCACTTTCAAAATTCAGTGCATTATATTATGGAAGAGCTATCTGTTACTTTATCGTTGTCTTCACTTAACAGTTTAAAAATAATGAGAAATTTGAAGGGTTAATTTATAATTATTTGTAAATTTATAATTATTTGTAATTGTTGAACAATTTCCAAGAATTTGGTGAATTGGGATGTCTGTATTGATTGCGCAGGAGCGTTCTTAATTAGTAGTCTCCGATTTGTCACAGTCAGTGTCGTTGCACAGCATTTTCCCCAGCTCCAGCCGTTGGGAAGCGTCTTCCCCGTGGCGGAAAACTGTCACCGAATCAATTAATTGATCCACACCGCGATCGCGGCGACATTGTCCCGCCACTCGTTCCGCCAAACGTCGAGGAAGAGAGCACAAAGGCGGAAACTCGACAATGCACCCCCTTCCGCCAGCATTCTGGCAACGATGAAAGCGAAAAACCCTCTGTTTCTTCGCGTTTAAGCGCGCATTGTCGAAGGCCAGCGTGGCGAAAAATTAGATTTGGTCGGGTTTCGAAATCGCGACACACGCCACTCAACTTATCATACGATTTCCGTGTCGCGGGAAAGAGACAAAGGGCGAACGAGGGAGAGAGAGAGACTTGCATCACTTGGTACCCCATTCGGTGGTAATTTTCTGTTGTCCATCTTTGTTGTTTCTGAGTGAGGGAAATAATAATTAAGTTATTTTTCTGGAGGTTTGTCCTATATTAATCCTCTCAGTTGCATGAATTGAATGAACCTTATGTTACATCAGATGACAGAGTAATTACAGTCCATTAGTGAAGATTCTGCTGACAAAAGGATTACGAAGAACCGAGTTGATGAGTAATATTACGTTCCAGACACTGGTATTGTTCTTTTATCACAGTAATATTGAGTTTCTATCAAACACAGCATTTACGTGATAGTTTAACATTGTTTGTTGAATAAAAAATTAACAAAATTCACTTCCCTGTGCTTGGGCACATAGATCGTTGTAATCTGGATAAATGTTACTCCACACAATTCTTAAAATAACGCACGTACAAAAAGTTACAGGCGAATATAGCTCTCGGCACATTGGTCCGGCGAGCAAAATTTGAATCTGTCCTATGTATAGGGATTGCAAACCGGTAAATCGGTAAATCGGTTTGAAGTTTTTTTTCACTGATAACTTAGTAGATATCGACGGAATTATGCGCTACATATGTGCGTTACATTGCTTTACATACAATTTTTACCGGTAATTCGTGACATTTTTACCGGTAATTCAATAAATTATGTATTTCTCGCGATTTACCGGTAAATCGATTTATCGGTAAATATCGGGAAATACATAATTTATCGAATTACCGGTAAAAATGTCACGAATTACCGGTAAAAATTGTATGTATAGCAATGTAACGCACATATGTAGCGCATAATTCCGTCGATGTCTACTAAGTTATCAGGGATTGCAAACCGGTAAATCGGTAAATCGGTAAATCGGTTTGAAGTTTTTTTCACTGATAACTTAGTAGATATCGACGGAATTATGCGCTACATATGTGCGTTACATTGCTTTACATACAATTTTTACCGGTAATTCGTGACATTTTTACCGGTAATTCAATAAATTATGTATTTCTCGCGATTTACCGGTAAATCGATTTATCGGTAAATATCGGGAAATACATAATTTATCGAATTACCGGTAAAAATGTCACGAATTACCGGTAAAAATTGTATGTATAGCAATGTAACGCACATATGTAGCGCATAATTCCGTCGATGTCTACTAAGTTATCAGTGAAAAAAAACTTCAAACCGATTTACCGATTTACCGGTTTGCAATCCCTAGTACATATCAATGGCTACTTCTGATGGTATTATTCCCGTAAATAAATCTAACCAACAACATAAACGGTCTTTCTGCGACCCCATAACAACCCTTTAAATCCATTATTCATCCCAAAAACGATTTTTCCGAAATGAACAACCAAGTCCTCTGTTCTAAAGAGACCACCCAGTAGGTCCAACAGGACCGTCACGATGATGGGAAAGAAACTCGGTTGAATTGCCACGCATCCACCCCCAAAGGGAGGGTCAACTCACCTCACCACTTATCACCTCTAATCTTCTGTGAAGAAAGCTTTAATTTTAGATACGCGTACGTCCAGATTCGTTCGTGATTGTTATTGCCGCCTTTTCCCCTTGCGTTACTTCCGCGAAGGGGGCATGTGGGAGGGGTGGGCGCGGAGATGGAAGAAGCTGATAAAAGGGTGATTCCTATTCAGACTCGCTTAATTAAGGCTGCTCGGTTCGCGAGCGTTCCGCGTCGAAAGAGGCACTCGCAATTAAGCCTGCAATGCGCAATGTTTTCGTGTCGAGCCCGGGAAGTTCTGTTGATAAATTTAACCGGGAAACGAGGCGTTCCTCGTGGCTCCGCTGCGGCTTGTTCTTCTTATCTCTTGATCGAGAAAATGGTGGAGAATGTTCCTGAAAATCTGCAGATTAAAGTGCTATGCCTCGTCATTTTTATTTTTAATACACCACCCAGCCTTAATGCCAGGCATAGCTTTGGGAAATATGCACTTTGCTGATACATTTACCCGAAGCTGCTTGCATGCCGTTTCACAATTTTCCAAAATACTATGCTTCCTTTAAGTTTCACTTTGAATTTGACACAAGGTTTAGAAATTTGGAAATTAGGGAATTCGGAAATTCGGAAATTCGGAAATTCGGAAATTCGGAAATTCGGAAATTCGGAAATTCGGAAATTCGGAAATTCAGAAATTCAGAAATTCAGAAATTCAGAAATTCAGAAATCCAAAAGTTCAGAAATTTAGAAAAATGTAGAAAAAGATTTCAGACCAGAATATTATGTTCTGCAAATTTTTATTGAGATTTTTAAACACTGAAATTGTTCTCATTTAATTACAATATTGGATTTGAGCAATTTGTGTGCCACCATCTAATGGTATATAATTAATTTTGTATAATAGAGTTGGAAACAGTTTGGCAGGTTTCGTTTATTATAGGATATTATATCTTGTTCGGTCCTGCAAAATATAATCTTTTTTTCCGAACTCAATTTTAGTACCGTAACATGCTACGGTAGATAGTGTCTGGCTGCAGACGACACATACCACTTTATTGAATAAAAGTTATCTTCACAGTTCATTTAATTTTACGTTCAATTTCGTTTTCGATTTCCTCGACATGCAAAAATATTTTATCTATTTCTATGTTACTTCAAGAGCATTCGACTTCAGCCCCGCATGGCATAGAATATTGTATTTCAATGGACCCATATTCTGAAATACTATTGCTTTTTACAAAGACTAATTTTTGTTAACGCAATATGCTGTGACACTTATTATCCGGCTACAAATGACACATTCCGCTTTACTAAATCCTCCCTCTTATATGAACTGTTTTTTGTTACGAAACGCTGCATTTGGTAATCAGTTATGCAATTGTACACGTCATTCAGGACGCTTCTCTTATTGTGCAGTCATACGCAGCATTAGATTTCACGTAATAACACTTTCAATATTCGCAATCATTTTGTGGTAAAATATACAATTCGTCCAATTTCTGTTGCTGCAATGTACTCGAATCTGTTGAAGATTTTGGAAATATTACTGTTACCAAAAAATTCCCTCAAAACCGGATTTCTTTTCCCCTGCTCAATTATATTTCGGAATTATTTTTAATTTTTAAAATTTAATTCCTCTGTTACTATAAAGATATGCAGCCTCATGAAACACCACTCGATTTAATCCTCTAAAAACTGTGATACATTTCATTATAAAAATTCTGCAATTTATTAAATTTTTTCACAAACTATAATATTTTGTTAAACAATTTTTAGATTCGATAGTATTCTATTGAGTTTGTTTACTCGCGGTAATTAAACTATAGTTCTGCTCCGCTGACAAATAACGCTACCTCCCCTTAGAAGAACCCCAAAGGAATTTTCACAAAATTCCCTCGTCCCAAAATTCAATAGCTTCCACAAATTTACACAGTATCCTCCACAATTCCCCACATTCCTCCCATTAAAGAATCACAAAAGCTCCCGAAATCTCGCCTAATTTAATTTCCGAACACCAGCAACCCTTCCAAATAAAAACATTTTGCCATCCACTAAATTCCTCATCTGCCATTTCGTTCGTAATAAGATCACTCTTACACAATTTTCCTTTCGTCGACGTAACGGGACACAAGTAACACTGCCCGACCATCGACAGGCACATTCCCCTCGGCGGTATCAAGTTCCACCGTTCGCGAAAGCCGTGACCCGCCCCCACTTACGTAATCGCAAAAATAAAGGGTGACTGGGGTTCATTGGAAGCAGCCTTTGACTACCGCGTTCAGAGACCACGGATAATTTTATTCCGCAGCGCGTTATTAACCGACGGGTCCGTTTAATTGACACACATCGAGGGATGGGAGGTGGGAGGGAGCTCGGACAATCGATGATTGCGCCCACGGGGTAATCATCGATCGCGCACACGCACCCGCGTAACTGATGACAGAGGCCACGTCCGATAATGAAGTCGCACAGCGGAAACGTCAGCGTCGAAAACGTTCCGGCGCTTTCCAACGAACTTTCCCTTTGTTCTCGAGCACGGCTGGAGAGGATGTTGGAAGCTCGATGAAAAATTGAACATTTTCTGCTGGGCTGATTGCGCGAGGTATTTGAAGAGTAGTGACGGAAATTTGTTTGAACTCTAATTTGGAAATGGTTCCGATCTAGGATATGGGTATGTGAAATTTAACGCAATTGGAAATTATTGGGGTATGAAATTTCGTAGTTTGTGTATTCTGCTGCTACGGAATTTCTTATTTTGGTACCTGTGCAGATGTCGCGGAAGTTAATTTGCAAGTTAGTAGTCCTTAATTTGTGAATTAGCTCGCATTGGTTTCTTTTTAATTTGCTGAATTAGCTTCTACCAGAGTTTCTTAATTTTCAAATTAGCCACCACTGATTCGTTGATTTGCGAATCAGCTTTTCATCGAGTTTCTTGATGTGCAAATTAATGTGCGCCCAATTTACCTAATTTGCGAATTAGTCTGCCCCTGGTTTTCTTCATTTGCGAATTAGCTCACATTAGAGTTTCTTTTTAATGTGTGGAATTAGCTTCTTCAAGAGTGTCTTAATTTGCAAATTAGCCCACACTGATTCATTGATTTGCGAATCGGCTTTTCATCGAGTATCTTGATTTGCAAATTAATATGCGCCCAATTTACCTAATTTGCGAATTAGTCTGCCCCCCTGGTTTTCTTTATTTGCGAATTAGCTCATATTAGAGTTTCATTTTAATGTGTGGAATTAGCTTCTACCAGAGTTTCTTAATTTGCAAATTAGCCCACACTGATTCATTGATTTGCGAATCAGCTTTTCATCGAGTATCTTGATTTGCAAATTAATATGCGCCCCATTTACCTAATTTGCGAATTAGTCTGCCCCCTGGTTTTCTTTATTTGCGAATTAGCTCATATTAGAGTTTCATTTTAATGTGTGGAATTAGCTTCTACCAGAGTTTCTTAATTTGCAAATTAGCCCACACTGATTCATTGATTTGCGAATCAGCTTTTCATCGAGTATCTTGATTTGCAAATTAATATGCGCCCCATTTACCTAATTTGCGAATTAGTCTGCCCCTGGTTTTCTTTATTTGCGAATTAGCTCATATTAGAGTTTCATTTTAATGTGTGGAATTAGCTTCTACCAGAGTTTCTTAATTTGCAAATTAGCCCACACTGATTCATTGATTTGCGAATCAGCTTTTCATCGAGTATCTTGATTTGCAAATTAATATGCGCCCAATTTACCTAATTTGCGAATTAGTCTGCCCCTGGTTTTCTTTATTTGCGAATTAGCTCATATTAGAGTTTCATTTTAATGTGTGGAATTAGCTTCTACCAGAGTTTCTTAATTTGCAAATTAGCCCACACTGATTCATTGATTTGCGAATCAGCTTCTGATCGAGTTTCTTAATTTCCAAATTACTCTGCCCCTGAAGTTTCTCAATTTGTAAATTCCTCTGTTCTGATCTTTCGTTAATCTTCGATTCGTACTGTGTTAAAGTGTCCATTTTTATCAATTCTATAATCTTCATCTTCTTGGTTTCGTATTTTGCTACCATGCAATTTTATTTTGAAAAGTTTAAGTCAGATAAAACCAGACTCACCCCGACACAAATCTCGCTCACAGTTACCCCCTCCCCTTCAGAACATCCTACTTTGTCAAAGGTTCGATAAATACCGTAAACTAAGTCGCTAATGAAATGGAAGGAAATTTCAAATACAGGCGAAGCTCAGCGGAAGCTTACGAAAACTCTCGATCTCCTGTTGCAGCGTTTTCCTATATGGAAATTTCATTCGGTTTATCGGAAATGCGATTATGCCGACTACGACGAATTTCTGCTACTTTAATCTCTGCTCTCTGCTTTACTAATATTTCTCTTCCATTTTCCCTCCTCAAAGCAGAAGCGCGAAAATATGTCCACTAAAAAAATGGCGGTCCAACGTGCATCTGTCAGGACCAACACACGAGAAATTAATTTAATTTAAATTATTATTATTATTACAAAATATTACAACTCAAACACCCTTGTATTGAATTCGACCGATAAAATAAATTTTTCCCCCTAACATTGTTGACAGTAGTACTGTCACGTACTTCAACGCCCAGATGAGAGGATCAATTTTTATTTATTTGCCACGTGACAGCTGCAAACATTGGAAGAAACGAGTTGAATTTGAAAGCTTCGAGAACAATCGGACGACAGTTGCTAGCAGCGATCGTGTTTACGGTTATATCAGTGATTAACATGGTTATCGATATCGAGAGACAAGGGTGGGTGGATGGATCGTTATTTACTGGCGGAGTGGCAGCTGGGCCACGAGCTTTCGTTTAAAGAGGAATTAATCCGCAAGCCAGCTTGGATAGAGGATTATTGGCTTCGAAAGGGGTAGTTGCGGGGGAGGGGGGGGGGGGGTAAAGAAAGTGTCACCTAATGACGTAACCTAATTTCCTGTTTATTCGATACGCGGAAGCGTTTAATCGGATTTCCAAGAAAATGGAATGTCCTCTTCAGTGAGGGAAAGTGGCTTTCCCTTCCATCGCAAAGAGAATCAGTTTCTCCTCACCCTGTGGAAAATCTGATACACAGTAAACCTTGTATTCTGCCGAGCTTTACGGGTGATACGTTTTACAATATGCAGGGGAGTATCTGCGGTAGGCCTGGGGGGCTTTACTTGACCCCGTTCAGGGTTTGTTAAGATTCTTCTAAATTTTTATGGAATATAAGGGTGATAGTAATTTATTTTCTTATTTGTAGATGACATGGCACTTGAATTTTCTAATCTGCACAATTTACTGTGCTAGCATCGCCTCATTTGCAAATTTGTCTGCTGCATAGCTTCCTAATTTGCAAATGCTTCTGCTGTCCACTCTCCTAATTTGCAAATTTTGCTGGTACCAGGTTATATAATTTACAAATTGCATTACTACCTAATTCGCAAATTCTTGGGCTACCTAGTGTACTAATTTGCAAATTTCTCTACTCTGTAGTTTCTTTAATTTCCTAATTTCCAAATTCATTTGCTACCAAATTTCATAGCTCGCACATTCTCTTACTACCTGGTGTCCTAATTCACAAATTCCTTTACACTGTGGTTTTTTTATTAAAAAATCCTTTGGTACCTAGTTCCCTAATCCGCAAATTCCTTTGCAACCTACTCTCATAATCCGTAAATTTCTCTGCCGACCAGTTTTCCAATCTACAAACTTTTCTGCTGCCCTATTTTCCAATCGGCAAACTTTTCTGCTGCCCTGTTGTTCCAATTTACAAATTCTTCTGCTGCAGTGTGTCTTGATTTAAAGATTCCTCTGCTACCCTATTCCTTTATTTGCAGTTTCGTCCCCTGCCAAGTTTCCCAGTTTTCATATTACTTTCCCCTGAATTCTTCAATTGCACAATCCCTCTACCCTCAAATTAATTATCTAGAAGCTTGGTCCACTTTGAAGCTCCCTCCTTTACAACTTTAATCGTTCCCCGATCAATCCCTCAATTTCCAAATTCATCGTCCCTTTTCGCAAAAGCATTCGTTAAAGTACCTACTGGTTCTCAGCGGCAGCCCTTATCTAACTCATCCCGAGCTCAAGATTTTTTGCGAATTTCGCGAGTCTGGATCGCATGTTCCAAGGGCAGAGCTGGTTGTCGTCCCCGTCACGAGCGCGCCTCTTAGCGACCGATCCTTTGTGGATCCAATTTCCTGGCGACTGAGGTCCCTTTCCCCTGCCACAAAATTGAAGAACTTCGACGAGAGGGGAAAAAAAAAGGAAACGAGAAGCTGCAACCAATCCTGGATCCGGAAAGAGCATCCACGAAGACGTGGTCGCGCTTTCCAGGCAATTTACGCGCTAATGGTTAATAAAAACTGGCGTGGATTGCGGGAAAATGAAAAATTCCAACCTCGTCCTAGCCACCCTTTAATTACATCGGTTCGCGGCGACTGGGCCGTGTCATTTCGCGGGCGAACCTGGCGTGACGTTTATTTATTCAAATGAGTAGTTATTCTTATTGCAAACGTTAAAATTAATTAAAAGTGAAAATTAACCCTACAGTCCAAATTCCTAGAATCATATTATTTTTAAAAGGGACAGGAATTTTTTCATTCAACACACAAGTGTAAGGGACATTTACAGTAAGACGTTTATTTTTATTATTTATCTAAAGTAACATTTATCTAAGGTATGCAATAAAAGGCAAAAGCTTGATCGATACTGAATAGTCTTACGCCCTCGTTATATGCTCGTCAATATGGCGGACTAGTGTCACGTGACATAACCTCAAAGATGCACTGAAGGAGGAATAATTTAAATCTTTGTGTATACTTTGGGCAACTTAAGAAGAAGAAACTTCTTCGATGAAATCACTGGCATAATTTAATAAAAATTTTAAAATTTTGTATCCATTGGTATTTTTATGTGTTTTTTTATTGCAAATACACGAAACAACAGTGCCTTTTCCATTCTACTATTTTAGATTAAATAATTGACTGGTTTTAAGAGTAATATGATAAAATGGTAACGGGCAGTCCTTCAGCTTTCGAGGATTAATGGATCTAATTGGACAGTAACTTATTCAGAAGTGAGGGCTTAAATCTCGATGGAAATCACCTCAGTTAATTCTAATTTCGTTCTTTAATCAGACGAAACGATTTTATGCGATGTGACAATCTCAGGGAATCGGTGTTAATTATGAAATTACGCGACGAGACCGCCGCGAATTTAATTCACTTTGACTCGTCGCCCGTCTGGCAAAAAAAAAAAAAAAAACGGAGCGAAAAAATAGATCCTTGCGGCGGAGACGCGGGAATATTTTGCTGAGAAATGTCAAGTGGCCGCTTGTAATTAAACGTCGCGACGTAACGATTAGTTTCGTGACATTTTAGATAGCCAGCAAATGAGACCCGTTGCTCGTAATTTATTTATAAAGTTGGATGCGGGGGCCGTGGTTATTGGACGTCGTGAATGATTTACGTTTCCTCGCAAAATAGCATCTAAGCTTCCTTTCAATTTGTCACGATTAAATAAGAATTAGGTTCTCGTTTGATTGGTTGAATCTTAAATTACTTTCTTTGCAAATTTCACAGTCATCGTGTTTCTCTGTTTAAGAGTTATTCCTTCTGTTGTTAATTTGCAAATAATTCTGCTTCCAAATTTTTTTATTTACTCTTGACGATGTCAATTTGCAGATTGTTCTGCTTCCAAATTTTTTTATTTACTCCTGGTAACGTTAATTTGCAAATTCAGCTGCCTCGGAGTATTTTAGTTTGCTACACTTCAACCCTCAAAATTCTAAATGCTCGTGTGAATACTGTGACTTCAAAGAGAATAAAAAATTAAACTAGTTTACTGCATTACCTCCCGCGGTATATATGCGTAATTTGCAGCACATGGAAGCCCATTGTTAATCCCATGCTTAGCAAGAGCCCCTAATCCTTGCTATGACTAAGTGCTCATTAATATTGCATCTCTGATCGAATTTTACGTTTATCAAAGCGCAGTGGGCGGGAAAAGTTAGCAGGGTGCTTTAATCAATGCAAATTAGAAGCTGTATACGTAAATCTCGACAACGCATATTGCTAGGTAAAAATAACTAACACAAAAAGATCGTGCTCCAGATAGAGTGTTGGCTATCAGAGTTTCTATTCGTTTCCCAAGGATAACCCCTCTCGAATATCGAATTCTACGAGGCTAATATCGAACAGTCGAACGGCCACAACTCGATTTCCTACTCGAACAGACGTCGAATATTATAGGAGAATCGGCGAACGCTTGATATTTCGAGGATAGGAGCTATCAGAATGTCATAAATGGCATAACGCTGTCATATCCTATACATTTCGCGTTTCATCGAATGGAAAATGAAGGGCTTGTCCTCCAAGCGTATATAAAAAAATAAAAATTATATTATTATAGAACAGATTCATTAGAAATGCTATATATATATATAAGTGTGGACCTTGGCCCGTGTAGTTAACTAATTGCCAAACAATTTAAAATACTTATTTGTTGGCCCATACGTTTTACATAATAAAGTATACGAGGGTCTTAAACTGTGGAATCCAATCAAGGCCGGATCAAGGGGGCCTGCAGCCCCGGGCCCACTTTCCAGAAGGGCCCCGTTCTAAGCCTTCCATTTATGTAAAATCTAATTGAATGAAATTTTGTTTACCGCTTCCTTTTTAATTGTAATTAGAAATCGCACTAATAGTTTATTTTAAAATGCTTTTTCGATTCTTTTAATATTATTTATTTGTAAATCATGATTTTTCGTTACGAATAAATATCATTTAATCTTATATAAAATAAATTTCAATTGTTGAAGATTAACAATTTTATCCTATGTTTTATCATAAAAAATTGTACCGCCCCCCCCCTCCGCCACTTTTCAACCAATGGGCCCCTCGGAGGTTTAATAGCCCCGGGCCCCAAATATCTTAAGGGGCGATTGCGCCTTGTTGGGCCGAAAATAGGTAATTCTTTGTGATTTTTTTGTACAAAAACGGTTTGACAAATTAATTTGAGGTTTGGCAGGCTATTTTACTATCTTGAACTATTGCTCTGAATTTTTATGCGACAGTGAAAAAAAAAACATGGCAATTGCAGGGAGAGCGTTGAAAATTAATCGGGTGGTCCTGGCGTTGACAAAAAGTACTGTAAGGGTTATCCGAAACACAAAAAGGAAAATAGATTCTGAACCTATAAGAATGTGGCTGTCTGTTGTAGTAGGTGCATTAAGAAAAATAAAAAAATGTTAAAATGGCAGCATTCTGGAGAAGATGAAGTGCCCTGATTTGAGTCTGAAAAAGGTTTTGCCCCAAAATCGGGGAAACTTCTTTAAGGGGGAACACCACTGTGACGGCCGGAAAAATGAGCCCATTTTTAAGATTTTTTTAAGGAATAACTTACAGTTTTATTATAAAATTGTTATTACCTATCTTTAGAACAATGTCTTAAGAGACTATAAAAAAAAAGTAATAGAAAAACATGCATAGATTTCCATATACAGTTAATCTCCTACACCCCTCACAAGAAAAACATAGGTCGCTTATCGAAACGATATCTCTGGAACGGCAACTCTGAAATCAAATTTTTTTTTTAATATAATCAGTATGAGTGTAGTTTCCGTTGTGCGTACCGATTTTTAAAAAAAATTATTTTTGTAAAAATGGTGCGCTTGGGAAGAAAAAGTTTCGAAAATCGGCAAAAAAATGGATAGTTTTTCGAGCGTATTTCAAAAAATATGTTTTCGATAAAAAAATCGGTACGCACAACGGAAACTACACTCATACCGACTATATTAAAAAAAAAATTTTGATTTCAGAGTTGCCGTTCCAGAGATATCGTTTCGATAAGCGACCTATGTTTTTCTTGTGAGGGATGTAGGAGATTAACTGTATATGAAAATCTATGCATGTTTTTCTATTACTTTTTTTTTATAGTCTCTTAAGACACTGTTCTAAAGATAGGTAATAACAATTTTATAATAAAACTGTAAGTTATTCCTTAAAAAAATCTTAAAAATGGGCTCATTTTTCCGGCCGTCACAGTGGTGTTCCCCCTTAAATAAAAAAGGAACGGTAACAGACACGACAATAAATCTACTACCACAGATAGCCTCATAGCATTCATGTAGATTAAGAATCTCGTTTCATTTTTGTAAACCCTTACAGTAGTTTCCGCCAACGCCAGAACCACCCGATTTTTGTTCGACGCTCCCAGTCAGCACTCTGTATCTGCCATCTTTTTTTTTCACTGCCACACAAAAATTCAGAACAATAGCTCAAGATACAATAAAACAGCCTGCCAAACCTGAAATTAATTTGTCGCGCTGTTTTTGTACAAAAAATTCACCAATAATTACCTATTTTTCGGCCTAACATGGCGCAATCGCCCCTTAATCCAGCCCTGAGTCAAATAGTGTAGTGTTCCATATTATGGCGTCGTACTGTGACTCTGTGAGGCATTTCATGCAATGGGGTCCTACACTACGACATACCACAGTACAGCCATCACCCAGGTAGTTAATAGTATGTTTCTGATGCAACATAAAACTGAATACGACGATACACAATACTAAATTACAATTACTATCCATTTGCACACCCATATGCCACAGTGCATTTCCCCTTACGCGAAAGAACTCACCAGGTGGTGCAATTCGTCTCTCTCTCTCTCTATCGCTCCGCCTTACCAATACAAACGGATTTGCGAGCTGACCGGACAAATCTTGCAGAGAATCGATGCGAAAGCATCGTTAGCGGCGAACCAGATCACCGCGCGGCTGTACGGCCACTTCACCATCGACAATCAGTTTTGTGTTCCGCTCAACGCTGGCACCAGCACACTGCTCCGCCAAAAGGGACGCGGGAATATTCCTGAGGACCCAGAGTCATCGTCGCGCGGACTATGCCACAGCAGCAGCCGCTTTCTATGCACCTTTTCTACGCAGCCCTGTGCCAAACTACCTCTTCAAACGGCCCTGTTTGTGGCTGGGAGTCTAAAACAGCCTGGAGAAGCTTCACTGTCCTGGCCACCCTGCATTGACTCTGCTTGGCTATTTTCTCCCCTCATTGGGAGGTCGACGTAAGCTGTTCCTGACGAGAAGCGCTTATTGGAGGCTGCACTCCAGTTTCCTCGCTTCTCAGTGGGCTTAAACGGTGACCGCCGAGGCAAGGAAGCTTTGACTACGGAGGACAGAAGAGAAAGCAGCGGTGAAATGTCCTGGTACCTTCATGCCACTGCTTCAGACTTCGTCAAACACGTTTAAACTGACTCAGACTTCTTTAAACGCGATCAAACAGACTCAAAGTCGCCCCGTCGCGACCTGCCAGTGTGTTCACTCGCTGAGGAAGTTAACTGTTCTGGTGAATCGTGATTTAAGGAACTCTAATCGCGTCCAGGTGCGAGCAATGAGCAATTGGTGTTTGTTGACGAGGAGACTCCTACAAGTGCGAAGGCTCCTTTACCGAATCCTGTCCACGTTTGTGTGATCGGTGAACCAGGTAGAAGCTAGATAAGTCTCTGTCGTGATAGTGTGTTTCTAAAAGCGGTAGCGTTAAGGACTTTCAGTAACCTGGTAGATCTCTGTGTGTAATCAGTGTCCTAGTTGATGTGCGAGAGCTAGCTCGAAGATCTGCGATTTTTCCACGGTTTACAGTCTCTTCAGGGTAATTATTAGACGATTAGTCAATGTTTGTACGTAGAAATTGACTGGCCCCACCCATCAAAGTTCTCCGGTGGGACATATTGGTGATCATTTTGGGGACAGCGAACCTCTGAAAGTGAAGCTAATTCGTCGTAGCCGGATGTTCCTGCACGAAGTTCGATGTAAATGCCACGGAACCGAATAGAAACGATCTTGAATGAGATTCAGAGAAATCTTCGAACATGTCAGAACGACCTAGAACTTTCCTGAACTTCTAAGAACTGTCGAGAGTATTCGCCAAGTGACTACAGCTTTAAAGTACCTTTTACAAATTCGCAGGCTTCTTTGATATCCCGTCTCATGACACGCTCACCGAACTTTGATCATCACTAAAATTTTATACGTGAACAGAAGAAAGGGCCTATAACGTCATCGGGTAATTAGAACTTCACTTTCGACACTTTGTACTTGGAGCTATCACCTTAACGATTCAAGAGGAATTGGGAGCTTTCGTGTTTTAATAATACAAGTGTTATACGAAACCTTGTCAAGAGAATCTATCATATAAAATATAAAGCTGACGCATTTCTCAAGTACAGCGACCTATGGATAAAGCTTGAAGGCATCAAGGACGACTCCGCGAACCAGACAGAATCAAGCAAGTGTAAAATACGCTTGAGATCTTCTTCGAGGTATCTTAACCAGCCCCAGAGGCACGAACATTGTTTTAAAGATGAAGGGAACGTCTGTTATGGTTCATTAACCCTAGACCAGAGCAATAAGGAACAAGGGATATAGCCAGGAACGAGGTTCCTAGTTTATGAAGTCACTTGGAAGAGTTCTCAATTATGTGAGCTGGAGGCACGTTGCAATTTGTATTCATAGGAAGCACAGGAGAAGATAAGGAGACTGTTCCACGAAATTTGATACTCTGCAGAGTCAAGAACAGCCTGAAGGGGTATCGAATCATTTCAAAAAGTTTCCAGGTCCTCGTGTCCTGGGGTTCATTAGAGTCTAGGAGCTTAACTGTCTAAATTACAAGATTCTAAGGGACACTATCCAGATTGGAACATTAGAACGTTTGAAGGGATTTGCCAAGTAACTTGAAAGTTATATGAACGAAAGTACAGCAATCCCGTGGCTCAGATTATATCTTGGAGAAGCAAAAGAAGCTGAAGATTCAAGCAAGATAGGACCTTCCAAGCAAACTGAACCTAATAAGGGTACAGCGCGGGAAGACCTCTGAGGAGACCGATCTAACTAATTCCAAATTGAACAATCTGAAGGTGCTCGTCTAATAGGGAGCTAAAATACATGAGAAAGCCTCATTAAATCCCAAAGAATCCCACAGCACCTCAAAGAGATTAGTGTCAAGGAATCTGAACAATGTTTGACTAAAACAGACACCGCTGAAGAAACCACAGGACAGTCCAGAGAACCTCAGCTAAACCTCAGGAATCCTTGTGTAGCTAGGTCCCCATACCTAATCTCAGCGTGCTTGATGATAGAGGCCTCTGAACGGGGTAAAACAACTGCTACCAACCAATTCTGAAGGCCCCCGTCCAACAACAACCACATCACGTCAGCAAACCTTAGATTATTATCGGGTAGAGAGTTTGCAGACCTGGTCCAGGTCCAAGCTCACTCCACCTGCAGCTAAAAGCTCCTCAACAGAGCAGCACCATAATACCAAGTTGAATTTAAGTCCCTAGTCTAAGAGGAAGCTAGGATACACCACTTCAATCTCAGAAATCCCAGTACACCTCAAGGAGGTTGGACAACCTGGACCATAGCTAATCCCACTCTTGAAGCCAAGAACTCCTAAAGAGTGCAGTGCAATTGACCTGGACTGAGGGCCCTCCTCGAAAAGGGAGCTAATACTCGTCAGGAAACCTCAGTGCAACCGCAAGAATCCCAGAACACCCGAAGGAAGAGGGTGTCGGGCACCCCGGACCAGGTCTAACCCCATTCTCCGCGAAAGCAGGGTAATGTAGCCCACGAAGAGCGTCCCCAACGAGGCTGGGAGCAACTCGTGGCGGTGCAGAAGGGTTCGTGGAGAGCCTGGTGCAGCCGGCCCTGGATGTTTTGACGTTGAGTGGCGCTAGGGTGTCGAGGTGGGGGGCGCGTGGTCTTGCTGCCTGCCGTGCGCCGGTGGCGGCGGGGGTGGGGGTGGTGCAGCTGTCTCGGGGGCCACCCCCGAGGCCAAGAAGGGCTCCATCGGCCACAAGTACCAGCAACAACATCAGCCCAGCCAGCCGCAACAGCAACATCCGCAGCAGAGGGAGCAACAGCAGCAACAGAAGCTGCCTGTGGTGCTTGCCAAAGAATTGGCGCCTGTGAGCATCCTCGACGAGGACCTGGACGAGCTTGACGAGAAGGTGGTCGAGCAGATCCGACCGGAGAAGGAGGATTTCTCGAAGGAGGGTGGCACCCAGCACCGACTCAGCCCCAGGCTGCACGATATCGAGGAAGAGGATGATGAGGACGGCCGAAACACCAAGGAGAGGTCAGTGAATCATTATTTTCTCGTTACAGGGGCTGACAGTGGCGGTCCCTTTGGTCCTCCGTGCATTGCTCCGCACAAACGATGTTGGTTTCGCGGTTTTCGGGTGTGGGGGTGGAACAGTAAACGGGGAAATAGGTTCTTCGTTTATTTTGGGTGGGGAAATATTCTGGTTTTAGCTATTTGCGCGTTATAGCCACGTTTCAAGCAGAAACCAACATGCATGTCAGCGAATCAATGTAGGAACAGTTTGAAAATGGAAATTCACTTTGGGTAACTTTGAAATTGATGGAAATTGGCCTCTGTCGGTGTACGTTTTTGTTTAATTGGAGCACCTACTGTAATTGAATTCGGCTTTGCTGCAGTTGTTATTTTTATTTAAAGGTTTAGTAGGGGCCTGGGAGTACGTGATGGAGTTGAAATGTTAGAAAATTGGATTGGTGATCAATACGACTCTGCAGTTACTCTTGTTGCTACGATTTAAAAATATACCCGAATTCACACAGCTTGCATAAAGCTCTAAATCTTCCGAGGAATTAGTGGCCCATTTTGGTGCTGTCTCAAAGGAATCATTATAATACATATTGTATCTGCTTGTAAAACTTCAAGTCGGGGAACAGGAAAGTGTTCCAGCTTCCCCGAAAAGTTCGGGACATCTGTTGCTGCGATAACGGCGGTTAGGTGGACGAACTTTCCCTGTTGGGTCACACGTGCCTGGAAGCTACTTTCCAGTTCTCTTATTCCCCCCGACCGGACACGAAAGAGTAAAAGCTGTGCCTCGGGATGCCCGTTTCCACGTTTCCTGACGGACCCTCCACACAGTACATCCGTGTGACTGATGAGTGCTTCTCATGAATCCGTATTAACTCAGTGTTGTGCATCTTACACTACAGCGCTAACAAACAAAACTTATACACATAATTAATTTAATATTCGCGTTCAGCAGGAACAATGATCCGAAGATTTAGTTAAATTTCTTGTGAAGTACTGGAAATAGAGGAAAATATTGAACATGAATAATATTTAGCAATGATCTAACCAAGAATGTCACCAGGTCGCAGATGAGATTTGTTGCGCAGTTTTAAGCTGTCTAGGTCCAAGTTCCAAGCATAGATAGCTTCAGTTTGCTTTAACTTAGTTAAGACTTGTTTGTTCTTCTGGGAATAGCTGAGATTATATAGGGATGAGTTAGGTACCCATAGTTTCCCTGAAGGGTAACACTTCGCCTATTCCTGTACGCCCACTGTATAATTTCTAATAGCAACCACAGAAGCTGCGTATCCAACTGAAGATCCTATTCTTATATTTCCCAAATAACTCTGTAAATCGAAGCCCAACTATGGCTATTAATCCCTACCCCCAATTCTGATCCCTGGTACCTGGGTACCTAGCTACGAAAGCAGCTTCATGCCGGGGCCATTAGCTCCAGCGATATCGTAGATACCAAAATGGGAAAACGATCGACTTGCTGTCGACCCCCAGCGTTCGACGTCCGCGAGATCGTTGGGGAATGCTCAAACTTCGCAGTAGCTGGGTCCCATGAGTTGCACCATCAATAAACGGCAGCCAGCTAAAAAAACTCCACTACCATCAGCTCTCACGGTGTCTGACTCGACGTGGAACGCTTGCTACTAGCTGCTTTCGCCGATGTCGTGTATTTTCGCTCTCCACCCCCGCCCTCCTTGCACCCCGAAAGCAATAAAGAGGGCTGCGTGCGGGCATAGCTCGAAAATGGATGAGAAAACGGAGCGTGTCGAATTACGAGAGGAATGAAAGCCCAGCGCTACTGGACGGGGCATGCATGATAGATGGAACCCGCCCCCGTAAATTAGATGTTGCGGCATAAAAAATAC
Source organism: Andrena praecox (assembly GCA_963932275.1). Taxonomy (NCBI): domain Eukaryota; kingdom Metazoa; phylum Arthropoda; class Insecta; order Hymenoptera; family Andrenidae; genus Andrena; species Andrena praecox. The sequence continues at coordinate 35,188,515 of OZ010728.1, forward strand.
CCCGAGACTGGGGAACGTCTCCAAGATGGCCCCCAGTCGACTGTCGTCGATCTTGGGCGAAGTGGTACTATTTTTTCCTGCTTCTCGACATCGGGCAGGTCTCTTCTTGTGATAGTCGAGTTTTACGGGGTGGTATTCGCTCGGGGATGCTTGATGCCACTCGTTTGACATTGGATTTTATATTCAATGAATTATTTAGTGCGTCGAGATAATGGCCAGCGTCTGGTGAATTAATGTTCCACGGGGTTGAAAGGGATTTCTGAATATGAAGGGTGTTTTATTGGCCGAGGGGGCGAGAGATTCTTTCCCTTTATGCGGAGGCGTTTTTATGGAGTTTTGCTGCCTGTTATCTCGCCATTATATATTTTATAGACTATAGGAACTAATAAGGGGTGGAACGAAACGTGAAAGTAGACAAAGAGGGGTGCAATCGGAATTCCTTTAAAGAATTCTACTGAAGAGAAAGTCGAATTCAGAGACGAAGAAAGGAAAATAGAAGTGGGGAGAAAGGGCACGGGTGACAAAAGGAAACTCCTTCAAGACCACGTGCAGAGTGAAAGAAGGGAAAAGATAAGAGAAAAAGGGTAGGAAGCTTCATAGAGTTAAAGGAAAATTTGAAGAGGTGGTCCAATCTGTTCCTTGGCTATTGTAAATTGTACCGCAGTCCCTTCTCCGCAATTGCGACTGCAAGCTTCACACGTGATTGAATGTCAAATATGCAAAACGCACCCTCGACGAGACCAGGGCAGATGAAGGAAATAAAAGAGAAGTGAATTTATGCGCGTAGACAGGTCCCTTTTAACGAGGCCTTCGTTAAAACAATTCCTGCTCCAAAGGGATGTTTTCATACAGGGTGGTTGGGAAAAAGAATATTCCACTGGTTTACAGATTGCAGGAGGGGTGGCTGTTAAACTGTCACATGGGAGTTTTGAATTTCTTAGAAATGGGAGTTGGTGCCTTTGTGATGGATGAAAGAAAACTATGGGATAGTAAATTCTAAGTAATTTTTATAATAAGAATTTGTGGGGATGAAGTAATTTTTTCCTGGGAGAAGATGATATTGTAAGGTAATTTGATGAGAAGGTCGAAGGAAGAATATTTATGGTGCATTAAGAAAGGAGTAATTTTTTAAATAAATAAATTTATGTTTTTTAGAAGATAAAATTGTAGAGTAATTTTATGAGAAGACCGAGGAAAAAATTATGGTGCACTAAGTGGGTAATTTCTGTAATGAAATTTATTGGAATTGGATAAATATTCAACTTTAGGAGAAGATGAAATTAGAAAATCCTTTTAGGAAGATCCACACGGATGTAAATAAATTTTAATACTCCAAGGGGAAAGTGGTTCTTCTCGTGAAAAAATATTTAACTTCACATTATTTATGTACCTATTCTGAAGTTAAATATTACCAAGCTTGCACAAAATTTTTTCTCAAAGATCCGATAATAAAGTTGCATCAACGTTCAAACATTATATAAAATTTTTGTTATCATAAACGAGTTATGGATATAAATGATTCCTCGTCGATTCGACGCGAAAATTGAAACGGAAGTCGATAAATAATTCTCGAGCGCCGTAGTCTATTCGCGGATACTTCAATCAATTATCGAAATGACACTTCCCTCTCTACTTTCTCGGAATAAAAAAGCGCGAACGACGTATTTCACTGTTATATCATTGACCTTTCGCCTGCTTCATCGTGACCGCGTTCAAATTTGCATCGATTATCCGTTGTAGACTTCCGTCTATACAGGGTGATACAAAAATCTTGAAGCACGCTGGAAGTGAATGGATCTTTGCATCAAAATGAATTTAGTTCGCTGCATCTTTGACACATAAATAATAAAATATCATCAATCAAGTTTTCCCGAAATAATTTGTAACTTAATCTCTTCCTGGAAGAAGAACCACGTTTTCTGCACCGTATCCCAAAAATGATGGAGAAACTGTTTGGGGGGATTTTAAGGGACGAATCGGAGACTTGGAAACAGCAATTTCATAAAAAAGTATGTCCCAAATTTTTAACATACTCGAAATATGCATAAAACTCAATTTAGATGTTTTAATGTTTGAGGTTAAGTCGCAAGTCCATGCGCCATATTGCCAATCAGATCGCCAGTACCGCCATCTGTCAGTAAAACAGTTGAAGTCTGCATAGTACACCTCTATTAAACGAAAATATTAAATTTCCATATATATATATTTAAATTTTCTAAGTAACCATATGTTTATAATTAATGCCCCAACTTCAATAAGGCAATTTTTGACAAAACAAATATAGTGACTACGAATTTTTTTCTACATATAGTAAATACCAACTACTCACTGAATCCAGAACGCCTCTTTTGCAACGCCCTGTACATCTATAATAAATTACACCACTTTTCCCTCGAACGACGGGGCAATCAATCAAATTGTAATTAAACGAAGGCAATTCCTTTTCATTGGACGTTTTCATCCCGTCCCCGTGTCCCTAGTTGTGCCACTAGTGATCTACATGTGTACACACACGTGTGGATCCAGGAGGAAATATCCTGTTCGATATTGCTGCTTGCTTAGTCCTGATTATGGTGTTCCTCCTGTAGTTGCTGTGGCCCTGGCAGTAATGATGATCCCGTATCGGTTTTGCGTTAATGGTTATCGGCATCGGATATCCAATAAAACGTATTGGATTACCGAGACATCTCAGATACAGGGGCTACTAGGGTGCACTGCCCAACCGAGTCGCGGGTTTTATTAAATGCTTCTCCAAATTGAATTTTTAGAGGGAGGTTTCTGCTGGTAGTAACGTCATTCAATTAGAATTTTTTAAAAATTCCCTCATGGCTAGGTACTTTAATCGTTCCACGCAGCTGCGGATGTTCTGGTCTAGGATTCCGTGTCGAGAGTATTAAAAATCGTGAGAAAAGGTATTTATCCAGAATTCTTTAGAAATTCTTCTATTCGGCGTTTCAGTTGATTGAAATTTTTCCATCAGAGTGTGAGATGAGAAAAATATTGCTGGCGTGTGGAATTCCCTAGGAGGTATTTTTTGTCTTTCAGGTATGTGTTAGAAGAGGAATTTTTTAATGGAATTTTCGATCGAATATTTTGAATGTATTGAGTGTCTTTTTATTTAAATTTTTTAGAAATTATCTTGTAATAAATTGATTTCGAAAGTAGTTTTCGTTGCCTCGTTCTGCTTTTAGAATTTAAGGAAGATAGTCGAAAAGGGGATACGCCTCCAACGACGTTATGCGCACTGTCGAGACCGTTCCAAGTATAAATCTGTTTCCAAGCATGGTATTGATACCATTGCGAGCTACAATAAGGGCTTTTAGAGGTTTATCGAGAACTCTGCAATACGATGCTGAAGATGCTCGAGGAGATGCTATGCACACGGCTCTCGAGGACAGAATCCACTTGCCGTTTCTGCACAGGCAACGCACTTCGGACTCGACGTCTGAAAGCGATCCAGCATTTCAGAGCTGTCATTCGTTGAACGATCAATATTTTCCATGTTTCTTCTTTGAAAATATTTCGACATTCTATCCTCGAAGAACAGTTATTGTTCAAAAAAATTCTTGGTAGCGGTGCTGATTTTATTTCAAATGAAACAGAGGTATCCTTTTTAGGCACAACTCTGACATTCGATGTAAACTTAATTTAACATCTCATTAGGGCTGTAAAAATTGTTGTTAATGAGACAGATTGGTAGGATTAGACTACTAGGTAGTCCAATAGTTGGTTAATTAGGCTATTAGGTAGTTCGATAGTTTAATAATTAGACTACTAGGTGAGTCAATAGTTGAGTACTTCGGTATTTAAATAGTTGTGTAGTTTCATGAGTAAATGGGCAATTGAATAGTTGGGTATTTCGGTGTTTGTACTGTTAGGTATTTAGATATTTAGGTAGTTGAATGTATGATAATACAATAGTGGAATAGTAGCATAGTTGCCTAATTGGGTACTAGAGTACTTGGACTGGATACTTTAGTAGTTGAGTAGCTGGATATTTAGATACATCTGTAGATTACTAGATCGAAAATTTAGTAGTTCAAAATTTGAATAATTCAATAGTTGTTGGATACTTGTATAATCTACTAGTAGGGCACTACAGTTAAATTTGTATAATTCACTGCATAGTTCAATAGTTGAGTACTTCTATAGTTCATTAGTTCAATAGTTGGGTACTTGTATAGTTCACTAGTAGGCTACTACATAGTCCAAACTTAGATACCCCAATACTTGACTATTTATGTGCTCTGGTAGCAAGGCAAATAATCTACTAAAAAATGAAACATTTCATAAATAATTTCATATTCCCTTCCATAGTATGTTTCAGTAGTATTTGTGTTCTCAATAAAATTGAAATATCGAAAATAGTGGCCACGTCAAAGAAGTGCATATTCTGCCTACCGCGACCCAAAAACTTCCTGCATCGATTCACTTCGACATTAACTCCGTCAGACTGTCGTGGCCTCCGCTGAAAAGCCGGGAGAAAGTTGTAAATGTGCCCGAGTGAACGGGCGCCGTATTGGGTCGTATCAACTTTGCCCTTTCGAATTTTTCCAACTTCCAAATCCCATTTTCCTTGCTCGCTGAAAACTCCCAAGACATAGGGCATTTCCGCCAAGTCGCCGCGATTCACTCGGCTGTCCGTTAAATTAAAGTTCCAGCGTTACTCCACGCTTACACAATAACTTCCATTCTGCGGCAGAAGAAACATCCTGTTCTACATCGCCCACTTCTGCTGCAAAACTTCGTCACGTTACCAGTTTCTTTCCTCTACAGTCACCATTCAGGAGCTCAAATTTGTACTATAGAATTAATTTCTATCTCATGCCCAATCGGGACGAAAGGGTTTCACGAAGTAACCAGAAAATTCAAGAGTTCTGCAAACTTTAAAGTCGACGCTACCATCGATTCTGGTTTCGAGAGCCACCAGCTCGGGATCTTTTTCTGTCATTATTGACTTTGAAATATTACAACTGGTAGTCGGGTAATACCCTCTGTAAAATGGCGACATGTGCGCGCATTGTGATTTCAGGAATGGGAATAGGGAACAGAAGGAGAAAAATGCTGATAATCCTGGTGAAAAGAACTGGACCAGGTTTGACGTATTAAATATACAAAGCATAAGTTCACAGATAGTAGTACATGGGAATTGACAATCTCTCATGGTAGTAGAATAAACTTTCTTCACACATTGCTACGTGAAAGTGTTCAACCTGTACCTCCTCAAATCTGAGCACTTTGTGATGAGGGAATGTTTGGATAGCTTTCATTTATGGATTAAATGTTCCTGTGAGTTACTGATTCTTGAATATTGCTGAGTTGTTTTCATAAGTTAAGTCGAGACCTAGTGCGGATCTAGTAAGGAACCAGTGTGGACCTAATGGGGACCTAAGGGGGCCTAAGGGGGCCTAAGGGGACATAATGGGACCTAATGGGACCTAAGGGGACCTAAGGGGACCTAAGGGGACCTAAGGGGACCTAAGGGGACCTAAGGGGACCTAAGGGGACCTAAGGGACCTAAGGGGATCTAATGTGGATCTAGTGGGGACTTTGAGTTCGCCTAGTATGGAAAGAGGTGGAACCCAAACTGAAACCTAGTTTATGCCTAGCGCAGGTCATAGCTCAGCCCAGACCATAATCTTTACCATAAGCAACACCACATCCTAGACCATAGCCTAGTTGTAGTCTAAACCTGGTTTAGCTCAGAATCTCAACACACATCAGACCATATCCTAGTACTAGCCTCGTTCTAGCCTAGCCCCTACCATAGACCTTGCTTGAGTGTACCCCCGGGCAAGCTCAGGCGTAGCCCTGTAATATAAACATCACCACGTTTACCCAATCAGTCAACATTAATTACGTAATCAACCTACAACACAATCAATATCTCATCCACACAACGGCACTTCGATAGACATTAAAGACGATAGTACTCGGCAACGTACTCATCACAAATAACCCTCACGTATCGGCCGATAATTGGTCGAAAGCCGTGCACGAGGGGTTAGCAATTTTTAACGGGAACTCCGTGCCCGCGCATTAATGAATCTCGCTGAACGGCCACCGATAATTAAAGAACTGTTGACATTTCATCCGAGGCTGCCCCATAATTGGAGGCTTGCGTCGATACGACGTAACTTTCGCGGGAAATAACAGGTTCGCCATGCGCGGCGCCGTGTGTTCTACCCGCCGGCCTCCCCTGGTAATTAAACGGGAGCGCACGATTTTATTGCGCCCGAAAATTTCCCGTCCCGTTTGCCGACGACAAAAGGGAGCTTCAGGGGGAATCCGTCGGACAGTGGCTGTCCACGCGTGCATTGTTCCGGCCGCGGTGCGCAAGCAAATTCTCGCATGAACGCACGAGAGCTCTCGGTTGCTGAATATTTTCTGCTTAGAGAAACCCCTTTTTTAGGGGAACAACGAGCACAGCAGTCCGAAAATGTTCTGCCCTGTACAAAGTTGCGGAGCGATGGCTGCACCTTTTGTTATATAAATTTGGGATATTTTGCTACTATGGCCTAGTTATTGGCGGAGTTCGTCGAAAAGAAACAAAAATTGATAGCCAACGTGTGGCAGAGAACGGGGGCAAAGGGTTAGGCGGTTGATCGATAACGGGACAGGTGGCTAGATGACTAGTAGCCGAGTGATCAGGTGATTAGGTATTAGGAAAATGATCAAGTGATCAGGTGGTTAGATATTAGGAAAATGATCAGGTGATAAGGTGGTTGGATATTAGGAAAATGATCAGGTGATTCGATATTAGGAAAATGGCCAGGTGATCAGGTGGTTATATATTAGGAAAATGATCAGGTGATCAGGTGGTTAGATATTAGGAAAATTATTAGGTGATAAGGTGGTTGGATACTGGGAAAATGATCAGGTGATTCGATATTAGGAAAATGGCCAGGTGATCAGGTTGTTAGATATTAGGAAAATGATCAGGTTGTTAGATATTAGGAAAATGAGCAGGTGGATCGATATTAGGAAAATGATCAGGTTGGTCGATATTAGAAAAATTATCAGGTGGTTCGATATTAGGAAAATTATCAGGTAATTAGGAGATTAGATATTAGGGAAATAATCAGTTGATTAGATATTAGGAAAATGGTCAGGTGATCAGGTGGTTAGACATTAGGAAAATGATCAGATGGTTCGATATTAGGAGAATTATCAGGTGATTAGATGGTTAGATTATTAGGAAAATGATCAGCTGATCAGGTGGTTAGATATCGGGAAAATGATCAGGTGATCAGGTGGTTAGATATTAGGAAACTGATCAGGTGATCACGTGGCTATCTCAGCAGTTGAGTGTTAAATCAGTTTGCTGTCAGATCAATGTGGTTACCTGATCAGATGACACGAAATCAGTCATGTAACCAGATAGTGAAGTTATCAGTACGTCGAATGAATAGCTAACTAGTAGTTCAAGCGTTCAGATGGCTAGGTAGTCGTCTATTAGTTGGATATCTACCTGCCTGCTTTCATTTCACGTGGTTAGAACACCTCGAAGCCTCCCAGCTCCCGGACGTTTCGAATTTCTTTCTACCTGATTCGAAGCGTCTCGATCCCCATCACTGCCTACCAGTCTTTAATCGGCATTGCTATAAATAATGACGCCTATTATTAGCCCCGCGTTGGGTCACTTTCCTTTCCCGCTATAAATGCTGGCCGCCTGTCTAATTTTGAAACGGACCGCGGTATAATTAGAGCGCCGAGGAAATCGCTCATCGAACTGGTAACAGCGTCGTATATTTCCTGGATGGATGGGTCAGGTCCAAACGAAATTCTGGTCGCGCTGACGACGGATGAACGGGGCTTAAAGTGACCATTTCCTTCGCCGTTACGCCAGGCTTACGCCTTCAGCCACCAGCATGCAGAATCCAAGCTATTCTGCCTCAAAGCACTTCGTCCGGGAGGGTGCTTGCGAAATTCTTCCTAGAAATTATTTGCCGACGGCTTTATGGGTCGTCTGACAGCTTTAGAAGGAAAAGTTGGTGCACCTGCTTCTAGTTCGTTCTTAATTACGACTAATTTGATGCTAATAATATCCATCCCCATTCCTCATCGACGTAAACGCTCCTAGCTTCTGCCGCACTATCCCTGTCCCTCAATAAGTATTTTAGTACATGATTCATGCTTTTTAATGGGCAAGTTCGTCTATCAGTTCGACACCAGCTGCCTCTGGTCGAGGCTTTCAACCCCTAACTGAGGATCTTCATGATGCTACAATATTTTTCGCATCCTCCGGCAGGTTTTTCTATTTTCCCTCGTCTTGGAACATCACGTCGAGGAAAAGGTATCAAGTCCACGATATATAGGACACTAAATATTATATATTGGATTACAACTTGGGAGGTTTCATTCCATCAGGCTCGTAGAATTCCAGCTCAGTCATCTCTGCCGATTCTGGACTCCGTGGTATCGCGCGGCCCCTTTTCCTTCTCTGACACCTTATGATAGAAGGGCTATTAGGAGGATCGCGGTATTTAAGTCGCGCTCAGCCGCGAGATCCACCCGGATCCCAGCGATACAGCCCCATCGTCGATCTAATAAACCAGTCGCGTCGCATCTGACGCCAGTCGTCTGCACGAAGTTCGTGTTGGCGAACTGTCGCAGTCTTGTTTCACGCCGCGGGGCAACCTGTTGATGTTGGTTCACTAGCGAACTCGTGTCAGAAACACCGCCAGGGAAGATCGATCGTCGAGATAAGGGGGAACGCTTTCGCGGGGTCTGCGATTCGCCAATTGTGTCTGCGCCTTCTCGCGATGATAATCTGGGGAAATGGTTACCGCGCGGGGCGAGACTGCTCGCTGCAACCATCGTGACTGTGCATAAAGGGCGATAATTGGTGGCAGAATTGTGCATCGATGTTACACAGCCGATCAATTTGCAATTTGTGGCGCACGCCTAATTGACGCGAAAATTTCCCTTTATCGCGAGTCCCGGTTCAGTTGCCTGTGTTTACCTAATTCAGGTGTGCTGCCTTTGTAATCCGGATTAGTTCGCTCATTTTCACACCTTTTGAGTTCCTCCGGAATTTAATCAACTTGTTTAAGTGGGCACCCTAGTTGGACAAAATTTGTTTTCAGACTCTCTTACTACTGCCACTGTAACTTTGAACAAAATTATTATTATTGCGTAAGAAAATTCGAGCACATTCTTCAAATGGCAATTAATAAACGTGCAAAGTTTGGAATTATAATTCGCAACACTTTTCATTTAAAAAAATCCCAAATATTGCCTTATTATCAGAGCGTTAAACTAGGGTGATTTAGGCAGAGAGGGGCAAAATTTTTATTTAAATAAAATTTCGAATAACGAATAAAAGTTGACTCTGAATTTTTTTAATTTTATTCGTTATTCGAAATTTTATTTACATAAAAGTTTTGCCTATCTCTGCCCTTAAGTACTTGACAACTTGGTTGACTAAAGCGATTGTCTACCAAAAAGAAAATTAGAAAATTGGTCAGTGACTTTTCTTCTTTTCTTTAAAACTTCCACGTTTCTGCAAACTTTAAATCTTAGTCTAAGGTACCAACACCTTCATTCAATTCCTGTTTTCACAACTTAGAGGCAGAACAGCCCTCTAATTATGATCTGATAGTTTCACTAGAGTAGAAAAGTATTTATTTAATTCTCGGGAATGTGGCTTCCTCGAAATTTCAACTCCTGCGTCTGGTTAAACGTCCAATTGTTCCCTCGTGATAACTTACAGCACATGGCTGCTTGGATCTGGCTTCGATTTCATCCCGTTGCCACCTAAGTACGTCATCGTCAGCTTCAAGGAGATGGAGCACGTCGTGTGCAACCGGGCGATAATGGCGTCGAAAAGCGTCGCCCAACCCAAGATAACTCACTCTCTGACAGTGTTGAACGCACCTACGACGTAGAGGCGACGGTATACTCCCGCGTTGATGGATACGACCGTGTTCGCCATTCAAGGAAGGCGCCTTAGAGCAGGCAAGCCTAGGGACTAACGATCCAAATTTCCCAGGCGAGGTCGAACGCGTTAAACTGCAGGTTCTGTGACCTGCTAGCCTCTGCTCCATGCACCTGACATGTAGACAGAGGGCTGCCATCAATCACGCAGTAGCAAAGCTTCCTTCCATCGTTTTTACCTCTGCTTGCAAAAAACTGTGGCCCATGTATTCTGCTGTAGTTTCAGTTCAATAAAATTCCAAGTAGATGAAACGGAATAATTCATTCCCTTTCTTACTTTGAGGCACTTGGTCTGTGGACCTACGTTGACTGAGGCAAACCTAGGCATTGGTGCATACTTCGCGAAGTATGGATCCCGGAATAATGTTTACGTCGAAATTCGAGTAGAAAAATCGTAATTGGGATTTTTTTACGAATCCCACTTGCTATTTATTCTCATTGTTAAGGAACGTTCCAGATCAATGGTATCAGGGCTCGTGAATTACTTCCCCGGCTGCTGATTTCGTGGATTTTCGATCACGGGATAGAATGCCTGCCATTGATACGCGGCTCGCTCGAAAATGCCACGTTTACCCAGCAGTGTAGCTCCGTTTTCATTTTCGAGGCAATCACTGTGCACGCTGATGCACGTGTATTTATCCCGTCGAGGCACCGCGCCATTCCCATTTGCTATTCAATTGGAAGATTTGCGCATGCACTGCGTTGCGAGAGGAAAAAGGGGCGAGCTTGACGCGGGTTTGATTTGAAAACACGCTTTCCTTGATCTGCTACTATTTAATTGGTATTGTATTTGCGTTGCTGGTGGTAGTTAGGGGCTGGGAGTTGTGGCTAATTATGAGTCACTACTTTCCTTCTGTGGTGTTTGATACCGTGAATTACTAATTCTATGGTTTTAATTGGATGGGAAAGTAAATAGGAATTGGTAATGAGGTCTGAGATTCGTGATTTTAGGATTGAGAGGGGTGACTGAGAAGTCTCCCTAAATATGACTGAGGAGAATATCCTAGATGTTAAGAATAATTCCTAGCTATGCCCGAAAAGGTCTGCATAACTATGACTGAGATCTCCCTAATTATGATTCAGAACTTATTCTGAACGTGTACTGAACTATAACTGGGAGGAATGTCACCCTAGCTTTGACTGAAAAGACCCGCGCAATTATGACTAAGAAGACCTGAATAAGTATGACTGAGATCCTAGTTGTGACTCACCGAAGGTCCCCCTAACTTTGACTGAAAAGGTCTGCACAATTATAACTGAGGAGACCTGCATAAGTATGACTGAGATCCTAGTTGTGACTGAGAGTAAGGTGTCCCTAACTGTGACTGAAAACGTGTGCATAACTCTGACCGAGGTCTCCCTAGTTATGATTCAGAATAAGGTGTCCCTAACTATGCCCAGGAAGAATGTCACCCTAGCTTTGACTGAAAAGGTCTGCACAACTAGCACTAACAAGAAGGTCCCTTTAACTATGACTGACCGTCTTCTGTTGCCTTCTGAATCTGCAAGAGAGCATGAGAGATTAAGAGATCAAGTAGCATTTATATCATCCAAGTAAAATCTTCTTCATTATGATGAAAGTTTGACAGAGGATTGCTAGCACCTCACATTTTGCCCTCGTCTATCAAATGTACCCACCAACAGGTCTAAACGGAAAGCAGTTTCCAGATGACTCAATTGCTATCCATTTTGTCATTACCCGTCAGCCACAGCTTCACCACTGCCTAATTCCCACTACCCAACCGGTATTCATTTAACCTATGACGTCTAGGATACTGTTACCCAAGCAACAGCCACTTGAACCATGGAAGAAGCTACAGGGGTCTGGTTGATCTCCAAGTCAATCGCGGCCTGTTGGCCGGTCGCCAGCCGTTCCCAACCACTCATTAGATCTCTGTTTTCCATTGTGTATACCATACGTTTAAGAGGGACCAGGATGTAATGAAAATATTTATCCTCGCCCCGTCTGTGTTTACTTAATACAACGCATGGAAGTGCTTGCTCGTCGAATTCAACTCCAGCCTCGAACATTCTCGTGTTATTAATACAGCATTCGCCATCTCGCTGCTACTCGATGCTTGCAGCGTTAGAGTTGCCAGGTCAGGAGCGTAATATTATTCCTTCCGCTTACCTGGTGTTTTTTTTTTTGTTACGTTAACACTGGAGGATAGACAATTAGCTACCTATCTGCGTATAGGCAGGAATCACAGTAGGCTGTTACTGTATTCCTAAGAAGTAGAACACTTTATACGAAGTCACTATATTCAGCAGGAGCATAGACCCACTGCTACTAGTAACTTGGCTCGTAACACTGAGCTTTGACACGTAGAATTGAGGCTTTGGGTGACGTGTTTCACCATAGCTCTGATCGAAGTTGACTGACCCCTTTTGGCCCTTTTCCACTGGTGAGAGGTATTTTACTATGTTTCTTTGGCTATATTACATAGAACCGTAAAACTGTTAAGTTTGAGTTCCCATGACTTGGCAGGTCCGTAAGTAGAAGTAGACGAGAATTTTGATGCACATGGTGTCGCGTAGACCTAGAAGGATTATATCATTTTCGTACGAAGTTCCGTTATGCACTTCGTGGCAATCTATTTATACCATATTGCTGTATAACACGCGCAACAGCGTTGTAGTGGTGTCAGACGGTGCTACTTCGAGCTCATGAATATTTAATACGAGTGCAGTGCCCATTGGTGCATCCTGGAACAGGATCCTTCATTCGAAGGAGACGTTGGTTTTATTAACATCGAGCTGACTGCCTTAGTTAGTATTCGCTGGGCAAATACGCGATAGTTTGTTTGCGAATTACTTTCACGGCTGCTCTTATTTCCTTCTGCTTTATTCGCGTTAAGAGTTGACACGTTTCTTGGGCTTCACCGAGGGGGGAAAGAAATCTGATAAAGTAACACCAGTTACAATGAAGCGACTTATCTAGTCAGGCTTGTTTGGGAAAATCTCTGTTATCTTAGTGCTCTTCTGGGATACTTTCTTCTTAACCACATCTGTCATATTTTGTCGACGAAATTGAAAGGTAGGGATGAAGATGAGATGAGAGTTTATACTTAATCAGATCTTGGACATTGAGTGCTACACGTGGGGTACACTATAGGCCCTCAAAGTATTTGACTTGGGACTCTACTGTATAGGGTCCCATGGTATTGAACATGGGACACTACAGACGCCTAAAGTATGTGACAAGGGACACTACGGACCCCTAAATAATTTCGCGTGGGACACAGGCCCTTATAATATTTCATGTGGGACACTAAGGCCCCTATAGTATTTAACGTGGAACACTACAGTTGCCTATAGTATTTATCATGGAACACTAAGGCCCCTATAATATTTATCGTGGGACACTAGGGTGGCCCTTATTTTCAACCTGCGATTTCTTTTGCTCTCACCCCCTAATATGGTTCCATTTCATGAAAAAATAGTCCCTGAAAAAGATTATTGCTACCGGCCAACAGGAAAGGGTGCCGACCAGGCCTTAAAGTTTAGAATTCATCAATGGTTTGAATTTGAAGAATTTCTCAAAAATGGTAAGTCCTACGGAAATTTTGTTTAAATAATATTAAAAGAGCATTCAATTTTCTACTATTACTGTATATATAATTTTTTCGTGCTTCCAACCATTTTTTAGATAATAGCGTTTGAATACAGAGAGGTCCGCACTACGCGCGACAATACGTCACGCGCCGTACAGGTGGGACGCGCGAAGTGCGGACGTCTCTATATTCAAACGCTATTATCTAAAAAATGGTTGGAAGCACGAAAAAATTATATATACAGTAATAGTAGAAAATTGAATGCTCTTTTAATATTATTTTAACAAAATTCCGATAAGGCTTACCATTTTTGAGCAATTCTTCAAATTCAAACCATTGATGAATTCTTAACTTTAAGGCCTGGTCGGCACCCTTTCCCGTTCTCCGATTGCAATAAACTTTTCAGGAACAATTTTTTTATCAAATAGCACCGTTCTAGGGAGTGAGAGCAAAGAAATCCAAAAATAAAGTTTCGACTCGTATAAGTAAGGGCCACACTAGTGGGACACTAATGCCCCTATAACATTTCACGTGGGACACTAAGGCCCCTATAGCGTTTCACGTGGGACACTAAGGCCCCTATAGCGTTTCACGTGGGACACTAAGTCCCCTATAGTGTTCCATGTGGGACACGAAGGCCGCTATAGTATTCAACACAGTACACGACAGTCCCAAAAGTTTTGAATCTGAGATACTATAGACCCCTAAACTATTGAATACAGCCCGCTAAATCTTTAAACCTCTGGTACTGTGAAATCTCTGAAACCCCTGAAGTTCCAATAATTAATTACCCCCTTCCTGAAAAACACGTACAGTGCACACCCTATACTTCCAATATCCCTTCAATTTCAATATCAATCTCCTCATCAACCACCTTCCCCATCTGTCCCAAGTTCCCTCAATTCCTCATCATCTCCTTGAAACACCACCTACATCAGATCCGACAGGAAACGCGTGTTCCCACCTCCAATAGACGTTGTCGCGGAGCAAAGAAACGAAGGACGAGGGGACCAGTCACGACAGCTGAAGCACCTACGCGGCCGAATATAAAATTGGACCGCGTTGGCGGCGACTGAATTTTGCAGGCCGTACCAGAAGAAATCGCCAACACCAAGTGGCGGCGGCGGCAGCAGGACGGGTTGGCGATCGCGCAGAAGTATCACGACGTCAGGTGCGCCTGGACATCAGCACCACGTGATCGCCACTGCAGCTGCGACTGCACAGGCCAAGATGCAGGCCGAACAGGGGAGCATCGGCGAGCTGCGCGGCTACCACAACCTGAAGTCCCGAAGGCACACCTTAGCCAACGTTCGGTGAGTGGCTGAACCACTTTTCTGATTTCCAAAGAGTCCAGGTCTTGGGAAATCGATCCTGCAGCTTCTAAGCTACGGGAACACTTGCTGCATAGTGACATTCTTGCAAGTCTGTAGGCTTGCAGCGTTGACTACTCGATCAAGCAGTTATTTGGATGTCCTGTGTCAGAAGATATTTCATTATCCATGTAACAATGCCCGTTTATTGTTGTAAGACTTACTGGGTCTCTGTTATTAAGTTTTAGATACTTGGGATGATTTTTGGGGAAGTGTCTCTGTCTTCATCTTCTGAGGGTTAAATATAACTAACAAGGGAACATATCGAAGTGAAGGAAATAAGTGAGTGAAAGACATAATCTGTTTACACAGCTGCATTCCTTATTAGAAAGGCAAAAAATTTGCAATTTACACCGTTCTCCTAGTTCTACTAGTTTCCAAGATATTCTACCGAACATGGTTCTCGCCCTCAACTTTGAGGGCTGTTTTCACCCCTTCAACATGAATGTCAGCCGATAAAAAAAATACGTGTCAAATATTTTTGTACGAACTACTTTCTACCAAAGTCGCATGAAAATCGGCGATTGTCACTTCGATATGTTCCCCTGTGAGTATAATTATCAGAGTGGTTGGAAATAGAACCAGGGCTAAAATAAATGATTGAGTCACGCCAGAGGCTAACGTCTACATTCTCGTCGAACAATCCGATTATTTCAGGACTGCTTTCAAAGCCGACTCAGTGCGACGTTTGGACCTGTTTCACATCGATTTGGCGACAAATTGTTATCGCCCCGTGCCAAACGCATCGCGCAGCTGATCTATGCACCAGCGAAATGTCGTGAATCACCGAGACGCGGAAGTTTGTGCAAGGTTTCCTTTAATATCCGTGCTCCTATTAATATGCAAATGCCTGGGGCTGCTTTAGGAAGACAATATTCCAGAGTATACGTATCGAACAAGGAGAAACCCAGCTGAGGCACAAAGCATTTCCATGACTATCTGTCGATATCCACTGCAAATCTTTACTTTGAATATAACATATTTAAACAGGGAATCAAAATGGAGGATAAGGGACTTAATTTATAAACAATCCAAATTAAATTACATGAATAGTCATGCATGTTTTCACAATTTATTACAAATGGACATTCGATTTTACAGAGAAGTGTACATGTGCTGAAGCACCCTATAGAAGACATTTAGGATACTCTCTCATTGGCAAGCCAAATCCCGAGTTTAATTTCATGCCAGTGGCTGATCCTATTAGGAATCCAGCAGATGAAAGGGCCGCCATTCCACGGTACAATAGCTCTCTGCCATTGATTTTAAAAGTGTACCACCGAGAAGCCACCATTATTGGAAATTACATACCATTTCCTTTGTCCCATCCATCTTCGATTCCACCTCCGTGCCCGCTCAGCCAGATGCTTTCCGCTGAAACCGCTCTGTCGCGTCGTGGCTGGTCGCTTCATTCATGTTCTGAATGCGTTCCACCCACGAATCGTCTCTTTGAACGAAAATCAGGGTGCCCAGATCACGCAGTATGTATCAGGACTTGACGAGCGCTATCTGAGGTGCCACTGTGGCTGGAGGATTATGGGAGATGATACATTCAGCTTTGCCGGGACCTCCAGTCGCTAAAACACATTGTTTGGGGTTCCCTAGGAGATGCTGAAAAATGATACCTGTCCTCAAATGCTCTTCTAAATCTTCCCTCCAGGCTGCTATGCCTGCCATTTTTCATAATACACAGTTTTCTGGATGAGGTAAAGAAAAGCCGGGATTCACTACGTGGCACTGGGAGCATAGCTTTCATTTTATTGGAACAAAGTCCCTGGTGTAACGTTTCAGTGTCCTTCCTTATCCCAGCATCACCGTGCCTACCCCACGAGATTGATTATGCAGATCAGTCAGGGTCTCCGCAGGCGCAGCGCACTTTCTTCACCACTCCAGGCTCACCAGTCTCTACTCGTGCGCTGCAAATGCATTCTATAGAGTCCTCGTCCTGTTCCATTGGGACTGGCACCTTCTCCTGCGCATCCTTCTCCCGCGAATCCTTCTCCAGCGAATCCTTCTCCCGCGAATCCTTCTCCCGCGAATCCTTCTCCCACAAATCCTTCTCCAGCGAATCCTTCTCCCGCGAATCCTTCTCCAGCGAATCCTTCTCCCGCGAATCCTTCTCCCACGAATCCTTCTTCCGCGGATCCTTCTCCAGCGAATCCTTCTCCAGCGAATCCTTCTCCCGCGAATCCTTCTCCCACGAATCCTTCTTCCGCGGATCCTTCTCCAGCGAATCCGTCTCCCGCGAATCCTTCTCCCACGAATCCTTCTCCAGCGAATCCTTCTCCCGCGAATCCTTCTCCCACGAATCCTTCTCCCGCGAATCCTTCTCCTGTGCACTCTTTTCCACGATCACTTTTTCGTAGTTCATAGTTCGCTCGACCCTGAGCCTGGATATCTTCACCATGCAGCTCTGGTCTATTTTCTGCTTGGGCTCCTGAAAGGGCGACCTCTTGAGGCAGGGTGATGAACAGGCATACACTTGCTGGTCACGCATAGGCTTTCTGGGCACTTTATTCTGTTGTTTCGGTGAGCTCTGGTTTTGCAGATGCTCCCGCAACCTCCACAGCTTGCACTCCGGGCAGACGGTCTCATGCTGCAGTGCCCGGTTAATTCTAGGGCTCTCCGCTTTGCTAAATACCGGTAGGGTTGATAGCAGCCCCATGATGGGCGAGGGAATGTCTTCTGCAGGGCACCTTGACCTCGACGAGGGACTGGGCACCATCTTCCCACACATGCAGCAGTCGCACTCAGCTTGCTCAGACTCGTCTGCTCTTCTGCCATAGGTGACGGATCCGAGCTCCTGCTCTGGGTCATATGTTGAGGGAGTTTCCTCGGCTCTGAGGGATTGGAGAATTCGTAGGATGCTTGTCTTCACTGTCTGGGTGCCAATGGTAGACGTTGTGATAGTGGAGGATTCCTTGTGAGGTTTCTTCGAGCGAGTCAGTCGTTCTAAGAGCTCTGTTTCTTGGTCCACTGCTCTAGTGATGCTTATGAACTTTGGTGGATGGACGCGCTTCACTATCCTGTGTGGTGGGGTTGTCTGGGTATCCACGTCAGTGGCCGTTTGGGTTGTACCGCTTTGAGTGATCTCCATTTGTGTGATCTCCAGTTGTGTAATCTCTGTTTGGGTGACTTCGATCTTCCTTGAAGGATCCTGTGTGGAAATGTGGTATGAATTGTTGTTGGAAGAGAATTGAAGGTATAGCGTAGTTGAGGATATTTACTATGGAAGTGAGGAGATTTTGCAAGAATTTCAGAATCAATATAGAATGGCTTGAAAATGCAAGATGTAGGGGAAAGATGTACTTTGATGATTGATACTAACAATAAGAATAAGACCGTCCCGTTTGCACGTGCAGGAAATAAATTCTTCCACAATTGGAGGCTTAATCGCAGCTGGGACCTCTGGAATAGGTACTGCTGGCTCTCCTGGAATTGGCATTTCTGGTATTTCCATTACCGGTATTGTTGTTACTTCTTCCTCCAAATCTGGGGGTACTTCTTCTATAGGAACTTCGGCCACCTCTTCTTCAGTTGGCACTATGTCTTCTAATTCAGGTTCTTCCTCTGGTAACACCTCCACTTCTACCTCCACTTTCTCTTCTTCTGGTAATACCTCCACTTCTACCTCCACTTTCTCTTCTTCTGGTAACGCCTCTTCTTCTGGTAACGCCTCTTCCTCTGGTAACGCTTCCACTTCTACTTCTACTTCTACTTCCACTTCCACTTCCTTTTCTTCTGGTACTTCTTCTAATTCTTCTTCTGGTACTTCTTCTAATTCTTCTTCTGGTACTTCTTCTACTTCTTCTTCTGGTACTTCTTCTACTTCTTCTTCTGGTACTTCTTCTAATTCTTTTTCTGGTACTTCTTCTAATTCTTCTTCCTGTACAGGGACTTCTTCTTCAATCCCTATTTCTTCCTCCTTTTCTGGGAGTACCTCTACATCAATCTCCACTTCTTCTTCTGCTGGTGGTGGAATTTCTTCCATCATTGTTACTTCTACATCTGTTATCTCTTCCTTTTCTTCTTCTAGTGGTACTACTTCTATTTCAACTTCAACTTCCTCTTTCTCTGGTGCTTTTACTTCAACATCTTCTAGTTCTGGTACCTTTTCTTTTTCGGCTGGTAATGCTTCTACCTCAACTTCAACCTCTTTCTCTGGTGCTTTTACTTCAACATCTTCTGGTTCTGGTACTTTTTCTCTTCCGACTGGTAATACTTCTACCTCAACTTCTACTTCCTCTTCTTCTGGTTCTGGTACCTTTGCTTCTGTCTCTTCCTCTGGTGAGGGGACTTCTTCAGGAGCCTCCACCCTGTCTTCCTTTGGTGGTCGCACTGTCACGTCTACTTCCACTTTTTCTTCTACTCCCTCTACTTCTTTTACCACTTTCTCAGCTGGTGACACTTCTTCTCTCACCTCGCTTGGTACACGCTCCTCTTGTACCTTAATTTCCTCCACCTCTTTCGACACTGGAGGCACTTCATGTACTTCTTCTTCGACGAATGGGGTTCTTTCTGGTTCTCTAACGTATTCAGGTTCTTCTGTAACGATTGCTGGTGGCACATCATCCTCTGCTTCCTCAATTGGTGCCACTGGTATCTCCTTCAGCTCTTCCGGCAATATTTCTACCTCAGGCACCTCTTCGTCGGTAACTCGAACTGGTATCTCCTCCTCTGCAGCTTCTATCGGCGCTCGGTCAACTTCCTCGGTTACCTCGCGCTCTAACTCTGCCGTGGGTGGTTCTGGCTCATAGTCAACCTCAACTTTTTCATCAATCTTTTCTACCTCGACTGCTGACCGTTCATCGCTTATGATTGGTTTGGCTTCCTCTTCTTCCATTTCTGCTAACTCGATTTCAGGCACCGCCGCGACAACTTCCTCCGCTGCCGGGGGCGCCTCCTTTTCTACCACATCGCTCACCTCCTCTGCTATTTCGATTCGGCTGACTTCTGGCGGTAGCACTTCTGCTGCAGTTACCTCGGCTTCCTCAATTTCTACCACCCCTTCCTCCCGGTCGACTTCTACTTCACTTTCTGTCGTTTTTTCTGGAACCATCTCCCTATCGAGGTCTACCTCCTTTTCTCGGGGTATGTACTCATCCACTACTTCCTTCGCTTCGGTCTGAAAACGAATGGTCGCTCATGTTTCATGTGAAACGAACCAGCACCTTCGATCGATTGTGTGGCCCTATCGAGGCTTTGTTCTACATGACTTGAAGCATCTTGACCTATGATTACTAATTAACCGAAATTGTTTCAGGTTTTATGTTTTTTTGGGGTAAGTTATTGAGTTATATTCACGAAAGTAAGTTATGTTGTAGACTATGTGATTCTGATGGAAACAGAATAAACTCAATTGTGGTGTGTTGAGGAATTTTGTGAGCTATTGTACCCTAGGTTGTAACCTAGTGTATATGAGTCTTCAAAAATATGTCGTGACAGACTTCACAAAGGGAGTGCACAAGATTTGGGTCACCGATTTGTTTCCAATCTTGCACATAGCTAATGAAAAACACGCGTAATAACGCGTTAAACGCACACAGCGAAATATTCCAAATTTTTCGAGAAAATGGATTTCAAAGTCCTCCTTTTTTCAGATCCTCGATATATGCACTCCATCGAGAGCATTAAATCGTAACCAAACTGCAATTTATATAGTAATTCGAGATATATGTACACATTCCTACTTGCTTTTCATTATTCCTACGATTACTTATTTATCTGTATGTTTGTCTATGCGTAAAAACAAAGCCGATTTATTAACTAATCGTAGGGAATAATTAAAATTATATGCATTCAAAGTTATATGCATTCCAGTTGATGATCCAGTTCACGTACACGTGCATATATCGATGGTGTGAAAAGGTAAACTTTAAACTCGATTTCCTCGCAAAATGTTGAGTCCTGCGTCCTATTATGTATTCAGAGCATTAGTATGCATTACATGAACTATCTATATGTACAGTTTTCGCCGAATAGGTGACCTAAACCTTGTGCACTTTCACTGTCAGAATATTTATAGGACTAATTGGGCCAAGTTATGCAAAAAGCTATCAACCTTCAATGATCTGAAATTGAATGAATTTAGTTTGAAGATTGTAATTGTTAAAGAAACGTAGCTTTATTTCTATTGTGTATATTTTATTTCTTGTTATTGTTTTACAATGTTTTTTAATGGGTTATTTAATAGTGAGTAGTATAATTAATGTTATTTTAAATTTTCTGTAATATGGGTTGGTATTTTTTTGCAAAATATAGTTTAGAAAATTGTGGGTTTCGTATTGTGTTAACTCATTTTTGTGTCATTTTGAGGGTTGGTAGGATCCTGCATAACTTGGCCAAATTGTAAGATGTAGGATAATGATTTCGTGTGTAGTGTAGAAGTTACTGAAGTGACAACTAGATTTATACTGAACCCCGTGTATAACTTATTCTACTCCAGGGTGTCTACTGGACGTAGAGCTTCGGGGATCGTAAATTCCAATATACCTACAGTGCTGGGACCTTGGAATGAGACGTTTTATATACTGTAAAAGTTAACCCCAACTCGGCAACTATACAAATACTCACATCAGTGTATTGCGCAATGGTCTCCGCTAACTTATCAGCATCCTTCTTCACAATAACACAGTCTGGACATTTCTGAATTCGAAAACAATCAGTCACGTTAATTACCTCGCCCCTAAAGAAGCGTTCTTTGAAAACTAATCATTATCTTAAAGCAGTACCGCTATGGTCACACGGATCAAGTCGATATCCTGCTGCCACTTCAACATTTCGACCCGTGACACTAGGATATTATTCTCATAGAGTTCAGACACTGGGGGAGGGCTTTCAGCCTGTATCTCAGTTGCGATTAGATCTTCTCTTCCAAGTTTCTCATCAAAAACTGCTGCATCAGCCATGTCTTCTCTTAAATCTGGAGGTCCTACCTCGGTAGGTCTAATATCCTCACCCAGATCCATCTCTTCAACAGGATGTACCATAGATGGCGTATCTTCGCCAGGAGTCCTTGTCACAAATTCTTGCGGCACAGATTCTCCGACACGCGCACCCAACTGGGCAGTCCTCATCATCACTCCTGGTGTTCCTTCTACAAGCGCCCCAGCAGCTTCTCCCAGCAACATTTCCGCTGTGACACGCCCCTCTTTTAAAGCAGTCAGTTCCTCCTCAGTTAACCCAGTTTCAGTGAACACCAAGTCATTGCAGACGAAGTCGGGCGGACAGATATAATCCTCATGACCCTCCAGCGCCGACAGGGAACCTAGTCTAGCCAGATATTCCCTGGCTTCATTCAACCTCATCTCTTCAAGGGTAAAGTCATCTGGGACGACGCCAGTTGTTAAATCAGAAACATCTGGATGCACCCCAAACCCAGCTTCAGCCCCATCTGGTCTGGCTAAGGAGTCCTTGTCGGCCATCTCGTACTCAGCCATCATCGTCATGTCAGAAACGATCGGCTCCACTCCTATGCCAACCTCAGACAAGTCCGGCCTAGCCATCATATCTTTCTCCGACATTTCTCCCCTCATCAAGCTGTCCTTGTCATAAACCTCAGCGAAGTCGTCCTCCCTGCCTGCCATACGGTACCTCATTTTGACACCAGCCGCTGAACCTCGGTCAGTGACCTCGGCAAAGTCGTCGTCTCTGCCTATCAGAGCTTCGATCTTCCCTATGCTCATGTATTTTTCTAACTCGGTCCTACAGGTGGCCATCCTAGCCCTCAGCAGCTCCAGTTCGTCCTGCAGCTGTTGATTCGCCGTCGTCTTCGCGTCCAGCTGCTCCTGCATAGCACTCATCGTGCTGGCTGCGTCGCTCTCGATTTTCAACCACATCTCGTCCGCCTGCTGGAGGGTCCTCATGTAGGCCTCCTCTCTGCGCTCCAGATCGGCGATCTGTCTTTTCATGCACAGCTCGGTTTCTGCCAGCTGCTGCAGCTTGTCCAGGCACTCGAGGTCCGTCGATTTGATGGACGCGCTGCTGGGCACCTTCTCCAGCCACTTCTTCTTGCACTCTATGACCCCACATTCCCCTACACCCAACAGATATCCAGATAGTACGCATTCTCTATTGTCAGACGTGACAGTGTTTGCTTTTTAGAGTATCACCTCACCAGTCTCACAAGATCCATCGTCCTCCACTGCGCTGGCGGCTTCCTTCAGCTTCTTGGCCTCCGCGGTCAGCTGCTGGATCCTCACCTTTTGCTCTTCCTGCACCTTCTTGGCTTCCTCCAGATTCTTCTCCCGCTCCTCCAACGTGGCCAGCTTCTCAGCCCAAAGCGTCTGCGCCTCCTCGACCCTCTTCTGCGCCAGCTTCCTCTCTGCCTCCACTTCCCTCACCCTGCAGTCGAAGTGGCGACTCGGGGTGCTGGGGCAGTACACCTCTCCCGAGGCTGGGCCTTGGAACTGTTTCTCCAGCACGCGCTGAAGACTGGGCCCCGAACCGCACTGTGTCATCCGCCAGATGTTCCACACCATGACAGCTGGCATGGAACACTCCAGTATATTGAGCCTCTGACGAAGATCGCCTTCTTGCTTCTCCAGTTCCTCGTTCTTCAGCTCCCTTTTGCCAATTATCTCGCGGAAACGGCGTTGACACTGCCGATGCAGCCGGGTGGGCCTCGTTTTTGAACTTTGTTGAGGCTTGTCCGTCCCCAATTGATCCAAGGACGGCTTCTTGCCATTTAGCTGGAGTTCCTGTGATTTTCTTAGCCCCTCTTTGCTCCTCGCTGCTTCGTCCAACGGCACTTGGACTCTGCTGCCATTTTGAACAGTCGAGCCACTCGTTTGGCTGTTACGTTTTATGCTTGTTCCACTTGGAGCTTCCGAATTCAAAGTTACTGTGCCAGTTAAGGAAGCGGACTGGATCCTGGTGGTCATCATCGAGGATTCCATTGACGGAGGGACGTAGAAGGAACCGGGCTGGCCAGTTAAGTCTGGAGTCTCGATCTCCGAGGGGTCAGCCGTCGGGGCATCCTCCATATCCTCGTCGTCCGCCATGATGACCCGCTAGGTGACGAGATTCGTCGAGTTCTGCGACACAGTCTCTTGATTTGATAAGATCCGGTTTAGGAAACATTTGGTGTTCTATTTTCAAGTTAATTCTCACCTGGTTATGGGAGACGTGATGTATTTCTTGTCAAGGAGCATTACTTTGCAAGGGACAGGGAAATTTGCGTCCTAAAATGCAAGTCTTGTTGGTTCAGAAGCATCAATCGCATGCTGTTAGTAATTACAGTTCCTCCATTTAAAGAACTGAATTGTGGAATTAAATTTCTTAATTTTCTTCAAGTATTGCCAATGTACCGTCACCTCACCATTCTTTATCAAATTTATAAAAAGAGCCCAATTGAATTCTGTTTACTCCATCAATTTTGCAATTCAACATGAACCTGGCTGCGCATGTGTCAATATTCGACGTGTATCGATTCATTATGTTCTATTCAGTCTCAAAACAAGGCTGTTTTGATTTACCATGGAAGGAACTCTTAACACCCTTTGGGATTTGACAATTTGCATGCTGAGCGTACGCCACGTGCGGAACTCCTGTACTCGTATCTCCTAACCACAGTCGCTGGACGCCTATAGGCGTCACCCGCTCACGCTACGTACAACCAACGAATGCGTACACATGTGCGGTCATGATACCCAAAGGGTTAATACCGCTGTAGTTTTAGCTTGTTAAAAGCTTTGTATAAACAAAAAATTAAACCCATTTGCAATAATATGACGATCCCTCAAGAACATCCATCTTTCGAATTCCCACGTAAGACCTTCCTGAAACAAATCGTTCACCACCTGGTGTCGCGATTCGTCAACCTCTCACTCGATTTATTTCGCCAGTGTGCAAGTCTGAATGCAAAGCAGGCGTGTCCCAAGCCGGTAACGTGTGCCTTCGACCAATTTCACGCGGGATCATGTAAACGAACACAATTTCCCGTCGTAATCTAGCGTGGCATTTATCATGAATGAAGCCTGAAATCGAGTCACCTCCATGGAAAACGGTTAAAACAAGCCTGTACCCGTGCCGCGAGTGAGCGTAATATACTTCGCTCGGGGGAAATGCAATCACGCGACGTTGTGCCTCTATGCACGTTCGGCGTGGCTGTCACCGTTCCTTATTGCGAAACGATGGAGGCTGACGTTTACCCGCTACGACTCTCTCACTGGTAAATTATTACGCTGTGCATAGTAATTGCACGCGTATCGCCAAGGAAGCGAACGATCGTGCCGAACAAATTTATTGCCGCGGTAGTAAAAGTGGCGTCGAATTCACGTGCTCCTGTGACGAGAAAGTATATACACTATACAGGGTATTCAGTAAGTGGCGGTGTAATCGGAAAGGTGGTGAAAAAATAAGGCGAAAACGTAGAATAATATCTTTTCATACGAAGCTTGGTTTTCGAGATAACCGACTTTAAACATTCGGTGAGGTTATGTTTCAGGCCGCGGTGGAATGGATTCGAATGGTTTCGGTAATAACGGGCACTCGTGATATTTTAGTGGCGCACTCAGGATTTAATGTTGGTGGAAGCCGAGTTGACGTATAAAAATATTTTTAATGCAAATTCAATAAAATTCATTAG
The DNA here is from genome assembly GCA_963932275.1 of Andrena praecox. Taxonomy (NCBI): domain Eukaryota; kingdom Metazoa; phylum Arthropoda; class Insecta; order Hymenoptera; family Andrenidae; genus Andrena; species Andrena praecox. The sequence continues at coordinate 35,213,966 of OZ010728.1, forward strand.
GTATTTTTTTCATCTTACAACGCCACTTCTTTGGGGGATGCCGGGGCCCCTTGGCCCTCCTCGTTGTGCGCCACTGTGTTGTTTATTACTGTGCCAAAATATACATGATAATAATAGTAGAATAAAAACATGTGTTGGAGAAGGAAACACGAACGCGTGACAGCGTGTGTGAAAGAAAGAAAGGAAACTGCCGACGAAGGCGCAAGTGTCGCCGCGCTACGATCAACCGATGCACAACCTCGCGAACGCGCCATTTCCGAATACTAATAGGTCATTTATGAAGTCACATCAAATTAATCGTGTATTCTGAAGATGTTACAAGTTTCGAGCTACTAAATGAAAAAATTAATCGAGCGTTTGATAATTTAAAACAGCAGAACACGCTAGAAAGCGTTCATAGAAATTTAGTTCAAGGTTCGAGGTTTCTATTTTCCTTCAGGTTACATTGTACAAATGTTCCAAAAGATGGCACTTGAAGTAATACAACTTATATAGCCCAACGAACTAGTCTTTCAGAAATTTAGTTCGACAAGCAGAAATGTGTATTAGGCAAAATGGACATTTTCAACAATTTCTGTAATAATAAAATGTATGCTACGCGAATATCCTGTTTTCTGGTGTATTCCTGATTGGCCACCACAATAAACACAAATCTGAACCGAGACAATAGCGAATTTTTAAAGTCGATTTTCTCGAAAACCAAGCCTCGTACGAAAAAAACATTATTCTATATTTTCGACTTATTTTTTCATGCAGAATCACCACCTTCCGGTTGTACACGAGTTACCGAACGCCCTGTATATTCATTTCCATAGTGCAATTTAGGTTATAGTAATACTTATTGAGTAAGAATTGGCTCGACTTCTTTCTGAGTTGAACTGAAGGGTTTAATGTGTTTGTGAGGAAAATATTTGATATAGAGCGCCGATTACAGTCGGGAGAAATTCAGTTGACTGCTTGAGAACACTCTGCGCAGGCTACCCCCACTATTGGCTGCTTGTTACCCTCTCTCCACACATTTTCGCGCATGCGTAGACGCGGGACGCTCTGTTCGGCGTACATTGAGGAAGATTGGAGAGGCATATAAGCGGGGATCCATGTTTGGCGTGATTTTTAAAGGAATGAGTAGCTGTGACCCGACTAAATGGATAAATAATTTATGTAAATTTATTTAAACATATTTTCTTTTGATACTATTGGCAATTGATAAATATTTTTCCTCCAACTGCAAGTTTTTCAATCCACGCATTCAAATTCTCAGAATCTGAAACGTTAATTGCAATTAAATTATTGATAGATTCCTTAACAAAAGAAGTTATTTATTAACGTACAACTGACCTGAAAAATCTGAACTCCAAGCAAATAATAGCAGCGTTAAGCACACCTTCCATTGAAATAACTTTCCTCATCCCCACCTTATACTCCCCCACAGATTACTTTTAATTCCACCAGTAAGAGAACTTTTCCCCCGCCGTGCCTCGAAATACACGTCTCGAAGTTTGTCTCGCTAAAGCCCGTGGAAAAATATCGAAGCACACGTAATACTGGAACATTCAACAAAGTAGAGCCGCGGACGGGCGCAAATATTGACATCAAACGGGCTGTCCCCGTTGCTCCCGTTAATTAAAGTTGGAAACACATCGCGCGGATGAATAAAAACGCTCGTGGAAAATGTCGCGGAACGTCCATTTCTTCCGACGTTTAAGGATAAACCCTGTGCAAGCACGGAAAACCCCTGTTTAACGCGAGCCCGCCAGGGGGTTGACCTCACCCACCCTCCACTTTCTCCGCCGCCCTTCTTTCTGCACCCCGTCGCAAAATCAATAGTATCGGTGTACCGAGTTTATCCCGCGTTTGACCCGAGCCGAGGGCCGAAAGTGCACGCGCCAGAGGTGCCTACCTACGTGGGAAGCCGCGGGGTCGCCGGAAGCGAGCTCACAGGGACTTCCTCTTTGGCCGAGCGTCGCAGGCAACTTCACTGGAAACCACACTGCTCAAAATAATTAGGGACTCGGCTGCTCAAACGACCGTGTTGCTTGGCGAAAGATCTGGGACATCGAAGCTGTTGTGGTCTACTTGTGATTGGCAGAAGTGAAGAATTTTTTTTAGTTCCCTTATGAGGCATTGAGAGCAAAAATGGAGTAATTCAATTAATTTAATACATTATTGCTACTAACTCAATTTCGCACAAAATGTGGGTTAGTTCGTTTTTGCTCTCAATGCCTCATATTTGCTCCATCCAGTCAGAAATGGGAAGCCCTATATATGATATAGGTGCTTTGAGTGTTATGTTGACGAGGGTTTTATTCTTCTCAGTTATAAAATTTGAGTCATCAAGATGTAGTACTCATAATGTGAGAGTCAGTAGCTCAACTTTCCACGTTTTGAGTGGTCATAGAGTTTGGTACACTCTACAGTTACCTTTGAGTCCCATTACTTATATTTTCTTACATCGTGTAGCTAATATTGAGCAGAACGTATACTATTAAAACCTGTTTCAAGGATGTCACGACTAGTTGTAATGGGAAATTGATCAGTAATTGATGAACAGTCGATTTTTTAAATTTTTAGGAGAACTTTGATCGAGTAATCGTTGGGCACTTTTTGAGGTCTTATTCCGTCAACTCACTATAGAATTTCGAGTTCATGATTTTATCTTAACGGAAGATCTACTATCTCGAAAGATCTCGTGACTCTTGGATTTTCAAATGTTCTCCAAAACTCACACTAAATTTGAGCAAGTGTCTAAAACATTCTCAAACTAATTTTAAGCTTACTTCACCCCGGTATCGACCCACTTTTTAATCCCAATATCGTGGATTTTCGAATTAATTTTGAGCCTCAAAGATTGAATTTCACGAATTCTATTAGGGATTATAAATTGAGCCATAGTATAGGTATAATAAATAAATTAGAATGGGTGACTTTCCTCACTATTTTCCAACCTAGTCGTAGGTATCGTTGACGCACAATTTCGCAGGAAGTGGAATTGGCTCGGTTTTCCTCGTTCAGCCGGAAGTCGAGACGGGAGAAAAATGTTCCCATGGGCGGGCAGTGGATCGTTAAAAATTGTTCGTAGGGTTCTCTGGGAGGAAACTCGTTAAGAAGTTTCGGAAAGTCCGACACCTTCCGCGTTGTAGTGTAATACGACTCAGATGGACTCATTTGAATAATTAAATCTCCGTTTTGCATCAGCCTCGATGCCCTACCCACGCAAATGAGTGTCCTTTTCTTCTTTTTAAACGTCCAAAATGAACTGACAGAAATTTACCGTTGTATTAATTTGTAGAATTGAAACGTAGCCATTCCAGATTTTGACAAATTAAATGGCTTAATACCAAGTTAATATTTGCAGCTGCTGTAAATTAATTATTCTGAAATGGATCACGTCATTAATAATAACAGATGTTTCCTGCTACCTTGTTTGTTTATTTTCATTCTCTGATTTAAAAGGATTTTAGTATGATGTGCTAATGATATTGCAATGATATTACATTATGTGAAAACCACGTTTCAATATTTTTGTAATTAATTAAGTAAAAAATTTCTCACTGTTATATGTATTCAGATATATCTATGATTTATTATGTCTGAAATTTTTTTTTAAAAAGCAGATGAATATCTGCTGAAAACTCTTCGACTCAGTATTTCCACAAATAAACAATTCACTTGATTGATGTCCTTTTTCTTCGAAATGAGAAATAGAAGTCCGTTAATTGCGATCGTCCTTAATTGCTGAGCAACTTCGATACCTCATTAATTGGCCGTATTCAACCCCTGAAGGGAAGCGGAAATTCCAATTTGCAATTAAATAAGTTAACTCAACAAAGGGGGAGGCTCCCACTTCACATAAATAATTATGTTCGAACCTCGTTTTCAGCTTTGCAAATCACTTCTCCCGGATCCTTTAAACTTTCCTCCACCCTAAGACCTCAAAATCCCCCCCCCCCCCAAAATCGAAACAAATCTCCTCAAACCCTTTCAAACTTAATCAAGCACAGATAAACTAGACGATCTCATTAATTTTTTAAATGCCACATATTTTCACAACAGTGTCACCACTGCAGCCTCGCCTTTACTCTAATTGGCTATGTCATTTGTATACTCAGTTTTATTTTCTCATTCTCTTTGAGTAATAAAGACGTCTAATAATAAATAATAATAATAATAATTTTCTACACAGAATGCATGCAATTCTCCGTTGAATATTAATTCATATTTCCGTTGTTTTTGATGATACGAGAAAATGTCTAAGGAAAAATATGTTTGCATTATTGTGAGGAGCAATTATTGTGATGGAGAAGCTCTTTTTCAAGGTCATATTTTCCGAAATTTCAAGGTCACCGACAGTTATTTAAACGAGATTACGTATTTTCATTAATGTAACGTTATAGCCAATAAAAGGACCAATTCAACCATGTATAATATGTTGACCTTCAAAGGACCCTTCAGTTACTATACTATACATATATGCAAAAAATAAGAAATCGATTTTCAGAAAAATTTGGAGGGGAATGTCCCCTTAAATGGTACGTGACTCACCCTGGATACCATCCCCTGTGTGTATTTGAAAAACGACGGAAATCGGGGTGCAAAAAGCCGTAGAATAAACAACCCCAAACAAGCTTCAACGCACTTGCACGTACGCTGAGATGGAATTGCAATTTTCACCAGCATTCACCGGTTTTATTATGCATCCACTGTTTTATTATGCGATCAATAGTGCTCCAGGGAGGAGGGGATTTCTCTTCTTCTCCAGCCTTTCAATACGACCCGGCACGCTTAGGCGCTCTAATGGAATGCTCATATAATTTTTAATACGACCCTGTGCACGCAGTCGGGTGGCCGGTCTCGTTAAAGTTCCAGCAGGCTTCCTGGTTTCGCTATTTGAAGGCTCACTGGCGTCCAATTTATTGATATATTCCTGGGGCTCCTATTAGGAGATTGTCTCGCGGGCTTTTTGCCGATCCTCGCCAACATAAAGGACGTTATTATTGCGGTCTAATTGAGAAGGGTTGGGTGGGGCACGATGTTTGCTAGAAATAATTGTCGTTGGGGATTGTTCGCTTTCACGAGGATGCACGGAGGTGTCTGGAATTGAAAATTATAGTACATTAGTAGAATTAGATGGGAGATGGTGTTTCGATGTGTGAAGAATTAGTTTTGTTGGGTAGTCTTTTTGTTTGACCAAGAATGGAAGTTTGGATTTGTATGAATGTGACTTTGGGATAGTTTTTTTTTTAATATTTAGGGGATATGGTGCTGTAGTGTATAAAATCTTATATTATCGGGATGATATATTAGAACTGCTTTGATAATATTAGATTTATGTTATATGAAATGTTGTGTTATAGAATATTGATACATATATGTCCCGGTGATTACTTCAATTTAAAAAAATTGAATTTATTACTCATTTTGTAATGCAAAGGCGATGTAAGTGATGAATTCAATTTTGTTAAATTTTTTACTTACACCACTTTCATAGGCACATCTGTATGCATCTAAAATCTAATGCATATTTATTAGGTAATAGATAAATAATAGAGTAATGTATATTTAAAAATAATAAGAATATTGTACTATACACTAACTCTTCAAATATTATTCTGTCGAATATTACATTGTAGAAATATAATACTTTGAATCTAGAAGCCTTTGATATAAAATATTGTATTACAGGTGTAGCTTTTTGTTTGAATTAATTTTCATTAATAAATCGTGTTAACAATTTTATTACATCTTTGTAAACTTTTAATTTAATTTTTCAAAAGTTACCTGACAATCATTTTGAATATATTTTTCTGCGTGGCTGAATACGAATTAGCTTCATTAGGGAAATGGATCCTCCAGCAAAATTTTGTGATTATAATTCCATCTGCACAGTTTCCATTAATTCAAATTAGCACGTTTTAATGACTTTTTAACGATGCAGATGAAGAACGTGAGTTTCATTCAGGTTAGAACAATGTTCTTTTCATTTCAATGTGCTTTATCTACCTCTTACCAGCTTTAATTACAATAAATTTTGCATTTAATTATCGTTTATTAATGTCCAAACTGAATTGATAATCTCAGTACTTTAAAACTAAGTAGGATGAAAAAGTTGAATTTGTTAGATTTATAATATTAGAAGAAAATACAACGAAGTCAAATCATTTTTTATAATTCTGTGTAGAATAACAATTTATTGTATTCGGTCTGTAGTCCTCGAAACAAGTGCACTTTTGTAACCGCCGCCTAACCCTAACCCGAACCCGGTTAACCGAGCGAAGGTTACTGTAACCCGTAGTAACCCCAAAGGAACGGCTCCCAAAGAGTACAGAGAGCCGGTTAACCCGCTCGGTGCGGGTTACAAGTGACATACGACATTCTACGTCAAAAATCCGACTATGGTTGCTCCGCGCGCGTCCACCGCTGCTATGCAACTGCAATTTTAACAAGAACCGGGTTGCATGCAATGACGTCAATTACTTGCAGGGTTTTGATTCTCCATGTAATTTTTAATCTCTCGAGGAAAAATGTTACGAATTTTCTTGAATTATACCCACGACATTACATGCAAATCGTTTCTTGGTCAAATTGCATCACCGTGTTGGATGAATGGCCTATAACAAATGTAACAATTCTGTAGAAGTTCGAAAGGTAATTTATTTATTTATAATAAAAATAGTATTTTGTAACACAACTATTATATATGAAATTTACTGATTTGTAAGAAAATAGTATGCAAGTGTTAAAATGAAAACACAATGTTTATACTATACAGTCATGGAATATATTAAGTACATTTTTCAACTTTAGAAACATGTCACCCTCGAGGAGAAATTTGCAAAATAAAAATTTGTTTATAATTTGACGTTACATAAATAATTTTACAATTTCAAAAAAATATTATTCAAATAGACAAAATCTTCTGCATTAAAATAAAAAAAGGATGAACCTAATGCGATAGATAGTTTTTAAAATAAAAATTCATAAGTACAGGTCGATTTCACAAAAATAGGGAAACACTACGCCCTCTACCGGATTAGGGTAACCCGCTCCGAGAGCGGGTTAACCGGGTAACTCTGTGCCTAGATGCCTCGGGTTACCCGGTTATGTAAATTAGTCTACGGTACTGAGAACCGAACCGGCCTAGGGTTACGGTTACAATCCCTGCTCTGCGTCCTTCAAATCCCGAAACTTATATGTATATGAGAGAGAAAATTATTCAACGGTAGTTCGAACGGTTTCAGAATTTCTTTTACAAACTTGTCACTCCATTGCTCTCGCAGATATCGTCGAAAAATACCCCGATTTCCATAGAAAATGTCGGAGGCATCAAGGAAAGGTCACAAAATGCGTCTTTTTTTAAATGCAAAGCGCAAGGACGAAAATATATTGAAAATTTACGAATAAGAATAATAAAAGTCACTGCAAATATATTCAGAATTTCGTAAAAATTCAGTAGCAAAATTAGGAATACTCAAAAATTAGAGGAAAAAAGTCCATAATTTCAAATTTGAAGATAGCAATGCAATATATAATTTTTGGGCTCTTTTCAACTTAATAAAAAAAAAAAAACATAAATTGTCTTCAGGTCCAGCTGCAAGAGCTTTGCAAATTTTTTACAAAACGAAGAAAATGGTGCTGAAATTGAAACCCCAGAATCTCTCATCCCAAATTTGCTGTATCGAAATTTAAAAAATGCTGACCCAGAAGCACAGCAAAACCAATATCCCAGCTACTGTAGAAAAATCCAATACGAAAGCAATTTTCTATCTTCCTTTTATTCCCGAAATCAAAAAGTGACGTGGGCAAAAAAATGTCCCTTTTGTCCTCGCCCCTTCGTTGAAAATACAATATCCTCCGGGAAGCAGCTTCGGTTTACCCAACACTTTAAGTCCCAGGGAGCGGGTAACTTCGCGGGCACTTCCGTAACCTGGGAACGAGTGCAGCGTACGTGTTCGGAGACATAAAATGCATCCGTGGTTAACGTGGCCGCCTCGGCGTATATTTTACGGAGCAAGGGGGCTTCGACGGTCACGGCAGCATCGGAATCGTGCCTACCCTTAAAGTATGTAGGTTACCAGTGACGTCAGCGGCCGCCTTGTGACGTGTACCGAGTGAAATATGCAATGGTGCAGCGGGGCAGGTCATTGACGTGGATGCACCGCGCTCTACACCCTCGGGAATCAATTCCAAGAGGATCGATAGCTGAGTTCTTGATCCTCGCGGAATGTCTAATAACTTAATAACTGAATGTGTCTGAAAGCGGACGACCGATTGCTTGGACGCTGCTTGAGTTCGGAGGTCTGTGAGCAATGAAGAATAATTGTGAGGAATGCATTAGGCTTGGGACTGGTGGCAAGGGATTTGTCAGCCTGGGCTGAATTATGTGAAGCACTGTGTACAAATCTGGGAGTAGCCGTTCCCATCAGTGAAATGGGAATGTAGGATTCCCCTGAGGGAACCAATTTAGACACACCCCGGCTCTAATCCTGAGTTAACGTAGACATGATCCTGCTTCAACTGAGATCTGAGACCACTCACCTGTAGCTTTGATCAGGGAGGTAGGGACAGTTACTATCACGGAGGTTTTAAGCACTAAGGGAGATTCAGGCGCAACCAAGCCTAGCCTGGGTATTAAAACCTAGCTGGCAATTAAAATCCTAGGATCAACTGTTGTTGGTAAAAAAAATTCTAAGAAGTCTGACAGACCTAGCCTGAGAAATCTCCCATGGCTGGTTCATCGCTTGCAAGATCCAAAGTGCAGAAGTAGAATGCCTAAACAAATGCTTCCTAGAAGATCCCTGGGAGATTCGTTCAAGAGGCTACCAGCAGACTTGCACGTCCAGTGAGACCTACCAACTCAGCACATTAGATCGCAATCTCTATTCCCTGCTGGGCAGTACCAGCAGGCCATGGATGGAATCGAATTAAAGGGATTTGATACACGTTTTCTCAAAGATTCATATTCCAGAGGCTACCAGCAGATTTGGACACCAGTTTTCCCACCGACTCAGCGGCTTATCCCGGATCCTCTATCCCCCAGTAGTCCAATTTAACAGTGAGCTCCTCATTCGCGTCTCTTTCCTCGAAAGCACCGGCAACCTAGGTGGATTAAAGAGCAGCAGTAGCTGCTGCCTCGGCCATTCGCAAGCCGCCAGCTACCAGCGCGCTTCGATATGGCCCGTTTCTTGTGTCCATCAACTCATTAGCATAAACGTCCCTTTGAATGCACGCGAGTGCGCCCCGACACGACGTGCTCGCGATCAAGCTTGCATTGCAAATGGGATCGAATCCCAGGGCGCCGGGGGGAATGCACGTTCCGGCGAGCTTAATACCCATAACTTTTCCCGATGCCGCGGCTGCGTGGAGGTGTGCGCACATGTGAGACCGACACGAAGCTCGGGACAGCAATAGTTGATACCACCAGTCAAACTAATAGTACTTAGGTGCATTGCGAGCGTCGCGGTGTCGCCGGGCGAAACGTGTTGGGATTATTTATGAGCCATCGACTCTGGGTCCCCGGAGTTGCCGGTTCGACGATGCTCCGTGGGATGAAAGATGGTTTCGAAGATCTGTGATGGAGAGCGACAGCGTGGCTTTATTTGCGATGAGATAGTCGACGACTTTGAGCTGGCGATGCCAGTGGTTTGGACTGTTTGGGATTTGAGGGTGGGAGTTGTTGCGTTTTGAGAGGGTGCTGTACCTAGTGGGAGTGTGAGGGTTTGCGGAAGTTTGAGGGAGTTTGAGGGTGTTTGGGTGTAGAGAATATGAGGCGTAGAATATATTATATATAGAGCCTGTTATAAATGTGAGTGACGTTGTTGGATGAAGTTGACTTTGGACCAAATCAAACCCACCTCAAAACCAGTATGAGCTCAAATGAGATTTGATTCTGGATTAACCCCTTGCCTTAAGGGGTTAGGCCACCTTGGACGAAGCACAGTTATAGTCATTTTCGTCATTTTTTTTTTAGGGAGATGATGGAATAAATGGAAAATTCAATGTGAACCTGTTATTATACAACTCTCGACGGAAAAAGTCGTATTTTTTTTTTGTACAAAATGGCGGCTGTGGAGCCGTGATACGCGAAATCTTGCCGAACGACGTTTTCCACGGTGTTTAACCTCGCGGCTATACCGTTTGACCTAGAACAAAAAACCAGGAGGATTTATTTTCTACATGCCTAAAACTAAAGAAGTACGTATGGATATCCATGAACATTCATTTTTGTCGAAATGGTGAACACGCGGAGGAAAAGTGCATTTTTGTTTTTATAAAAGTGTCACTTCTTTAGCTTTAGGCATGTAGAAAATAAAACTTTTTGGTTTTTCGTTCTAGGTTAAACTGACGAGATTTTTGTTTTGTTTTTAATATGTTTTGGTCAACAACCTCGGAATTAAACTGTAGAGCAAAAGGTTAATACCAACCGGGACCTAATTTAAAAGACTTCAAATGCATTTATTTTTACTAAAATGCAAAAAATCAAAATTCCAATTTATCCACATTATTTACTTCGGACTGTAGTTAACGCAAAGCAAATTTTCATGAAAACACTTGTTACTCTTTAATTAATTTTTTAAACGGAAGAATTTTTGAAAAACTCTTCACACAGCAAAATTCATCGTTTAGAAATACACAAGTTTGCAATTTATACTTTTTGCATGCACTGAATAGTTTTCGAGATATTGAAGAAAATATGGCTCAACCTCGAGGGCTGTTTTACCCCTTCAACATGGACGATGACCAATAAAAAAGTATTTGCCAAATATTCTTACGAGGACTATTAATATAATTACTGAATAATTACTGAATAATTACTGTATAGTTACTGAAGTTTCATCAAACCCAGTGATTGACAGTTTGGGACTATCCCTCAGGCCCAAACTAGGCCCAATGCTGTGATCGCTGACTTCATCTATCTCCTAACACGAATCTTTCATCGCAATTGTCTAAATATAGTTGGAAATATGTTCAAAATATAATTGTACGTTTTTTATTCATCGCTACAGCTGACTATAGAGATCTACTGACTTGGTAGGGGTAAACAGTGTAGTTGTTGGCCACCTGGCAGTGATTGGCCTTTTTTTTTAAAACATGAATATTAAGAAATAATGTACATTATGCCTTTTATAATGAACATATTCAGATACCTTCTACTTTCATCCGTCGAATGCAATCACTATTTCGCTAATAATTGTTATACTACGTGTAAAAAATAGACGACTTGAAATCGATGCTTGAAAACTACAGTGATTGAATTGAATAGCCATACGGTTACATCAGGTAATTCTTAGATAATTTAATGCATTTATGATATATATATATAACTCTCATATTCGTTATATAGACAAATAAAGGTTTAAACTTTATAAAAAATGATTATTTATTCATTAAAATTATACATTATTGCAGAAATTATAGGTGGCCAAGAACTGTAATGTAAATAATGTTTCAGGACAGTCATTGGCCACGAGGCCAATGGGTACCTAACTGTCATAACAGCAGTGAAATAGCTGTGTTGTGATTTTAAAAGGTTATGTTTTAAAAGAAAATACTATTAATACAATGTAAAAGGTGCAATACTAGCTAATATAGAAACATTTAAATAGAAAAGGTATTATAGGTTATATATTTTTAATAATATTACATTACATTTAGTTTCATTTTATGAATATATCCATTTTTATTTCATAATTTAAATCCTGTTTCTAACCGAATTAATTCATTATATTACATTAACATTATTTCATAATTAGGTCTTAGAGCATTAAGAATTAGGTAGGGTATATGTTACATATAGGTTATGAAATAGTGGCCAATAACTGCCAAACGATCGGCCAATCATTATCTTCGTCTGGCCAATAACTATGTGTTTTGATAGGAAACGTATTTTCTGTAAAATTTTTGTGGATCCTTCTACTCTTTCTTTAAACAAATTCTATTTCTAGACTATTAGAGTCGTTTACAGCTATTAACACTAATTGTGTTCCTAAAGATAGCAAAATAAGACTTATAATTCAACGCTTATGTGAACCTCTGACTTAGGTGGCCAACAACTACACTGTTTACCCCTATTCCGGAGAGTCCCATGCTCCGCAAATTTTCATATCGATTTCAGTAGAAAATATTATTTTCCCCGCGTGTTGCTCCACGAAGTGTCACCGTCCGTATACACGGAAATGCGATCTCGCGTGATTAAATTCGCAGTTGAGAAGTCTAAACAGGGACTTCGAAAACGTGTATTCCTCACGTTACAAGTTCGTAAACGATTCCAGTAAACTCTCGCGTCTAGTACAGGCAAACGAAGTTTCCCTACGTGATTGGTCGCTTAATCCTGTTTGGAAGTTCATTTCGGTAGCTAGGAGGAAGTTCGGTCGAAATTTGCAGTTCAACACGTGATTGAGACGTTAATTTTTGATTAACGAGATGATACGGTTACGCGAGGCTGATCCAGTTCCTTCAAGCTTTCATCCGAGGTTTCGTTTCGAAAATGTTCAAGGTTAACACGATTATCTCCGCAGCCCTATGTTTTCCGCTTCTTCCGTCCATCGCGAGAAGAAACGCTCCCTGTGATTTTTCTTCACAACGCTTTATGAAACGTGTGTCGCGTCATAAATCGCGGCGAAGCGATACCATGAAGCAGGGGAAGTCCTATTTTCTCCCTGGCAATTAGAGTAAACTGCCTGCGGGGTGATAAATCGGAGCACGAATCGATAAAGGCGTGAAGCTTCGGACGTGCAGGTCATGTACCACATAAATCCTGGATCGAAAATGCGATTAATTCAGATGCTTTTTTTTCCTCGTCTGCTCGGACCCCTTATGCGTCAGCGATGGACGTACAGATCGGTGAACGAAGGAATTAAATTTAACTCTAATTTCGTTCATATTGGCAGCAACGTATTATTAAGAAGCCAATGAGTGGGATAGAGTTGATTCTAATGAATGGTAGTCTGAATTATTTACCTGTACTACTGAAACATGGCCGAGGGTGAAATTACTGTTAATTAACGATATTCCATTGCCTCGTGGAAACTCGAAAAGTGATTAAAAGAATCGAAAGTAATTAGTTTGTGCATTTGTGAGAGATCGGTTCTTGGTTTAATTTATTTTAATTGCCTAGGAAGTAATCGAGTTTAATCGCCTGTATGCTGTTCATGTCATGTTTGACGCGTTGAACAGATTGCATTGAAAGAGGATCTGTGTGAATTGGAAGATACCCATCTTTCGAAAGGCGTGAGAAATTGTTTACGGTAAATACGGGCTGAATTGTTTATCAACACTACTCAGGGAGTGTTGAATTATTCGTTCGTACTACTGAAGCGGGGCTGAACTATTTACCTACATAACTCGGGCACTGTTAAATTATTTACATGCTCTACTAAAGTACACACATATACTACTAACACACTATTCAGTTGTTGCCTACACTACCGAAGGGACTGTATCTGTGCAAAGTATTTTAATGGGCTATTGTGTATTACTGAAACACAGTCAAAGTATTGTCCTCTCCTAGAACACTACACAATTATCTACATTATTCAAACACTAATGTGGAATTTACTTGCACCACTGAAAGTCAGCTATGTTATTTACCTGCACTACTGAATTACAATTTTATATCATTTACTCGCGCTACTGAATGACAAAAATATTATTTATATATAGCTACCAGTGACGTCTTCATATAGAGGCGAAAGAGGCAGCCGTCTCAGGGCCCCGGAGCTCAGGGGGCCCCTGAAAAATTGGAATAAATAAATAATAATAGTAATAAAATTAAAAGAAATAGGGTTGTAAAAGCTAGAAATTAATTGGAAATGGGCCCTCCAACTGTGACGGAAAGAAAATAACGAATGGGTACGCCAAAATTTAGATTTTAAAATGGAGCCCTTTTCTCGTGGAATGCACCCCACGGTATAATCTTGTTTATTTAATTGCTTTAATAATTATTCACTTCTCGTGTTAGCGCGGTATTTTTGATTTTGTTTAATTCAGAACAATTTAGGGGGCCCCATATGGAGCTCGCCTGAGGGCCCCCGAAAACGATAAGACGGCACTGATACCTACACTACTTTAATACAACTAGACTATTAGATGGCAACTACAGTATTTACTTGCGCCATTGAAAGTAGCTGCACAATTTACTTGTAGAGTAATGTGGGGCAAGAGTGCGCACTTAAAGTTTAGACTTCTCTAAAATACTTGGTATTACACTGATAGTCATATCGTTTTGTGAGAAATAACTACTATCCCTTATTATTCGATAGGCAGTGACTTCATGTAAATTTACCTGTCACAACTTATATAAAATAAATATTTCCAAAAAGTGTCAAATACGAACTTTTACCCGCTATGTGGGGCAAAAGTTCGCATGTTATGGGGTAAAAGAACGCAACCAGAAATATCCAAAGAAGTGTTTTATTTTCCTGCATAAGTACATAGTTCGGGTAATGCTCAGCTATCACAACCTCAAAATTTAGCAAACTCTAGAATTAAAATAAGTTTAATGAAGATATAACACCCGTCAAATTATTTTGGGGCAAAAGTTCGCATGCGAACTCTTGTCCCACTGCATTGTGCGAACTTTTGCCCCCACAGCTACTTTTACATTGTTTAATCAATCCTGTTATCTGTGAGGAGAATTGAAAACTTCTATTAGCACTTTTTAATAGAAGAATTTCAGCTCTTTCAGACGGCATATTATTAAAATATTTACTGATCAATTTATAGGAATAATATTGATTCCCAAACATGAGAATATTACATCAGAACTAACGAATTCAGTACTTACCGCATTGTAAGATAACAAACCGAAACACAGCCACGAAATTCGACATTAGTGACTCTACCTTGATTTACAATTGACTGCCAATCACCATTGCCGCTACAGCACATTGGTTGCCGAAATGTCTCAGTTACGTTGCGGTTTGATATCTGAAACATTGCACGGAATATTGCCGAAAAGTTGCAAGTAAATTGCTATGTCCGCCCTGTGCAACATTGCAGGATATATTTCTGCAACATTTCTGAGTTTTTACAGCAATGTTCGCGCAACATTTCTGAGATTTTACAGCAATGTTCGCGCAACATTTCTGAGATTTTACAGCAATGTTCGCGCAACATTTCTGAGATTTTACAAAAAAAAATAACGGTATTTAATCATATATATATCGGACGTGTGTCCGAGGGGGCCGACGAGATGAATGTGTGCAGAATCATAGTAGTATAACGTCCGTGTATCTTTATTAAATAGAAAGTTATTTTACCCCAGGGAGATTCGAACCCGCGACCCGTAGCACCGTAGACGAACACTATACCGCTGCAGCTAGAACTGTTGATTGAGAACATTACTTACGTATTCCAACTTATACTCCTACCGTGCAACACTTTAAACTCAAATTATTTAAAAACAAAGATTCGTTTTGACAAACTCCATTACATCTCCCTAATCGCGGAGTCGGATATTTCACAACAAATTCATTTCGACGCTTGATATTGTATTAAGTTGATGCATATTCTGTTATGAAATATCCTGCGTAGTACAAGAAAATAATGTTTTTTTTTTTAGTTTTTAGCGCATTTTTAATACAATCGTTTGACATAATTTTTTTTATATATTTTAGGGACACGCGTGTCCCTACCATTGACATTTAATTTATTATGCATAATGAAAAAGTTCGGTATTGTCGGGTGAAAATTTCTAAGTCCCGATTTATTGCGGATTCATTGCCGAAAACTTACTCATACGTTGCGAGTGCAATATTGCACAAACGTGGCCATTGCAATATTGCACGGCAATGTGTGTGCAATATTGCCGAAATATTGCTCATACGTTGCGAGCGAAATATTGCACCGTAATGTTTCCACAATGTTGCAGGAATATTGCAATGCAACCTGCAACCAAACGGCAACATTGTAATGTACTGCAACGTGTGTGCAACGTTCCTGCAACAAAGTGTGCTGTAGGGGTGGCAACTGCCACAACTCAAACCATGAAATTCGCATGGTGCGAACTCTTACCCGCTGCGAACTTTTACCCACCTTTACTCTACTACTGAAAAGGCAATTGTACCATTCACTTGTACTACTGAAAGGCAGCTGTATGATTTATCTCAACTACTGACAAGTAAACATTCACTTATAAGGAATGGAGTTTCCTGATTTGGAATATATATTTTGAAAGTACTCATAGTAACTAAGAAATCCTGAAAATTATATCTGCAATGGACCTATTTTACTCATGTTATCAATAACATTCAATATAGCCTCAAGGCGAATGCGAAAAACGGCAAAATCCTCTTATTTAATTATAATTTGGTAAAACCTGGCATCTGTATGTTTTTTGTGGTGCTGAATCGAAATATGACGTTATTGTTTGTGTAAAAAAAAATCCTAAGGTTGTTCTCTTAATAAAAAATCGTGTTTTTTGGAGATACGTACAACTCAACTTTTTAACAACATGACATTTTTTGGTAAGTGGAAATTATTATTATTATTCTTAAGCGTCTTTATTGCACAACACAAGTATATAAGCAAGAAAAGAAAGAAAGAAAACAGAGAAACGCAAAGGCGAGGTTCAGTCACAGACTGTTTTTCAACCTAACCTAAACTGGTTATGAATTGGTATCTTGTCCTATGGGCCCAGATGAAGCCCCTGAGAGTTAAAAACAGGTCAAAATGGATTATGAAGTAAATTGGTACGAGTAATCCGAAAAAAATATTTAAAAAATTCTTCGGCCTTTCCTTGACTTATCTAAAAAAAAACCCGATTTTTTATTAAGAGAACTACCTTAAGAATTTTTTTTTACACAAACAATAAAGTCATATTCGGATTCAGCATCGCAAAAATCATACAGATGCCAGGTTTTACCCAAATATTCTTAAATAAGAGGATTTTGCCGTTTTTCGCATACGCCTTGAGGCTATATTGAATGTTATTGATAACATGAGTAAAATAGGTCCATTGCAGATATAATTTTCAGGATTTCTTAGTTACTATGAGTAGGGTAGAGTGGGGCTAAAAGTCCGGCGGGTAAAAAGTCCCGAATTGAATATCTCTATTCCTAAACAATGTATTGAGTTTCGCAGTACACTATGTAAAAGGCGAGAAGAAACGGAGGTGACCACAGAATCGCCAGTCACTCCTGGACGGTCGTGCGAATTACACGACGCCTTCGTTATTTTATGCATCGAAAACTAAAAGAAATACGTCGTCTTTATTGTTTTATACGAAGTAAACCACAGTTTAAAAGCGTATCAGCCAAGTACGTTAAGATTGTATGTTCCTTTAGTAATGTGTGCATGATATTGTTTATTGCTGAATGATAATATTTTCTAACGTATATATCGCAGAAACTATAGAGGTACCGTTGGGGCAAAAAGTCCCTCAGACTGAAACTATATATATTATATTATTTGTTCTCATAATAAGATGGCCAAAGTATAAAGAAATGATGCCAAAGTTTTTAAATACTGTTTTCGTCTTAGTTGAGCGATTTTTTTTAGTTTTCAGTTCAAAGTGTGCCTCTGACTTATATTTTTATTTTTTGTTAAAGAAGTCATGCTTTCTTTCAATATTGTGTACCAAAATGAATTGGTTTAATAAATATTTGTTGATTTGAAAAAAGTTTTTTACTTATTTAGTTTAATATTACACGAAAAGACATTAGGGATTGTCTATCCTATGCAATGGACTTTTTGCCCCGTGCGTGGGGCAAGAAGTCCATTTTGCATTGACAAACATTTTGTGATATAACTCAACAGAAAATAATAGTATCAACAAACGAACTTCTCTAACGTAAACCATAATAGTTATGGTTTATACAAAACAACACCAGATATCTCTAGATTGTTAGTACTAAATTTTACATAGGTTTATACGAAAAACGGGACTATTAGCCCCACCATACCCTACTTTCAAAATATATGTTCCAAATCGGGAAACTCCATTCCTTATAAGTGAATGTTTACTTGTGAAATTCACCTAGGGTAGATGTCCCAATTACTGCCACCTTAAGATTATAACCCAACTTCATTTAATCATTTCGCGTGTTGTGTAACCTAAAAATTGTTTCAGTTTGAAACATAATATTATTTAACATCTCTTTTATTAAAAAAAATAGTTTTATGAATTAAATATGAAGAATTTATTAATAATTAATTAAAATTCGCGAGCGATCCTAGTGTACCTATAACTGTCACCTCGAAAATCATCTTGTCCTAGGTACATATGAGTACATATATCTTTTTATTTTAATGTAAATCAGAATCTCCATTTAATAATAACTATTTGTTGTACCTTTCTTTTTATACGTTACGTTTTTATTACATATAATAAATCAAGTGGCAGTAATTGGGACATCTACCCTATGTACTTTTTTTACCTTCATTGCTGAATGACAGGTATATCATTTACAGGCACTACTTTCTTCTGACAGCCATATTATTTACCTTCACTACTGAAATACCACTCAACCGTTTACCCACTTGACTAAAACGATGCACACCTGTTTTCTCGTATCTTTTACGATACTCTCTGGCTTTTCAGAGCCTCGAATCGCGCATAAATGGCTCAGGAATGGTACACAATAAAACCTCCCCTGTAATAGAAAAGAAACCCTCCAAATAGAAGCCCTCGTGTAATCGCGCGAAATCACGCGACGAGCAGTCCGAGCGAAATTATATATGCACGGAGCCGGTGCTCGTTATTAATAGCCAGAGCGTGGATCCGGTGTTTGCGAGATCTCGCGCGGAATTCGTAATTTCCTGGCTTGTTGCTGGCGCAGATAAAACTAATAATGTACAAACTGCGGCTCGGGCTATCTTCCCGCGATCGATCACGAGTTTTATTCCACCCTCCCCGCGCTTCCACGTGCCCGGAGTTTAACCACGGTTTCTCAAAAATTGAATTTTTTCTCTTAAACGTCGTTCCCCGCGGGGACCGCGATTCCCACTTAACTGGAACGAAAACGGAGGGAAAAGGAAAAGGAGCAGCGTTTCGCGATGAAAATTCCAGCGCTTAAATCTTCCTGCATGGAATTCGGGGAAAAACATTTGGACGAGAATTTTTTTTAAGCAACAGTGAATTTAAATGCGTTTCGCCAACTGGGAAGGTAAAAGTTTGCAGAACGAATTATAGCGGAATTTTAGAAATTAAAGTGATTTCGTGGAAATTAATTTCTACCCTCGGCAAGGAAGATTATAGCCTGTCTTTGAGTCTGGAAGTAAAGTTAGTCCTCTTGAATTATGTTAATGTTCAACTTATCGCTGCGACAAGCGTACAACTGCATAAAATATCCCGCTCGTTTAATTCCCCCTTGGGGAAGGGAGGCTCGTTCATGAGGGCTCTGGAATCTCGAATGTAATTGGACACTCGGAGTAATAAAATGTCGTCATGCTTCTCTTTCTCGTGAAACAATAAAAAATTCAGCTGGTCGAAGGGGCGCGCAATCATCGTAACAAGAAATGAACGCTGGTAACGACGGTACATCTCGGCCGCCATTAAAGAGATCAGGAACTGCTTCCTGGGCCCTTCAATTATTCCACGTTCGACTATCAAAGTGGTGCATTATGAGAATTTTATAATGTCGAATGAAAAAATTCATCCTTTACGGTGGAAAGCTCGTAATACTGATAGCTGAAGTAATCTGGTTCATCATTTTCTTCCACTCTTAAAACATCGCACATATTACTGAACTTTGTAGCAGAATCATAATTACGTTATATTCTTATTCCTCTACGTATACTCAATTTTCAAATATTTATATTTCCGAGGTTTTAAAATGCAAGTAGACAGTGAAGACGGAAAATTTTTCTAATATCTAAAATGAAACTTAGACATTTTTCAACGTCAGAGGTAATTACCATTCAAAGATCACTTTTATTTATTAACATTATAATGCTAATTTGTGACGTGAATAATTAAGCACAAAGACGAGTACAAAGGCGATTTCGCTCCAGCGTTTCGCTCTCAAAGGAGACTTGTAAGTAGTACAAGTCAACGAATGGCGGCACCTAATCGAGTTAAACTCTCCTGTCTAACCCGCCAAGGGATGAAGCAGGGACAACAGAGTCACTCTCAGGCTGCCACGTTCACCCCAACGTTCCAATTACCCAAAAAGTTGCAAGTGGAACGAACCAACCAATGATCAGGCATTCCCCTTGACATTCCAATTGCCCCCTGATCCTTGGCGGAATGAAAGAAAAGCAAGGGCGCAGCCACCCTCGAATCCACTGTAACCATCCACTAGTACAAACCCTAGTGGTAGATACAAAATCGTGTATAAAAAAAATTTAGCTTCGTTTGAAACTTTTATTATCAGCCTGACATTCTTGACAGCATAAAGTTTTGCATTTATTTTTCCGGGCGTTTAAAAAACACAACTTTGAGATTCGTAGAGACTTTTCCTTCAGTTTCCACCCTCATTGGATTCGATCGAAAGAGTTGGAGGAACTCTTTTCTCGAACCCCTGTAAATAGGGGAACTACGGGGTGAATTTGCTTCGAGTAGTAACGTTGTCGAATCAGTAACTGTTGGCAGTAAAAATCGATGTCAAATTGGGGGTAGTTATAAAATTCCGGACCCCCTTCGACAGATGTATAACATTCGTCGTAAATCGGGGGCTTTCAGTGCACTGCGAACAATAAAAGTGGATGATCTTCTTTTATGGACCTGCCCTAAGTAATCGGGATGGTCGATATTGGTCCTGGATGGAATCTGACTTGGAGGGACCGTGGAAGACGGCAACGGCGATGTGCAGTGCTGCCTATCATCGGAATATATGATCGTACATTTATTATAAATATATGTAGGGTCACGGAAAAAAGGAAGTCGCCTCACCGGGATTCGAACCCGCGATCTCAAGATTTGCGCGCTGGCCAGCCGCCTTAACCACCTCGGCTACCGCCGACTTCCCGGTCTTGATGCTTCCGTGCCCTCTTTTATGGTACGGGTGTTCCTGATCCCACATATATAGGACAGTAAATGCGATGGTAGTAATAAACATTCTGATCGTATCTTCGCGTGTACTGAAACAGTGAAAATAATACACTTGACTAACAAGGGAAGTTTGGCAACCCGGAAATTCAGAAAATTATGAAACTCGGTGTGCAAGTAGAGTAGTTCATCCGTAACGCAACTCTATTTTTTGTTGGTGCCATAATGCAATTTTTGGGGGTGAAATCACCCCTTGAAAAAAAATGCAGAATTTTCTTTTCCGTGGAATATCTCGAGAGCGGTGAGAGATATCGAAAAGAAGTTTAACCAAAAATTGCATCCTTTTTTTATATCTACAAAACCGCGTAAAGGTAATTATGGAATTAAGGATTGGTGGTGGGGGTAACTTGAAAAATATGGACTTTTCGAAAATTATCTTTACGCAATTTTGTAGATGCAAAAGTAAGATGCAACATTTGTTTATACTATTTTTCGATATCTCTCGCCGCTCTCGAGATATTCCACGGAAAAGAAAATTCTGCAGTTTTTTCAAGGGGTGATTTCACCCCCGAAAATTGCATTATGGCACTAACAAAAAATAGAGTTGCGTTACGGATGAACTGCTCTACTTGCACACCGAGTTTCATAATTTTCTGAATTTCCGGGTTGCCAAACTTCCCTTGTAAGTGGTATCTTCACGGTGTGATAATATTAAAGCAGTGACGAATAATAAAACAGGGCAATGAAAGTTTGTTATTAGCAGCTGTAAAAAAGTCCTTCGCAGTTGTTTGAATTTATCCCAGGTACAAGTGGTTTTATGTTGTAGAAATTTAAGTGAGACTGTAACATGCATGGAATAAGTTTGAGATTTTTAAGCCCTATGAAAATTTACAAATTTTTGAATAAGAACTTAAACTAAAATTTGGTTTAGCACTGTTTAAAAAGTACCATGCAAATTTGAAGGCTGAGTTGATCTATGTAATTGAAATTCTGGGTAATGAAAGTTCCCATCACGTTATGAACTCTCTGCTTCTCCTGTAACATCCATCTCGCCGTGCAGGCGTGGATTATACTTTTAAATACGCCTCGAAGAAAATTCTGTCCCTTCATTGCGAAACACCCGTGTCGCCAGAGGCCTCTGTGATGTAAATGCCTTCGTTCAACGCATCCAGGAAACTCTTTCAACTGTATTTTATACATTTAAATAAATCCTTTCAGATTCATGAAGCACTGAGAAATAGGCATCTATTTTATCGCCATCAGAAGCGAAGCTAGTGCTATTGAAAGTACTTCAAGCATCCTAACTCCGATTACTCTCCAATCCGAGGACTTCGCACGCTTCTGCAGTCAAAATTCTTTTCTCGGATTGATTTAATTTGAATCCACAGTCATCTATTTAATTTGTATAAAGTTCGAAGTGTTTTTAAGGGAGAAATTGTACAATTTGAGGGCGCAAATGTTATAATTCGTGGTCAACGTGGAACGGATCTGATTCTACGCTATAAAATACGTTAAAATGGTCGAATGAATTTTTTTCGTACGGGCGCTTCGTTTTTTGAGAAAACCGACTTTGAATTCACTGCACAGCTTCCCATTTTTTACTCGAATTGTATGCGAAGAAAATTGCCTTTGCCAAAGCTAATTAACACACATCCACTTGTTAACACTCTGCTTTACTAAGTGACTCTGGGAATGCTAATTTATATGGCAATTTAATGCAAATAACTACAAAAGCTCTCACCCCCATATTACCGAACTGCGCGCCGAGGACTTCAAAGCCAATTTCCCGGAAAGCGAAGTCTCGTACAGAATAAGTCCATGCCACATTTTCCACGTATTTTGTAGCGAGGAATCATAAGCCGCACAAAGAGCAACGCGCAAAACTCATTTTGGTACAAAGAAGGTCCAATGGCTCTCAAAATTCCGTTGATATCGTCCGTGGTACATCGGCCAATAACAGAAACCGAAACACCTTCCCATTCCTCAGTAACGGAACACCCCGAGCCCACCAAAAGTACCCATAAAATCCCACCCCCTTGGCATTAAAGCACACCCCAGCGTTCTAGGAGCGAAATATCGGGAACCACCCCTCGAAATTACATGTTGCAAGCCTTTTGGCACCTGCTCGCGAATTACCGTCACAAACAGGGGAATATCCTACCCCCGCGCCTTCATCCCCCTGTAACGAGGGAGCCGATTGGTCAAAAATCCCTGTGGTGCGAGTGCAGGGGGCAGCAACGTGCACGTAGAAGGCGCGTTCACGCCGCGGTTAATGTTTATCACCTGACGTCACTCACCTCCGCCGGTTCTGGGGGGTGGACAGGGGGTGGGAACGGGGGTCATGGTTCCTTGGATGCGGCGGAGGGGGCAGCTGGTCGCCATGGCTACGGGTGGTGGGGTAGATTGGGGGATCGATGTCGCAGTGGTGTAGCATCAGGTGGCCGGTGCCCCCGTCTTCATCCCCTGTCAGTGTCCAACAAGTGGAGCGCTGGGAGACGAGCCCTTCGCACCCTTGACACGTCGAAACGCTACGGGGGAGCTTCCTGGAGCTTTGCGTAGCCGTTCAGGGGTGACCACCCAGATAGCACCGCACATCCCAAGGACGTCCTTTTCATGTCCAGTTTATATCCGAACGTCCTACGGACGTTCTTAGGACTTAAATTTCGGATGTTCCAGGAACGTCCGTTTCTTAAGTCCTACGGACGTTCTTAGGACTTAAATTTCGGATGTTTCAGGAACGTCCGTTTCTTAAGTCCTACGGACGTTCTTAGGATTTAAATTTCGGATCTTCTAGGAACGTCCGTTTCTTAAGTCCTACGGACGTTCTTAGGATTTAAATTTCGGTTGTCCCAGGAACGTCCGTTTCTTAAGTCCTACGGACGTACTTAGGACTTAAATTTCGGCTGTTCTAGAAACATCAAACAATCTTGTAAGTCACGTGATTGTTTTGCACGACTACATTTCGAATGTTCTCGGAACATTCGTCTCGTAAGTCTTGTGAATCTTTAGAAGACCTAAATTTCAGATGTTCGAAGAACAACCGTCTTGTAGGTTTTGCAGATGATTCAGGTTCGGTTGCAAAACAGTCTTACGACTGAACCTCGCCTTTGCGCTATTTTTTTGTGCAATGAAGACGCTGAAATGCTGAAATGTTCCCAGATAGCTTACAACGTGTTCAAGACGTCTGTCTTAAGTCGTCGTTAAAACATCTGTCTTGAGACGAATGTGAAATTTTAAGCAATGAGTCTAGAGATCGAATGATGATATTCTGTAGAATATTTCGCGTCAATGCACATTTTTTATAAATTATTAATACTCGTTATATACCTAGAAATTGAAATTATTTGTAAGTAAGTGTCTTGGGTAGTTGCGAAAAGCAGTTGCTTCGTAATCTGGGAGTCCTGGGTTTCGATTCCCGTCACCGCCAAATTTTTTTTTCTTAATGCCCTAACCCAGACTTGATGAAGACGTCTTTAATGCGCTTTTAAACCATCTGCAAAACGTTTTTAAGACACCTTTTGGACGTATTTAACTTTACTTTCGGACGTTCGGAAAACGTTCTGAGAATGTTGACACAGCACGTCCTCAGGACGTTCCACTTTGTAAATAGGACCTTCCTACGACATTTAAAGAACTTAACGAGGACGTACAGAGGATATATGGACCGTCTCGGGACATTCTCCGAACGTACAGTACGTCCGGAACGGACGTCCTTCGGACGTCCATAAGATGTCTTTGTGCTGTTTGGGCATGGGAAAAATGGGGATGAACGGGGCTGGCGCCTTCCACCCCCGAAGATTCAGATAGGGGGCGGTTCGATTTGAGGATTCATAAGTTACTTCTGGGAGTACGATACGACGGGATTAGGGGCAGTTTGTTTGAGGGGTTGGTGGCGAGGGTTGATTGGGTTCTGCACAATAGGGGATTTAACGGGTATATGGGGTGTGGGATTTTTGAATACAGGCTTTGGAATACATTTCGGACGTTCGTTAGTGCTTCCTGGATTTTGAGGGCGATTGAGAGATTTTAGGATTTTCGGATTTGATTCTATGGGCGCTTTGGCTGTTGGATAGTAGGTGGATATTATTTTTATTTTTTGCGTTCTAGATTTTTGTTTTGGGTATCAATCTTTCAGGGAATTATTTTTACACTCTGCCGTTTTGAAATTTCCTCCAACTTTGATTAATTCTCCCTCGTCTAGCAAGAAACTTTATGAATTTACTAATATTTTCTTGCAGATGTATGACTATAAATAAAAGCTGGAACAGGTATCATTTTTATACAGAACGATTCTTAATATTACACGAAATTTTTTATTAAAAGTGCACCCAAACTTGTAGTATTTTCACAAATCAACAGCTTTCAAAATTCTACACTTGGAAAATATTTTAAAAATTGCCCCAAAATCTTTTTTCATCTTACGATTGTTCTCTTGAAAAAAAAATCAACAGGCTCAATCAGAATAAAAGGATTCCAAGAAAAGAGATGATATAATGAAGGATAAGATTGACACCCATTCCCCGTTAAAATTTTTGAGAAAGTTTCCTCGCACCCCAAGCAGACATTGAACCCCGCCATCAGCAACTGATCAGGAATTCACTTTTCCGGTCGCGACGCGAGATTCTTATCGCTCTCGTTACCGTGAACCCGCCACCCTCTGGAAACTGTTACAATCTGATCGATTATCACCTCGAATGAGAAAGCTTCCTCGAACCAACACTGCGATCCGCTGATTCCCAGTAACCTTCCTCCCACAGACTTACTAGGTATATTTAGACTAAACTCCATCCATAGACAAACAGAACAGTGAGGTGACAGAATCTGCTTCCAGTTTCATGGATGGATCACATCCCACATCCAAGATGGATCACGTCGAATGTACATAGAAATCAGACAGATCAAACTCGCCTTGGAAAACGCAGCACCTCTAATGGAAGGGCAAAGAAAGTGTGGATTTCAGAGAGAACCGATTTTTGTCATTGGTTGGAGTGCAGAGTGGTTCAAGGAGGATGTGTTCGAAAGTAATGTACCCCAAATGGTTGTCACTCTTCTGCAGCAAGCACAATAAATCATAATAATTAATAATACCTACAGGTGTAATGTACAAGTATCGTTCGACAATATAACCAGGCAGAAGATGTTACGATTGATTTCAAAAGCTAGCTAGAAAAGGACGAGAAAAAATGAAGCGGCAAGTGGAGTAGATCTGACAATGGTCAGACGTGCTTGGCGGACCAATGTGCCGGGAACTGTATCTTACCGTAACTTCTCACACGAACGTTATCTTGAAAAGTCATTCGAGTAAAAGTTGTGCAGGGGAGCCGGTGCTTTATAAATATTTACAGTTTTGTTGCAAAATTCTTCAAATTACATTTATATTCATCCCCTCAAGGGGGCGAAGCTTTGAGTTTCACGCGAAACGAAATTATTATTCCACAAATTTTAAGAAAATAATTTGGAATGATTATGAAGACACAAAAAGGATACTTTTTTAAAAAAAAATTAGTTGTTAAATTGTTTATTAAATCGATTTCTAGGAGTACAAAGATTTGGCGATAGTAAAGCAGTTTCTAGGATATCGATTCATCGTTTAAGTCGATTACTTGTTCAAGATGGAATTCAGCACGTCTACTTTCTTTTCAAAATGGCGGTGCTCGGGAGCATAGCGAGTCGACAAGTTATAGTGGAGCGTTTTACATAATTCCGTGAAAGTTCCACACAGTTCCCGATGTTGACCAGAAAACTTCCACCTACAGACAACGATGGTAGACAACAATGCACCGCAGCGAACTCCCGCGAACTTCGGCTATGTAACGCAAATGCATTCACGGACGCGCGCGCGCGCGCGGGCTGAAACATGGTCGGCGATGGTTTTCCATCGACGATCGAGTTGAAATGCTCCAGAGTTGTCTTTTGTTCAACTACTGCGCCAGGCGATAACAAACTTCGTAGCCGTCGTTGCTCCTGGATTTTATGAAAAAAAACGCCCTCCACCCTTAATTGAAAAGCGATGTCTTGGAACATTCACTGAGGTACCAGTGGGTGTTCCGTATTGAAAGTTTTGATTACCTCGTAATCGAGTCTTTCGATTGAATTCGTGGCAATTATCTTTCCCCCTTCAAAAAACGAAAATGACAGTGGCGAGACCTGACTTTTTCACTTAAAAAAAAAAATTTGCGGACACGCCGATTTTGACGAGACTCTGCAGATTTGCAGAATTGTAAAAAATATTTGACACGTACTATTTGTTATCGGTGATCGTCGGTGCTGAAGGGGTGGAAAAAGCCCCTGAAGTCGTGGTCGAAAACATATTTTCTGGAATATATCGAGAAGTATTAGGCGTAGGACCAAAGTTTTTTTTTCAATGTATGAGTTTTTGAAAGACGAATCCAGCTCCCTGCTCAGTTTTTCGAAAATTTCAAATTTTCAATATCTAAAAATGTCAAAATTGTAGTACCTGTTAGTATTAGTGTTAGGAACACTGGATTTTGCACCCTGACACTCAGTCTGACGAAAGATTAATTCTGAAATGTTTGTGTTGGTGCAACGTCAGGTTTTCGAGAAAAACGTCACGAATAAACGAAACAGCGTCAGGAGACGCGCTCAATGCATCACAGTAGGGCTTATGATAATCGAGAAGCAGCCTGCACCTTCGTCTCGATGGGCACAGACGCCGGGATGTAAATAATGTATAAACGTCTGCGTGATCCCCGGTGAAGGAGTGCTGCACGTGCGAACGCATAAATATGCAACTGTGCAGCGTGACGGAGCAACATCCGTCGATTAGGACAAATTGGATTCGAATGAAAGTATCACTGGATTGAATTCATTGAGTATCAATTCATCGAGATGAGATTGAATTTATAAATTACTGCTCTGGATTTCAGAAGTAATTACAATTGACGGAAGCGTAAATTTATTAATGGGCTTTGATACGAATGGAAGTCTCACTTAGGGGTTAAATTAAATAAGAGTTAATTCAACGAGCGGCAGTAGCGATGATTAAATTGAATTTTCAAATTAATTGTTCTGAATTTAAAAATTATTACGGCTGGTGGAAGCTTAAATATGTAATTTGAAAATGACGTGAAATCAAAAGCAATGTTTATTTTGGGGATCACGAAATATGGGAGTGAATTTAACATGAAACAGCAAGATTAAAATACATCCGCAAATTCACCTTCTTAATTTGCGGGGTAATTGAAATTTCCAAGAACCTAAATAAATATACTAAAAATATAACAAAATATTTTCTAATGTAAGTGGTGCTTTGAATAATTCCAACTTTCTGAAACTTTTACCAGAACCAGTATTATTGAATGTATTCCAGAAATTAAATACACAAACCAATGAAATCGGATGTGGGTCACTGTCACTGAAGAATCGGGCAATTTTGTGATCGAGTCGGAGGATTTTGTGCTTTAATCGACGATCCATGACAGGAATAGATTTACCACGGACACTGGGGCGGAAGAGCTTTCCGATTAATTTGAAAATCGACGGACGTTAAACGATTACGCGAAAAAACCCCGCGGCGTTTTTATCGCGTTTTCTTTCACGTGAGATTAAAGGCACTCTCCGGCGGTGGAAAGGGGGCCGGAAAAATTCTGGGCGGAGCTTTATTAAATTCTGGGAAACTCCCAGGGAAATTGCGAATTACATAGCGGCACGGTGAAATTCGTGGGTGAAATGGAAATCGAAATTGAGGACGGCTAGGATGGAAATCCAGGTGTCGCGTCTGATCGAAGACGTTTGCCGACGATTTTCATTCGCGCACGCTTGAAATAACATCGATATCCCGTATGTAGCGACAGTGGAATATCTAAGTTAATGTGTTTGGAATTAAATATTACTTTCGAGGAACCAAATGTCTTTACTAAAATATATTTATTTTACTGCAAATTGATGACAGAATGTAAGGTGTTTAGTTCTAAATTTCAATTTTATTATTTGTGCCGTTTTGAGAAGTCAGCGTAATTTATGTAGCTCGCATTTATTGCAGTGGTGTTTTCGTGTTAAACTTCCCAAAAATAAAATAATTGATTAATTATATGAAAAGGAAACACTTAAATTATTATTATTATTATTACGTCTTTATTACTCATAGAAAGTAAATGATATAATAATTATATATGAGTAGTAATAAATGTAAATCTAGAGTAAACGCGAGGCTGCAGTAACAATACTGTCGATAAGCCTAACCATTAATTACCAAAAACTAAGAACTAAAATAAATCTAATACAAATAAAAAGAACAAAAGTTCCTACTGAAAGATGGATAAAATAGAAAAAGAAATGTATTTCGAAAAGTTAATTACATTTTTTTTTAGATACTTGTGTAGGTCGTTTTAAAATAAATAACTTTTATTGGACACAATTTTCAACATAATGAGTGGATTAAAAGTTACAGCGAGATACAAACGCTGCTCATCCGCGCGACAGAATAGTATGGAAGGAGAACAATCAATTGTAGGGCGGACAAAGCGCGCAAGTGGAAGTGGACTCTGCATGGTCAGCCGCGCACGGCGCTCGACATAGTAGAAAATAAACCCCCATAACTTTTGATGCGTTCGTTATTTCCAAAAATGTTTCAGGAGAAAGTTGTTCAGATTTTCGCACATTTTAACGATATGTAAAAACATTAACAATTATTAAATTTACAACTTCGTTTATGGCCCTCAAAGTACTCTCCAACGGCGTGTCAACAATTTTGTCTTCCATCTGATGTAAAATTACAATTCATTCGAAAATCTTCATGATTTTCCCGAACGATAATTAATTTTTCCACCCATCTGGACCCTCGAAATATCTAGGTGAAAATATCTAGCTCCTCCAAAACTCTGATACCATAATTCAGTAGTCACTTGTTTGGATCAGACTGATAGAACAAAATCTATCATATCCAATGCATCTTATGATTGTCGTACGCCAGCAAGTTTCCCGAGGATTTAGATTTCCCAGGAGACCACGACATGAATAAGTTTTTAGCGAAATCATAGTCGTCGAGAGCAGGGGAGGGGGCTGAGTGGTTCCACAGAAAACTTAGGCAAAACTCGTAAAACACGGCATAGATACGCTGTTTCGGGGCAGTTTTTCAATAAACCACGTCGAAGAATGCGTGCACAGAGATTTCCTTCGGGAATCGATGGCTCGAACTTTGATATTAAAGCAGAACGCGTCGACACTGCCAAGTAATTTGTGGAGCGAAGCGCAAAAATGATTTCGTTTCTCCAACTTCCCTCTCTACAGTGACACTCTTTGATACACCATTTGATATATTTAATCATTTTTAACACGTATGGGAAGCAATCGAAAAATCGATTTATTTTTTTATTGGATTTAACGAAGTACCTACTTCCGAATAAAATGCCGTTTGGTTTATATTAAAATTCACTCGCGAAGCGAGGTACCTATATATAAGTAAAAGTATTTTAAAATGTAAAAAGAGCTTTAAACCAGGTTTTCTCGAAATTTTTCCGTAATTCAAAATTACAGTACGTATAAAACACGTGCCACATCCCGTGTATAACCTCTGACATACTCCGTAAAAATTCGAGATTTTCACAAAAAAATTAAAAACTCCCGGTTTCTTAGTAGCCCACAAACAGGAACGATTTTTTCGAAAAAAAAAAAACGCCTTTTTTCGGCCACCGGTTTAATAATTTTGCTATAGTTTTTAATGAATCTTTATCTTTAACTTATTAAGAATCACACTTGTGAAATTGGACACTTTGGAAATTACGTCGCATTTTAAGACCGATATTAAAACAAAACCATAGAAACTAACCAATTTGCACCGTCATTTTTAAAAGACATATATATTTCATATCAATTTTTTTTCAATCTGTATTACAGTAATAAACATTGGGTAAAACGATACACCTGGATTTGCTTTCATTTTTTACAAAAAAAAAAGAGAAACTTTTTTTTCAGGAAAAACCCATTAATACAATTTTTCATATCTACATAAAGAAATATATATTACTAATACAATCAGACTGACCAACATGATACAGATTTTCTTCAACTTGAACTTAAAAGGACGAGAAAAATGTGGTTAAAAGTCCCGCGCGAAAATTTAACGACAGAAACCGCGACTTTGTCGGCGACTAACGATCCCACGGCTTAATTGGACTCGATTAATGAGTCACGCGCTAGGTTTTGCCTGTTTCCGAAGCGGGGGTGGAAAAAGTCGGCAAAGGGGTCCCGCTAATCTTCTCGGATCTCGTCGACGCGTGAAGTTCGCGGGGTGTTGTAAATTTGCATTGCAAATCCCTAAAGTTGGTGTTCGTTTATCGTCACGCGTCGCTGAACCCGCGTCAGATGAGAATTACGCGGGAGCAGCGGCGCGAAAGGGGAAACAACCCTCGCCGGCTTAGAGTCCCAGAAATGGTCGTCGGTCTGAAGTGTCCATTTCTGTCTACCATTTCCCTTAAAATGTCTGCGGCACGAGTTACACGAACCCACACAGCTTCTTCGCCCTTCTATTCTCAGAATCCTTTATCCTAGTTGATCTTCTGACTGAAACTTGGAAGCTGTGAAACTTGCTCCCCCAACGTTTCGCATAATCTCTAAAGAATTAATTTGTTGGATTCGTATAACGAGAGCGAATGGATACCACCCTGAAAATACTGTAAAATGGGGAAGAATAATTTCGCTTCAGACGTCCATTTTAAAGTAGCGAAACAAGGGGATAATGCAACGTGGCAGAAGTGCAGTTTTCTGTCACATTATTTCACTGTTTACTCAGCACACAACTGCAAATCCTACCCGCGTTGCGAACTCTACTTTTCCTTTCTTTCCTTATCCTAGCATTTTTATCCTCCCCTCCCATTCTTCTTAACTTCCCTTCCTCTCCGCCAGGCATCCATTATTCTCCCGTTCAAACTTCCTTTTCTCTTCTTCTATCTATTTGCTTCATTTTTTATGACCCACCCGTTACATTCCTTGCCTTTCATTCCTCCCTGCTGTATCATTTCTAACTCAATTTTCCTCCCCAGTCCTCGATTCTGCTGTCCTTCCTCCTCTCCCTTACATTTCACCCCCCATCGCCCTTATCCAAACTATTCTTCTCTCCTTTCTATTCCCCCCGAATTTATTCACCTCCTTCTTTAAATTCTCTCAACCCCGTCTCCCGGCACCCTTCCCTCAATTTTTCATACTTATCATCCCAGTCACGCTGCCCTTTTTTCCTACCCCTCCATTGTGTTCTCCTCCGTTTCTCGCCCCTTCGTCGTCTTTGATCAGTTTCACTCGGCGGCCACACGCGAGCGCGTAAAACACCCCCCCCCCCCCGTCTGTGTGCGCATCGATGTCGGCGATGCTACGGCGTGCCACGGGCTAGGATCAAATGGTCGGCTGCTGCGCACGGGGAAAATAGTGTTCCAGGGTTCATCAGCCGTGGCTGATTGAGCTTGCTTGTTGGACACTCTTTTAAATACACGGACGATGCCACTGACACACGTCAACGCGCCCGGCCTCATGCACTGGGTGTCTCGATATTGGCCCTGATTGGAGAGTTCCCTTTTTTTTTTTTTTTTTTTGTCGCTGGGGCTAATTAAGCTGCCAAGGCGAAGGTTGCAAGTGGAAGTCCGCACACTGGATTATCGGAAACGCGAGTTTCGGTATTTTTTTTCAATGGAATTTGCCGCATGGCTGGCGGAAGGGTTGTTTTTGTTCTTCCGGATGAGGGTTGAATGAATTGAAGCGAGGGTGCACTGGGCGGGGATTCTTGGGGAAGCATCGATTCGAGAGAATTCGGTGGAGCTAATTAAGGAATACTTTCAGTTTTCGAGCTTCTTCGATTCCTAATGAGACATTCCAGGGGTGGTTCTCGAAAATTCTTATATTATATTGTGGGAGTTTTATGGGACATTTATTATTCTACCAAGGACTTTTATTATTGGACTTAAGAAACCCTGATTAGCACAGTTTAATGAGAAATGAGATATATTAAATGGTTTCTTGTCTGCAGAAATGGAGGCTCCATTTTCTTAACCGGTTAACTGGCAATGTATTGATCAAACAAAAATCTGGCCAATTCTGGCAATGTATCATATATGATCAAATGGAATAACTTTTTTGTTTTTCAATCGATTTGAATGAAGCTTGGTATGTAATGGTTTCTGGGGTCGCTGAATCTGAATTTCGCATCGGAATTGTAAAATTTAATATGGCAGACTCAAAATGGCCGAACCAAATTGGCTGACAAATATTGAAATACTATCGGGATATAGAAAAATTGTATATAGGGGTTTTTGGGGTCGCTGAATCTGAATTTAGCATTGGAATTTTAAATTTCAATATAGCAGACTCAAAATGGCGAACCAAAATGGCCGCCAAATATTAAAATACTATCGGGATATAGAAAAATTGTATATTAGGGGTTTTTGGGGTCGCTGAATCTGAATTTGGCATTGGAATTGTAAAATTCAATATGGCAGACTCAAAATGGCGAACCAAAATGGCCGCCAAATATTGAAATACTATCGGGATATAGAAAAATTGTATATAGGGGTTTTTGGGATCGCGGATCAAAAAAAAGCACTTGCGGTGGAATTTATGGATGAAGAATTCAGGTATAAAATTATTCGAAACTTTTTCGTAGAAAATAAAAAAACTAAAAAATTAAACCCCTAAACCCTTATTTTTCAGGGGTTGGGGGTGGCATTGAAAAAAGTAACTGCTGCAATCGAATTATAGACAAGAAAACTTCACAAATAAAAAAAGGTTTAGTAAAGAATTGACAAACTCACCCCTAAATTCTATTTTTTTAGGGGTTGGGGGTGTCAGACGAAAAAAAATTACCTCCGGAATCGGTTCAGCGACTCAAAAAACCCCTGTTTACCAAATTTTGTGTGATTCACTTAATTATTCGATGGTACCGGTTTGGGCCCGAATAGTGAAAAGGACCGTGCCAGTTAACCGGTTAATAATTGGTTTCGCTGTTAATTTACCTTGAGTAATTATTTATTCCTGCAGCAGTTACAAAGGCTTCTTGCTCTTGTTCTCGAAACACCAGGTATGCATGGCGTTGAACAATCTGCACACGTGTACTGTTATGTAGACAAAGAGAGAGAGAGAGTGAGGGGGGGGGGAGGGGCAGTAAAGTACTCGAAGTAAACCGCCCCTTGTCTTGTTTAACATGTGCACACAGTACTATGTAGTACTGTGATACGCCATGCGATAAATTGATATCAGTAGCCGGAGTTAGGTTCGCGCCTCTGTAGGTTGATCCTGGCTCCGCGGCACCATTTCTTTTCATTTTCTTTCGTATACATCACTGGACTTATCTATCTGGAATAGCTCCCGAGACTTCCGACAGTGATGCATTGAAAGTCTGAGCAGTTTGCAATGTAATTGCGAAGTTCAGCCGGCTTAAGTAGGTAACTTCGCACGTACGTCTCCATGCCGTCGAGGCTAAGAGCATCGGTGGCCTGGTGATCACGTTGATCCAATTTCTTGGGAAGCCAGTTTCGTAGAACCTAAAAGCACTAGTTCTCTATTTTTGCAGGACCCAAGTTTCAGGATCCCGTATCGAATCACGATTCTCGACGCCCTCGTCAAACCTATTTGGGGCTGTGACTATCGCAGAACATTCCTAGTTGACCATCCGACATGGCCTTAGTACTGACGCACCGGCTGAGAACGTTGGGATCACCATTTTCCATTTGGGGGCATGCTTTGAGGGATTAAAACGCCCAGAAAGCAATCACCAGGTCCTGGGGGCTCTTCGGAACCTCAGTACCACAGATCCTCCACAGCCCAACACGGTGGAATCGTAGTGCGCTAATTCTCCGAGATCTTAATAAGTCAAGACTTCAGATGTGTTACTACACATATCAGCCAGGACTTCAGTATCCTAGAAGAGTAATTTTTCAGTATTCCGATACACCACGAAAGGAATTTTCCAGTTTTCGAATATCTCGTGTAACCAGTTTCTCAGCATTCGAATATCTCCAGGAAATTAATTCCCTAATGTTCCAATACTTCAGGAAACTAATTCCCTAGCATTCAATACCACAGGATACTAATTCCCCGGTATTTCAATACTTCAGGAAACTAATTCCCTAGTATTTCAATACTCCAGAAAACTAATTCCCTAGTATTCCAATACACCAGGGAACTGATTCTCTAGTATTCCAATACCCCACGAAGCTGATTCCCTAGCATTCCAATAATGTAGAAAACTAATTCCCTAGTATTCCAATACAGTATTCCCCCGTTATGAGCCCGACGAACGGGGCTGGCGGCGGGCTCATAGTGGCTTGAGGACATGGTTCCGCGCGGCCAGTGGCTTTCGTGTCCTCTCGCTCGTTGTCCGGTTCTCTCACTCTCGTCCGTAGGCTTCCAGGAAATGGTGGGGATGGCCGCCGGGCTGTCAACGGGGGAAAAAAAACGGGCTCATAACGGGGGAATACTGTACTCCGGGAAACTAATTCCTTAGTATTCCAATATTCCATGGAACTAATTCCCTAGTATTCCAATACTCCAGGAAACGAATTCCCTAGTATTCCAATAAACTACGAAACTAGTTCCATAGTATTCGAATATTCCACGAAACCAGTTTGCTAGTTCTATAATACCCCATGCGACCAGATCCTCAGCATTTGAATACTCCAGGAAATTAATTCCCTAATATTCCAATATTCCAGGAAACTAATTCCCTACCATTCAATACCACAGGATACTAATTCCCCGGTATTTCAATACTTCAGGAAACTAATTCCCTAGTAGTCCAATGCTGTAGGGAACTAATTCCCTAGTATTCAAATACCCCACGAAGCCGATTCCCTAGCAGTATAATACTCTATAAAACTAATTCCCTAGTATTCCACTACCCTGGAAAACTAATTCCCTAGTATTCCAATACTCCAGGAAACTAACTCCCTAGTATTCCAATACACCGGAAAACTAATTCTCTAGTATTCCAATACTCCAGGAAACTAATTCCCTAGCATTCCAATACCATACGAAACCATTTCCCTCGTATCCCAATACCTCGCGAAGCTGATTCCCTACCATTCCAGTACCCCACAAAACAAAACTCCCCCCTTGTCCAATCTCTATGCAACCAGTTCCAAATATTCTAATATCCCACGAAACTAATTCACCAGCAGTTCAATAACCCACGAAACCAGTCCCTCGGTAGTCCAATAACACACGATATTAGTACCCCGAACCCCCAACCTTCCAATATCCCAGTTCTACAGACTAATACTTCCTCAAAAACCCATACTTGGTAAGTTATACCACACCCCAGCCCTTCCACATCCTCACACCCTTATACCTCCCCTATATCCCTACCCCCATAGCAAACCTTAACTTTCACACATAATTCCGACGCCAACCAAACAATCCTTCAATTACTCAGAATAGATTTCCGACGATCCAGCACAGAAAGAGGAACGCTCCAATAACAATTTACAATCAAGACAATCGTAATCCAGGGAATTTACTGCAATCCACTTTTCTACACCGAAGCGTAATGCACGACCCACTTTGCACAGAATTCCCCGCGTCTGTCCCCCGTCACTTTGATTCTTTGTCATCGATTCTACGTTTGAATCGAACGGATCCACCAGGCCGTGGTTGGTTAGTAGCTGCAGGGGGGGGGAGCAGATATGGAAGACGCGGAATTTATTGGACAAAAGAGAGCGCGAAGTTCTACCGTCGGCGACATGCAACCGCTGACAATAAATTCTGCGTGCTATTCCTAGGGGGTAGCATTTATGTCACGGAATAATCGCGAGCACAGAAAGCTGTCGTCGCGTGTGCCGTCGACGCCTCGTTATTGCAAAATCTACGAGACAACAGGCCGGACGTCACGGGCGTACGCGTGTCCCCGAGCAGATATTAATTTCCTCTTTGATACGGACAGCTCGATGCCGCTGTTTTCGACGACCTTGTTCTCTGCCCACGGGGAAACGCCACGATCACTGTTCACTGGACGCCCCCGTGGATTGTCGAGGGGTTACTTTTATTCTGTTATGAGAAACGGATACGGGAATGGAAGTTACTCGAACTTCTGGAGGCGGTTCGGAGATAAAAGCAGGGAGGCTACCAAACCGATGAGCAGATTTCGGTGGTTATTTTAGGGGCACTTTGATCACTGGAACACGAAAAGTTCCAAAGTGACGCTCCTTTGTCGCGCAGTCACGACGCCATCGCACGTGCTCGGGCTTGCATCGGCGGCGCACAGTGGAACGACGTAAGGACAATAACTGGACATGGCAATTACTTCCAAGCGGTTTGGATTTTCATTGTAAAAATTTGCACACTTTCAATTCATGTTAAGTAGAATAACACAAACTCGAAAAATAGCCAAATTTTCGGTGGTTAATTTCACTCCCCTTCGAATGAATTTGGGCAGCAAACAAAAATTGCGTTGTAATCAGGAGGAAATCTCCATATATATTTACAAAGTTTCAGAATTTTTTGAATTTTCGGGGTCGGGATCTTACCTTGTACCAAAATTATTAGGTATAACTTATAGTGACGATTCATTATTAAATGTAACAATTTTATTAAAAATATGAACAGAAACATAGACACGTGATTCATGCGTTCGTCGATATACGCGTGTCGCGACGATCGGGCCTGTCTGCTAGCCGAGGTTAAATTCGTATAAACTGAAATGTTTACATTAGATTTATTTTATTAATCGCAACTAGTAGCAGGTAATTTTTGTACAGTTCAAAACCTTACCATTACAGGATTAAATTAAGGTATTTTAGAACTTGGGCGACTTTGAGCAAAACTTTAAATCGCTAGTTGAATTATTATAGTATTGAGTGCAACACATTTTTATTTAATACAGTTGATTATTGATGAAATCCAAGTTAATTCAGAATGTTTTTTGTACAAAATCATTAATAATAAGATACTCAGTAATATGTAAATTATTCAGAACTTATGAAGTACTAGGATTTAGGCAATAATGGTTTAAAGTGGTGCAACTGAAAGACAAAAAGACTGAAATTTTCATATAGGTCAGATTCATATACAATTAAATCAAACCTAATGTGAATATAAAGTTTATTTCTTTGTGTTTTCTAATGCTACGAACACTTAATAAAGATTTAATGAAGCTATACAACAGAATTTTGACACTTCAAATTATGGCCGATGTCCAAATAAATAGGGCATTCTCGTTCCACTGTGCGGCGGTCTTCCAGTTAGGCCCGGTGGCAATTGACCGAAGCTATGTAGCCGAAGTTCCCGCGGGCGTCTTTCAGGGAATCAGGGGGGATGATCCGTTAGTCCGTCATTAGTTGCAGGGAGCATCTCGAATGAAGTTGTACAGAACGAGGAACGTGCAAGCTAGCGCGACACGCAGATCCAGGTAATCAAGAAAGTTGTAATTATGAGGGTAAACTGAGCTCTATCGAGGGTGTACGTGCTGATATATGCGGAGAAAACTTTGTACGTACTAATTAGTGTGTTTTTAATCAATTCGAAGTGAGTAGCTGAAATCACTTCAGTGTATTTAATCTCTGTGGCTCTATATCTCTGCACTTATGTTCCTCTGCTTCTCTCTGTGTACGATTCAGTCCTTCTATATTCAGTATTATTATTCTAATTATTTTACAATCGTTATTCGGACGAATTATTCAAGTAAATAATGATGAATTATTCAGATAAATAGAAGAAATAATTTGTCGCGAATGGTGAATATTTATTATTTAAATGAAATATCCTACTAAAAAGAATTTATTCGGATAATTACGTTACATACGTATACATTTATTCGAAACATTTTCAATAATGCACAACTCTGTTTCGCAGTGGATGTACGCGACTTAATTTTCGACACAAAGCTTGACACATTAGTATAAGCAGACATTTTTGTAGGAAGTCAAAAATTTACCAAAAATTAATATACTCCCAAATTTATCGATAATATTATTTGAATATTTATCGCTCCACTCTAGATCTTCTATAATTGGCGCCAACTAATGAATCCGACTCAATAAAGGCTTTGTTAATCACTTGACTCAAATAAATATTTAATTCTCGAGGAAGTAAGTAGAAATAATGAAATGTGGCTTATCACTGATGAAGCTACAGTATGGCCTTAATTTTTGTACATAGTTAAACCTACTTAAGTACTGACTATGAAAAAAATATTGAATTTTTTACTTATAATTTTATTGCATAAAATAATGTATCGAGTTCCTACCTTGAATTTGTAAAATGTTCTCGAACTTCGTACTGCTAGAAAATTGGCGGCTCCAGAACTTAAATTCCAGAAACTCTTTGCAAAAGTGCCCAGCAATTCGTACAGCGAGGTAATGGTTTATCATTCAAATTTTCCAGCTCATTTTATGCTCGATTAAAGGATTCAAAGGAACTTTAACAAACAGCTTCCTCGTTCGCTGGAGCAGCCGTTGCCTGCTGCATGAAATGCTCGAAACAAGTAACGCATTCAAAGGGAACATAGTTACATCATAATACATCGAATCACCGAGAAGTGTAATGAAAATGTTACTTCGTAATAATCCATTATACGCTTCACATTCAAAAGGGAGCAGAATTATTCGCTGGTACAATTTGGAACAATTGTTTCAAGCGTGTAGACATTGTGAAACAGTCTACTCGCGACGCGACGTAAAGTTCCCTTCGAAATGACTGCACGAATTGTTCGCTAATTGAAAAGTTGTACAGTATTGTGAAATAAATTAAAGGAGAGTGTATAGAAGCTGCTTCCCGCAGTAATATTTTTTCGAAAACTGAATGATTATTCAGTTACTAAGTATAATAAAGGAAGGAAGAGGCTCTCGATACTCGTTTTGTCCTTCGAACAACTAGACGGACGATCTACAAGTATTAATTAAACCCTCTCGTCGATCAACGTGAGATAAGGGAAGAAACAATCTCCTTCACGTTTCAACTTCCTACGTAATTCATTGTTACTTCCACTTAGTTATTATCGCCGAGGTTTTCAGACTTCAAGCGTTAAGCTACTGTATATCTCACAAGCAGCGAGGGTTATTAAAGCTTCATAAATTAATTGAAGGGGTTCCACAACATTGAATAGTGAATTAAGCATAATTCTTTTAGAAATTATACTTTTCTATACATCTCATAATAAACAAAAGACTTTCCTACCGTATTCATCAGTATCCATACATTTTTAAGTAAATTTTGCAATCAATTTTGGAATAAAGAAATAAATTTTGAAATAAAGAAATAAATTTTGAAATAAAGAAATAAATTTTGAAATAAAGAAATAAATTTTGAAATAATGAAATAAATTTTGAAATAAAGAAATAAATTTTGAAATAAAGAAATAAATTTTCAAGAAAACTAGTGTTTTTAAAATAAAAATCTTAGTTTCTATGTATCAAACGTGAAAATTTAAATTACAATGGTTGAACTATTTCTTAACATCTTAAAGAAAACTTTTAGGGGTAGAGATCTTCATACTTGGAAATGGAAAATTTACAAGAAATTCATAATTGACTGCTATACGGTGTTACTCAGCTGTCAGATAAATTGCAGACCAGATGATAATAGATTTCTCCTCCACTTCGCGGCGAACCCCTTTCAATTCGTGAAATTCGAACGGCTCGGCTCGATACTCGATTTCGCTTCGGGGAAAATTAATGCATCCGACGCCAGATAACGATAAATAATCGACGAGGTTGTTAATGATCGCCGCGTGAACGAGTTACATTAATAATACGAGATGCCCCCGCGACTGGTTGGTGAGTCTTTGAACGCGTGATTAATTAATTATCCGCAGGTTCGTTCGCGTGGTCGAATAATCGCCGCGGAAGTGGCTGAATGAGCCTCTGGGAGGGATTTATAAGCACAGTAGTCTGGGATATAAAAACGAAGGAATAATATTACATTACAATCTTTTGTTGGCAAAGAATTACGTAATTTTTGTGGAAGAATTGGAGTGTTCTTTTTAAAAAAAAAGACAGAAATATCTCAGTTTACAGTCAATTCTCGTTATAAGCTCATTTCGACTATGCGTTGTAAGCTCGCCGCAAATTTACTCTAATTCAATATTATAATATCGTAGATAGAATCTAGACTCTCGTAAATTAGATGTCGTCAGTATGTTGGAAATGAATTATTGTGTTTTTATTCAACTCTCATCAATATTTTGCCATCCTATCAGATGGGAATGTCAATACTGTGCCAGAAATGTATGCAGGGCTCGTACATGAGCTTTTGTAAGCTTACAGGGTATAAAATATGCAAATCCATCGACCGACACTTCCCGCAGTCGACTTCACGTCGCACACGCAATAAAGTAAGGCTCGACTTTGTATCGATAGAGGCACGGCTGCACGTTCTTCGACGCCTGAGCCGTATTTCTTCGAACAGTCTACTTCAAAATGTTTAACAATATTATTGAATTTGTAGGAAATTTTGAAGTTCTCATTAATCTGAGCAACTTTCACTCGAAACTATTTTTAAAATAATGCATGTGTACAAAGTTACAGGCAGATAGAGCCCCAGGAATATTGGTTTCTAACTGCGTCTGACCATATACGGACTTGTACCACTTACCCATATTTCATCATAACGTGGTATGATTGGGCTACTTTGAATATTTCCAGAAACAGAAAGTATACTCGGATGTAAAGTTG
This sequence comes from Andrena praecox, assembly GCA_963932275.1. Lineage (NCBI taxonomy): Eukaryota > Metazoa > Arthropoda > Insecta > Hymenoptera > Andrenidae > Andrena > Andrena praecox. The sequence continues at coordinate 35,255,498 of OZ010728.1, forward strand.
TTGAGGTTCATCTCAGCAGAAACTATTTAGAATATTCCTTTTGTAGGTATTCTGTCACGTTCCGCGTATTTAAAAAGTTTTCATTATCACTAAGTACTGTAGCATTATGAAATTCTGAAAGAACATCTGGCGCCTCTTTAGAAAAAAAAATATAAGGTTGCTGGGCGAGCATGAGCCGCAGTTTTTCCGTATTATTAGTAACGAGATGGCTGCTGAGAACTTCCTTCAGAAAGGTAACGATGCTTTTTGCAGTAATTAACGAGCCAACAAGGTCTGAGAAAGAAGATTACAGGACTTTATGCGCCCTCCTTTGTGTGGAGCATTGCGCAACAGTTCGTTCTGTAGCTTCAACATATTTTAAGTGTATATGGGGTGATAGCAGGTGCATAAAGTGGAAGCAATACCTTCCCTCGTACTTTGAGGAGCGGAAAAGTCGCCATGTACAACTTCCTCGTGAAACTGTGATCTCAGAGTAGAAAATAACTTGTATTTTTAATGGAACATGCAAATATATTTTATGGAAATAGCATGAAAACTGACCAGCAATTATTTTTTTTGTTTTAGGTGAGTGTACATTCAGTCCTCTGTACTAACTGCTACTCGAAAATTTGTAAGTTTTTGAATACTTAATTTGTAATCAAATTGCATGGCTAGGAATAGATTGTTCATCTATGACGGTCGATACTGACATTTCACCCCTTTTGAGTTATTTTTTTAATATTATTTATAGTATTTACTTCTACCCTTGATATGCAGGGATACATAAGGACGAAAATGTATCCTATTGAACGCTGGCAAATACTTCTTGTAATATTTCTTTTGCCATTGCTACGATATTTTTATTCTGCACACCGACTGTCAGTTGTGCAGGAACCGTTCCTTGCATCTACCGTAGGAAAAGTAGGAAACTGCATTACCGAACACAGCTCCCGATTGTATCTGTTACAAGCATTGCAGGAATCTGTCATTACCCACATGCAATAAGGAAGGATTATATACCTTGCCTTCGCCGTTGTACGGCCATTTTATATGACAGCATGTAAGTTGTATGAACCTGGGTGGCAACGAACTGAAGCAGTAGTAGGTGATATAAAGTTGTGAAAGGAGATTTGTAGATAACCATTGTGCACAAAGTTTGATCAGTTACCGATAGAGTTCTACTGGGTATGTTCCATCCAACAAATGGATAGGAAGCATGCCTACTATACCAACACTTTGAATTTCGTTAAACCGCAGATGTCGTAGGAAGTTTCAATTTTTCTTCCTTATCAATACCGAGAGACCAGCTCAATTTCAAAGTATTGGCCTGATTCGCATAATAGCTTTGAATCCTCATATGATCTGGAAGGATCTTTGCTAATAACTTGATGTAGGCAACTTGAAGGACTGCTGTTGCCTGCGGTTGTACGCACACATGTTTCAATATGGAGCACCCCTACCCAGTTTTAATACCCAAACTGCATTAATGCTTTCATCGAGGCACTACTCAGACATGTATATCTTAAAGTATCGTACAAAAATATAATTTTATTAAAGTATAAAAATGGGGTGATTATCACAACATTACAAAAAGGGCCTTACATGGATACATCCACCTATACAAGATATTCTTCGACTTATACTGGTCCAACAATTCACCACTTCCCTGATGATAGTCCACCGGACCCTCCAAGGGAACCAGACGAGTACCCAGATCCGTATCCAGAACCAAGGCTGGAGCTCGATCCAGACCCAAGGCTTGAGCCAAGCCCGGAGCTCAGATCAGAGCCCAAACCAGAGCCCTGCCCAGACCCAGAAGAGGCGATTTTGATAATGGTGATGCCAGAACCACCACCAGAGCTCAGGCCGCTTCCAGAGCCTAAGCTGAGACCTGAAGAACCGGAGCTGGATCCCAGTCCTGAACCGTAGCTGGAGCTTGAACCTGAGCCATAACTGGATCCCAGGCTGGATCCAAGTCCAGAGCTGAGACCAGAGCTGAGACCAGAGCTGAGGCCAGAGCTGAGGCCAGAGCTGAGTCCAGAGCTGAGTCCAGAGCTGAGACCCGAACTGAGTCCACCACCGAGTCCACCACCGTGTCCACCACCTAGTCCACCGCCGAGTCCACCGCCGAGTCCACCGCCGAGCCCACCGCCGAGCCCACCGCCGAGTCCACCGCCGAGTCCACCGCCGAGTCCACTGCCGAGTCCACCGCCGGCGCCACCGCCAAATCCACCGCCAAGTCCTGAACCCAGGCCAGAAGAGCCACCAGATCCACCAGCTCCTCCAGCAGCTGTTGCCGAGACGGTGACGAGAATAGGTATAGGCTGAGGCACTGGCACTCTCACGGTCTGAGGGACGACAACTGGCTTCTCAACGGTGACAGGCACTGGATGAGGCACACGGACTGGCACTTCCCTGATAACGGGGACTGCTTGCCTCACGTAGTATGGGACTGGCACAGGTTTCGAGACGGGGTATGGTTGAGGGATGAGAACTGGGACTTGTTGAGTGATGGTATGCACTCTGGTTCCACCGCTTCCGTCTCCACCGCCGCCTCCACCAAGTCCTCCACCAAGTCCGCCGCCAAGTCCGCCGCCCAGCCCTCCACCAAATCCTCCACCCAGTCCTCCACCCAGTCCTCCACCATGTCCTCCACCAAATCCTCCACCCAGTCCCCCACCGAGGCCTCCGCTTCCTCCAAGTGAAATTCCGCTGGAGAGACCACCAGACAGTCCTCCTGAAAGGCCTCCAGAAAGTCCCCCAGACTGACCGCCAGAGAGTCCACTGGATTCTAAGCCACCGCCATAGCTAGAGCCTGAACTGAGATCCCATCCGCCAGATGATCCTCCCAGTCCACCAGAGGAGTCACCCCCAGTGCCCAGGAGAATACCTCTCTTGGTCTTCTCCGACTTTCCTTGTTCCGCTTGGGCGGCGAAGGCCGCGGTGGCCAAAAGGCAAATCTGTGTGAAAATTGGATGGTTATTTTTGGTCTCTGTAGATCCTTTCTTGACGACTGATGAAAGGGAATAAAGGTGTTGGGTCTTTTAAAATCAAAGTGGTAAAGTGAGAAGATATTTGCAATGACATTATAATCGACTTTTTGAATAAATTCACGAATTAAAGCATCCTTTTTGTCTTTTTTTTCTCTATGTTTGATTTAGTATGTATGGAAGCAGCAGGTTAGAGTGGTATAAAGTATCGTTGGCGAGGGAAGGTAAATGCTGTTCTTAAGAAACACTTGAGCAATTTGAGAGTCTGTTACTCAACAGTTCAGGTGCTTTGAAGTTTTAATGAAGTCAAGAATTGATCACTTATTAACTGTTAGTGACTTTAAATCTAGCTGCTGTCTTGCCTCAAAATTATTCTCAACTGTTATCAATACCGAATACATTGTAGCTTTCGATAAATCCATTTTTGAAATGGCTTTGAGAACCAAGATCTAAAGTAATAATTAGATTTTGTGAAAACCGTTCAAATTTTACTACTTCGCAACATCTGCATAGCACCAACTTCACAGTAATTGGGAAAATTTTAGTGAATCAAATTATATACTGCTTTGTAAGGAAGCAATATTACTTCAGGGAGTATACCACAGTGCTTCACATTTTCAATTTAGATCTACTTTGCCCTTCTGAATTTCACTTCAAAGGAATAGAACAATTGGAAATTCTATTAGTTTGTCGACAAGTTCTTTGTCCTACAAAGCTTTCAAATTGGAATATTACTCTGCATAATTGCAATTAAAACTTCAAACTCAAATGTACTTACCCCACTTACTTACGAAATTCGACAATTTTACAAAATTTCCATCTAATACTAATATTACTCAGGGGTTCACCAATTTGTTCCCCCCAAAATTTTCAAAGAGCCCTCTTTCCCTCCCCCAAAATATGAATTATGTCCACCACACTCTTAAATCCTAATCCCAAAATTTTCACTGCTCCACAACTTTCCGCAAATGACAGATGTCTTGCCTCCACAAAAATGTTCAGACTACAACTCCCCGCCGAATTTTCCACTGTGATCACCACACTCGCCAACCCCCGATCCCAAATTCCTCGATCCCCTACCAATTTCCTCGAATCCCATACAATGCCCCCAAAAATGCCCGAAACACAATTCCCCTCGCCAGAAGAGTCTCGCAATCCCCAAAGCGCAAACCCCGAAAAATCGACCACTGAGCCGAAACTCGCTGACGTTCTACTTACTAGGAAGCACCTCATTGTTGCTTGTCCTCGGAGCTGGAGCTTGATGTGTGCCATCCTCGAGTCCACGCCCTGGTTTTATACAAGTTGCCGGTGCAATCACTTTCACTGAATGGACGAAGGTGCACGCCTTCGGCGGAGATACTCTCCTTCTAATTTTTCTCCGACTGCTTCATCCGATCGCCCCCGTGATGTAACCGCAATAACTGAAAACAGACCGATTCCGCGTTGCGGGACACGCACACAATTCCGTGCGTGTGTCTAATCGCAGCCCGCCTATTCTATTTTTCTCCACAGACATTCAGATCGAAAGGATCATTCCGCGATGCTGGCCTTTCTACACCGTATCGCGTATCCATCACGTGTAATGACCGCGTTTTTGCGGCTCCAACGCGATCTGGTGACTTTTGCAATCAGGAAACGTGACGACGATTTTTTCGAGTAGGTATGCTCGTTCCCCTGGCTGCTTCAGAGGGAAAGGGAGTGTCTGATAGACTCGGATCGGCAAAAAATTGTTTATGGTATAAAATGCATTTTTGTTTGTGTTCCTTGAGCAAGACGCATGAAGTTTTCAAGAGAGGGGAGGTTAATTGCTTGGTGAGCTTGCTGGGGTACATGCTCAGTTCTGTACCAAGGCTGAGTTCTGTTATTTTAGATAAGGGGGCGGGATGTTGAATCAACACGATAATTATCGATAACTGTATATATCGATATTTTTCTGTCGATATATCGATATTTTTTATTGACATGCATTCGTATCGATATTTGCCTGTCGATATATCGATATTTTTTATCGACATGCAAATGTATCGATATTTTTATCGATATTTGTCCGTCGATATATCGAAACTATTTATCGATATTTGCCCATCGATATATCGATATTTGTCTGTCGATATATCGATATTTCAAACACTAATAATTACTGGTAGCGATAATTTTCACTGCACCTTCTTTCATTCGAGCCAGTTCAAGCTAATAATTTTCAAATTACTACCTGTAAGTAAAATTCAGTAATTCTTTTTCATACTCTCATATTGAATGGTGCCCATGACGTTTCTTATTAAAATATTAAATCTAGTTTCCATTATAAATATGATTTGAAAAGTAAATTACTTGTTTTCATTATTATACTTTAAATCTTAATTTAAATAAAATAATTTCCTAATATTATACAACAATTTTTATCTTAGAAAATTCTTTTTAATCCAAAATGATATTATAAATAATTGTGAATTGATATGATCTTTCGATCGATATTATCAGTGTCGTTACTTTTTGAATAATATATTTCATGTATCGATATTGAACGGAACAATGTATGTATATCGACAAGCATTACCGATAGTTGGGACCAATATCGCACATCACTAATGTTGATCTGTGTACTGTGTAGTACTGGAAAATAGGGTTAATTGAAATTCATATTTTCAGCGTTTGAAGGAAGATGTGCGCACATTGAACTATTCGAGACGAATTTATCGAACAGGGTACAGATTTAAAAACACTTTCGTTACAGATTATCTAAAATATGTATACCAATCGTAAAGTAAATGTCCCTATTTCTGCTCATGTCCCCATTTCTGCTCATTTCGTATTTTTCTTATTATTATAAGCGTTACGTTTGTAATATAGTTGCAAGAAAATAATTCTAAATTATTTGAACATTTACACGAGTGTTGCAGGAGGTTGGGGCTAATCAAAGTGCAGCATAAGCAACGAAAAACTTTTAAAACGAGAGACTCATGATTTTTCGATCGTGTTCTAGCTGGTTGTGCTAAGGAACAGCGTCACTATTGGTATTCGATAATTGGGCAGAAAATAGTTTTTGCAGTAAAAGTTCTTATTTAATAACAAAAACATATACCGTATTGTGCTCTGGATTTAGATTTTTTTTACTATTTTTAATATTTTTAAGTAGAAAACAGGTGATTAGGTTTAGGGTCAAGTGAATCACCGTCATGTCCGCATTTCTACTCATCAAAATTTTAGTAACATAACCTCACAATTCAATGTACGCTGTAACCTCTATTTCTATTCGAAGGCATTTTATTTTTTGTTTATCATTATTTTATGCTTTACTCTTGTGTTATAAAACCTCTCCATAGAAGATGTAACTTATTTTAACCTGAAAAGGCAACATATTATGTGAGCAGAAATTGGTACAAATGGTGAGTAGAAATACGTACATCGCTATTTTTCGTGAGCAGAAATACGGACATTTATTGCATTGTATTTAATTACAAATTACTAATAGTTAAACATCTTGAAATATAATTCTTAAATAGTTTTCGAATTGGTTGATTTATTATTAAAGAATTAATAAATTACTCTGCAACTTTTGATCACAAACAAATTTTTTACACCTTCTTTATGACGAGTAACCTCTTAAATGAGCAGAAATTGGGACATTCACCTTAATAAATATTCTCGGATTCATACATCAGGCATTAATCAAACGAATGAAGACAAGATAGGGTAAATCCGGGAGACGCGGTCGGGCCGGAGAGTTGGTCTTGTCGCTATATTTCAGACTCTATACGTAAAAATGCATTAAAGTGCAAACCAATTACTTCTCTAGAAGCCAAATAGGGTAAAAGACCCATTTACTGTCACCTACCCAATGACTGTCGCCCTATGCTGTTTTACTTAAAATAAGCCTTAAACCATGTGAATTCATACACGAAAAAATTTTAACATACATTTAAAATTGTAATTTATACGAGGAAAAGCAGGAATTAATTTTTTCTTCTTTAATTTTGATAAGATGGTAAAAAGTTTTAAGTTGGTTACGCTGTTATTGTCACTTGTCATTCCTACCATTTCACGTGCGTGCGCGTATTGACATAACCTTGTCCAATTTCGAAATTTTTGACAACGTAACCGTACACGTTTTGTAAGTACTATTGTTAATATTTATAACAGAATGTACTTTGACATCTTTTATTAAAATAACAAAATTCCTATATTTATTCTCGTTTACTCCTTGCTGAACTAGAATTTAAAACTGACAATAATTGGGATGTCAGTAATTCGATTGAACACATATCACAGGTGACAGTATTAGCTCCCGTCATATATTTTTTAAATCAATAAATTTATTAATAAAAATAGAGATTTTAAGAGTCATACAAATTTTTTTCTTCAACTAAACATATTAAATAATAATAAATAAATAGATAAACTTATGCCTGTGATCAATAAATACAAAAACTACGCGATACTGTCAGAATCAATCCTTAACCTGACAGTAATTGGGTCTTTTACCCTAGTCGAATGAATAGCGTTATTTCGCTTCCTTCTGTGTTTTTCTGGATTTATAGGGTATAAAAGGTAAATTGATGTTACATTTAACCTCTTTTGTCAAACACCGGTTGTACAGAATCGTATTTAAAATATACTTCTAAGTTTATTTTCCTTTAATGTTTGGAATAATAAGATAGTAGAGATATTGAGGGACAATGCAGCCAAAGTATTTGGCCATATTAACTCTTCCTCTCAAAGCTAACGAGAAGACCATGTCTCGCTGCAGAAAGGTGAGATGGTCGAGTTATGATTTTTTTATTATTTCTGTTTATTTTTTTATTTTTTATTATTATTTTATTATTATTTTTGTTTATTTAGTTTATTTATTCACTTTTGTATTCATTTGCCTTGCTAATCGCCAGTAGGTAATTCACTTTTTCTTTGATGTGTTCTTTACTTGTTTAGCGTAAACAAATTAAATATCAATGAATCCGTAGTTGTATTCACTCATAAATAATTTTCCTTTAACCTTTGTTAATTTTCCATGAATAATTATGTAAGTGGTCTCTGCCAACGACGAAAACCATTCCTCCCGGCACCTCGGGAGAGGTGGTCAGATGTCATCACTTCAGTTTTCAACCCGATTTACAGTAAATACTGTCTTAAAGCAAATATCGACCAGTTTTTCTGAATCGGCATAAAATTCTGAACATATTAGGTTTGTTCTGATAAAATAAGTAATATCTATATTAGTTTTAATAGCCATTTTATATTAGGTAGACCGCGTCTCCCGGATTTACCCTACTGAAAAAATCCTAGAAGCTAGTACAAAAATTAATATATAATATTTTGGATCCCACGACATTCAGTATAATGTACCACACCTATCCACCGAAATTTCTGTTCCGAGTCCTTTCTCTCACTTTCCTTCGCACATTGCATAAAGGTTTCCTAATTCCACCAAAATTCCAACATTCCGCAGAATTCCACGTTCCCGGCAAATCCGCTGTCAAAACGGCATCGAATCCTCGGCGCAACGAACCTTGGCATCTTCCGCGATCGATGGCATCTTATTTGCGATAATTATTAGCCGCAAAATTGGCGCATAACTGTTCCGGTAAAAGGCGCCGCTCGCATAACGTTTAATAATAACGACGAGAGGCGTAGCCGTCGAAATAAAAGGACAATCGGCGATGCCGCGCCTCGAGTGAGATATCGAAGTGGACGAGTTCGAAAGGCGCGGAAGTGACGATGGCAAAAAGCACTTTCGGCGCTCGCTGCGCATGGGCACAAAGTAACAAATCGGCGGCCTCGAATTTGAAAGGTACCGCGTGGAACAAAAAGGAGATCCTTGCGCCAGCTTCCGCGTTCGAAATCAGGAACTTCTGGTTCTCGCTGGCCGGCAGACACCCGATTGCAGCTTAATTGGCTCAAAAGTCATTAAAAATTGCCGCCATGTTTCTGTTTATCTGTTTACTAGCACAGCGAGCCTTATCTTGGTCGGGACTTTGTTGCACGTAGCACGGTGCTTCAGGCGCTTCGATTTCAATCTGCTTCCGAATGAATGCTCGGGGAAGAACCGACTGAATTCCGTTTAGGAAAGTTACTCAGCTCGGCTACTCTCGCCTTTATAACTTTCCAAAATGTCGATATCCTACAATTTTCCAAAAACTATTACCGCACCGTCGCAATCTCCATGCTTCGAAGGATGCGGCTAGCAGAGCTGGGCCAGGGGGACTCCTTGACTTCAAAAGATAACTAAAGTCTCCTCAGGGAGAGGGCGGAGAAATTTGCAGCAGCCTGGGCCATTCTTCATCTAGAAAACGGTTCCTCGAAGAAGCAAATCCTGCCCACTCGCCGAATTTCACGGATGTTAACAGGGCCAATTTATATTCACGACCCATACTCCCCGGAAAGTGTGTTTTATTCAAATCACTGGACGAACGCCCTGCTACGAAGCCCGTAACAGTGTTACTGTCTCGACTTTAGCTAAACCTTCTAGGGGGCCGCAACCCTTTAGCCTTGAGGGGGATGGAACGGCTGTGGAAGGCACGAAATGGGGGAATACTCGTGGAGAATTTCAGATCCAGTTGAACGCCTTAAGGCAGGATACCACCTTTGACTGCGATTTTGGAGGCGTTTTTCATGAATTTTTTTTGCATACAAAGAATGCGCAGAAACAAAATCGGTTTCAGTCATTCATTAATGTAACTTTAATCTGTAATTACACATTTTTTGAAACTGAAAAAGTGAAAAATAATCTCTTGTAGGTGGCGCCAAAAAACACTCCTTTGGAGGAACATCGTTAGACGTCGTGTCAAATTCCGCTTTGTACGTGGCTCTTAGAAAAAAAACCAAAGAATGTTCCTATTAACAACAATATTTTTCAATGATGTACGTAGGGATTTTACGAAATTTCGATTTTTCAGAAAATGGCGGCCATTTGAACAAAAAGGTCAATTTTTTAGGGTAAAAAAGTTTAAAGAAGTTTATAAAATTGCGCACCAAAAGAAAAATAACAACGCTACAGCAAAAGTCCTACGTACATCGTTAGATTACACCACGGGGAAGAATTGTGCAAAGTTTCAAGTCAATCGGATGAAAATTATAGGAGTAATCTGACACGCCGATTTGGAAAACATCGTTTCGAGAAAAACGCGTTTAAAGTTTTATATAGATTTATATATCTGCTCCAATCCGGTTTTTACACAAGAAAAAGGTTCCGGCCACCTTTCTAATGAATGAATTTCGATTCTATACACTTGAAAGAGTACTTTGAGAACAAAAAAAAATTTCAATTTTTTTTAAGTGCAAAGGTGGTATCCTGCCTTAACTAGCGCTGAATGTAGTGGAGGGTTTCGGGTGATCCTTGGAATTGGAGAATTGGAAGCTTGGTTAATTTTGTGGATGGTGAAATATTTTGGTTGAGCTTGAAGTGTGGGCGAGGAGGATGGTGGCGGAAGAAGGAAATCAGAAAAATGTTTGTGCAGGATTCTGGGATGTCTTTGATTATTTCTTGTCGCGCGTTTTGGAGTGTATCGTGAAGCAACTCAGATTTGGAGATGTACAGTGGCGTGCAAAAGTATTCGGCCACCCTTTAGAACAGAATAACTTGTTTAAAATTGGTCGAAACGACTTGAGTTATTTTTAGAAGCTAGGAGAATTAGTTTGCTAAGTGACGTAATTCGTCGTTTTGAAAAAAAAAATTGCAATTGGTCGGAATAGGAAAAAATATAGTAAATGTCGTGTTTTTCAACTTTTTTGTCTGTGCTCGTAATGAAAATTTAAGAAATGCCTTTTGTAGATTTAAGTAAGTTGTATACATGCTGAAAATTTCATCAAAATCATACCAAAAATAACACCATTTGCGAATTTTTTTTCAATACGACGAATCACGTCACTTAGCGAACTAATCCTTCTAGCTTCTCAAAAAAACTCAAGTCGTTTGGAGCAATTTTAAACAAGTTATTCTGTTTTAAAGAGTGGCCGAATACTTTTGCACGCCACTGTACGATGTTTTAGTTAGATTCTTCATTGGAGAAGTAGCTTCCTGGAACTGTGCATTCCAAGGACAGGAAACCAACGAAATCGAAATACATAGGGGTGTAGAATATTTTGCCGAAGGAGGGAATTGAATGCAGAGGATGGAAATGCATTTCTTGCTAGAACTAAAAAATTGTTCATGCTGTATTTAAACTATCACAAATAGAAACAATTTTATTACCTGCCCCTATAAAGGACCAAGGGTGATCAAGATGGCAAATATGCTGCCACATTATATACTATATACATTATCAACGAATTCTGTGGTCAGATGGCAAAATGTGGTATGTCTATCAGGGACATATCAGGTTTTGCCATTAGATCACAGAATTATCAAATAAATAACGATAATTTTGTGGAGTAGCAAACAAGTATCGATAATTTCGTAAGGTATCAAAGGGCTATCGATACCTTCGTGAAGTATCAAACCGGTTTTGAGTCATTATAGTATTGGTTTAGTATCGATTGAAGAAGAATCGGTACCGATAATTGATACCAGGTACCTAAAATTTCGATGCTAAAATATCGATAATTCCTACAGAGTACTTCGGTATCGAATTGGTTGAATATCATCAATAGTATCAGTATCGGTCAAATCACTAGGCCCACATACAATAACAAATACACGATGCATCGAAAAACGAACAAACCGAACGCTTATATCATTCGGTAGCAATTGCCAATCTGCTGACACATAATCCAATAAATGTAACTCTATCGCGCGTGGTGTTGCGTTACGCGTAATGACTTCCTGCCGATGTCGTTAACATTGTATCGTGACTTGGAAAATGATATCAGCCGACTATTGTATACTCTCTGAACTAAGTAGGTGGTGTTATCAGTGTACAAAATTTTAATCTTTAACTGTTTCCGCATTCCTATTTTTTAGAGCCAATAGAACTGTAGAAACATTAGACTAGTAGCTTACAACTACACTGTTCTGGTCTTCACGGACTCTCGTGGAACGAAATAAGCTTGATTTTTGACAAATTTTTTGTTATTATTATTGGTGTTTGTGTCTTGTTATTGTTGCTGTTGTTGGGATTGTAATTTCTATTGCCGCCACCATGGCTATTACTATCCCTGTTATCATTGCTATTGCTGTTGATATTGCTTTTCCTATTGTCACTGCTATTGCTATTGCTATTGCAATTCCTATTCTCAGTGCTATTGCTATTGCAATTCCTATTCTCAGTGCTATTGCTATTGCAATTCCTATTCTCAGTGCTATTGCTATTGCAATTCCTATTCTCAGTGCTATTGCTATTGCAATTCCTATTCTCAGTGCTATTGCTATTGCTATTGCAATTCCTATTCTCAGTGCTATTGCTATTGCTATTGCAATTCCTATTCTCAGTGCTATTGCTATTGCAATTCCTATTCTCAGTGCTATTGCTATTGCAATTCCTATTCTCAGTGCTATTGCTATTGCAATTCCTATTCTCAGTGCTATTGCTATTGCAATTCCTATTCTCAGTGCTATTGCTATTGCAATTCCTATTCTCAGTGCTATTGCTATTGCAATTCCTATTCTCAGTGCTATTGCTATTGCAATTCCTATTCTCAGTGCTATTGCTATTGCAATTCCTATTCTCAGTGCTATTGCTATTGCAATTCCTATTCTCAGTGCTATTGCTATTGCTATTGCTATTGCTATTGCTATTGCTATTGCTGTTGCTATTGCTATTGTTGTTACCATTTACTAAGTTTCAGATCCACCTCGAAATTATTAAGTAGTTGAAGTCACATAAAAATGTAATTTCGGCGTGACCTTCTGATCAGCATAATCGAATACGTAGGAGTTATTTCAGCTGCTGTTTCGCAGCACACCTCTCTGTTTCACACTACTCAAATTTACGAACCCGTCATGATTAGCAATCAGATTGACCGTCAGACCGACGCAATTTCGCGTTCGCAGTATTCGTTCGATGCTCATTTTCCAAGGTATGCACCCGGCCGTGGGATCTGCTTTTGTTAGCCCGCGAAAATGTCATTTCGAACACGTCGGTCAACTTAATGCGACGTGCACGCGCCTGGAATGATGGAAATGGTGGGCCTATTATCGCCTGCCAACTTCGATTATTCGATAGCGTAGGCCTGGTACGTTTTCGTTAACCTCTGACGGTGAAACGAGCTTAATACCGTTTGAATGAAACCTTTTAGTAACGATTCGCTTTAGGTGCCTTTGACGTGCCAGAGTTTGATGTTTGTGGCACATTTGCCAATGGATCGTTTGAATTATTTGTTTTCTATTTCGGTATTTTCTTTCTACAGACATTTTACCATTTTGGTCTGTACCTTATCGCGGTTGTTGAGATTGCGATATTGAAACTGCCTGCTTTGAGAGATCATTGTTATTTCTAGAATTATGTCATTTCCTTTCGGGATTTTATTATTGGTTCTTTAGGAACAATTCAATTTCTTGGCACTGTCCTTTCTATTGTAATCTTCCGTTACTTATTAATATTCGTCACTGTGATTACAATATCTGTTATAAATCTCAACAATTACCTAACCAAAGGAGCCCAAGGCAAGTACTTCAACTAGTGGACACATAGTTACACAAATGGCCACATAAATGGTTGCTCCTGCTAACTGATGCTGCTGCAAGATCAATTTTAAGCGACAGACAATTGATTAGACATGAGAAAAGGAGCTCCCATATCACAATCACCTGCACCATTTATTTATGAACCAACAGTATAAATTTCATCTGTCTTACTATTATATTGAAAAAAATTGCAATTGCCAAATGTAGCGCGCAGAATAAGTAGAACAACCTCACCATCCACAACTAAGAAATAGGTCACCTGCAAGTGGAATGCAGGATAATATTTGATCTCCCGAAAAGTGATTAAATTACAATAATAAATTGAATTCCAGTATTTTATGAGATGTTAATGCCCTGATCATGCTACCCCACCACCCGTGAAAGGTTGTCGAAAAACAGTACGACAGAGAAAGTACGGAAACAGAAAATCAACTGAAATGCAGAAAAATAGCCGAGCTATCGTAGTCTACGGTGAAGAATGAATAGAAAGTATATGCACACATGCAACTGTTCACATTATATTCATAACAATGCGATTACTATCATTAGTCGGACTGCGCCTAGTGATGCTAGTAGATAAAAGAAAGGATAGCGTTCAATTCTGACGTTAGGCGATCTTGATTACTAACAATGTCGAATCACTAGGTCAGATTGTCGAAAGAGAATGGGAAAGTGATGTCCAGGGAAAGTGATTGGTATCAATGTGGAACTGTTCACTGGATTATCGATGAAAGGATTAAATGGTGGCGGTTCAAGGATTTTACCCTCGGTCACTTTTTCTGCAGATCTGTGATCATTGTAGTAACACGTATGTTTTGCGAACATTTCTTCTCCTTGGCTGCAGTTCCCTTTCCTGACTTGTTTGTTTTGCAACGTAATTGGACATCAGTGTGTATTTTATTAGCGACAACATACGTGCATGGTTTCTTATTAACTTTTTGTGTGATAGGTATGCAGTTTCTAGCATGGGGAAGTGGAAGAGTGGAGGAAATATGAAAGATTCAGAACTCAGTTCCTTAATGGTCTATTGGTTTAATGGGTATTCGACTGGAGTAATAATTTCAATTGTGAAACTTCGAATTTCAATCAAGAATTTATTTTTATATGCAATATTTATTATGCAATATATGAAATTTTGTGAATATTATAATAATGTGTTATGTTCTAATATTATATTAGTATACTAATATTATAATCCCTGGAATATTTTATACTAATATTATATTATTAATCCCTAGTATATTAGTATACTAATATTATATTATATTATTGACAGAATTTCATTAGCTATTAGCTACGTTAATATTCTATATGAAAATAATTTCTGAAGTATATAATATACTAATATAATATTATATACTAATATGATTTTCTTCATATACTTGAGGGATTTTTGGAATACAAAAAAATCAAATATTTGGTAGATCCAAAAAAAGGAAGTATTCATGAAATCTCTGACCCATAAAATCTTGAGCAATTTTCACAAAGTTTCAAGAATGTACCTTCTATCACAAGTAATTAGTATCTAAACGAAAGATAAACAAAGTCTTCGGCTTTAAAAACAATCTAACACCCTTATTCAACCAGAATCTTTATGTTGCTTTGAAATTAGCCTGACTCTGCGAAGCATATTTATTACACTCCCAACAGTGTCGACAAAATAGTTCAAAGTAACACGAATCTTTTAACTGATGTTACTGTTATCACTGCCTTTTTACCTCCCCCCTGCACCACGTTACAGTCTCGACTACTGTAATTCCTACCTGTCCAGCTGGAGAATTTATTCCTGGAAAGAAGATGAATCTCCGACTCCGACGATTGTTAAATGTCTCGGGACAGAAAGCAGCGGGAAAAAGCTGTCGTGGCGTCCATACATCGTATCGATTCGATTCCCGTGACTTCTGATAATTTTTTCTAGAGATAGCCTTGATCGATTTATTCGCTCTACTCCCACCCACTTTTAACAGGAAACCTGCAATTTCACAGACCCTGAAGATCGCGAGCTATTGGTCCGCGAGTCCCAAAGAAAGCAGGTAGAAAATGCAGACTTCTTTTCTGATCTGCAATGAAGACGTTTCATTCGTTCCGTTCCTACGATATTTATCAGTTGGGGCTCACAGTTGCGCAAACAAGCCTTCTCGAGATTATTTTGGGCAAGCCATACGACAGAATAATTCACGATATCGCGATCATCGCTCATACTTCTGATAGCCAA
This sequence comes from Andrena praecox, assembly GCA_963932275.1. NCBI lineage: Eukaryota > Metazoa > Arthropoda > Insecta > Hymenoptera > Andrenidae > Andrena > Andrena praecox. Next base: position 35,271,237 of record OZ010728.1, read on the forward strand.
TGCACTTCCAACGACATCCTTGGTGGACATCTGCCAACTTGGCCTACCGAGATAGCTGATGTGTATTTACGCTAGTAGTTACTGTCGGCTAGAAGTTGCATAAAAAAAATAATAAGGTATGAAATATCTTCGATTCAATTTACCCCATGTTCCACATAACATCTGGACCATAAAACTGTTTTATGGGAGTCATTTTTGCAGTTGAATATAACGCACGAAATTTAGTTCTTCGTTGCTTCAGAATCATTCCTTGAGGGGTTACATCCACCTAGACGTCCGGAAAAAGCATACAGGTTCAGGAATGTTTTTCGGGAAAAGTATAAATGAAAATCATACACAATGTTTTTCTACTAGAAGATACATCTTTTAACTATATTATTCTAAATTTTCATGAGATATTATTATTAGCTAAAGGAGATATCGGCGTGGATGTGAGACGTGTTCTTTTTTTTAAGCATTAGCTGGTGGACATTCCCTAATAGGGTGTGTCAATTTTTTCAATGTTTTAATTTGCAAAACGACTAGTGGAAAAACGGTACAATTTCACGTTTAAAATTAACCACTACCTTTAAATTTTGTGTAACACCCCCTAAACATGCAAATTGGCCAAAATAGAAAGACAGGCATTTCTTATTTTTCGGTCCTCTAGAACATTACCAAAAACCAAAGCAATCGGAGACGAACACCTGAAAATCTTGTAACTTTGAGGGGTGGTTTCACCCCCTAAATATGAAAACGGGCCGCTATAAAAAAAACACGTATTTTATTTTTCGGTCCTCTAGAACATATCCAAAAACCAAAGTAATCGGAGGCGGACACCTGGGAACCTCTCCTTGTAAGCGGATGTAACCCCTTAATTCTGCTTTGAAGGATACAGAGTGTACTTGTATCTGTTTTAGATGTCAAGCTTCTTGTGTTTAATTATTACAGTATTCCCTCTCTATAGACTTGCTGATGGAGGAATAAGAGAGGGAATACTGTTATAAGTAATAGAAGGATCTTAATATCAAGGATCTAATTAGCATGAATCTAATTAGCCACTGTATTCGCGATGGCTTTGTTAAGAAATTACAATCAACCAAAGGAGGAAGAAAGAAATGCCATCTATTATATTCAAATGTAACAATGAATCGTCCTGTACTCCATTCAGTAAAACGATTTCAGCAAGTATTTTGGGTTATTATTTTTGGATTCTCTATAAATCCAATAGCAAACCCCATCACCGAGCCTATACGAAGAAAATACGTACTCGCCAGTACCAATTCTTTAAGGGTACTAGGCAGTCGTTCCTGTCTAAAATTAAGCATTTCTGTGTCAATTAATTACAAAGAAACAAATTGAAACTGAGATTTGTTCTTTGGCATGAAGTTTATTAACATCATAAGCTTTAAGAAACTTGTTTGTTTAGTCAAAAATATGCATTATATATGACGCCAGAGATAAATCTAATATCTTAAGAACTTATTAAATTTATGCACTAAAAAATAAAAAAAAATTGAAAGTAATAATTTTTTTAAAAAAATTTAAAAAAATATTATCATTATTTATTTCTGACGGTTATTAGTTATTTAAATATATGAAGGAGTTTTAGTCCAAATAATAGGTATATTAGTAAAAGAGAAATGAGAATTTGTGACTCGATTTTGGGTAAAAATGACCCTATTTTCGGGTTCAAAATGGCCCCGGTTTCCGCCATATTGTTGACCATCAAGCCACTTGCCATTCAAGGGTCGACACGTCAAGTGCCGCAGTGGAATTTGAGTTCCTCAGTGGGTCTTCAAAATCTGCTCAAAAAGGTGAATTACAATTTTCATTTACAGGAAACTTGAATTTGCATTAAATCCTATAAACTTCCAACTTTTTCTCTTACCCTGTTTTATTTGTTAGACATGAAAACAAAGAATAAGGAAAAATCACATAGTTTGTAGCACGAAACTCGCAGTATGTCCATATTGTCCATCCAGTTACGACTTTAAATTCCCAAAATTTATTACGATTGGTGGATGACATTTACGGTAGAAATTCGTAATAAACGCCAGCTGCGAATTTACGACGTCGACGGGATTATATTTCTCTTTTAACTCGTCCAGGTGTTAAATCCCGCGACGCTTTAGTCGTCATCGGTGCACCGATTTTCCAGTGCGACCGGTTATGCGTTTCGATCCTGCATCACAGGGCACAGCGAGATCTTGGAGCGATTGAAAGCATGGCCGGCAATTTTCAGCTGAAAACGCAGACAGAAAATGGACGGAATAAAACGATTCGACCTGCCTGGATGACTATTTCGCTCGACGCAATTGAATTGAGAGCCTGGCATATTTGAAATTCGTTCGAAGCTTCGAGTGCACCATATTTATCCAAATCTAACTGCATTCGCTTGGTAACCTTCTTTTACATTAAATAAATTACGGATTTTTACATATCAACTCCTTAAGACCCACGTCCGTTTCTTGCGAACAGTCTCAAAATTACACATCCGTAATATTACGTTCGATAGAATAAAAAATGAACGCTTTTTTCGAAAAAAAACAGCGTTTCATCTCAGCAGTGGCGCACTCAGGATTTAATATTGGGGGGAACCAAGTTAAATATTTGTAAGAAAAATTTATTTAACGCAATGTCATTTAATACAAATTCAATAGAATTCATTAGGTAGCTATAAAAATTTATTTAAAGAATAAAATCCAGCATTCTTTTCTTTTTACAAAGCCCCTTCTTAGCGCCACTGCGTCCCAGTTTATAAACATTTATATAGTAAAATAGAAACGTAAAAAAGGTTGTAATTTTTTAACGCTTTTCTAAAATTTAGTGTGTCGTTAAGGGCAGAGATGGACAAAATATTTATTTAAATAAAATTTCGAATAGGTAACGAATAAAAGTTAAAAAAATTATTCGTCATTCGTTCGTTAACCCGAGTTAGCTTTATGCGACACATGACGAATGATTTTTTAACTTTTATTCGTTATTCGAAATTTTATTTAAATAAAAACTTTGCCCATCTCTGGTTAAGGGTTTAATATGTTTTCAGTTAGTGCCATCTACCAAAGAAATTTTGCGACTAAAATGGAAGAAGGTAAGCCCTAATTTCACAGAAAATTAGTTCAATCTGTGCATAATAGATTAAAGCTTGTAATAGAATCGCAGAAATATTAGAAGAATATTAGATTATTGTACAAATTAAATATTGAATTTAGGTGAATAGGTCTTTGCTACTTCCACGGATAAAAAAAGATTTAAAAAATTTAAATGTACTCAAAATAAAAGTAGGTAGGTGTATTAGTCAAGATTTTTATTAATGTAAATTAGAATGGTGAATTCTCACTTTGAAGTCGATGTAATATATAAAATATGATACTTTGTTGTAATACTTTTGTTGTAACTGTAAGCATTTCTGCAAGTGTGTAAAATCCACGAATTTTCCTTGGAAACTCCCACTTAAATGCTTCCCTTTTTAATTAGAGACATCGTTTAAAATCCTTCACGATGCAACTGCAGATAAAATTTCACCCCGAGACCTAGGTTAGCCTCTATTATTTCTCGCAAATTATTCAAATCTCCGCGTCTACTCCTGAACCCATCAACGATCTCGACCGATTGTACTCGAAAAGACAATCGTTCGCAGCCTCGATTCACCGCGACTTCCGAGCCAGCAACGCTCGAATGTCACTGTCCTCGTCGATTCTGCGAAAGATCTTGTCTGATCATCCGAGGAATTTCGCGTTTCAGCCGCGATTTCGTTGAATTATGCTACCGGAGAGCCACGCAGAAGAGTATCCCCCTTGTCGACGGCATTAGAGGCGCGGTGAGAGTAAGGGAACAACCGAGATGCAGGAGTATCGATAACTAACCTTCTCGAACGTGATGTCAGTCGAGGCCAGAGCCAGCTCTACGACCACTTGCGCTTCGGAGACCGATGGTCGGTGCTCTTTACGTGCTTATCGCGCTGCTTTTTCGGTAGATTAGCTCCTCGGGCGCGGCTGTCTCGATGGAGGGGTATCCTCAGTCAGGAGTGTCCTGAAATTCAATGGAATTTTATTTCACGCGCAATCTGGAGCAAACAAAAGACTCTGTTAACTTCGACTCCCATTATTCCCGCAAAATACAGACGGGGACTACGAGACGTCCAGCGAGGGGGCGGTTCGTGCTGCCCAGGAGAAGAGAGCTAGCGAAGGTCTGAATGGCAACAACGTCCCTGCCAAAGGTTACATCAGAATAACTCCAGAGAGTGTCGACGAGGCAGTGGGCTCCAGCTCGAAGGAGGACAAGCTGTCGGAGGACTCCTCTGAGAGTGCGCAGGATGCTTGCCTGCCGAGTGTCCTGACGAAGTCGGAGTCCATGCCTCTGCTGAAGAGCACGTCGTCCAAGGAGGGGAACAGCGATGAGGGGGACGTCACCCTGGGCTCTGAGTCCTCGCTGGCTCGTGAGAGGAAAATGAAGATGATCGTGGCTCGAATGGGTCCTCTGCTGTCCTCGGAGTCCGATCAGACTGTGGAGACACTGACGGACCCATCCAGGGCCAATTTAACGGACGATAACTACGAGGCCAAGAAGCTGGAGTCGAGAACCCTGCTACCTGTGCTCCAGGTGATTATGTGCTTAAGAGTCTAATGAGGTGAACTTGATCTCCGACGTTGCTTCTGGTGCTCTGTGTAAGCGTCCTTAACCTTCGGCCTGATCTCGTTTTAATTGGCTTGCACTTGGACGTCGCCGTTTTTCATGCGGCTACTAATTAGGGGGGCTGATGCCAGGTTGTTAGTGAAACGACGGTGACTTTTGGTAGGTCTAACTGCAGGAGCTGATCAACTCCACTGTGCTTCGTGCTCAATTCGGGGAGGATTTGATAGTTGACGTGGTTAGGTTTACTATGCTTTGGTTGTGACGTTTTTGGTGATTTTTAACTTCGATGGAAAGGGTCTTGCGATATTCGTGAATCGGTTCGACTTGTGAATTTACGATTAAGAAACTGATGGGAGATGCTTTCGAGGTGATTTGAATGCTACTCTGGGGTCAGGGGCGGATTTGGGATTTTTGTGAGGGGGGCGTTGATCTGGGGAATAAATCAGAGACCTTTGCGATATTTTCCCGCTGAATGGGAAAGTGTTTCTTACAGGGGTCGAAGGAAAATGTTAACTTTTATAAATAAATGTTATTTATCGAGCCTTTAACTTTTAAATTATTTATTTCTTGGTTTTAGTTAACTTTGTATGTTAACACTTTAAGTCTGTTGTAAGAGTTCAGTTTTAACAGCTATTTTGTTTTAAGTTCTGGAGGATCTTATACTTTTGAAAAAATGTTTAAGAGTGAAATACAAAGGTGAGGAATATTTTTTTTAATTAGTATTATTTAAGGAATTGGAACCAGGATGAATGGAGAAGAGCACATTTCGATTTTTATTTAAGTATTTCACCGAATGGTTTAAGGTTTCAACTTCAGATCTATTTATTCCATAACATTTTCAGGAATTCTGCTTGTCACTTGCACTTTTTCAGAGCCGAATACATGTTCCTGTTTAAATAGAACTTTTTTCTACTTTTAAAAAAAATAAAAGTTTCTTATTTACAGAAAAATGTATGGAATAAAAGTTTCAGTTAATACACGGCATTTCATAAAAGTTTTCTTGGAACAGAAAAGATAATAGTCATAAAATTACAGTGATTTCATAATTAATTGAAAATTTTAATAGTTTCATTCGACCCCTGGTCTTATCAGAGGTATAGCGTTGAAAAAGCTTTGTTTTCCTTCTTTGGTAAATTTCTGTTTGTATAAAGGAGCTGATTCTTGTCATTTTTAGTAATAAAATACAGGGTGTTCCATCTGAAGTGGTCCACCGGAATATTTTCTTTAGTTGTGATAATACAAACAATATTTCATACCTAATTTGAATGGTATCAGAAATGATATTTCTTGCAGCGTATTTGGTGCTATTCAAATTAAGTATGAAATTTTTTTATATCGTCACAATTGAGGGGTCCAGTGGAAAACAGGAGCATGCCACCGTGTTATGATTTTAAAGGAAAGCAAGTTGAAAGTAAATTTTTTGGTACGTGTTGGGTCCCGAATGGTCAGGAGTATGGGTGTATGTGAACTACGGCTGTAGCTGTGGACCGGGAACACGAGATACCCGGGTACCCGGGTACCCGTGAGATACCCGGGACGAAGAAAATTCCCGGATAAGCGCTACCCGGGAAAACTACCCGAGACTCTCGAGAATCTCGAGAACTTACAGAGTACAGAACGTAATTCTGGAGCGATGCCTGTCAGAGAGATGCCGTCTGGCACCCTGTGGCGAGGTCAACCCCCTGCGGTACCTCACCGAATTTTATGGCTTTCGACCCTCGAAGGGGTTCGAATAACATTAAGAAGTGAGAAATGCCCAGGATTTCCGCATTTCTCATCAGATCTTTGCGAAAACGACGCCAATCGATTCCTTATGTTTCTCCGATGAAAATAATACCAAGAACGACGTAATTTGGACCATAATGAAGGAAATTCCATGAACAAATGTTTTTCATTTGCAGATTCATTTCGTTAAAAATAATCTGATTTACATGAAATTTTGTATGATTTTCATCGGAAAAACATAAGATATCCATCGGTGTCACTTCCATATCGATACGATAAAGAGTTAAGAATTATTTTATTTCTGAATCAGGTATTATGAATCCTCGGCCGACCGCAGCGAATCGAGGTCGGCCCCCCGTACTCGAGGGTAAAATATTCATTACAGTATATTAAGAAGCTATTTAATGTTCATCGTATCGATATGGAAGTGACACCGATGGATTCCTTATGTTTTTCCGATGAAAATTATACCAAATTTCGTGTAAATCGAGCTATTTTTAACGAAGTGAATTTGAAATTATGCAAATCATTTGTTCATGGAATCTTCTTCATTGTGGTCTGAATTATGTCGTTCTTGGTATTATGTTCATCGGAGAAACATAAGGAATCGATTGGCGTCGTTTTCGAAAAGACCTGATGAGAAATTCGGAGCTGGAGATTCCTCACTTCGTAATGGGTATTCCTGTCTCCCCGGGGGTCGAAGCCTTCGACTCGAAGGCCATGACGCTCAGTGTGGCTTCAATTATGGAACGGTACTCTATGAGATCTCGAGAGTCTCGAGTATCTCGGGTAGTTTACCCGGGTAGCGCCTACCCGGGAATTTTTTTTTCTCCCGGGTATCTCACGGGTACCCGGGTACCCGTTCTCCCGGGTATCAACAGCTCTAATGTGAACGGAAGAAGTCAAGCTATGGAAAACAGTAACACTACTACTTTATTCTGCTATCTTGGATACACGCGTGGACGCCGTGCCGTCCACGTGACTAGCTCGCACGAGAAGTGCCGGACATGCCCCCGTGGGAGCGCTGTCTCCGCGCTCCTGGAGCATGCGCAGTCCCCAACAGTACGAAATTGTATTTATTTTAAACGGTACTTGAATTAGATGATAAAGGACAGCTATTGTCAAATTTTAGCTGAAAAATTATTTTCATAGGAAATGCGGTACGAAATTGTAATTATTTTAAACGGTACTTGAATTAGATGGTAAATGACAACTACTATCGAATATTAGCTGAACAACTAATTTTATTCGGTCACATGTCCCTTGGGCCCCTTTTCCACTATGCATTTATCAGCGTGAAGAATATTTAATAGAAGGTGGTAGAACTGCACTATAATAACAGGAACGAATTAATGGTACAATGAAACGAAAATTTATGCATATATAGCATGTGCCTGTTTTCCACTCGGGCCTGTTGAATAAGTAGGTTTCATCTTTTAAACCTCAAAGTTCTGAGCCTATGGAAGAACCTTTAAACGACTAAATAAAGTGCATCTTTTAGCATTCATAGACGACAAAATACTGTAAACGCACTGTATACACTGACACGTTTGCTGTTCAGCTTCCAGGGCGGTGTTAACAACCAACTCAATGCTTCTGAACAGCTTAGCACTTCAGACTAGAGCAATTAGAGTAGGTTTCCAAAGGTCTAATCTCTTGCGTGTCCAACTATTCAAGCTAGGTAGTGTCAGCCAGAGCACTGACAACAGAAAAAGAAACCCAAATTCCCAATTCTTCTCCAGGCCAGGAAGAACTACCCGCCCAACTACTCGAAAGAAGTGACCTTCCTCGGGGTGTCAGAAGACAGAACGCCTATGAGAGTGAGGCAGCGGTCGTTGGAAAGAAGGAGGTCGCTTTGCAGCGCCATGATGATCGCTGAAAATCCCCAAGGATCGCAGGCAGGCGATGATCTGATAGATATCGCGGAGAATCCTCACCCGTCCATCAAATCCTTCTACTTCCCACCCACACCGCAGGAGAAGGAGAGCTTCTCGACGTACTCGAGGAAGCAGCCGCGGGTTCCGAAGGACCTGGAGGCTCTTCTGAGGATCGATGGCGAACTAGGCCCCCTTCAGCATAAGCTGAACGAGATCACTGGCAAGTTTAAAGCCCTGAGCCTCGGTATCCCGCCTGCGCTGAGCCACAGATATTACTCCGGCAGGGGTGCACTGTCTTCAAACATGTCCGGGTACTACCTTCACAGGACAGAGACTTTTGGCCGTGACTCCAGCGTCAGCAACGTCGTCCACGTCCTTGGCAAAGAGATACCAGCGCTGACGACGATCGACAGGCCAGGGGAAGATAGGAGCACCGAGTGCGTGGGGGCTCTATCCTATAGCGCCAATATTGCCAACGAGAACTACTACTCAGCCATGTGTGCTGGCAGAAGTGTCTCGAATAGGCCGAGCAACTGGCTGATCGGGGAGGAAAGCAGGTGCCTAACACCGAACAATTCCTCCGTTCACTTTGGAGGATACATTGGCAGGGATCCCTCGGGTTCTCTGATCCCTTCCGTCAGTAGCTCGTGTTTAAGGAGCTTGAATAGTAAAACGGTGGATCCTTATATGCCGAATACCTCCTTATATTTTGACCGGCTGGAGGCTGCGAGATCCAACTGCAGCTTCGCTAGACGAAGCGCTGTTGCAGCTTCTATGCATCAGCCAGGACCTAGTAGACAGATCGAATCCATGTATACTTCTGGTGGAGCTCACGGTCAAAGAAGTTCTAGCAGATTCCAGGTTGCCGATGAATACACCAAAGCTGACCAGAGGTCACATTTTGGGTCAGACGTTTATGAGTGCACGTCCAAATTCTCGGACAACCAGCTGCAGCGGAAAGTAGCGCCGCAGAATGTGCCTCAGTCCTTGTACCCGCCCTCTACAAGCGCAGATGCTGGTATACGCGTTATCAGTGTGAACACACAGCTTTGTACCACGGTGGAGAAGCATTACACCGGTCGAATGGTTGCTGGCGCGAATTCCTGCTTTGATGAGGCGAGTGGAGTGCGTCAGGGGTCTGTGAAGAATCCAGAGTACCTTGAAAGTGATGAAACCAGTTCCCACTGTCCTCGGGATCGGAGTGTCTCGACTTCTTTGACGGTAATCGGGACAGACGACAGTAACAAGACCCACTACGTCAACTACACACGTGTGGACAGTCAGACGTCTCTGATAATATCTAAGACAAGCCAAAATGTGGGGACGTCGAGCCTCGAGCAGTCGCAGAACAAGTTGACTCAGTCTTCAACGCACGTGGTTGCAAAGAAGCAAAGTTCGGATAAGGGAACGAAGAAGAAGCTTCGTAGCCTGGAGGTGCAGTGCTCGGGATCCAAGCTGAACTGTCACCGGAACGAAACGGTTCTACGACGATCGGTGGCAAGCCTACTGAAGCCTTCAGAGTCTGAAGAAAGCGTCATGTCGATGTCCAGCACTGGAATAACGAGGCGCATACAGGCACCCAGAAGTGATGAGAAGGTGATCATCGTCCCGATCCTGTTCACTGACGGGATACCAGAGCCCTCGAAGGTTCCGCTGTTCCACTTCACTAAGTCCAGGTGTTGTCTTCCCAATACAAGTCACCGTGTGGTGAAGCTGGAGAAAGGGGCATCTTCTTTGACCCAGAGCAGCATGTTCTCAGAGAGCAGTGGTGAGTCGTACGCAATGGATCCCTATCTCAGTCAGAAGCTGACGAACAGGGGACACTGGAACAGTGGGATGTCAGTCTCCTGCGTCAGTCGCAACGCGTCCTTGCATGGAAAGTCTCCCTCGCAGTTGTCCACCACCGTCAAGACACTCTCAGACCGCTGCCAGAGGAGTGGTAAAAGCAGAAAACCCGGCAGCTTGATCTCTGGTAGCACTAACGCCAACAGGACGTACTCTGAACCAACTAGGAGACCAGCGAAGAAGGTGATACGAGGGATGAGGAGCACGCCAGAGGACTTTCTATGCGACACTTGAATATTCCACTTGGCTGAGTTTAAGAACATGCTATCCGTGACGCCTCTACGGGTGCTCGTTGAAGATTACGACCGGGACGAATCGTTTTGGGAATCACTCGAGTGACCCACTAGTGGGGGACGAAGTAATGTAACAACTAGGTCTGAGGGTTTAGGTCTTTGCTGGCGTGGGCATGCCTGCCGTCATGTTTTTTGTAGAATTTACTCGGCCACTTTCTTGAGAGGAAAGGTGTTACATTAACACCTAGTCGTGCAGACTTTGTATACGTTTATAGAATTTGAGAAACCAGGTTGATTGGCACTTGCTGGAGTCATAGTTGCATGCAGCTGTTGTAGCTTCGACTATAGTTTTTATACCCGCTATTATAAGTAAGGATATGATGTCCCTTGTACACGGTTTTCCTTAAAATAAATATAAACTATATTCACTGAAATGGATAAAACATGGACGCCCCGTGAGTTACAGTGAACTCTCGCTATGGGCTCGCGGTAAGCGCTTAACGAATAGCGCCGACTTATTTGTCCCCTCTCGCTCGCTCTTGGATTCTCTCACTCTCGACCGAATGATTCCACGAAGTGGTGGGGATAGCGGCGAGCGCTTAACGCATAGTTGAGGTGAGCCCTTAGCGAGAGTTTTCTGTGCCACGGCTGTCAGCCTACATCTCTGAAACATGTTACTCTCAGTATATACTCCCGAGGAGCTAATCATCGAGCAACATTGAAAACCATTCGTGGCGTGTGTCCCGAACAAATCTATGGCTCCACTGAGCCTCTGTTTGCGCGCATGCACCCGCGTTCCTTCTCCTATTACGAGCAAACGCGACGGACGCTAAAACGATTCTTATTATATCGCCAGTGCCACTGACGTAGGTGTCCCAGAGTGATAAGTGGCCGCGGGTAGTCAGCAGCCAGATCACCGCTACTGATTCCGCATTCGTAAACCGATTCTCCTGTCCAAGGGAATCTTTTCGGACGGCGTTTCACGGTTTGCTGCTAACTCGCGCGTACTATGAAACTGCGTTTGCTCGATCATAAATTGAGCTTGATCTCGAATTGACTAATTGTTGAACAGCTCTAGGAGACCGCTAACTCGCAGTGTCGTGTGTACTTGATATTGTGGTTATGTTTAAAGTGGCTTTGTAGCCAAGACCTGCCAGCCTTAGGTGAATAGATGGCTTTTAATCGTCCTTAGAATTTATTGTCTGCTGTTGCACGATATTTCTTGAGATTGTCTACTTGTTGTCTACGCAGCACAGATACCATGTGTCTTCAGTTCTAGCAACTTTCAGATTGCTGAATTTTTTCATGCAGAAGGGTTAGACAATGCGCGCATACGTCACGCTGTACAGGTGGACCGCGCGAAGTGCGGACCTCACTATGTTCAAACGCTATTATCTAAAAAATGCTTGGAAGCACGAAAAAATTATATATACAGTAATTGTAGAAAATTAAATGCTCTCTTAATATTATTTGAACAAAATTTCGATAGGACTTACCATTTTTGAGAAATTCTTCAAATTCAAACCATTGATGAATTCTAAACTTTAAGGCCTGGTCTGCACCCTTTTCTGTTGTCCGATTGCAGTAAACTTTTTCAGGGGCTATTTTTTATGGAATGGAACCATATTAGGGGGTGAGAGCAAAGAAATACAAAATAATTTCGACACGTATAAATAAGGGTTAATCTAATATACATTCCGTAATCAGCACGACCTGACATTCTTACAATTAGGATGTCTGAGGTGATCCAGGTTTAGGAAGGAGAATTTTGGGTATACTGGAATGTTGTGTTCTTGATGGTGGAGGTAAACACTGGATTGAAAGAGTAGACTGGATTACTTGCTAGGATGACGGCACTGTATTGGAATGGAAACACTGCTTACATTATTCCAGAGCTGGATTGGATCACTGGACTAATGTAAACCTAGCTCGAGGCATGTACTACCTTATTTAGCATTAAGACAACTGTTCAGTTTCCTAGACCATTCACGTTTATATTTACAAGAAACAGATGGCAACAGGATTTTTGAAATTCGTATCCTCTCCCAGAAGATGGCACTCCTACTCCTGAATCCTTGAATTCTTTTCAGCGATTTTTTTCTGGACACCAGCCTTGTTGAATAATTGATAGCCCAAAGCCGTACTGATCGTGGTTCACCCAGATCGTTAGCCAGCGCCTGCTCAAGCAAAATAGCCCACTCGAGGTGGGAATATTAAAGAGACCGTGGTCCCAGCAAACTGGCCTTCCGTCCTCTGGGTTTGCCTCCTTCGTTACTCACCTCTTAATGGAAAGCTTCAGCTCGCCTTATTAAGATCCACGTCTGGATACGCTTAAAGAGACGCCTGCTGAAGGGGGCTCCAGCGAGATGAGGAACGAGAGCGTAATTAATGAAAATGCGATCCCTCAAGCTGCCGTGTAAATTGCCTGATAAATCCCATCTGCGTCTTGTATTACTTCCGCTTTTGCGGTGACAGTTTCGATTAATTCCGTGTTGCAGGGTGTTTACTTCAAACATTTTCCTCTGCTCCGCGGGGAGTGTAGGGCTCGTAGTACAATCAAGAGGATTTGTACATCGAATGATGAGTTTTACTTTGGTATTCGCTCTTTCGGCAGGTTCGGTCAATATTTTAATAAAGTTTGTGCAAGGTTGTAGGATTGTTAGAGTGAAATGACCCAATATTTAATTATGTACCCTATGTGTTGGTTCCATTACTGCTAGTTTCGTTATTAATTAAAATACAAAATTTATCCTGAAGGAACTCAACATCTTCTTTCACACGAAATATGGTGTTGTGAGGATAATAGAGGCAAGTAATCGCTTAAGGGGGGTCACTCAAGTGAAAATGAACTACCAGTAATTTTACAGATAAAAATTTGAAAATATTTATATCCATATTATTTTTTACGCTGAAATGAATTATGTAAGAATTAATACAGTGACATTTTTTTTTTCAAAAATTTAAAAAAAAAAAATTCGAAAAAATTATTCGATTGTAAAATCCATACCCTTATTTCTGTAGAATTGTATACAAAGACTGCAAAAAAAATTTCAGCTCGAAAACTTCATTTTTGTCCGAGTTATAAAGTTATAAATAAAAAAAAAAAGAGTGTGTGAACCACGTTAGCAAAAGATTATGGAGAGCTTTGACCGATTTGGTAAAACAGGAGCGTACGAAAGGTATTACTTTAGGGGGTAAAGGGCAGGGTACCCTGAAAGGTATAAACAGAAAGCCTCAGAAAGATACAAACGTGCAAGAAAAATGATACGAACTGCACAATCACGAAGAGAACAGGCATTGCAAGAAGAGAAAGGTCCAACGTCCGGAGCAGGAGCGTTTTAGTTACTATCCCAAAACATAAAAACTTTATAATTCGGACAAAAATGAAGTTTTCGAGCTGAAATTTTTTTTGCAGGCTTGGCATACAATACTACAGAGATAGGGGTATGGATTTTACAATCGAATAATTTTTTCGAAATTTTTTTTTTAAATTTAAAAAAAAATTGTCACTTTATTTTTTTTATCTTAATTTGTCACTCTTACATAATTCATTTCAGCGTAAAAAATCATATGGATATACATATTTTCAAATTTTTATCTGTAAAATAACTGGTAGTTCATTTTGGTCGGTCCAACGTACGAAGCAGGAGCGTTTTAGTTACTGCGCCAAAACAAAAAACTTTATAATTCGGACAAAAATGAAGTTTTCGAGCTGAAATTTTTTTTGCAGTCTTTGTACACAATTCTACAGAAATAAGGGTATGGATTTTACAATCGAATAATTTTTTCGAAATTTTTTTTTTTAAATTTTTGAAAAAAAAAATGTCACTGTATTAATTCTTACATAATTCATTGCAGCGTAAAGAATAATATGGATATAAATATTTTCAAATTTTTATCTGTAAAATTACTGGTAGTTCATTTTCACTTGAGTGACCCCCCTTAAGGCCACTGAGGCAAGGCTATCCCTACAATAGCTTTGTCTTGTCCCCACCATAATATTGTCTTTTTCTCACCATAGTCTTGTCTTATCCCCACCATAACCTTGTCTTTTCCCCACCATAAGCTTGCCTTATCCCCACCACAGCTTTCGCCTACACTATCATAGCATTTCCCTATCCCCACCACAGCTTTAGGCTGTACTATCATAGTCTTTGCCTATCCCCACTACAGCTTTAGTCTACACTATCATAGTCCTTCCCTGTCCCCACCACAGCTTTAGCCTGTACTATCATAGTCTTTCTCAATCCCCACCACAGTTTTAGCCTGTACTATCATAGTCTTTCCCTATCCCCACCACAGCTTTAGGCTGTACTATCATAGTCTTTTCCTATCCCCAATACAGCTTTAGCTTACACTATCATAGTCTTTCCCTGTCCTCACCACAGTTTTAGCCTGTACTATCATAGTCTTTTCCTATCCCCACCACAGCTTTAACCTACATTATCATAGTCTTTCCTAAACCCACCACATCATTAGCCCACACTATCATAGTCTTTCCTATGCCCGCCACAGCTTTGGGCTATACTATCATAGTATTTTCCTATCCCCACCACAGCTTTAACCTACATTATCATAGTATTTTCCTAACCCCACCACATCATTAGCCTACGCTATCGTAGTCTTTTCCTATCCCCAACACAGCTTTAGGCTACACTATCATAGTCTTTTCCTATCCCCATCACAGTCCTACTCGAACCATAGCCTTAGCTCACTCCCACCATAGCCTTACGTGGCTCCACCACACATGTGTCCACTCTCACCATAGCGTTCACCTATCTCCTCTTAGCTACTCTATTATGAATAAGGGAGAGCCCTTTGGCGGGAAATTCACTCTGACCCGAGTACAGCATAACCTCCAAATTCTTCATCCCCATATTACCTTATTATTACGTTCCAAAATTTTCAGAAACTCTACTACACATAACCATAACGCCCAGTAACATAAATAGCAACTACATACTCTAGAAAATCGTGGTGGTTGGGAGAAGTTCTGTAACATTATTCGCTTTAGTTGCACATCGAGTAACGATTGTTGCCAAAGAATGTTTTAGAATATGCATCAGAGGTTCACTTTAATTGACAGCAAAAGATGTATTAGCGTCAGCCGGTGTCCGTTTGATGTCCGATAGTCCCACAATAGTTTGTACGCGATAACCGTGCTCCTGGCCACATTCCAAATAATTCGTCTTGTCACTGCCACTTTCCACGGTATTTACAATGCTAAAGCAGTCATTGTCCGGTTGTTCACTGCGCCACGTGCAAATGCCCCTCAATCACCGACAGGTCCCCCAGTCGAGAGGCCGAACGCGATGACAATGACACTCGCCTGGCTCTGGCCTGCATCGCAGTGCAACTGCTTCGACTGATTTTCACCTTTTTACCTTTATCTTATTTCATCTTTATCCTCGCACGTTCCGCAGGTCAGTGACATTCTTCTTTGAGAGTTGATACTGTTTAACGTGGTTCTTATTTAATTATTCTTAGCTGTAATTGGGTATTTGAGGCGTGGAGTTCAATAATAAACAGGGAAATCGAATTAATTTGTGCTAGGTTTTGAGGAGATTTAATTTTGCCTACGCTGGAATCTCGTTTAAGGGAATCAGATTAAGGAAATTAAATTCAACCGAACCGATTTCTTGGGATCTTCAAATTTTACAGGTCCACTGTTGAATAAGTTTAGAATGTTAATAATAATTTTGTTTGAGCTTTGCGTGGCTATAGATGTGACATTGTTCATTCCTACCCTTATATTTTGATATACTCTTCTCGAGAAAATTGGAATGCCATTCCAATTTACCTGCGTGTGTTATAAAGATGATAAATTGATGTGTCCATATACGAGGAAAAACTATTTCGACGTCGCAGACGGGATCGTAAACGATGGACGAATGCGAAAATTTCCAATAAGGGAGAGAAACTGGCGCCTCCGTCTACTTTTCTTACTCGTCCCCTCCTGATCCGATAATTCCTCCATTAGGCTGGAAGTTCCGACGAGGGTAAAGGAGGAATTATGTCAGCAACTTCTGTTCTCTCGAGTGAGCTGAATTTTTTTCTATTTTCGATTGCAACTTCTTTCTGAAGTAAAACAATGTGAAATCACTCGTCGTTTTCTGCGAGCCATTATAAAGATAATGATCTCGAAGTTAATGTACAATTTTATAACATGCTTTTGCTTGGAACTGTGACTAAACAAAATAATTGACAACATGCCGTAGATATTATAAATATATACATAGTACAACAATATATTGTTTAAGAAATTGTCCAGAATTTTTCAAGAAATAATTTTTCATTTATTTCAGTATTAAACGCAACTATGACATTCAGTAATACTATATAACACTACTAGTTTACGAAATATTTTATAATATTTCTACTACTCTAAATTCATTTAAAAGCAGAACTTTTGAAAAAAACGGTTTCGAATTTCAGTATTCCACGAAAAAAAACAGTTAAACCGGTTTTCGAATTTTTACAAAGAAAAAAAAATTAAAACAGTAAAAAATATTTATACTTATTTTAATATTTTGCAGTTTTTAATATTTACAGCATTACAACAATATAACAAAATAAAATATAGTCTATCTATACAAAACTAAATTAATAAAAAAAAACTCAAATCTAGTAATTTCTAGAATTTTTCAGATCATTTAATATTTGTGGAACTTCAAAAATATAACTAAATAAAATATACTCCATAAGTCCATACAAAATCAAATTAGAAAAAACTAAAATATCTAAAATCCGTACAAATTACAAATTATAAATCTTTATTTCATTTAGACTTTTCCTCTTTTCTAATACAGTAAACTTTCACTACAATATGCTTGTGCCCAATGCGATTTCAAGTCAAATCGTTAACGTTTTTAATTAAATAATTAATAAAATTTTACATATTACTCCTAGTATCTGAAACCGGTTTTTTAAATTTAAAAACCAGTTTTCTAATTTTACAAATTAATAAAAAGATACGGTTTTTAATTCCGTTTTTAAAAACCGACAAACCCTGCAGAAGCACTGAAGCGTAAATTATCTCGTCATCCCTAGTTAGTGCTCTGCATGTTTGCTTTTCATCCCCTTGCTATGAAACATTCCACCTTCACACCACACTCAACACAGGCTGATCCATCGATGGTCACGAAAGACAAGAAACGACACAGTGTAGTAATCCACCTGATTCTTCCTCGGAGAAACATTAATCACTTCTCAAATTATTAGAAGAAAGAATGGAACGAAATATCCTGTAAGCAAGCTTGGGCCAAAAATTTAAAAAAGAAGCAATTCCCTAGTGAGGACCCAATTACCCTTCTTCTCTTGTCCAGCAAGAGCAAAGGAACAAATAAATTCTCATCCCAAAGGAACGAAGCTACACGAACCACCCTAACTCGACCACTTCACCCAGAAATGTTCATCGAACGGATTCTAGTTCCCTCCACGAACCGACTGATCCAATGTAATTCCTCTCTCTTTTCTACCTCCTCTCATCGTTTCGAAGAAAATATTTACAGTTTTTGGCAGTGCCAAAAAGGCACCATTTCATAGTTCACAGTGCACTCCTCGTCGATTCGACAGCTCGACATGTCGATATTCGAAGCACAAAGCGTCTGCGACAGCAATGGCGAAGTTGAACACCCTGTTTACTGAGGAGTTTTCAAATGAACTTCACCACTGTACAGTAGAATTTTTCTTATTTTTCTCTGTTTTCTTTGGAACCGTTTATTAGGTAAATAGCTCGCTAGTAGAAGATTGCAAAAGAATCGAGCAGATTCTTCGAGACAGAGGCGTGATTGCGTAAGCAGCGTTAGGGTGGAAAATGGAGGACGCCGAGGACAAAGGAACTGGATGAAGTTCCTTCGAAGCAGAGTTTGCTGAGAGGTCTTTGATCTCGTTGCTTTCAAGCGAATTATTTAGAGACAGGAAGTACATTGTTAAAACTTAGGCCATTGAGGTCTCAGGATTGCAGGCTTTATATGCCTGAAAAGCCATGAATAATTTAAACGACAGGAGATTGACTTGATTTTGTTTAATTCTGTTGTTCTCGCTTTTGGCTTATAGGAATTCATTTTGATTTTCCTGGTGGATGGTTTGGGAATGTTTGAACAGGTTCAAAACAATATTCTGTGTTTTGGAGCAATTAAAATTTGTGTAAAAATTTGAACAGGAAGGGTTAGGTGAGTAGGCAGATAGCAATTTCAATTTAAATGAATTTAGTAAATCAATAAACAAATATTCTTTATCGACTTCCAAATTGAAATTAAAAATAAAACCGTATTTATATAGCCTGGTTCAAAAATATAGGTCAATGATAAATTTAATACTCCCCCCCAAAAAAACACTAAACAAGTAGATATTTCTAACTTCTATACTCCATTTTGCAAAAAGTCTCTGTTACTTACAATTCCTCTAATTTCCCATCTTTTCACTGAATAATAAAAACCCTGAAATAAATTCTCTTCAAATCTTATTTAAACGGCAAACTATGACTGTACCTTCAGTGGTGCCATTATTTTCAGACCACCCTATACATGTATCACTCATAATCGAAACAGATTTAGACACATCCACACAATTTTGCCAAGAATTCAAAAATGGCGCGCACGAAAAACGTTCGAGGGGGAGAAAATTAGGAGGTTTGGGCGAACTCGCCACCTCCAGGGCCATTTTCTGTGGTCCCGTCTCAAAGAAGATGGCGTCCTCATTATCCCGCCACGCGTCGACACTGGAAACGACGAGATGCCCCCGATTTTAACGAGACACCGCAATCATAGAGACGTCCGTTCGCTGGAAATCCAAAGCACTGTCTATCGAGTGAATCATTAAAGTCCTTTGTCGAGCGGTGCAGGAGCGAGGGAACATTTCTGCAGGATCTTACGCCGCTGCTTATAAAAGGACGAGCTCGCTGTCGCGGTTATTCACGATTCAATTTACTTGCACCCTTCTTTTGTGTTTGCTTTTCCAGCAACGCGAGTGACGACGGACCATTGAGATGGCTCCGTGAAATTTCAACGATTCGCCGAGAATTTTGCAACAATTCAAAATTGGGGGATCGTGTCCTTCTTGGTGAAAGGAATTGCGGAAAAAATGGTACCACTGGATCATTAACAACGGGTGGGTTTGTACTTCAGTGCTTGAAATGGGAGTGGTGCCATTTTGGGAGTTGATAGTTGCAAGTTTGAGAATATTTTTGTCAGGTTCTGATTGTACTGTGGTATTTTCAAATGTTATATGGGGTGGTTTAAAGAAAATCAAAGTATCTTGAAAGGGAATTTTAATATTCGTATTTTTTAAGATTGTCAGGGAAATACCCTATTCCAAAAAATATTGTAAATATTTTTGAAAAATATTGTAAATATTTTTGAAAAATATCGCAAATATTTTTGGAAAATATGTGCATACATTTTTGAAAAATATTGCAAACACTTTTGGAAAACATTGCAAACATTTTTGAGAAATATTGCAAACACTTTTGGAAAATGTTCCAAATATTTTTGGAAAATATTCCAAATATTTTTGAAAAAAATTCCAAATATTTTTGGAAAATATTGCAAACACTTTTGGAAAACATTGCAAACATTTTTGAGAAATACTGCAAACACTTTTGGCAAATATTCCAAATATTTTTGGAAAATATTCCAAATATTTTTGAAAAAAATTCCAAATATTTTTGGAAAATATTGCAAACACTTTTGGAAAACATTGCAAACATTTTTGAGAAATACTGCAAACACTTTTGGCAAATATTCCAAATATTTTTGGAAAGTATTCCAAATATTTTTGGAAAATATTTCAAATATTTTTGGAAAATATTTCAAATATTTTTGGAAAATATTCCAAATACTCCAACTGCGAGTAACCCGTAACGAAAATATAGGAAACCGCACCCACTAATTTAATTCTTCCACGTTAAAGCATTTAGCACTATGAAAACTCAGATTCGAGTCCTTAAATATTTTGGACAAAATAATATAGTAGGCACCTGCAGAATTCCATTTTTCAGAATTGACAAAAGTTAAAAATTGCAAAATACTGTAATGCAGCGAATTTTTGGGAAATCATAAATCTGTTATTAGTGCGAACGGTAATAAAACTTACATCGGGTATTTATAGAATACTAAATTTGTTCGATCACCTCTGTTGCCAACTGCAAGGTATTCATAGAAATTTGTCGGAGCGACGTGCGTCGTTTGTCATCACCTACGAAGGCACGTTGAAGCGCATCGTCACGGCTCTTATGAGTAAAGTTTCGCATAAATTTCCGAGATAAACGGGAATAAACGCAGCTCAAATATAATAGCTTTCAAGCCTTCCATTAAAATTTCGAAACCTTGGAATTATAAGTAGACACAAGCAAATAATTTTGGAATAAAGAAATCAGCAGGAAATCTCATTGCAAAATTTAAAAATTTAAAGAATTTTCAAAAGTCTTGTTGTTGAAGAAAAATTAAAACAAAAAGATTTACTTTTCAAAAAAGGGGATTTCATAGTTCAAAAAATTTTGCTGAGCCCCCAATTCAAATCTCAGCTTCCATTAAAACCTTGTTTAATTTTTACATTGTGACTCGATTCCCAGATTAGTCGAAAAGTCACACTTGTCAGAAAATTAATTCAACACCTCAAGTAAAAGAAAAAAAAAGAAAAATTGAAGATTTTTGAAAAAGCTTCAGTTACTTGACTGAAAATTCATCGAAACTTCTTCATAATTTGAATCAGCCAAATTCCGATAATTTTCTTGATAACTGCCTTATCATCCACCGCTAATCGTTCAAACGCAAACGCCTCTTAATTAATGCATTCGCAACTCAAAACTCGCGCCCGTATTTTTCGGCAGGCGTGTTGGTGCGCGTTATTTTCACAGAAATGCATCGACGCGTGTCGACAAGTTATTGGTTTGAAGCGTTGCCAATCGCGGTATTTCGCGGTCGCCATGTTTGTCGCTTTTACAACAGTCCCGCCGTTGCAAATTTCCACGTCGCCCAGCAATCACAGAAAACCTGGCAAAATTCGCGCGACAGATGTGCAATGTATGATCACCGCGATTTGCAAGATCGCGGAAATAATAACGTCGCGCGCACGAACGATTACCGTCGAATTTTCAGAGACTGAATTTCAAAAATAAATTTCAATATGTGTGAGTTTTCGAAATGGGAGGTACTTCCTCGGCGTTATGTAAAAAAAAAACCGGGAATACATTTTTTATGAAGCTTTTATATTCGTTTTAATTGTGGTAAATTTTTAATTCGCATTTTCACAATTTTATTCTGGAGAACTAATTGCAAGCAAGTTTGTGAAAATTCAAAGTTAAAAGATAAAAACGTGACGAGGGAATCGGGTCTATGGTAAAATCCCAACTGCAATTAAGTTCCACCGGATTACGAAATTCCGATATGTAATCTGATTGGATAAATGTGAAATATAATTGCGGTGCGCTGGAAGTGTTTCTGGTATTACGCAATCAATGGGGGCTACGGGCGACGTTAATAAATAAAATGAAGGTTCACAGTGCCTTCGGTGGAGAGAATTACAATTTCAAATATATTCAGCAGCAGTAATTTGATTTTCAGTGGAGGTTTTCGCCTTTGAGAAAACTTCCCCTCAATTTACTTAAAACTTCTTAATTTCATGCGTAATTCATGGAATATTCGACAGAAAATAGACGCAGGGAATTGCCCTTAAAAAACTGCATCGCAAGTGTGGAATAAAGTTTTTCCGATCGAACCTTTGTTTTCGAGATAATCGAGTTTGAAGCTGGATGCGCGGACTGAGGCTAATTTTTGCGCAATCAAGTGCGCGCATGGTGCATCCACTTTCAAATTTAATTTCCTCGAAAAGGGAGGCTCGTGCGAGAAAATCTCACTCTACGTGTTCGGTCCGTTTTTTAAAAACGTATCGACTTCGCCTGATTTTCTCACATATTTTACCAACATAGCGATAAACAATATATAAAACTGTACATTTCTGAAGAATTGCATTAAAAAAATCCTGCAAAACCCTCAGTCGATTGTTAATTAAAATACTTACACTCCACAGCTGTAATAAAAACAATAATAATAATATCTACGTAACATAAATAATCGAAGAAACAATTAAAATCAACTTTTCCAACATCTCTGTCTGTGCTACCACAAAGTTACCTACTTTCCTATATTTTTATTGTTAAATAAGCGCCTCGTTCTCTTTTATAATACCCTGTTGCAAAAATGCATTCGAATTTCGGGCAAGCTTGATCGAATTTTATGAAACTCAATCCCCCTCGATTCTTACCTGCAAAAAGCGAGCAGTACGTGACGAGTTTCGTGCGCGTCGGCGGAGGAAGTGTAAAATTTCGTCCCGTTCCAGCTCGCGGGCGCAAATATTGGATTAACATTGTCTGCCACGTGTGCATAATGCAATTAATGCGGCGCAGACTGGGAAAACAGTCGATCCCTCGGCAGGTGTCAGTAACATCAATTTCCCCTGCATGTTGGCGCTTACGTGTACGTGTGTGAGTGGCAGCGCGTTCAAGATTCGTGTGTCCCTCTACTTAGCAGCTGTTGCTACGTGTGCTTCGACGGCGACGTCGCCCAACTAATTATTTCACATTCGCCTCGATATTCCGACGCTACTATGCCTCGATAGGCACAGTTAAATGACACATTGAAAAGGCGGCAAAAATATCAGTCGATAATAATTATATCCATTGCGAAGGAAAATCGGTTGCCCTTAATTTGGGGATGATTAACATTACTGCGATTAAAAAACCTGGTGGGGTGTGATGCAGGGCGGGCCAAAATCTACTGAAAATAAATTGAGTTAGGAACTTTTTATACCAGATATTATACCTGGTGTTAATTTGAAAAACAAATGCAAAAAGATAGAAAATTGGCGGACTTGCTACTGAAGCTGCGTCGAAAAGTTTTTTGGAAAAAAGCAGGAACTTCAAACCGGTATGATTTTGATACCGGTATTAAGGTAAATGTACCAATAACGAGCCATGCACCAGTACCTAGCCATCTGTTGAAATATTAATAATTGTTAAACTATGCACGTAAGATAAAATACATATTTGGTGTAATTTGCATTATTTAATTGTTCGGTTTAATATCTGAAGTTATATCGTCTTGTTTTTTTGTCTAGATATTTAGAAATACCATTTATAGTCTCGAGGCCAGATATATGACGCGTTTTCAGACATTCGTTACGATATGGCTAAGAAGAGCGTGCTTCTTGTTAAGAGCATAATTATTATAGGATAATAGTTTTTTAGATAGAAAAAAGGGTTTTAGAATCTTGAAAATATTTGTAACACATAGAAAGAAAAAATTTGAATATGAAAACTATTTTTTATTTAAATATTTACATGGCTATTTATCGGTGCAAACAAATCTTGTTAGCCCAGTAACTAACCACGTGTTCAATAAATCGGGTGAAGTGAGTTGCAAATGTTAATCGGCATCGCCAGAGCAAAATTACGAAAAAAGTGTGAATTTCTGACTGGATATTTGGAATAAAGCCGGTAAGTATTTTGATCATAAATCATAATATAAACATTATTTTTCCAGATAATAATGATAGCATTTAATTTAAGTTTATTAAAGTTTATGTATATGTACAGTTTAATGAATTTGGTGGTTGTTTTGAGTCTTATATAAAATAACCACAAACTTCTATTGATAGTGTAAGTAAACTTATTGTTTTTTGCATTTATTTTCTAATCTGTTTATTATGGTTATTTATACAATAATTTTATACTTCTGTACTTCTTAATTTTCCTTAACAGATTTTTCAATGTAAGACAAAGAATCAGTTTTTAAAATAATTTTTACACGATTATAAAACCTATGGCTAGGTACTGGGACATGAAAATCGGGCCGCTAGGTCAATCGCGTGAGGTTGGCTATATATGTATTGGTACATTTACACGTACAAATATTCTTGTTTATTTTACGTTAAATATATAAAAAAAACAAAATTTTGTTATGTGAGTACTGATGAGAAACAACAAAATCTTTATGAATGAAAAAAAGTTTCACTTAAATTGTTAATTTTATACACAATATTCATTATACTTTGTCACCGTTTCCTTAAACGGCTAGTTATTGGTACATTTACCTTACGTCAACAAAGCTACACCGAAACCGATATCGTACCAAAACAGATGAGTACCGAAACCGTTGTAGAACCGAAATAGGCGAATACCGAAATCGTTAAAGTACCGAAACCGAAATAAATACCGGTATTTTTCCGGTTCTTCTTTCGGTGACATGGTGGATTAAAGTAACGTCTTCGTAACCCTCATTAATTCGTGCTGCAAAAACACCGACATAACGCAATATCCTTTCATAAAAATACCGATATATTAGTATACGTGTAGCGTATAGATTCTTGTCTAATAATATTTTGAAAATTGTAATAAAATCCGAAAACCGAAAAAATTACCGGTAAATATAGGCAAATATACCGGTATATGCATATATCGGTATGACGTCATACCGGTATTTGAGAAATTCGGTTTCTATAAAGATTTTGAAGATGCAACCGAAAAATACCGGTATCATACCGGTATTTTCAGTTTCGGTAGAAGTCCCTGGAAAAAAGTCACTGCTATGGTTTTTTTTTGCTTACTACGGTGGCAGTCGCGTTGGATAAATCACAAGCGTTTGGAGGAAGATTTAACGGAGGTTATTAAAGATTCGATCGACGGTGACAGAGATAATGAAAATGTGCGAGGCGAGAATTACGTGACGCGGGTTGCAAATACTTACCAGCGATGCATGGAAGCGGCACTCTTTGGAGCGTGACGCCGAATTTACCGGCGTGACTCCGGTTCCTCGTAATTATCGTCACGCCGCTTGAACGTGGGCCGCTAATCACTACGATAATGCCTCTCCCGCGATAAATTTGCATAGCATTAGTCCTCGCGATACTCGCGGAGAGTCTCCTCGAGGCATTGCACCTGTCCTCCTGTAAATTGAGACATCATCCTTGCGGGACCGTGTCTCCGTTTGATAAGGAAAGTTCAATCGAAGTATCCTGAACTCTGTAATTAGTGCGTTTGATCTTTGAAAGATTAAACTAGAAAAAAATGAGGATTTTCTCAGTTACTTGAAGTATGTATAAACACAGAGTTTAGGGAGGTAAGCATGGGCATGAGCGTGCTCCTCGCCTGAACCACCATTCTGTGAAGTTTCAGGTCTCTACCCACTCGTTTAAGGATAGTATGGGGGTAAAAGCCCTTAAATTAAATTTTTTTTCTCGGTTACTACTTAGGGGGACTGGGCAGTCGAAAAGTCAATTTTTTACTGCATTTGCCGAAAGTACTATCTTTTCTGAATAAAATGCCGCTTGGTTTATATTTAAATTCGCAAAATTGTTGATTTGGCAGCTAAAAAGGTGAAGCGGTAAAAATCACTTCTCTAAAATTGATCATTTTAATTTTGAAACTGTTCCATGATTTTGATGTTTCGTAAATGTTATTTGATTATTTTTATACAGATATTCCAATTTATTGATGAAATTACTATATTTTGTACATAGTTCGAGATGACCATCTGTGATTTATTCACTCGCATCTCTTCCCTGAGATTAGTGGAATACGATCCTAAACTCCGCCCACCAATTTCACTTACAGCCAATAAAAAAAGCAATTCGGAAGTCATCCAAAACAGGGAGGGGCTAGGAACCGGGTTTGGAGGGGGAGGCGCGAAAAGGGTTGGCAGAGGCACAAGAAGGGCCTAATAATTGCCAGGGTTCCTCGAAGGCGGCAGAATTGCGTCTGCGAATATTTTACACACCCATGCGAGTAAGGTGTACGCCCGCGCCGTCAGAAGTGTTTAATTAACGCCACCAGTTACAGCACTGTAGACAGTAGCGGTATGAATTACGTTTCTCGTTGGCCCGTGACTAACGCGTTACGCAATTAAACCTGTATAGGGCCGTTGGTGCGAGACTTTCCCAGATATTTCGCGCCGTGTCCCGAATCCCCAGAACAATTATTCCTGCGCGCGATTGTAATTATGCAGCACGCGATAATAATTGTGCAACTTGCGACAGATTGTCGGTGACACCGCGACTCGTTGCGAATAAAGTACGCTGTGCGTATGGAATTGTTGGGGCAGCGCAGTAGTGAGATCTCCAGTGCGCATGCTCGAGCCGGGGGGGCGGGACAGTGGGCGTGACAGTGGGCGGAGCAATCGTCTCGTCCTTTTTAAACGTCTTATACCATTTTTATTCCATAGAAAAATGGGAAAAAGCTACATCTGTTTTAAAAATCCTTCTACTACTCTCTCGAAATTCAGGCAATTTCGTTATCCTCAGCATCTATTTATCCCAGTGGTTCCCAACCCAAGGGGGTCGCCGCGATTATTTTGTAGCTGACGATTCGTAGCACTTATTTATTTTAATACGACTACATTGCTATATTCTATTAACGATGTAACAGTGATTTTTCGTTTATAAAAAAAGAAAAAGCTGGTTAGCCAGACGCAAGAACAATCATCACACTAAATAAGATAATTAAATATATTAAATATCTTCACGTAAATTTAAGATATGTATTAAGGGGTTACGCCACACTGAAAGTTTTGAAAAATCGATTTCTTTTTTTTTTGCATTTTCTTATTGCGTGAAGTTTTAAGAATAATTTGAGTCATGGTAGACGCAAAAATTCCTAAAAATAGCCGAGTTACAGACTTTAAACGAGGCGCGGATGTCGATATTCCGCAGCAGGTAGCGACCATTCTACTTTTCTTCTTTTGCGTTTTTTTCGAAACTACATTTTCAAAGGTGACCTATCAAATATCTCCAAAACTACTTGTCCGATTGATTTCAAACTTGGTACGCATATTCTTAATGGTATTATCTACGATGTAGCATAGCAGTTTTTCCATCCGATACCCCATTCGTATATAATTAATGGTTTAGATTCGTTTTTTCACGTGAAAAACGTATATTTTTTTTCACATTGCTCTCATTTGTGTAATAAATTTTTTTTTCTCAAATCCCTATGCTACATCGTAGGTATTTTATTAAGGAACACGAAAATCATCGGGATTTTGATTTCAGACGAACATGTTCGTTATAATTTGTTAGGTTAGTCACGCGTGTAACGGCGGACGAGCTTCGCGGGAGAACAAATAACTCGGTCATTTTTTAATATTTTTGTACCGTATTTATACAATATATGCACTAATACATGCTCTACACATAAGAAGAAAATAAATAATTTTCAACCTCATAGTATCAGTAAAAAAAATTCGTCTAGTTTAGTGCTGTTTCGAGCGCCTCAGGGTGGCGTAACCCCTTAAAACAAGTAGATACTATTAAATTAGAATTATATTCTCTATATTCTCTAATTTCCATTACTTTATATGGGGGAGGGCGCAGGTTATTTGAATATTATAAAAGGGTGTCGGGACTCAAAAAAGATTACGAAACACTGGTTTATCCATTTACCAACGGAAAGTAGTAAAAGTTAATAAACACATTTCACAAAGAAATATCGTTCTCGTGTTTCCCCCACAGATTGAGTCGACCTAAAAATTAGAGACGGTAGTTGCGCTTTCATCCCGCGAAACACAATTTCAAGCGCTGCATTCTGCTTCCTATTTCACCGGAAAATGGTCCCACGCCCTTTCAAACCGGACGATCAGCCACAATCGTTTTCCTCAAGATAAAAGACGGTGGACTCGCGTAAAATGCCAGGTCGCGTTTCGTAATTCCATCGCGACGGAGCGCCGCTTATATTTGGTTTTACAACGGTGTAGAACCTGCGCCCGGAACATACCTAGTAGATGAAATTATGCATCAGCCCGAGAAATTTCGTGGCTTTTATCCGCAGACATTAGAATAACGAAGAATCATATAGTTGCGCGGATGCTGATGGGAAAACTTGGTCCAGCCACATGTGGATGCATTATCGTTAAAATGAATTTTCATGGGCCTTTAGACTGAAGCCGGGCAATTTTCATCGTTTTTTAATGAAATAGCGTTACTTTTACTTTCATTTTTTTTGCTACTATTTATCCAATTGGCTAAAGTGTTCACAAGAAACGAAACGTGTATGTTACAGTCAAAGCGTTAATTCAGCCAATGCAAACAATTCAATATCACCCATGCTATATAGCTAACCATCCCAAAATCTAAAATAATTTTTTTTTTTAGGAAAAGTAGGAAGAGGGTGCGGATTTAAGGGGTGTTAATTTAAGCAAGGACCTTTAACCCCTCGGCTACCACCTCAGTATCTGGTACTGACCCTCCGTTTTCCACTGGTGGCCCACCTCAGTATCTCGTACTGACCCTCCGTTTTCCACTGGTGGCCCGCCTCAGGTAGCAAAGTGTCGTTTTCGTTCCGAGGGCCCGGGCCTCACAGTCAGTTTGTCATTTCAGGGGTCGGTAGCTGAGGGGTTAAGGATGAACTTCAGTAACATTCAAAATAAGCGAAAATCTTTGAAAATTAGAGACACCAATCTTTATGCAATAGTAAAACCCTCCGCAAAATTTTAGAAAAATTGATGTGATAGTTTTCAAATTATTTAACTTTCAATTTAACATGTATTCTTATGGGAAAACGCAATATTGAGAATATAACTACAAAATTAAGAATGAAATAATAGGCCAAAGTTTTTGAAATCTTGTGTACAGAAAGATCAAACACTAAACAAAATTGTCAGAAAAATTCCGGACAATTGATGTGATGGTTTTTGTTTCGTCTTAAAGAACAAAAGCGGGCTCAGGGCGAGGCGAAAATTCAATATCTTTACGGTGGGCAATTGTTTGTTCTCGAAGCGTTCGTTGGGAACCATTTGCCTGCCGGATGACTAAGAGGCAATCGACATCGTGCCATTTTTTCTTATATTTTCGACTACCTTCGTCCTGAGATAATCCGTTAAATTGCTCTGTCAGCGAGGGTACACGGTTACCTCGGACCGGTACATATCGTCGTCCACCGCTGACCCACGGAACAATACAGTCATAAACCGTAACCCTGGCTGAACGCTCCGACCGAGCAGCCTAGCTAAGTTTGTTAACCAGATGTCTGGTTTTTCCTCCACTACGTCACCAAGAAGGAGAGGCCTTCCTCTTCCACCACCAAAATCGCGGAAGGAAGGTTCCTCCTCTTCGAGGAAAAGCTAACCAATCAGCAATTTGACACCTCCCGAAAGTCTGATGTCTTGTCTACCTTCGACGCGAAAAGGAAAAACCTGACAGAATTGAATCGTTTCTCAAACGAATACATCCTTCTCTCGTGACAGACCACGAGCAGCTATAATCGACTATACGTTAAAATACAACGAGTCAGTCAAACATTCGTGACTAAGACTCATACTCTAGTCGTCGTATGGACTAGCTCGATCAGGTCGAATCAAACGTTCGTGATTAAGACCATCATTCTAAAATATTCGTGCTCTTGTCTGGTCATCGTACGGACCAACAAGTTCTCTTTCGTCGCATCAATTAAAACAATCACCCAAAATTAATTTGGCGGGTGATAAGGCGATCAACACCGCGTACCACGGAGTCTCTTGGGCCTTACAACCCCAAGAGGAAATACGATCTTTCGCGCGTGTGTCGGTTGTAACAGTTTTTGTTTAAATGAAAGAAAATGACACGGAAAACTGGTTTTTCTTCGATTGTCAGCTGAGTACCTGTGAAAGTGCGGCAACGCCGCAATCAGCTCTAGAGGCGGGAATATTTGAAACACATTACTGCGTTTTGTTCCATATACATATTCGTGGCAGATTTTGCGATCTTTAATGAAAATGCGTACTTATAGTATATAGACATGTGAATATAATTTTCATGTTAATCTTTTTTCAAAAAGTAGAAAATTTCCTTACAATATATATAAACCAGATGAAATGGCACTAGTGTATTTGTGGGAAAAATGAAGCACAATTTATTTTTAACCCTCTAACTCCCAGAGTTGCACCAGAAAAGACTCGTTTTAAAAGTGCGTAAAATTTGATCACCTCTTTATATTTAACTTTTGAAATGAGAATTCAAGGGTATAGGTGTTAGAGGGTTAAATAAAGTTCAACAAATTTTTGAATTATGAATTTTATATGATAATAAAAAAAGGAGTAAAAATAATATTATGAAACGGGCAAATTCCTATGCAAAAAATTAAAAAAATCGATATAACAATATTTTCATAAATAGTATTTTATTTATATTTTTAACATATTTCCCTAAATTTCTGAATCATTGTTCTCGATAACATTTTCAGAACCATTGTTCTCGATAACATTTTCAGAATCATTGTTTTCCTCGATTATCAAGGCAGGTGGAGGCACATTTAGTTTTTTGGCAAGCCCCAATGCACGTCCACGGAGTTTAGCGTTGTATACAGAAGTTTTCACTACTTTTCCTTTCCAACGATGAGGTGATTGTATTTTGGACATTGTGTAACGCGTAAAATGCCAACAAAAATTGTAGGTTATGCGACACACACGCGACGCGATTGAAGTTCGTAAATACTACCAACTGCTGCACGAGAATATTTTCTCATTGAGCAGCGTTGCCACGATCGCAAGGAATTTCCGACTCATGAAGATTATGTATATATAAGAGTTTTATATATACATAAATACAACACATTGGCACACTTTTCACTGCTTTTCATGTCAGTAAAAAGGAAAAGTAGAGTTTGATTATTTCATTTCTAGCAGTTGCATTTCAGGTACAGTCCAACAAACAAGTTAATGATAAATCATCGAATATTCAATAAATTGATAAAATAACATAAAAAATAAGAGCAAATTCAACCGAATTTGCGATAAAAATACACCATTGCCATTTCTGACTAGTTTTCATCACAGGAAAAAGCCTTATTAATATCTTGGAAATGGATTAACTTTTGGCTAAGATTGTCACTGAAGTTCTACCTTAAGAAGAACCATCTGAGAATTGATGAAAGTGAAATTTTTTCTCTTAACGAGAGGAATTTTTCAATTTTTAGGAACTGAAGAGTTCTTGCAGAAAACACTCTAATTGCCAAAAATCAAATTTTCAGCAGAGGAAAAAACCTTCCCTGATTTAAAATAAGTTACGAAATTTGATTTGTTTTGATTGCTAAATATGCTTAAGTACACAATAACCCAAATGCATCACAAAATTTTCTATTTTTTCCATTAACATAGTCCAAATTCATGATAAAAAGAATTATATTTAAGAAGGGTGGCGAAATTATCATACTCAAAACATTTTCGTCAAAATCTGTGAAAGTCGTGGCAGTAATTAAAGTAACAATGCATGAATGTTATTGTTTTCTTCATTTATTGATCAGCTACAACATCTGGCAACATTGTGAGCAATTTTTCAGCATATAAATCTTATTTGTCTTTAAAAGGGCGGGGATAAAATTATTACAAATAAGACAGAAATAAATAGAGAATATCATCAGAGTATTGCAGAATATTCGAAAACTCCAAGAAGTAGCCACAGAATGCATTGGAAGCTAAAAGCTAAAGGCGGAGTCAGCAAATATTGAGTAAAATTGTATTTCCCGTACAATATAGTCTTAAATCTGTATACCTAAATGTATTTAATTTGCATTCTTAAATGCATATACCAGTATTAAAAAATAATATTATAACATTAAAACCGAGACTTCTATTTTATTCCATCGCTTAAACTCACAAAATCTCAAACCCTTTTGTTTGAGTATAATAATTTGGCCACCCACTGTAGTTGCAGGGAAAACTGAATGTGCCATTTATTTAAATTTGCAAGCCCCGTAAGTGCCAATCCTATTTGTCCCTAGCTAATTGACTCTTACAGTATTATCTACAAAGACTCCTCAATATTGCGTTTCACAAAAGTTTTCCCAACTTTCCTACAAATTTCTATATTTCAATAAAGAAAATTTCACAAATTCTGCGGACGATTTGTCAATACTTCCTCGATATTAACTACAGCAAGGATTCTAATCGCAGCCTGCCAATCGCTTGTATCTAGTAAATACAAATTTCTCATTATGGATCATCTAATATGCACCTATAAACACATCAAACATCCGTGATTAATCTTCCTCGCCATAACGACTTAATCACCATCTTTCATATCGCGCAGTATAATTCATGCTTCATAGATCAAACTACCCACCACAGAACCTACACCTATGATCCCTGACCTGTTTTTCTTAAAAAAAAAAAGCAGGCATCACATTTTTATGATTCTACTCTGTGATTCTAACTGTCCAGGACACAAAAAAGAAGCTGTATTCCCACAAGCGAAAAAACAAATATCGTAAACGCTTATGAATGTGCGGAACATTAACAGGCACTAATATTTTCGATTGGGTTGCCCTTGGAAATGCATTACGCGTGAATAAGTACTCGTCCGATTGACAGGATCGTGGATAAAAGAAACTCGTGTCTGGTTGGCAAATGGAGGGGTGCAGGGGACAGCGAGAATATCGAGAGAATCTTTGCTTCCGATTTTGTGAGAAGTATTCAACTTTTTTTGCTGGAGAAAAGCCTGGGGCTAAGTCGCGAGTTTCGGTCCAGATTTACCTCGACTGAAAAGTTTCGCCCTGGAGTTCCAGATCTACTTATTCGACAAGTTTTTCGCACTGGTCCTCCTGCGATACCCGCGTTTTTCTTTTTAATAAAATAGGAGTGGAATTGCGGCATTGTGCTCGAGGAATCTCGTGCTGCATTCAAAAGTATTGTCAGCCTTTATTTGACATATTTCTCGAAATTGTACTGGAACGATAAAGTTCTGGGTTGTGGTTCTCTGATAACAGGAATTATGTTGGAGGAAATGTAGGAACGTGGTAGGTGGACAAATAATTAAACTCCACTGTTTGATTTCATTAAATGAATGTTGGTATAGTCGGAGCTGCAATTCAATTAGAGTTGATTTGTTGAGGTATTGAGTAATTAATATTGATAAATATGCGGCAAGCAGATATAATAATCGAGGCTGTGGCAGATTTGCATAATTTATTTGTGCCCATTAAAATACAGCTGCATCGTTGCTGCATTTGGTATTGGAATAAATATTCCAATTTGCATTCCGTGTCTGGAAGCCCTTTTAGCTAGAAATATGGAACAGAAGCGACTTTAGGTTGCTCAAATTTTTAAAAATATTTCATAACACAGTGCACTACGAAATAAAATTTGAATGCATTATAAACAGAGATCCAAAATAAAGTTATTTTAAAAAAAATTTAGAAAAAGTCATTAAGTGAAAATTAATTTTTATTTAAACGGAAGTCAGTTGTCATTAAATTTCAAAGAAATTTCTCAAATAATGAAATCATTAAAAAATACTAATCTTTAATTGTTCTGATTACAAAAAAAAAACGGTATGAAAATATATGAAACAATGAATGGGATAAAAGATATTGACTATAATTTAAGTTTTGTAATTCAATTTTTTTTCGTGTTGTCAATGAATAGGGTAGATGTCCCAATTACTGCCACCTTAAGATTATAACCGAACTTCATTTAATCATTTCGCGTGTTGTGTAATCTAAAAATTGTTTCAGTTTGCAACATAATATTATTTAACATCTCTTTCATTAAAAAAAAATAGTTTTATGAATTAAATATGAAGAATTTATTAATAATTAATTAAAATTCGCGAGGGATCCTAGTGTACCTATAACTGTCACCTCGAAAATCATCTTGTCCTAGGTACATATGAGTACATATATTTTTTTATTTTAATGTAAATCAGAATCTCCAATTAATAATAACTATTTTTTGTACATTTCTTTTTATACGTTACGTTTTTATTACATATAATAAATCAAGTGGCAGTAATTGGGACACTGGCAGTAATTGGGACATCTACCCTAGGTACTAATTATCAGTAACATTAATAAGATAGAAAAAAATTCGCCGACGGTAATAATTATCTGTAACCAAAAAAAATCTTACCATTTATATTGGTTACTGGTAGCCAAAAAAATGTAATCATTCATAATGCTTATACGTAATCAAAATGATTTAATTAAAGATATTAACTCTTATACCATAACGGTTAAAATTTGTCTTATAACAGTTTTGACGTGTGATTATAAACAATTTATTATCCATCGTCATCCACCATTTAAATCTGATTTATTGCAAGAATTTCAACATATCAGGCTTTTAGATTCGTATTATTGCATAAACTTCTAGTAACCCTGAAGTGTTTTACAACTTTATTTATAACGATATAAATTTTTTTACGTCTACGAATAGAAAATCACGAAACATTCCGCGATAGTTAATGCCATACTTCCTCGTCGAACTGCGCAGGTACCTAATCTACCGCTGTTATCTAGGTTTCTAATGATATATTGGCGTAATTGCTACGTAATGAACGATAAATGTGCTACGCCAATTATTGGATCGCAAGGAATGCCCAAGGCATTACAATCACGTGTTTCTCATTAGACGCCGGTGCTGGCCCCGTTAAACGGAGACGAATGTCAAGAAGTAATAATGATGCACGGCATGGTCAGTAATGGCCCATTACCAATGGGACACCTCGGAATATCATTACATGATCTGGAGCTTCATGCAAATCGAAGAAAAGTAAATAGGCTCTAAAGAAAGTAATTAGAGAGTTACCTAATTGCGCGAGGTGATAAATATTTCACCAGGGGCGATAAGCGAAAAGAACGAAATATTTTCCCGGGACAGAAACAGAACGGAAAACGAAATTCTTAATACCATTGCGGGAGTGAAAACGAAATAAACGAAATAAAAATTCCGGATAATAACGTTATTATTTTGTTTTCGAAGCACACTTTATGTTGAAAAATTTACAATGAGAGCGCCCCTTTTTTTAAGCCATGAATCATGAGATACATTCCATGATTTCGGATTTTTGTTTTGAGGCTTTTGGGTGTAAGCCTCAAAACAGTCTATTTTTTTATAATAATATTAATATATCTTAATACATAAAGCAGAAAGTGTTTCTGTTTGTCTGTCCCCTAAATAATTTTGAACGGTAAACTCTGGGGTCACGAAATGTGTTCCAGCTCACTATGCCAAACTAATGCAGATGAATGTGAATATTTTTACAAAAAAGTAAATAAAATTATTTTATTATAAAATCAGAATCTAAATTATTGGTGAAGCCGAGTAGTAAAGCTAGTACTATACATAAAATATGATGTATAATATTTTATAATATACTCTACCAAATGAAATCAAATTGTTAAAAATAAGAGTTATATGAGCTTTTTTATGAATATGAAATAACCGGTTCGGAACAGAATTTGTTTTCCGTTCCAATGGAAGCGAAATATATTTTACACCAGGAACGATATTAACCGAAACAAAAAAACATTTCGTTCCAGGTACCTGTATTTTATACTGATTAATTGAATTTGGGGTCTTCTGCTTGGAGGAGGAACTAAATTTCAGAATTTGAAGAAGGAGTAAAATATTTTGTAGGTATTTTTTAATGCGTAGGTGTGAAAATGTTAAATATTTGTAATATGAAAAATTCGATGACGATGAGTATAATGCCATTTTTTTATTTTGCATGTCTTGTTTCATTTTCTAGATTCGAGTGCTCAGTTTACTGTCTCTAAATAAAATATGTGAAAAATCTCTATTCATTTGGTATTACCTTCGATTTCAATAAATATTGAACAGACAGCGAGCGAACCTAGCGCTCAATCGTTTTTCTGTAATTAATGGTAAAGAGGAAGATAATTAGAATTTTGTAAAAAAACAGAAGTGTTTATGCATCTCGCCGCGAACGCACGCGCGTAAGAAATTATTCGTTTTATCGTATGTGAGCCGCAGTTGTAATTATTCATTTTTGCAATAGGAATTTGCTAAACAGAGCATATTTCTACTGTTCTCGAAAGCCTCGTATTTTTGCCGGACTTCGTCGCGTTGGACAATATTAAGAATTCAGCCGTAACGCGCGCTGTTTCCTTTCCTAACTAATTTAAAAACGGCAGGAACCGTGTTAAAACGGAATATGTTTACATATCTACAAAGACAGCTGAGTCACTTCGCTCCATTTTCTACTTTTCGATATTTACTTCGAAATTCCTTTTCTTAAAATTATTTATCTTCTGAATACAACGACAAACAAATCCACTTACGATTACAATATAACCACAATACAAAAACATTGAATACAAAATATATAAGTATCTCGAAACCCATTTAAAAAATAATACAAAGACTAAAAATTTCCCTCGTTATTAGCGTTATTACTGCGAATAAAATTGTCCAAATTTCTTACGACAATAAAACTGAAATTCATTATCCAAAACAGTTCCACAGAAAATGATTCTTCGAATTGCACAGTCTGTGTCCAATTTTCTCCTTCTATTTTATGTTTTTGACTTTTACTTGCCAGTTTTTGTTAATTTTCGATATCTCAATTCCCAAAACGATATGGTCCAAGTGTCAGTAAAATTTAATTGTCCTTTGCCTTTCTCCATCAAAAAGGATGAGATGCCCTTTAGTTTCTGCAGATGTGTTTAACAATAAGATAAGGGACATGAAAGTATTTTTTTCTGAGCTTTGTTGATGGTTGATATGAAATGGAAAGCGTGGAACACTGAATGGTCCTATGTTTTTGCTTCTCTGTACCATTTATTTTTCTTCCTCTGGTTCATTGGTGGATGCTCGAAGAATCATAAGTGTTTACTGTACGTTATATGAGCTTCTTGAAAAAGTGGCAATGCAGGGACAGAAATAAAAACAGTCGGAATATTGTGGGAACTCTAAACTTTGGGGATCTCTTTCAGTGTCCATATGTGCAATTTTTCCAACGAATATCATCATAGAAATTACAATAGAAAAACATTAGCAAGTTAATTCATTGTACAAGAAGTTCTGTGAGTGCAATCTTAAATTCAAGAAAATTGTAAATAATAGAATGTGTAGATACGTTTACACATTATCAATCAGTTCAGAGGAAGAAATTCGTTCGCCACGAGCATTCCATAACTGTATTTCAATAAGTATACATATTATTCTGTTTTGTAAATCTTCCCAAACCGATTCCTATTTTTTAAAAATAGTTTAACTGTATTCTGCGAGGTTATGTGCTACTTTACAAATAAAATGAAGGGAAAAAATCTATTTAAAATCTATATTATCATCTAATCTCAATATCGCGAAAGAACATTTGAATTCGAATGGGTTATGGAGAGTCACGTGACATCTAACCTCGTCATACATTCCCAGCGACGAACATATCTAACGTTCCAAACGTTCCAAAACCAAAATCCCGCAATGAAAGAATATCCCATAAATCTTTGATGGGCGGGCAAACGAGTATAAGTCAGAATTCTTAGTTTTGCAGGAAAACACTTAGAATATTTAAAGAGCCATGTAAGATCAGGTGTTAAATTTTGGACATGAATGCTGATAACATATGTCTCGTCCCATTCGACTTTCAAAATAGACTTCATATTCGGACGAAAATATAAAAAAAAAATACAAAATTTGAATTAAGGGGTTGCACCCCTTTGGAGCCTAAAAAGCAGCTATATTTAAGAACTTTCTATTAGAAAATGAAAAACCTATAACAAAGCATTTATTGTACGACTATTGAAGTACACCATTTTTTTTGCATGACAAGGGGTCGTCCTTAAATTACGTGAGACTTTTTGGGGTGAGGGAAGGGGTCGCGAATTTCTTACGTTTTCTTACTAGGGGTGGGGGTGGGGGGAGGTGTAGAGTTAGTTAGCTTCTTACGTAATATATTTTAACCTAATTTTCAATAAATTCAGATTCTATCATATTAATGTTCCAGAAAACTAGTTTTAGTTTAAATTTCCCGAAACCGAGTTAAATGAATTATATAAACCTTTAAAAGAATTTTAATAACTGAAAAAATTAAATATAAAAAATATTACGAAAAGAGGGTGTTGAAATATCAAATCTCACAAATTCTTATACTGGGGGAGGGAGAGGGTGAGAAATCGTGAAAATTACCCTTACGTAATTTAAGGACGGCACCTAACTGCAAAATAGTTGGACCTATACCAAAACACCCAATTTTTTCATTTTCTAAATTTTTTTCATTTTCTAAAGAAATATGTAGCGGTCGTAGGATATATTAAAAACTGACCTTGCTACGGAAAAAAAATGACATCTTTTTCCAAATGTTCAGCATTTTCACAAAAAACCATACTTTAGAAAATCTCTAGGAAAGAAACAAAAATTTGTTTCGTGTACTTCTATAGTTGTATGTACAATTCATGCTTTGTTATAGATTCTTCATTATCCGTATCATTTTCTAAAAAAAAATCTTTAAGGTTGCTCCTTTTTTAGGCTCGAGAGTGGTGTAACCCCTTAAATTACAATTTGAGCGGAGGAAATTTTACTTTAACTTCGATTCACAAAAAAGAACGAAAAAGAAACTGTTCAGCTTCAAGTGAGATATTATTCTCTTCGTCGTATTCATCGACATAACTCAACATACATATACTCTTTTTCATTTTTGCCATATACTGTTACGATCTCCGGTAAAAAAAGCGGGAAAAAAGTGATATCGACTTTTACTACTGGAACCATAAGCAAAGAACAGCAATAGAGAAAATATTATCGTCCCTATCTCGTTGTGACCAAAATTTGACTTATACTAGTTCGCCCGCCCGCCGTAGAAGTATTCCCCAAAGCTCATTTACTCATCCCGCATCCATAACATGCACCCTCCCGCGCCCCGGGACCCCCTAGAAACATTCAAACCGATTCCCATCCCCCCGCCAAGTAGGGGTGAGTGGGGTAAACACGATCGCGGGGTAATCGCGAATGCGATGCTACGGCGTTTTAATAAATAAAAACGATGTTCCCTCTCCACTAGCTAATAGTTTAGATCGTATCGAACGCCGGGCAGAAAGTAGTAAACACAGAGCGCTCATGCTATTCAAGATAAACACAATTTATTATTTTCATCATGTCTCAAGTAATATTTTGTCCATTTCCAATTGCATGTAATTACTGTTGAATTAACGATACAATTGGTTTTTTTTAAGTTGAAATAACGCAGTTTTTTACCAACATTTTGTGACTAAGGCGTTGCTTGAATCGTGATTCTAACCTCTGAAATAAATTCTTTTTTATTTTTTGACGTCGTGGGGTATCGGATGGGGTAATCTCGAACCTTCGAGATTAGCAACGTTAACCGATTTAGATGAAATTTTCAGCACGTGTAAAACTTACTTAAATCTACAAAAGGGATTTTTGAATTTTCATTACAGGCTCAGAAAAAGAAGTTTAAAAAACCACCTTTACTATTTTTTTCCTATATTCCGACCAATTGCAATTTTTTTCTAACGCACAAGGAGAGGAAGGTGAAAAATACATTAGGTATAGGTTGTAGCACCATTTTTTATGGGTTGACCATTGAAGTCGCGACTTCTGCGATATTTAGCACTCTGTTCGTGATTACCCCACGGCAGTCGAGTAATCACGAACACCAAGGGTTTTGCTTTTTCGCTATAAAGTTGATTTTTATTGTAATTTTTCAAAAATTCTTCAGAGTACTTTATAGATGAATAGTTTAAGGTAGTTCCTGAATAATCTACTAAATTCAAGAATTCTTTCAAATTTCGTGCAAAACTAATTTGGAATACAAGAAACTCTTGTGCAAAGTTTAATATCGATTTACCGCATAGTAAAAAAAAAAGGGTTATAGTTTCAGTTTTTCTTCTGAAACAGGAAAACCATATTCAAAAAATGTACTAAAATTGGCACAAAAGTACATCGAAATGTCAGGAAATGAATTTATCAATCTCTGCAAAACTGACCACATAGTTTCTTCGTAAATGCCCATAAAAGAATAGGTTTACGTGCAAATTTTTCAGAAACTTACGTAGAGCAATCAACGTGGCAACGTCGCACAATCGGTGTGTATAGACATTTAAATAGCGAACGACGATTCAAATTCATGTGAACATTTTTCTGACATTTTGGTTATAAAAGACGCTCCGAATGAATGCGACGTTGTCAGATCTGCTGCTCCAATTCACTACGCTAACCAATATAATCTTCTATTTCCGTATTACAATTATTTACATTAACATTGAACTGTTTAAAATATATATACACGATGTTAAAAATTATGATTATTATTTCTATAGTATCATACTACTTTACATTGATCGTTTATTACCCAACTCTAATTTGACTAACTTTGTTGGTTAGGAACTACCTTAAGTACCGTCAAGGACCCAGTTCCTGATCAGTACCCAATTCCTGATCAGTTTAGTATATAAATACCAAATAATAAGCTTATTACGATCCAAATTTATTCCCAAAAATGACTAAATAATTATGAAGTATTTTGACATTTATACGCAAAATTTGATGCCTCATATTAAAATGTGTTTTGATAAAAAAATATCAAAGTAAGACGCTTGTAGCTACGCCTGGTTTGACGCCATTTTACTGTTGTTCAGTATAAGAGAGCACGTCGTGAATTTCAGTTGTTTTCTGTGATACTTTTGAAAATTCTTAGGTAATATATACTTAGTTAACTTCTTTGATACTTTAATAATATTAAATAACTAAATTATGAATGTTTTGTATTCTTTTTAATGCAAAAAAGTGGTGATTAGTTATTGGGTACAGCTTTTATATGCTTCCGCAATTCCTGATCACCTGATCAGCAAATAGGTTATTGGAGCAAGAATTTTGAAAACCGAAAATTTAATTATACAGTTGAAATTTACTAGCTAATTTTTTGTTATTTTCCAAATAATATGTAATGCTCTAAATTGAGTAATTTCTAATCAGGGTTTTGTGTTAAAAAATAAAGGGTATGTTTATTAAATCATCCAAGACATATAGGTTAGCAATACGCACATAAATGATCAACTATTAAAATTTTGCATTGAAAAATTTCAAATACCAGCTAAAAGATTGTAAAAACTTCGTTTTATAATATGATTGTAACAAATATAAATGTATTTCTTAGAATAGCTATTTATACATTTCAATCTATTTGATCAGGAATTGGGTATTGATCTGATCAGGAAATACTCCCAGACATGATTTAGGTGATCAGAAACTGCTCCCTTTGCATTTTTCACTTTCAAGGTTAAATTATAAAATCATTATTATTATGTTTGCATTTGTTTTAATACCAAATTAAAGATTAAACATAGATCTACTGAAGTAACAAAACATTTTTTAAATTTGGTTAAGTTTTCCATTTACACGTTTAAAAACCCGCGATGGTTACTCTTAAGTGATCAGGAACTGGGTCCTTGACGGTATGTTTGTAAATAATAAACAAATTCATTTCTCGCATAGTTTTTGTTTTGTTTGCTTTTCTGCTCAGGTATCCGAAATTACCCCACTCTCCCTCATCGCTCCACGCACCCAAAACATAACAAATGCAGAACACCACACAAACACTCTTTCCTCTGCCAATTCCCTCCAGCACGCATCGCACAGTGGTGCCTTTTCCCGAAAAGCTGGCCAAAAGTCAATTTCTGAAGTGAATAGCAGCTTGTCGATAGTATGGTACATTTAATATATATACATCAGTGCAACAAATGCCGCTTGAAAATTTAAAATATAGTGGTTGGTTAATGAGATATAGGCTGTCAAAGTTGACGAAATTTCGTACTTCTTATAGATGGCTTGAAAACGCTCGCATGTTTAATGTATCAGGCAAAGTTTATTTTTAAAAAATTCATATGTAACACATTTTACCATTAAGATACGTGTTATAAACATACATTTTGCACATGAATAATGCAAAATATCTTTGAACTTACTCTTGTATTTCCCTTCTCAAGATGTCCTAAATCCTACTCATATTTTAGTACAACGGAAGGAAAATAGTTACTTTATTCACGGAACTTCACACAGTTAAAGGTTTCTTGACGTAAAGTAACATGTGAAGTATGATATCCAATTGAAAAATCTTGCGCATATTTGCGCTTTTTTAAGATATCCGCATTTAAAGTGCCTATTAGTATCTATCTACGCTCTCCGTGAACGAACCCTTTTCATTTCAAACAGCATTTATAATTCCAACTTTGTTTGTTACTATTTTCAACCACATATTTGAACTATGCAATCTTCTATAAACGTAGGAATGCCGCATTTTCATAAAAAAAATAAAATTTTCACAGTAATTAATTTCAAGAATGTTTTAAAATTAAGATCGCCATACTAAATTCGAAATTTTGATTATATAATTTTAGGCGAATATTGGGAAATTATCACAATTTCCGCAAAAATGAATTTAAAAAAAAAAAGGTTTATGCCAATGCTATTAGGTCTGCGATATTGAAATTTGCATTTTGGACAAGATATTCGTAATCAGCGACCCGAAGAACAGTAGGATGCCAATTTTCGTGCAGATCTATCAATTTTTTAATATACACGTCCGCCATATTGGATTCGCCATTTTGTTTTAAAAATTTGAAGCTCAGATTCGTAATCAGCGACCCGAAGAACAGTAGGATACCAATTTTCGTGCAGATCTATCAATTTTTTAATATACACGTCCGCCATATTGGATTCGCCATTTTGTTTTAAAAAATTGAAGCTCAGATTCGTAATCAGCGACCCGAAGAACAGTAGGATACCAATTTTCGTCCAGATCTATCAATTTTTCAATATACACGTCCGCCATATTGGATTCGCCATTTTGTTTTCAAAAATTTGAAGCTCAGATTCGTAATCAGCGACCCGAAGAACAGTAGGATACCAATTTTCATGCAGATCTATCAATTTTTTAATATACACGTCCGCCATATTGGATTCGCCATTTTGTTTTAAAAAATTGAACCTCAGATTCGTAATCAGCGACCCGAAGAACAGTAGGATACCAATTTTCGTGCAGATCTATCAATTTTTTAATATACACGTCCGCCATATTGGATTCGCCATTTTGTTTTAAAAAATTGAAGCTCAGATTCGTAATCAGCGACCCGAAGAACAGTAGGATACCAATTTTCGTGCACATCTATCAATTTTTCAATATACACGTCCGCCATATTGGATTCGCCATTTTGTTTTCAAAAATTTGAAGCTCAGATTCGTAATCAGCGACCCGAGGAACAGTAGGATACCAATTTTCCTGCAGATCTATCAATTTTTCAATATACACGTCCGCCATATTGGATTCGCCATTTTGTTTTCAAAAATTTGAAGCTCAGATTCGTAATCAGCAACCCGAAGAACAGTAGGATGCCAATTTTCGTGCAGATCTATCAATTTTTTAATATACACGTCCGCCATATTGGATTCGCCATTTTGTTTTAAAAAATTGAAGCTCAGATTCGTAATCAGCGACCCGAAGAACAGTAGGATACCAATTTTCCTGCAGATCTATCAATTTTTTAATATACACGTCCGCCATATTGGATTCGCCATTTTGTTTTCAAAAATTTGAAGCTCAGATTCGTAATCAGCGACCCGAGGAACAGTAGGATACCAATTTTCCTGCAGATCTATCAATTTTTTTAATATACACGTCCGCCATATTGGATTCGCCATTTTGTTTTCAAAAATTTGAAGCTCAGATTCGTAATCAGCGACCCGAAGAACAGTAGGATACCAATTTTCCTGCAGATCTATTAATTTTTTAATATACACGTCCGCCATATTGGATTCGCCATTTTGTTTTCAAAAATTTGAAGCTCAGATTCGTAATCAGCGACCCGAGGAACAGTAGGATACCAATTTTCCTGCAGATCTATCAATTTTTCAATATACACGTCCGCCATATTGGATTCGCCATTTTGTTTTCAAAAATTTGAAGCTCAGATTCGTAATCAGCGACCCCAGAAACCCCCGACCACCAATTTCTGACAAGACTAAAGTACGTTTTGAGGGTTTTACCGGTTTTTCGCGATTTGGAACCACTGTGCATCGCCTCGGCCTCTCCCAACACTCGCAGGCGCCCTGGAAAACAAAACGCACGCCCAAGCGCGATAACTCAATTACTCGACGTCTTACAAGCGATCGCGTTAAGGGTTTGACGCGCGCCCGATAAATTGAAAGCTTCGGGATCGCAGCATTAGTCCTCGTGCGTGCCCGTGGCCGGTCGGGGGCGCTCGGCGTCGGCCCCGCGCGAGCCGGCAGCGCCGCAGCGCGGGTAGTTATAGTTACCGTGCCTCCTCGGCCCGGCGGCTCGTCCTCGGCGTCTTCGTCCTCGCAGCCGTCGCTGATCGTCTTCCTCGGCCTCCTCGACCGTTGTCTTCTAGCGGGGCGAACACGCGCGAAAAAGCACGCGCCCCGAAGGACGTGCGGCAGCGGCTTCATTCATCCACGGTCGGCCGTTGCCGCCTGGCCGATCCGTCGTCGTCCCTCGTTCTTCCCTCTCTTTCCCGTC
This sequence comes from Andrena praecox, assembly GCA_963932275.1. NCBI lineage: Eukaryota > Metazoa > Arthropoda > Insecta > Hymenoptera > Andrenidae > Andrena > Andrena praecox. The sequence goes on from OZ010728.1 coordinate 35,315,788, forward strand.
GCCCCCCGCTCGGCCAGTCGGCCAGTCAGTCGCGTACAGTGCCGGCTGGTGCGCGCATCGCGCGATTCGTCGTCGATCGTCGCGTCCTGCGGCCGAAAGAAGAAAAAGCACCGTGCAGCCGTGCACGGAAGTGATTGATGCCCGTCCGTCTCAAGTGAACCGTGCCGTGCGTCGTTCCCTTCCAGCGAGTTCGAGCAGACCCGGTGTTCTCTCGCCTCCCTTTAGGTCTGTGCCCCTTTTCTTTCAGTTTCTATCCCGCCTGGTTTTATTGTGCGCTGGTGAGCCTGGATTCGCCGCGGCTCTAGTGTGCGTGTGGTCTGTGTCGTGTCGCGAGGAGCACCGTAGCCTGTCGGTTCCGCACCGGCCGCTCCGTTCGCCGGCGAATGCACGGCGCGCGCGCGTTTAATTAGGAGCGAAGGTGGCCCAGCGTGGATCACGTGAGTGCAACGAATTTACGTACGGTTTCGGTTTTATTGGGAGAGACGGACTGACGCACGAGACCCCAGCGTTCGTAAAATTTAAGTAGCGCGTGGCGGCGGGGTGGGGAGAGAGGGATCATTAGAATAGCAGCGTACTACCTCGCGACGTTTCCTTCCTGCTGTCCGGGACCCTCGTCCTTTCTCGGCCCGACACATTTGTCATTGTTCGAGACCGTATTTTTTGCTGGTGTTATGAATAATGAGGGGAACGAAGAGTCGTGGCAGAATGTACGCTTCGAATTGTATCGCGCACGGGCCAGTGTTAATGCCGCGGCGGGTTTCCAATGCGCGGTCTAGTTTGAGAAATTTCGGTCCATTATTCGAGCTTGGTATATGTATTCGCGGGTGGTGTCCAGCGAGCAATTTTTTTAGGTTAGGGAATTTAATATGAAATAGGGTAGAAGCCCCAATTACTGACGCATTAAGGACTGACTCTAATATTATTACATAGTATCTGTATTTATTGACTAAAAGTATAAGTTTTTTATTTTTTTTTTATTATGGTTTAATATGTTTACTTCGTGAAAAACATTTTGCGGGTCTTAGAATTTCTATTTTTATATATAAATTCATTAATCTAAAAAACATATTTCTAGATCTATTACTGACACCTCTAAAACGTGTGTGACTGAATTACTGCCAACCTAATACTGTTTATTACTCATTTTACGGTTATGTCGTCTCATGTACATGAGACGACCACTGCTATGACAGTAATACCAAAATGCTTGAAACGCTTGTACCAATCACTATCACCCATATATTAATTAAAAAGGCTTAATTGATCGTTATATAACGATCGTTGTGACTTAATTTAAATTATTGTTTATTATGTAAATAATTTAAACATAATAATTATAGCCCTTTCTTTAGTGCCCTGTTTTCTCTTTCACTAGTAAGGAAGTAGCCATTTCCACTGTTGTCATCAAATTAAAATTTTGTATCGTCTTATAGAAATTAATGAAAAAGAAATATTAAGTGGTGCATTTTCTAACGTATAGATTATAGGTTGAATTACATAATTCTTTTTTTGTATGACTTTACAACGTTTATTTATTCGTTATTTTCAGTAAAATAGCTTAAGGTGACAGTCATTGGGTAGGTGTCAGTAATTGGGGGTTCTACCCTACGTTTGTGAATGTTTGATGTGATTTGGAGAGATTAAACTGAATATCCACGAGGTTTCTTATTTCTCTCGTAATTAAATAACTTAATTTTCCTTGCCCTGGTTGGGAATGAAAAAGCGAATGACGGTATGCTATGGTATTGTCATTCAATAAACAGGGCAATTGCTCAAGATGAAATGGTTTTCAAACGTTCGTTTGATCTTGTATAATTCAGACGTTTAATTAACTTCTTTTCTCTCGCCATTCCTTGCGTCAGAATTGCAGTAGGTGCCAAGCAAGTGTTTATTTATTTATTTAGTTAAACGGAAGTGCTTTGATAAATGCAAGGAACAATAATATATCCACTGAGCAATGGAGCGCAGATTAGAGAAAGAATTATACAAGTCATATGTGAATACAGTAGAAGCAAAAAGCACATAAGTAAAGCCACAAATACAAAACCAAAATGAAGTATGCAGCTATGTAGGGATGGAGTGCAAAATCACTAACAGTGATTTATCACCGTGATCGTGATTTTTTTACCTCGAGTGAATTTGCTCACTGTGAATACTGTGATCGTAATTCTTGATCATGATTGAATTATTTTTTATAAAATACTTCAATATAGCTTGTGTTATAGTCAAAATGTGCTAATTCAGCGAATATATAGTATATTATACATTCATAAATAGTCAATGTATGCAGCCACTGATTTGATTGGCTAAGTATTCACATATACATTATACTTTTTAACAAAAGTGAATAAATATTCGTTAATTTAAATAGATCAAGAGCGATAACATTGGTTCAAAGTATACAACTGAGATTCTATAAGAACAGTGAGGACTTGAGAATGTTTCGAGAGAAATTAGAAATTGAGGTTATGTGGAGCGTGCAAAGAGCAGTCATGCTCTCCACCAATCAGAAGCGATCACTGTTCTGCCTGCACCAATCAGAAGCGATCACGAAAATCACGGATCACTGTGAAATATCACCGTGATTGGGAACGAACGTGATCGGATCACTCGTGATTCACAAATCACGGTTCTAGCCATCACTACAGCTATGCACTTTCAAGGGAACACCGCGAACTCATACTCACCGATTTGAACGCAACTTTGTGGGCTTATAGAGTGACTCAAGACAAGAACAACGGTATACGCCATTCCTGCCCAATCGCCCTTTAAGGGTGTGAAAGCTAACCTCAAAGTCAAATAGGCACTCCCACTTTGTCGCGTATAACTCCTAATGTACAAGCGACAGGAGAAAAGTTTTCAAACGAAAGATTATTGGTACAATAAGCGCTGCAAACCTACGTAAACAAAATTTTGAAAAAAGTTTTTAAAAAAAAATGCCTAACGAAAATTTTTTTTTTTCAAAATTTTGTTAACGCCAGTTTGCAGCGCTTAGTGCACCATTAAACTTTTGTTTGAAGCATTTTTTTCGGTCTCTTGTACTTTAGGAGTTATACGCGAAAAAGGGGGAGTGCCGATTTGACTTTGAGGTTAGTTTTCACGAATGAAGCATCCCGTTGTTCTTGACTTGGGTCGCTCTATAAACCCATGAAAGGTGCGCTCCAATTGGTGAGTAAGGGTTCGCGGTGTTCCCTTGTTAGGTGCAAATGTGATTGATAATCTGACAAGGGAACATCCCGAATCCGGAAATTAAAAAAATTCTGAAACGTTGCGAATGTGTAGGGAATTTCCTCCTGATTACAACGCAATTTTGTTTCCTGCCCAAATTCACTCTAAGAGCGTGTAATTGACCCCTGAAACTCCGGTTATTTTCCGCTTTTGTGTTACAACTCGTCAACTGTAAAATATTTTTTTTACCAAATGATAGGTCTAATTAAAAGAAGTAACTTTTGTCTCGAAACTTTGTTCTATCTCCTACAGTTCTCGAGTTATAACACAAAATCGAAAAATAGCCGAATTTTCAGGAGTTAATTTCACCCCCTTCGAGTGAATTTGGGCAGCAAACCAAAATTGCGTTGTAATCTGGAGGAAATCCCCTATATATTCACAAAGTTTCAGAATTTTTTGAATTTTCGGTTTCGGGATCTTCCCTTGTGAATAACAAAAGAACGAATGATCCTAATGAGCAGAGCTGTGTCTTTCAATTACACAAGTACAGTAACTATAACTATTTATTCTGTCACGATCCCCAAGTATCTCCTGAATTGCCTCTATTTAATCTCCCAATCGACACCGTCGCGTGCCCGGCATCCCCACTCCTTCGCCTCGCGCGCAACGAACGCTGGGTAAATTACTGCGAATCACAGCGCTGGTAAGTGTCTCGTGCGTCGAGTCGTTCTCTAAAAGAATGATCGACGAAAATTCTCTTTTATCGACCTGCGTTTTAGTAGTAAGTGTTAATTTAATAATACACTAAAAAATAAGGGAGTATCAGTGCTATGTGAGGCGTTAGCGTACAGTTTCTGTCGCTGACAGCTCTTGGGAAATATTTATGGTAGAAATAGGGAGGGAAGCTTCACGATGCTGTCTTTATCTATCCTCGAAGCGAGGGCTTCACGGTAACGCGTTAAATAATGCAGAGGCTTGTACCACCGTGACAAGGTAAACGTAATGTTTCTTTTCCCTCCTCGTTTATCTTTGTACACGGTGTCCAGTAAAGCGTGGCACAGTCGACTGGGCGAATCTCCAACAAGCAACTAGCAACAAAATGTACGACAATTGTTTCTTAGTGGCCGAGTAATTCTTGAGGGTAATAATCTTTATCGTGAAACTACTTTGCGTTCATTTCACTTCTTAAGTGTGAGCTTAATTATTTATTTGTCTAACGATTTTTATTTGATATCCAGAAGGTAAGGAAATAATGAAGAGGGTAATAATGTAGTGGGAAGAGGGTAATTTTTGTTACACTTTCGCATGCGAAATTTTTTTTATGAGAAATTAACCCCTCAAGAGCCACTTCCGAAATATTACGTTTCTTGCGAACAGCCTGAAAATTCCACCTCCCTAATATTACGTTCGATCGAATAAAAAATAAACGCTTCTTTCGAAAAACAATGCTTCATCGCAGTTTATAAACATTTATGTAGTAAAATAGAAACAGAAAAAAGGTTGTAATTTTTTAAGGTTTTTCTAAAATTTAGGGCGTCATTAAGGGGTTATTTGATATTCCAAAAATAATACTGTATATTTTTTATTTCTATTATTGATTGTGCAGTGATTTATTAAACATCACCTGTGCACTTCTCCGCGTTTCCCTTCCTCAAGCTTTCGAGTCCCCTTTTATTCACTCGGCACGAGAAATATATTCGGAGCACCGTTAGCAGCAAAATGGGAGTAATTAATTATTAACCCATTTCAGCAGTTATAATTGTACGAGGTAGCGGAACCTTCCTGTTGCAGCCGCGCGAAAACTTTCGTCTCGGGGTTTGTTTAGAATTTTAAAGTGGCGTTGGCTTATCGCGGAAGTCTTTTCGACGAGTTCCCCTCGTTATACTTACTTCCACTCTCATCGGCTCGTTTATACAAAACCGGTAAACAGTTTTGGAATATACAGTGGGTGGGCAGATTATTATACTCAAACAGAAGAAGTTTGTATTTTTTAATACTGTATCGTTTTTAATACTAATATATATATATATATATATATATATATATATATATATATATATATATATATATATATATATATATATATATTTAAGAATACAAATTAAATACATTTATACAGGTTTAAGACTATATTGTGCGAGAAATACAATTACTCAAAATTTGGTCACTTGGCGTTTAGCATTTTCACAGATTTTGATGAAAATTTTTTTGGTACAATAATTTGGCCACCCACTCTATAACAATTTTATGGAGCATACAGTGTTTTGACAGTAATATTAATGTGTTTAGAAAATTGTAAAAATATTATCGCAAGTTTGTTTTTATTTCTGCTATTTTAGGGGCGAATAGAATTCCATTCATATGGAATGTATAGTATTTATTTTAATAACAGTGGAAACGAAAATAATCATAGCAAATCGAACACACGCGGAAATATTTTTACTATTTCCTGAACTTCTGAAACACTATCACGACTTACTAAATATCTCCATTGGCATTGAAATACCACAGGCTTCGTAAGAATTTCGTGTATCTGTACAATAACGAGTGTCCTAATAAAGTAACCAGTGGAGCCAGAAGTAGCCACAACGAAAGGAACTTCGGGCGAATGTTTTCACGATTGCGGAATTTATGTTACGTCGGAGGTAAACAGAATTCTTACGTAATTTACAGTATCGCAATTAGCATTACGATATTCAAGAAAATTATTATAAATTATATTTTCACAGATTTTCGTTCACCGTGACTACTTCTGAGTGCACTTACTAATTTCTGCAGAACTCGTGTTATTTTCTACATAAATAATAAAAATAACTAATAACTACTTTAATCACCATGATTCAGCAAAACCTTCTGTTATGAAATAAAAATTCCTTTGGCATAGTCATCGTCTACGAATCGCAGAAATTTTTACGCAACTTTTCGAATTTTAGGTGGCGGAAGGGGAAAAGATGTTTTCGTAACCTTTCAACAGTTTGTTTTCGCACTGGTTCCTTTCGGTAACATAGTCCAATGGTTATGAGAGATTTCGATTATTTTCGTTTGGTTTCGCAACTCATTTTCGCCCCGCGTTATTGGCAAAATTTCGTCCCGCGCCTCTATATCCGTTTCGCGGTCTCGTTCTATTTTATTTGCTGAAATTTTAACGAGTCAGCAGCATGGTTTCATTGAACTCCGCGGCGTTAAAAATAGACGACTTTTTTTTCTCCGCGGAAACGCGCGACCCGCCCGTCGTGTTCGCTCGTTATCCTCTGTTGAACGCGGGAAACGCGGCACCATGAACTGCTCCCATGCGAAATTTCATAGATAACGTTGCTCGGTACTGTGTCCGCGCGAAACCCGCGGTTTCTAATGGCAGAGAGTCACCAGTTACGTGCCTGAAAAGAGTTTCGAATCAGAGTTGGAGGTGTTCGAAAATTGAATAGGGTAAACCAACCAGTAATTGACCGCATACCAGTGAATGACCATTAGGCAAAGAAATGTCAATTATAAATTTAAAAATTATTATATTTTTATAAATGGAGTGTAGTTGCACTTTTAATATTCCATATTTTTAGTTACGCGTATTAAGCAAACATTAATAAGTACAATTCTTATTAAAAGTATGCGGTCATTTACTGGGCTTCTCATTCAACAATGCGGTCATTCACTGGTTGGTTTACCCTAATTCGAATAACTCATAGGTACTCGAATATTTCTCGAATAGTAGAAATATTCGAATACTACATTAGTATGAGGGCTGTGTTCGAATATTACATTGTGATTAAGAGTGTATTTTCGAGTGTTGCATTCAAAGAATATTGCACCTGAATTAGGTCTGTATCTGAATATTATATTCCAAATATGGTTATATTAGAACTTTACGTTGGATTGAAGACCGCATTCGAATACTGAAATTTAGTTTTACTGATTGAATTCTGAGTTTAAAAGTGACTAGGGTAGATGTACCAGTAAATGAACACGTACCAGTGAATGGACATTTTTTATTAAAACGAGTGAAATAAGTTATTAAAATAAGCAACTAATTAATTAAAGACTTCTTTCAATTTCTTGCTTCATATCCAAACAATTTTTGCAGCACGTGGAATCAATCGCGCTGCAAACATAATTTTATAAAAGTGTTCATTCATTAGCCTTAAGTGTTCATTTATTGGTGCGTTTACCCTAGCACGATTTTAATTCGGTCAATACTTCGGGATTAAATACAAAAATGCTATCTTGACTAATATTTTAAAGAGTATTTCACCCCCCCCCCCCTCTTAACACCATTTATTAGCAGAAACACAAAACACATTTCTAGTAGGTACTCTTTTATGCTCCACAAATTTATGGACACCAATGTTCGAATTTTATTGAGTTGTGTGAAGATTCGAATCATATTCGACAATTTGAATAATCCTACATGCGAATATGACTGTAATTCGAGTGTTCCGATATTCGAATACAGCTCTAATTTGATTATTCAAATATTCGAATGCAACTCTAATCCAAGTATTCAGATATTCGAATACAGCTCCAATTCGACTACTCAAATATTCGATTACAGCTCTAATCAAAGTATTCAGATATTTGAATCCAATTCGACGATTTAAATATTCGAATACAACTCTAATCCAAATATTCAGATATTCGAATACAGCTCTAATTCGACTACTCAAATATTCGATTACAGCTCTAATCAAAGTATTCAGATATTCGAATACAGCTCTAATCCGACTACTCAAATATTCGATTACAGCTCTAATCAAAGTATTCAGATATTCGAATCCATTTCGACTATTCAAATATTCGAATACAACTCTAATCCAAATATTCAGATATTCGAATACAGCTCTAATTCGACTACTCAAATATTCGAATACAGCTCTAATCAAAGTATTCAGATATTCGAATCCATTTCGACTATTCAAATATTCGAATACAACTCTAATCCAAATATTCAGATATTCGAATACAGCTCTAATTCGACTACTCAAATATTCGATTACAGCTCTAATCAAAGTATTCAGATATTCGAATCCATTTCGACTATTCAAATATTCGAATACAACGCTAATCCAAATATTCAGATATTCGAGTACAGCTCTAATTCGACTACTCAAATATTCGATTACAGCTCTAATCAAAGTATTCAGATATTCGAATCCATTTCGACTATTCAAATATTCGAATACAACTCTAATCCAAATATTCAGATATTCGAGTACAGCTCTAATTCAACTATTTGAATATTCGAATCCAATTCGACTATTCAAATATTCGAATATAACTCTAATTCAAATATTCAGATATTCGAATGCAGCTCTAATTTAATTATTCAAGCACTCGAATACAACGGTAACTCGAGTATTCAGGTTTTCGAGTACAGCTCTAATTCAACTATTTAAATATTCGAATACACCTCCAATCCAAGTACAGTTCTAATTCGACTATTCAACTATACGAATACACCTCTAATCCAAATATTCAGATATTCGAATACAGCTCTAATTTAATTATTCAAGCACTCGAATACAACTGTAACTCGAGTATTCAGGTTTTCGGATGCAGCTCTAATGCAACTATTTCAATATTCGAATACAACTCCAATCCAAGTATTCTGATATTCGAATGCAGCTCTAATTCGACTAATCAAATATCGAATGCAACTCTAATCCAAGTATTCCGATATTCGGCCGCAGCTATAATTGAATTATTCAGGTACTCGAATACACCCCTAATCCAAATATAACATTCCAATATCATTCACCACAAATTTCAACACCCATCTGCTGAAATGATGGAAGAACCTTCGCGTGGTTCGCCATTCTAGCAAAACCCTCATCTCAGCAATACAATACTGCACAGTGTACACCAATTACCGGGCCAGATTACCTCGAGGCAGTTGTTCAGTAAATTCCATCACAGACGTTCCTGCTGAACAAACGCTGGATTTATCTGGGCTCAGATCGATCGCTGAGGTTTCGCACGCCGTTGAACAACGAAAGAAGCAAAGCTTTGAAGGGCGTTTCTAAACGAGCACCAGTCAAAACGATGGAACAAGTGCGATTCAAAGGCGCCGCCGAGCGATGCCGAGCGGTCCCCTTCCCACTTGGCAACTGTTGAGAATATCCTCTTTCGTTCAACCGGTTGTTTGCGACTTCTTGAAGCGACCGTGGCATCCAGATCGAAGCTGTCTGTCAGTAAGGCTGACAAGCGTCTCGGGGTAACCGAGCGAAGCGTGTCTCCCGCACGCGCCGAGAAGTCTACCCTTTGCAAAATAAATCTCGGCGTCTGTCGGGACAAATTCTGCGCGGTCTTCCTCTGTCCTTTGCAGCGCTGTCGATCCATATCGTGGTTGCATGGAAATTAAGTGGGAACGAAAACCGCGGCTTCCTAGCTTCTCAGCTGCATGTTGTTGGGTAAACATGAAGAATTAAATTGGATTGATAGACTTCTGTGGCAAGAGATCGTTGTTGTCTCAATTTCTGTAAATGTGATTGCTGGGACTGGTTGGCAGCATAGAGAAGCTCTGTCTTCGAAGGTGTGTTGCAGAAGTTGAAGGGGAAATAATAATAATATTAATGCAGCTTTGTAACCTAATCATATTACAGGAAAATCTAGTTTACTTGAAAAGAAGCCCACAGTGAGGGGTGGTTCTTAGAGTTAACCCTTCGTGGTCACACCGGCTTATCATCACAAATCGGTCGCACGGGGTCAAAGTTGGGCAAAATTATTAGTGAAATAAAATTTCGAATAACAAATAAAAGTTAAAAAAATTATTCGTCATTCGTTCGTTAACCCGAGGCAGGTAACTTCATTCGACACATGACGAATAATTTTTTTAACTTTCATTCGTTATGCCAAATTTTATTTAAATAAAAAGTTTGCCCATCTTTGCGCGGGGTTGACTGTACTTACCCTAGCGCCATTTTTGAGTTACCATTTTCGTATTTTGGAATCGTTTAACTTTTCAGTGATAATTGATATGACGAAATTTGTAGATGAAAAAATAGTTTTGGAAAAGAGCGATTTTTTTTATTAAAATTCGCCGAATTTTTAAATTATAATAATAATTTATATATTACAAGAATTTTAATATTAAGGTCTAAATAAAAACACCCCGTGTGACCATGAAGGGTTAAGACTCATTTTTTTTTAAAATTTGAATTATTGGTTGGATATTGATAGGCAGTAATTGCATTTGAAGTGGTACCTTTTCATTGAAGGGTAACCTTTGCGGGGCTTGAGAAGGATTGAGTGTGTTGGTAGTGAAATATCTAATAGGAATTTGTGACGTTGAATTTTTAACGATCGACGATATCGTTAATCACGCGCGAATGACAAAGCACATGGTAGTTTTATGAAATTGCAGTTGTGGAATTACAGTTCCCATTCACAACTTTTCCGCTGATTATTGGCCTGCGGAAAATGGGAAGGAAATACCTTGTTAAATGTTTGAAGCTTTCGCTTAGCTGCGAGCTTTGAAATTTAAATCGTTTAGAATTCCACGTATGTAGCTCTAGACAACGCGGTTCTCATGACATACCCGTTCTTCGTCGACATTTCGCATTTTAAGTGAGCGTTCTCCTCATGACAAATGGGAGCGCGAATGAATATGGAAAGCACGAGCTGCGCCGAAGCTAGCGTGCAACATTTTATCGACGTAAAGTGTGAAAATGGGAATACCATTAGTGTTTTTAATGTTCACTTTTAATCAGGTGTGTCGTTCGTCGCGCTTTCGCTGCGAGCGCAGTTAGGTTTTAATGGCATAGTTGCCAAAATCCATCTTTATCGGCGCAGGTAGTTAGAATTTCATCAGCAAAGTTTGGGGAATTTAATACACAGGAGGATACTCGAAACTCTACTACTGAGACGTCAATATCTCATGGTATTTCTGCTAAAGTCCGCCAGGTTTCGCCACTTTTTAGAGATTAAATAGCAGTCCAATAATGGAGTGTACTTGAATCTCTACTGCCAAGGCCTAATTACTTAAGGGGACTAGGCAGTCGAATCGCTTGAAAATCAAGTTATTTGCGAATTAATTACAAGCAGGTATTCGCTCAGATGTGTGTGAAAAATGGCCGGTTTTTATTAATTTTTTTCTTCCAAAGTAAATGTTCTACATAGTTCTGCTTTTACACATCTGTTTACTAATATTTTACCAACACTTTCACGGCGTTATATTAATAAGTGACAAGTATTTATTATGTTAGAAGTGTTTATGTGCGATCACTTTCAAAAATTCCTCCTTCACGGTTGACCTAATTGTGCCACTTGAATTCAATCGAAATAAAAAAACCCAAAAAACGTAAATATTTTTCTACAAAAAAAAATGAGCAAATGTTCTTTAAATGTTGCTCTGTTAAATGCAAAAAGTTCCGTACAAATATATGGTTCCACTTTTTCAAAAAAAATTCACAAACATTCGCCTCTTTTCGGCCTCCTGACTAGGTATAACACCTTAACGCCACTGCTTCTAGGACCATTCCGTCTGTGTTACTTTTTACCGATTTGAACAATTAGAACATTATTTCTAAGTCTTGGAAGCTTGAACACTTAGGCCGTCTCGATTGTCCTCCCTGCGTTAGCTAATAACGAGGATAGGTTCTTCAGCCTCTGCTATCGAGACCTACTTGTGTAGGGCTTCTCTTGCCAGAACCCTTCTTTCTGTGCCATTTTCTATAATTCTAGGAGGCTAAAATACTACTGATGGAGGGTACTCAAATATTTGCTACTAAAACACTATTATCGGACGCTAGGGGTAAACAGTGTAGTTGTTGGCCACCTAAGTCAGAGGTTCACATAAGCGTTGAATTATAAGTCTTATTTTGCTATCTTTAGGAACACAATTAGTGTTAATAGCTGTAAACGACTCTAATAGTCTAGAAATAGAATTTGTTTAAAGAAAGAGTAGAAGGATCCACAAAAATTTTACAGAAAATACGTTTCCTATCAAAACACATAGTTATTGGCCAGACGAAGATAATGATTGGCCGATCGTTTGGCAGTTATTGGCCACTATTTCATAACCTATATGTAACATATACCCTACCTAATTCTTAATGCTCTAAGACCTAATTATGAAATAATGTTAATGTAATATAATGAATTAATTCGGTTAGAAACAGGATTTAAATTATTAAATAAAAATGGATATATTCATAAAATGAAACTAAATGTAATGTAATATTATTAAAAATATATAACCTATAATACCTTTTCTATTTAAATGTTTCTATATTAGCTAGTATTGCACCTTCTTTTACATTGTATTAATAGTATTTTCTTTTAAAACATAACCTTTTAAAATCATAACACAGCTATTTCACTGCTGTTATGACAGTTAGGTACCCATTGGCCTCGTGGCCAATGACTGTCCTGAAACATTATTTACATTACAGTTCTTGGCCACTTATAATTTCTGCAATAATGTATAATTTTAATGAATAAATAATCATTTTTTATAAAGTTTAAACCTTTATTTGTCAATATAACGAATATGAGAGTTATATATATATATCATAAATGCATTAAATTATCTAAGAATTACCTGATGTAACCGTATGGCTATTCAATTCAATCACTGTAGTTTTCAAGCATCGATTTCAAGTCGTCTATTTTTTACACGTAGTATAACAATTATTAGCGAAATAGTGATTGCATTCGACGGATGAAAGTAGAAGGTATCTGAATATGTTCATTATAAAAGGCATAATGTACATTATTTCTTAATATTCATGTTTTAAAAAAAAAGGCCAATCACTGCCAGGTGGCCAACAACTACACTGTTTACCCCTATGTCTTCTGGAACCCCTCTTTTCTTCATTGTTCACCGATTTATGCACCCAGAACATCATCCCTAGCACCTGGAGGCTCGAACACTCAGCTCCCACTTGAGTGTCTTCACATCGCCTAGCAACGAAGGACACTTGTACCTTTCCCACTAAAACACACTCAGCCGTCGCCATTCTTGCTGACATCCACCTCTTCGTCTCCTGCTTTGCCGACTTATACCCATCGGCTATCCCCATCAGATCTTGAAGATCTTCATACCCCACTTGCCTGCCTTCGACGCATCACCAAGCCACAGCACTGGGCCGAATAGGAATCCGCACCTGGAACGCTGTTGTCCAACTCGTCACCACCGATAAACCCTAGACGGGGTGGCATTTATCATCGCCTGAACGACTTTGTCTGCTCGCTGGGAATTAGAGGACCGGATCGATGGAACAACGACGAAAGCCTTCCGAGGATCTCTGCGGGGACTTCGCACGGCGCAAGATTGATTTCCCGATTCTGGTGGAAGCGCTCCGCGATTACTTTCCGCGGGTGTATCGCCTAGGGATTTCCATGTCAAAGGAGTCCCCGCGTAAATCTTGTACGAGGCAACTTTGCACTCGTTCTGGACGTTGTTTGCGCTCGCGTGTCGCGCGGGACGCGGTGCCGCTGCCGCTTTGTCGGTGGCAAACGCTTGACAGAGACCCACTTCGCGTGCTAAGTTCGCAATAAATATTAATGCGGCTTCTGCGGGGAGCACAATCGAAATTACACGCCTTTGGGTTCTTGGGGCCCAGCCGCGAAGAGATGTGGCTTACAAGGGAACATTCCCAGCTCGAAAATTCTGATTTTTGGATGTCAGAGAAATTCACTCCGAAAGGGTGAAATCAACCCTTAAAGTTCCCGCGTCTTTTCGTTTCCTCGTTTTAAGGTGGGTCAAAACTTCAGCTATAGAAACTGTTCAGTTTTGGATGCTCTATCACATCACCACATAAGAAAAAGTATAAAAAAAAAAATTTTATGTCGAACGATTTTACTAAAAATGCACTAAAAATTAAAAATAATTATTTTCTTGTACTATAATTTCGATGGTGTTTTCTCGCTTTAAATAAAATCGTGGCGCGGGATATTTCATAACAGAATATGAATCAATTTAATACAGCACCGCGATTTTAAACGTTACACCCTCTCCCCCATTGCAAGAAAATTTCTTAATTTAAGGGCGAGCCCTGAAGCAAAAATATAGAAAAATTTATAAACCTTCTGTATTGGAGGATTAACGACGTCAAAAGCGGACGTTTTTGATCATGGACGTTTTGAGCATAGCTAGATTCGAGATTGAACTTACATTTTTATTCCCCCGACACGAAATACTTGCGCGATCGCAGTGTTAAAAAGTTCGGCAGGCTGAACTGAGTTTGAGTGGCAAAGGAGTAGCATATATGCAGTGCAGCACCATCTGCACTCAAGCTACAGCGGTTAAAGTGTCGCGTACTTTATGGAGGGACAAACTCCAAGGACTAACACCTGTCGTAAGAGTCCCCCGCGCAGCGTCCCTGTAAAAACTCCGCGGAGCGCGGTTTCGATCCTCTGAATACCACCGACTCGGGGTAAACTTCGGAAGAGAGAGAGAGAGAGAGCACCTCAATAAAACATTGAACGGTTCTTTCGAGGCTTGAGCGGCACGGAAGCTCGGAATACATACTTGAGCCTGCAGCAGCACACCGAGCACAACATTGTATCGTTGCGTATTATGTTTCCTATCGATTGAATGCTACCCCCGTCCCTGAACTGTGGACTTTGCAGCAAGTTCGAAGCGATCAGCGGCAGTAAACTTTTCCACGGCACAAAGTAGATATTTTTATGTGCGCCAGCCCTCTGTGCAAAACAAACTGCGAGCCCATGCACCAGCCGTTAGTTTCGAGGGCTCGGGAGAAGTTGGCGGCCTCTTTGACCCGCAAGCGGCTACGCGGTGCCCTCTATTTATTTCCAGGCAGCGGGCTTTATTGGCACAAAGGCATATCGGTGCCCCCGAACCGCGGGACGGTTCTGCTAACCGCTAGGTCCGCTAGCAAACGCCGTCTCTCGTGTCTTCAACAGCGCCTGGGCCTCGAGGATCCCGTTTATGGGTGACTGTTCATTTTCCATCCCCGCGAATATATTTCTCGTTCGGCTGGTCGTTTGAAAGGAGCTTCAACGCCGCACGCGCGTGCGTAATCGGGCGCTTTAGCCATCGTAGCCTTGCAGCGGGTACTCTTTCTGCTTCCTCGTTAAGAGTTCTTCCTAGTTCGACGGAGGGGACTATCTCTGGGAGTGCTTCCTCTCGCGCGTTATTGAGGAATTGGATCAGAGTTTACTGTGCGTTCCAAGTTTCTTAACAAAGCGGTGTCAGGTGGAGTTTCACGGAACCCAGGCATGTACCGGATGAAAACCAGATGTAGATTCAAACCTGAACTTAAAGCAAACTATCTGGAACGTGTGTAATGTCCGCAATTGGGTAGATGGAAGTAAGAAGTTTCTGGTATTAGCGGCGAATTTATTGAAGTGTTTGGAATTGTATGTATTGGGTTACCGTAGGTATTATTTTACTGAAGGTTCTATGCTCGGTCCGCGCCATCGCCTTACTAAAATATTCTATCCCCTGCGTGTCCTCACGTCCGGATGAAATATTCCAAGCCCCATCTAACCCTCCATCACAACCGAATTTCCCAAGCTGCACGCATCCCTGAATTACTACCGAATGCTGACCTAGCACAGACTATTTGGGACGTGTGTAATTTGAGCAGATTCACCTTCTAGTGAAAAATTTTCTACTTTGAGTAAATTTTGGAAATTCTGAATTACGGGGGTCAGGGTGTTTGGTCTGGCCCAGCAGTCCCAATTTTAGATTTCTCAAAACTTAACCCGGGCCATTTGAAACTTATGTAATTTAAAGACCTTCACCTTCTAGTAAAAAAATTCCTACTTAGAGTAATCATTGAAAATTCTGAATTAAGGAGAAGGGTCTGACCCAGCAGTCCCAATTTTAGATCTATCCACACCATATGGAGCGTGTGTAATTTGAGTAGCTTCACCTTCTAGTAAAAAATTTTCTACTTTGAGTAAATTTTGGAAATTCTGAATTACGAGGGTCAGGGTGTTTGGTCTGGCCCAGCAGTCCCAATTTTAGATTTCTCAAAACTTAACCCGGGCCATTTGAAACTTATGTAATTTAAAGACCTTCACCTTCTAGTAAAAAAATTCCTACTTAGAGTAATCATTGAAAATTCTGAATTAAAGAGAAGGGTCTGACCCAGCAGTCCCAATTTTAGATCTATCCACACCATATGGAGCGTGTGTAATTTGAGTAGCTTCACCTTCTAGTAAAAAATTTTCTACTTTGAGTAAATTTTGGAAATTCTGAATTACGGGGGTCAGGGTGTTTGGTCTGGCCCAGCAGTCCCAATTTTAGATTTCTCAAAACTTAACCCGGGCCATTTGAAACTTATGTAATTTAAAGACCTTCACCTTCTAGTAAAAAAATTCCTACTTAGAGTAATCATTGAAAATTCTGAATTAAAGAGAAGGGTCTGACCCAGCAGTCCCAATTTTAGATCTATCCACACCATATGGAGCGTGTGTAATTTGAGTAGCTTCACCTTCTAGTAAAAAATTTTCTACTTTGAGTAAATTTTGGAAATTCTGAATTACGGGGGTCAGGGTGTTTGGTCTGGCCCAGCAGTCCCAATTTTAGATTTCTCAAAACTTAACCCGGGCCATTTGAAACTTATGTAATTTAAAGACCTTCACCTTCTAGTAAAAAAATTCCTACTTAGAGTAATCATTGAAAATTCTGAATTAAGGAGAAGGGTCTGACCCAGCAGTCCCAATTTTATATCTATCCACACCATATGGAGCGTGTGTAATTTGAGTAGCTTCACCTTCTAGTAAAAAATTTTCTACTTTGAGTAAATTTTGGAAATTCTGAATTACGGGGGTCAGGGTGTTTGGTCTGGCCCAGCAGTCCCAATTTTAGATTTCTCAAAACTTAACCCGGGCCATTTGAAACTTATGTAATTTAAAGACCTTCACCTTCTAGTAAAAAAATTCCTACTTAGAGTAATCATTGAAAATTCTGAATTAAGGAGAAGGGTCTGACCCAGCAGTCCCAATTTTAGATCTATCCACACCATATGGAGCGTGTGTAATTTGAGTAGCTTCACCTTCTAGTAAAAAATTTTCTACTTTGAGTAAATTTTGGAAATTCTGAATTACGGGGGTCAGGGTGTTTGGTCTGGCCCAGCAGTCCCAATTTTAGATTTCTCAAAACTTAACCCGGGCCATTTGAAACTTATGTAATTTAAAGACCTTCACCTTCTAGTAAAAAAATTCCTACTTAGAGTAATCATTGAAAATTCTGAATTAAGGAGAAGGGTCTGACCCAGCAGTCCCAATTTTAGATCTATCCACACCATATGGAGCGTGTGAAATTTGAGTAGCTTCACCTTCTAGTAAATAATTTTGTACTCTGAATAATTATTAGAATTTTTTTAATAAAGGGGGAGGTCTGACCCAGCAGTCCCAATTTTAGATCAATCAACACCATTTGAAACGTGTGAAATTGAAGTACCTTCATCTACTAGTAAAAAAATTTTTACTTTGAATAATTATTAGAATTTTTTAATAAAGCGGGAGGTCTGACCCAGCAGTCCCAATTTTAGATCTATCCAGACCATTTGAAACGCGTGAAATTTGAATATCTTCACCTTCTTGTAAATAATTTTCTCCTTTGAGTGCCTAATAATTGAGAATTTTTGAACGGGAGAGGGGACGAGGTGTCTGAGCCAACACTCTTAGTTTTCCCTCGAAAATGGGACTTTTATGGTCCTTACTCGGGAATAATCTACGCAGAAGTCTGCGTTGCAATCCGGAAAGTGCAGAGGGGATAAAGTCTCGGTGATGATCCATAAAAATCGGGGACAGAAAGAAGTGGGACGTCTCTCAGCCACGTTTCTAAATTGCATCAAGCCGCGTGCGCGTGGAGGGTGCCGCTGAAAGAGTTCCCCCGTCGTCGCGTGCCGGTCTCCGCGCAAGAAAGGAGACGTCTTCCGCTGGGCTCGAAGCCTTAAAGGTAGGTAGCACGTATCGTGTCGTCGTTTGATCGATAACCAAGTGGCAAGGGTGACGCGTGGTACGCCGATACAATAGCTGGACGTATCGTGCTCCAACACTGTCCGGCACACGGACAATGCAAGGCTGCGCGTAGGTGCATGCATACGGCGCCGCTAGGAGCACATTATTCTGGACCATTTGCCGTGTAATTGGGGAAAGACGGCTTTGTCCGTGGGTTCTTTAAAGTTCTGCTTGCTACTGTGGTTCTGTTATAACTGTGGCCGCTGCTCATCATTACGGAGACCGGAATAATTTCGAATTTGAAATTGGGGATGATTATTGGAGCGACGGTGGGTTTTAGAGCGGCGGGTCACTGGGGGCAAGGCTGTGAATTTGAATGGTAAATTTGTGCCTCGAGTTTGAAAGTGGAGTAACAACGGGGTTCGGCAACTCGAAAATTCAAAAAAATCTGAAACTCTGCAGAAATGTTGCTCGAGTGATGCTAATAACGTAACTATTCTTTTATTCGGCAATAAAACTGTCCTGAGGGTGAAAACACCCCCTCGAAGAAATTATGGGTTTTATATTATCCTGAATATCTACGAAACTATGAAAGATATCAAAAAGATGTTAAATTCAAAGTTATATGGTTTTTTATGTCCTATAAAGTGGCGATGAAGAATTTGCGAAAGACATTATTTTTTTTCGAAAATTTTTTATCGCCATATTATAGGATATCGAAAGCCATAAAACTTTGAATGGAGCTTTTTTTCGATATCTTTTACGGTTTCGCAGATATTCACGGTAATATGAAAACTCGCAATTTCTTTGAAGGGGTGTTTTCACCCTCAGGACCGTTCTATTGCCGAAGTAAACAATAGTTACGTTATTAGCATCACTTAACCTACATTTCGATAAAGTTTCAGATTTTTTTTAATTTACTGTTCTGACGTTTTAGTGGAATTCTTTGGGATTGGTACGATAAGATAAGTTGGAATTTAACTTTATTTAGTTTCCCTTATGGTCCATTTTTGGATAAGGGGAAGTAGGAGTTTCCGTTACTAGGGATGAGTTTATTGGAACATTTTAAAGTACAGCTATTGCCACATTGAATGCAGGAGTAAATAAATAAATAAATAAATAATTAAATAAATAAATAAATAATTAAATAAATAAATAAATAAATAAATAAATAAATAAATAAATCAAGATAAAAGCTATAATAATAATAATAATATATATATGTATAACTAATGAACTAACATGTGAAGTTAAATATAAAAGTTTATTTTTTTAAAAACAAATTTTATTATAAATTATTTTATGCTTATTAGTAAAATATTGTATTATCATCGGAACTACGTAGGTATGTCTTCAAAGTTTTAAGTCGATCGGATATGTGGAAGTGGGTCAAAATTATCTTACATGTTTTCACCCCAACAAACTAACAAACGAACTCACAAGTGAAGCTAAATAAAGTTGGGGAGATTTACTGAAGTGTAATGAGGAAGATGTGAAATAAATTATTCTCGCTTGCTTACTCATCACAACCAAACTCCCCAAATTCTAGGCATTGCCACAAAAGTGTCGAAATACCCCAGCACCACGCCGTAAATTTTCAAATTTCCCCAAAAAACATATTCCTATCCCCCTCTTCCTCATGGAAGCCTTCCAAAAATTCTACATCGACCATGTCTCGCTGTTTGCGCTGAAATTTTCCTTCCAAAATTTATGCCCAATCAGTGTCTAACTCTTGGAAGACCGCAGCATTAAATTCTGCAGTCTAACGACAAGACGCAGGGTCTAACTAGACGTCGCAAGCAACAAGCATAAATTTCGAACATTAGGGTTCGTCTCGAGCCATTGTCGCGTATATTTAGACCATTTTGTCACTTTGTAAGCTGGTTTCCGTGAAACGGTGTAAACACCTTCGCGCGGACAAGACCGATTGGCCGTGATTCAGCGCGAGCTATTTAGTCCGCGGGCCGCGGGGCGACCGGTGGAAAGTATAAACTGCGAGCATCGGGATTTCATAAGTACGAATTATCTGATCGTTTTACGCTGGCTGGACGTAACCGAGCGAAATGCATACGCGATCGCAACACGATACCCACGGCAGGCTATAAATTAATGCAGACCGGTTTTAGACCGCTTCGAACACGCCGGGCGATTACGCGGTGGCCACCGTTCCGTCGCGGGGATACGGGCTGTACATTTGTCATTACTGGCGGCTCGCGAAAAGAAATTAAATTCAGCGGGCTCCTATCACGCGAGTGGCGAAACTCGATTTCGCTTGGAAGAGTCACTCAAGGGAATTTTTTTTCTGTTCAAACAAGCACGAATTTGTGGTGGATTAGAAAGTGGTGGATATACGTCATTCTGCTTTAGGGGTGAACACTCAAAAGTGGTGGAACGTCCCCTCAAAGTTGGTCAACTGATGTTGATTGATGGGAACTTGATGGGGCTTCTATGGATTGATGGGGAAACAGGGTTGGATGGTTATGGGGCAGACAGTAATCGTTAAACCGAGTGGACAGCGCCTTGTTAACGTGGATTGAGAAATGAACACTATCAGATTTATAATTGAAGCAATTTTCGAGTGTCTTAAGGGGGAACACCACTGTGACGGCAGGAAAAGTAAGCCATTTTTAAGAATTTTTTTTCGGGAATAATTTACAGTTTTCATAGAAAAATTTTATTACCTACCTTTAGTACGCTGTCTTAAGAGACTGTACAAAAATAAATAAATAGAAGAACATCCATAAATTTTAATATATTAATTAATCTTCTAGACCCACCCACGCGAGCTGGTCGAATGTGTAACTATGGAACAGCAGATCCGAAAGCAAATTTAATTTTTTTTTTATAAACTATATGAGTGTAGTTTCCGTTGTGCGTACCGATTTCTTAAACAAATTATTTTGTTGCCCCTTAACAGGCGAGGGGGTGTGCGGCGAAGATGGGCAAAGTTTTTGTTTAAATAAAATTTCCAATAACGAATAAAAGTTAGAAAAATTATTCCTCATTCGGTCGTTAACCCGAGATAACTTTATTCGACAGATGACGAATTTTTTTTTTAACTTTTATTCGTTATTCGAAATTTTATTTAAATAAAACTGTGAGGTTGGCATCACCGATTTGGTTCAAACGTGGTTTATGGTTAGTCTGGCATTCGGAAGGACATTGTTCTCTTCGTGATGCTCCTATTCCGCTTTAAATGTATATTTTTACTTACAATTTTTTTTTTATATTCTGACAAGGTGATAGAATAAAGCTACACGCGCAAAATGATTCGTGCGATACTTGTTTCTTTTTTTAATTTCTGAAAAATTAAGCTACTTTCAGCCGTCGCAGTAGTACTTCACTGATACTTCAAGGCTTTCAGGAAAAACAAGTTACAATTTTCCGTTTTTCACTTTTTTCACCCTTTAAAATGGTATAACTTGCTTAAAATTCGTCCAAACGACTTGAGTTTTTTAAGCAGTTAGAAGGATTAGTTTACAAGGTGACGAGTCTCGTCGTTTTGGAAAAAATTGTGATTGGTCGGAATACCGAAGAAAATACGGAAGGTCGCTTTTCCAACTTTTCTCCTGAGCCTGTGATGAAAATTCAAAAATCCCGTTTGTAGATTTAAGTAAATTATATACGTGCTGAAAATTTCATCTAAATCGGTTAACGTTGCTCTGAGCTATAAACGCTTAAGGGGACTAGGGTAAAGTACCCAATTACTGTGCCTCTAGTTTATCATTAAGCATAATTAACTTTATATTTCTCGAATAAAAGATATTAAATTTTTTTATTTAAATTCAGTTAATTATTTATTTGTTAAAATTAAACATGTAACACACAGAAGTTCTTAAAATACGAAAAAAATTATTTTACTTTATTGATAATGAATTGGCAAAATTTTCTGTAAAACTTATGAAAAAGCGTAAGAAAATACTGCACGAATTCGACTATACGAATGAAGGTAAAATTCAGTAAAATAAATCGTTCTAGGTAAGATTCACAACGTTAATTATATTAGTAAAACATATTTAGATTATTTTCAACAAATTCAGTAACTGAAACGAATTTGGAAGTAGCGTCATTTACTGTGTACAATAACTGGAGTTGTTTTCGCACTTTGCGTTAGTTACTGTGTCGTTTACACTGCCGCGCGTCTTAAATATTCTAACCTCTAACGCACCTCCGGTTATATTTGGAAAGAAAAGTACGGTAAGTATGAACAATTTATTAAAGTGGTCATCTATTATGTGAACTTTTAAGTGACTTATTATGATATTTCATTTTTAATACAGAAAAATTTAACTTAAAAATCAGTGTACCTAATAAAAAGCACAGTAATTGCAGCACAGTATTCAAGGAGGTAGCACAGTAATTGCAGCACAGTATTTAGAAAGGGAGCACAGTAACTGATTTTTGGAGATTATAGGCACATAGTAACTGATCCCAGAACTTCTTTTTTTATATTTAATATTATCCAAAGAAGATGTGATATTTGTTTCATGCAAAAAATTATATCGATAAAAGAAACATTGAAATTTATCTTTAGATGCTTAAGACAAGTCAATTTCATTACTAAAGTTATTTTTACTAGAGAAAACTCCGAAAGTCCTGCAACAGGGCGCAGTAATTGGGTACTTTACCCTAGGCAGTCGAAAAATCGATTTTCTTTTATTCCATTTTCCGAAAGTACTACCTTTTCTGTTATATTAAAATATTTATATTAAATTTATATTAAAATTCGCAAAAGTCGCGGATTTTTAGTAGCCCACAAACACGACCTAAAAATCCGCGACTTTTTAATTTTTTTGATGAAAATCTCGAATTTTTACGGACCATATCAGAGGTTTGGCGCGAAATGGCACATGTTTTACACATCCTGTAATTTTTTTAAGTCGATCTGAACATCCGTTCATTCGCAACTAGTTGAAAACCAAGCGAAAAAATATTCGAGAAGAACGCGTTTAAAGTATCTGGGCAAAGGCGACGCTATAGGTTGCCGCTTGACCTTTTTAGCTGCCAAATCTACAATTTTGCGAGTTTCAATATAAACCAAGCGGCATTTTATTCAGAAGAGATAGTACTTTCGGAAAATGCGATAAAAAATCGATTTTTCGACTACCTAGTCCCCTTAAAGGTCGCAGAATAAAGTCGAAAATTGCTGCTATATGCCGAAGTCAGCGATTTTCGACCTTATTCTGCGATCTTTAAGCGTTTGTAGCTCAGAGCAACGTTAACCGATTTAGATGAAATTTGCTACTCATATATATAGTATCATATTACCTACCTTTACTCTACACATTTTTACTAATTCGCAGACCAGAGATTTTAAAAAAATGTGTCTACCCCTCCACTGTATTTCCAAAATGGGAGAAAATTAATTTGCACTTGAGTGCACTGACCTTTACATTCTCCTAGTATATAAACACGCTTCTCTAGGAATTAGTAGCTGCCCGTAACAAAAAGATGTGAACACTACAATCATTTATCATCAGCTGTGGTCGCTTTTGCTAGCTACTTAATAATTCCTTACATTCTGATCGAGGGAAGGGAATTCCAACTGGCACATAGCAAAGATAAATTGTGCGCATAAATTACTGGTTAACACGGAGTCAACTTGTCCGAGTTAGACGATAACTGAGACAGTTGTATAATTATTTGGGATACGATACTAGTCATTAGTCGACCGTCATTATCGCGTTGATAGACTTCCGTAACACTATTCTGTACCCAGAAGCGCGTTAATTTTCATATCATCCGCAAAACCGTTCGCATAAATCCATTTTCGTCGTGATCGTTTGTTTGTCCGTTTCCAATGGTATCTTTCCCACCTCGCCTCTGCCGTGATAACGTGTAGTTTATTAATTAGTGGGAAGCGGTAATCGAAAGCGAGGTTCCATCTGCCTGAGTGTTTCTGTCGTCTCAATTCGTCTGGCGTTGCTTGCGCAGCTGTGCCAAGGTCTTTCGATAAAATTTTTCCATCTGCTTGTTATTGTTATTAATTAATACATTACTGTGGGGACTGTCGGCGAGGACTGGATAAAACAGTGTCTGTCATCGATGGCATAAGGTAAATGTCCCAATGGCAAAACAGTTAAGGAAGCAGTTGAGATAATTGCAATTTTTTTTATATTTAAATAGTATAAAATTATAACTAAATATAATTATTCGAAAGCGTAAAATTTCTACTTTCACATAACGTAACAAGAATCTACATTTGTTAAAGCAAAAGTTTTAAATTAATTAAAACATGAAACTGTTCATATGGCCCAGTAATTAAATAAAATTCATAGCGTGTCCCAGTCATTAATTAACAGTGTCCCAATTATTGAATATGTATTTAATTTAACTATTTCTATCAGTTAATGAAAAGGAATCAACTGACTGTAGTTCTTCTTCTTTATCTTTTTTACCTTCGGCATGACTTTATGTCTGAAAAAGTTAAAAAATGATTAAAAGTATATTATAAAAGTTTAGGTTATGTTAATATTATAACGAGTATAAGATTAATTATCCTAATAATTCTTAAACAGTATTATATTTTTGTCTAGTTATTATTAACGTAAATATATAGGATACAAAAAATGCTTACTTTGGTACAATAAATATTTATAATTTTATAACTACTGAACACTGACGTCTGTAACACCGCGGTTAAACAACCATTGAACACACGTTTAATGATTGGTACGTGTCATGTTACCGTGTACTAGTGGATAAACGCAACAATTTCAATATTAAAAACAAAAAATTATTAAAAGATCCAATTAATTTTAAATTCTTCAATGTATAATAAATCCAAAACAACTGTATAATTTCAAAAATTATAAAATAATAATTAATTACAACCTTAACAAAAATATTCTCTCGCTTGCTTGAGCCCATTAGGTAAGAAGCGAGATTGAAACTGTTGAAGCTTTACTGTACATTAATATTTTTGTATGATATAACTATTCAGTTATGTAAGCTTATAATTGTATCTATATAAAGCTAATACATTTTGCAATTATATTTCGAACAGTTTAAACGTTGCAAATTAGTAAAACTATTATTATTAATAAAATTTCTTCTCAATTTTTAATTATTGGGCCATGTTTAAGGACTGGGACATTTACCTTATGTTGCACGAATTCGGTTTGAAGAAGATTGAAACACAAGGGGAATATCGAATTGGATTTTGTTTTTTGACTTTGTTTTTGAAAATATTTTGAGCTGCGAAATTTTCGAGCACTGACAGTATTTGCAAGATCATTTGATTGGAGCTTTGAGCTTGTTTGCAGCGGAGCACAGTGGCTGGTCACTTTGAGTCCTTTTCTACTTGCTGTGTCTGACCAGTGGACAATTCTACTTAAAGAATAGCTGACGCTTCATTGTGAAATCAGCAATAAACTTGCTGCGATGAAAATTTGCTAACTGAGAGTGTAGAAGTGTACAACCGTAGAATATGGAAGTAATAAATATTTTAGTGGAAACAGAATGTATAAAATAAAAATTGGGACTTAAGTGAAATTCAGTTGGAAAATAGAGAGAATCTCAAAAATTAAATTGTGCACTTTCTAATAGCCTTTTGGCGGAAATAATAAATAACTCGCTGATTTAATAGAAACTTACACTCCGGTATAAATATGTTATGGAAGATAATATTGCACGTGGCATTAATATTAATAAGTTCGTCAAATTGTTATGGAAAATGTACACAGTAGGAAACGATTGAAGCAGAACTAATTTGCAAGCGAATAATAATTAGAATTACGAAAGCAAAACATTAGTATAATCCTAAAATGAACAATCTGAATGCCTCACTGAAAATAAGACTTGCGCAATCTGTAGGATGCTTTCGGTCAGGTAATTAATTTAAGTGTCTCGTATATTGCATAAATGACTTTCAGCGTTTAACTGCGAATCCGTGCACTTTCTTTTCCCTCGACGTCTCAATTAGACGCACCGCGATTGTGACGTGGCAATTATTTAAATTCCCCTCTTGAAATTACATTCTCCTTGCGTGAGGGATATCGAAGTCGACGATCGGCCATATAATGCAATTAACACGTCGGCGATTTACGCATTCTGTATTCTGGAAACAGCTGCCCGGCTTGAATTAAATTGCCAGGTACGAAGCGAGCGGGAATAATTTATTTTACATACTCCTCGTTGCACTCTTCCCTACCTGGGCCAAATTTCGAGCGATTCAGATTTAACTGCGACTAATTGCAACGACATGTGTAATTAATTACGACGCAATTAACATACTCGGTATCATGTATCATAACACTGATAATTGATATTGTTATTCTAGGAAGTTGTTGACGTTTAATGGTAAAATTGGGGAACAGTATAAATCATTATTTAAAAATCCAGTGTTTTTCTCTTCACTCGTGTATTTTTCTAATACAAATACGTTTAACATAATTCGCTAAAAAAATTTATATTTAGGTATTCCATTTTTCTTCCGATAGCCTAAAAATATTCGTGGTATACCATTTTCTAATTTCCACGAATAAATTGAATTGTACATTATTTTATGTACTTAGAGGGAATTTGAATGGTTCTTAAGATAAGGTAGAGCACCCAGAGCGAAATTTCATCAATTTGACTGCGAAATGCCGGCTTGTAATACACCTACTCCATCCTACAGGCTTACAAAAGATCTCGCTCTTCTGAAAGCTGAAAAGCGTTCTTGTTATCGGGAATAGCGCTTTGTGCCGCCATGGCATTCCAGACACTCGAGCCACACACCTTGAATTCCAACGAAAGGAAAAAAAACAAGATCGGACTGGATAAATGATTGTTGTGCCATTCGTGACAACGAGCAAACAACTAACACCTCGACGCATATTTCTAGAGAATAAATTTCTGTCACAAAGCAAAACTAGATGTCTCAGAATTAAACAACTGTGTTCGGCAGTTATCTTCGTTTCTGGCAATTGGGCCAATTTTGATTTAATTTTCTAGATCTCTGGTAGATTTTTTACACTTCGGTTATATTATAAACAAACAGGTACTGTAGAATATCTGCACATTTACTTAATTAGAATACTGACAAATCTGAAAAAGAGAGGGACGCAGATAAGGGAGTTTTTATTCCACCCCTATTCATGTTGCTTTAAATTCTCGCGAGAAGGTGGTGATAATTTTTACGAGGTAGGAGTTTAGATAGCAACTGTAGAATGTGGGATCAACGGTTTTATTAAAAAAAAATTCATTACTGGCAGGTTTTATCAAGTTAATCGCGAAGGTTGAAAGGAATGTGAAGAAGATTATATGATGAATAGAGTCGGTAGCAACGTCACGGTCTGAATAGAAATTCAAAGAAAGCCCAGGATTAATTTTATCCTGAGAATTCCTGGTACATAATGGTCAGTAGGATGTATAAATTCTAAGTAGCAACAATGCTGCGATAGATTAAGAAGAAGCAGCTATACCCCATAGGCTATATTACATAAATAGAGGGCAATTCTCGGAATAGGTCAGTGATACCAACATGGCAAAGTAAAGTCTAACGTTAAAGTGAATCACACGCACGTATGGAAATGTCATCTGTAAACTTTCTTCGACTGCCACTGTGTGAGGCCAACCACCTCATTCTCCATATACACTTCCAAGTACTCGTCATTCTTCTTAACAATTTGTCAGTTATGTAACTAATAAAAAATTACAGAGCAGGGCAACGTAATGCCAGATTAGTCTAGGGACTATGGTTAAGTCTTTCGGGCATAAATGATAGTCTAAATAGTAAATAGGGTAGATGTCCCAATTACTGCCACTTGATTTATTATACGTAATAAAAACGTAACGTATAAAAAGAAATGTACAAAGAATAGTTATTATTAAATGGAGATTCTGATTTACATTAAAATAAAAAAATATATGTACTCATATGTACCTAGGACAAGATGATTTTTCAGGTGACAGTTATAGGTACACTAGGATCGCTCGCGAATTTTAATTAATTATTAATAAATTCTTCATATTTAATTCATAAAACTATTTTTTTTTTAATGGAGGAGATGTTAAACAATATTATGTTTCAAACTGAAACAATTTTTAGGTTACACAACACGCGAAATAATTAAATGAAGTGCGGTTATAATCTTAAGGTGGCAGTAATTGGGACATCTAGGGTAGATGTACCATTTGTGGCCACTGTCTTATTAATTCCGATATATTAAGTATTCTTAGTTTACTTTCATTACAATGAATGAAGCTGTCTAAGGGTGGGTTATGTTGGCAACATTTCTACTACTTTATACTGTTTTGTTGTCCCGTTTTATTTAATTATCATATGTGAATGTCCAAATCTTTGATAACTTTCCACATCCTTGCAAATGGTGCTTAGCATACGACTGGTAACAAAACAATTAGTTACTGTATTTAACAAGAGTATGGATGAAGTTTTATACATATTTATATTAAAAAACAAATATTTTTGAGATTTAAAAAAGAATTTCAACGATATAACCTAAACTCTAGTGGAATTAGGCACTGACCAAAAATGATACATCGAAAATGGAATTGTACCATTCGTGGCCACGTAATGGCCATAAACAGTCCACGGTACAACCATTTTTGGTCAGTAGGCATTCTCATTAGCAACTTATCGTACAATACCTAATTATTGTAAAATTATTATACAATAGTTAGCGAAAAAATTCTTCTAAAGTCGAAGATTTTTACGATTCGTGAAAAGTCATTCGATGATGTCTTCAACGAAATTCTTTTATGGCCCGAAAAGCAAATCATAAAGCGAAAGCGGAAAGCAGTTGAACATTTACCTGCTGTAATAACATCAGACAAATGGATGGAGATCATGTTGGCCCAAAAAAAAAGAAAAGGAGAACAAAGAAGAGGAGAGAATGATTAATAAAGAAAAAAGACTAGCAAAAATAGAAGAAAATAAAAATATTAAAGCCACAAAATTCGAAGAAAGGAATAAGAAAAAAAAAACAGAAAAAGCAAAACCTGTCGCTACCAAAAGAAAAAGTAAAAAGGATACTTATTGGCAGTTAATATTATTTTTGTGCAGCAAGTATTGTATTATTTGTTCAGCAGTGAACATTTGTAATAAATTAAAAACTACAATTCTTACTGTGGGTCTTTCGTATTACCAATTCTATAAGTGGCCACAAATGGAAAGTATATTGTGGATTACACTTATATATTCTTTACTTTTGTGTACGTATTCTTTTGTAAGTTATGTATCTGTGAGTGGTACGGAAATCCTTCAAGTGGCCACAAATGGTACATCTACCCTACCCTAGGCACTGTGATGTTGAATAACAAAATTACAATCAAAATTCAAAGTTGAATAATTCGACATTGTCAAGGGTAAATTTATTTTTATCATATATACCGGAGTTATTAGTGACTTTATTAGATATTTGAAAAGGTACCTTTGCATGTTTTGTTTAAGACACGCTGCCAGTTGTTTTCATGACACAACATAATATCGTAAACAAGGTCGAATGAGAAGAAGGAAAATGTAGGAAAAATAATTCTGCAGATTTCCAGACTTCGCGTCACTGGTTAAAGGTTAAGGTCCCT
Source organism: Andrena praecox (assembly GCA_963932275.1). NCBI lineage: Eukaryota > Metazoa > Arthropoda > Insecta > Hymenoptera > Andrenidae > Andrena > Andrena praecox. The sequence continues at coordinate 35,345,353 of OZ010728.1, forward strand.
ACAAAGTTTTTTGCCACACATCTTCCTCCTCTGAATTCCTCCCGCGAACCTCACGATTTTATTCCTGGTCCATCTATAGTTGCAGAAAATTTTCTAGAGATACAACCAGTCAGACAGTTAACATACACCAATTTAATATGATTTGTATAGAACACCGAATAAGATTGCGTCGTATTTTCTGTAATGTTTCAATTTTATAAAATGTATGTGGGTCTTTGAGATTGACTATTGCATGGATTTTGGAAATTGAGTCATAAAGCCTGAATATCGTTACGATTCCCGGAGTGCATGTAAATAGTGTACTTCAAAAGTCGATAGTATCATAGAAATCATAAAGGACCAATTCACTTGAGGCGGGATCTTCATGTAAAAACGCTGAAAACGAGGAAATTTCGGGGAATTTTCTTTAAAGAAACGCTGGAATGAAACATGTTGAAACTTTTATTATATGTTCAGTACCATTTGTGGATATAAGAAAAATCTTAATTGCAAAATACTTTATTTACAAGTAGCAACAAAGTCGATTCTGAGAGGCCCCAGCGCCGGGCTTCACAGTTGGCGTGCAGCATTGCGCCTAAAATTCTTCACTGAAACAGAAATACAGAATTTTTCTACTTTTGCTATAAGATTTTGTCGTCGATAAACCTATTTGTTCAGTAAAAAATGCAAAATTGAGAAAATAACAGGACTTAGAACAAAATTTTTTCCGTAAAAATCGAAAGTTTTACGATATCTTTGGTTTTTTTATTTGAGACAATCCTAGGTCAAACTCTGCTGCCTACAGTTTACGCCTCTTTTGCTGCAGCAGTGCACTGAGCGTCACGTAAAAATCGAACGATTACAGGGAAATCAATTATTACGGTCGAAACTAAAAATTCATTTTGTTAAAAAAAGAATGGCGAAACTTCGAAAGGTAGGAGGAAAAAAATTATTCTTTATCTACTGGTTAACATCTTTAAAGTGTATAACATAACACATGGCATGAATTGCTCTGTTACTGCAAAAGGTATATCTTTTAATTTTGAAATTCAAGGAGTTTAAATATGTTTTTATATGTCAACGGTAATTACCTTGTATTCACCTTTCTGTAAGCAGACGTTTTGTTCACGTATATGTCAGTCTTTCTCCAACCGACTCGCGATTCACACGTAGTGCCATGACACTGTGATTGAATATTAATCGAATATTAATAGCAATAGCAATATAATTTATAATTCTTTCCTGAGGATGATCTAAATCCAGATCGAAACGTCGAAAGAGTATAAGATATAATTTGCAAAATAGCTGTTTTATTTATCAGTTCAAATTGACCGAACCATTGCGCCGAAACTAAAAATTTACTATTACAGGGAAATGAAAAAAAAAATGTTTTCACATCCTCGAGAGACGAATGAATAAAGAAAATAATTTTTTTTTACTGCAAGTTGTAAGGGAGAGTGGCGTAATTGCGAACACTTAAGCAAAACAGCAAACAAAACGAAAACTATGTGAGAAATGAATTTGTTTATTATTTACAAACATACTTAAACTATTCATCTATAAAGTACTGTGACGAATTTTTGAAAAATTACAATAAAAATCAACTTTATACTGAAAAAGCAAAACCCTTGGTGTTCGTGATTACTCGACTCACGAACAGAGTGCTAAATATCGCAGAAGTCGCACAGAAAGCGGGACTTCAATGGTCAACCCATAAAAAATGGTGCTACAACCTATCCCTAATGTATTCTTCAAATTCCTTTTCTTGTGCGTTAGAAAAAAATTGCAATTGATTGGAATATCGAAAAAAATAGTAAATGTCGCTGTTTAAACTTTTTTTCTTAGCCTGTAATGAAAATTCAAAAATCCCTTTTGTAGATTTAAGTAAGTTTTACACGTGCTGAAAATTTCACCAAAATCGGTTAACGTTGCTAATCTCGAAGGTTCGAGATTACCCCATCCGATTTGTTCGTCAATACCCCACGACATAAAAAAATAAAAAAGAATTTATTTCAGAGGTTAGAATCACGATTCAAGCAACGCCTTGGTCACAAAATGTTGGTGAAAAAGTGCTTTATTTCAACATAAAAAAACCAATTGTATCATTAATTCAACAGTATTTACATGCAATTGAAAATTGACAAAATATTACTTGAAACATGATGAAAACAATAATTTGTGTTTATCTTGAATAGCATGAGCGTTCTGTATTTATTACTTTCTGCCCGGCGTTGGATACGACTTAAACTACACTCCTCACATTAATTAGAGCAGCGATGCCCCGATGGGCGGCCCGAGGGTACGAGCATCCATCGCATTTTCCAAAGCTCGCGTGAAAGGGGGTCTCGAAACCAATGAAGTTGCAGGCATGTAACGGATGAGGAAAACTCTATATAGTAGTGTGTGTGTAGGCTCGTACCCTGAAATCAGCATGTAACCGTTACATGCCGATTTCATTGCGATTAAATTGATTTGACTTCTGGTTATAGGCTGATTCCAAGTCGTTTGGATTTGCGGTTATGGGTTCTATTTTTTGATGACAGGATAATTTTTTAAACCCTGGGGGGTTTCTTTTTCTTCATAATTTTGTATTGTCATCCAAACTACGTATGCCTGCAAAGTTTCAAGTCTATTGGATAGTTGGAAGTGGGTTAAAATTCAGTTTCTAGATTTGAACTGAACAAACATACATACAAACAAACACACAAACAGAGGATTGAAGCTGAATAAAAATCGTTTAATAAGAAACTTTTTGTTAATCAGAGGTGTAAGTGGGAATGTTCAAGTCTATTTCGTCCAATTACATAATATTATTGTTTAATCATTAGTCAATTCCTGTTTATTTTCCCAATTCCTAAAATGTAGAACACTGGGGCTCTAAGAGCAGAGATGGGCAAAAAATTATTTCAAATAAAAAATTGATTTCGAATAAAGGACAAAATTTTATTCGAGACTCATCAAATAAAAATAACCCAGAGTTATTTTTATTTCAAATAAAAATAAGTGAGAGTTACTTTCATTTGAAACGTTACAAATAATTTCTTTCGTTCGACGTGAATATATCCGTTGGCCACAAATAATTTTCCCCGCAATAAATGCAAGCTGGATCAGTTTCAGTATCATCATCGTCTTCTGCAAAATTTTTTTTCGGGTTCAATATCCTGAAGAATTACACGTTTGCTTTGTTTTCGTATTCGTACGCTTCTGCGATTTTCTTTATCCTTTTTTAGTTGTACCCGGGCTTTAACTTCCTCTATGAAAGAACTCCCTGTAAGAACCTGGGATCCAGTGACTTTCTTCTTTTGGTTTCTTGCTGGTCCCGTAGAAGCTGCTTTGGGCAATGGTGAAATCACCATCAGTAGGGGAGAGGTGCTATAAAAGGGACACTTTTCTTTAGTGTCCATTTCTGACAATGTCGTTATAGGTATTTAAAAAACAACTACATCACAAGAAAGCGTGTTTATTTCCCTTCAATAAAAGTATATTGCAAACTCATCAATTGTAATAGAAAACAACAAAATCTTCGATTTTCAAAAAAGTGGGAAATGTCCCTTTTACGACTAGGTGGTTTTAAATGGGACAGTATAAGTCGTGAAAGGGACACGTTAATAAACATAAACTTATTAAGTATTACAATTATAATTCTAAATCTTAATGATACAAAACAACGAAATCTACGAAAAAATTAACTCTTTGTAGTATAAATCATCAATATTTTATTATTAATGACACATGGACCAGAAAAAATTGAATGTGCCTTTTATTCCGCATGACTCATTGGCCCATTTACCGCAAATTTACAACTGTTGCAAATTTATAACTTATAACGAGGGCTAATTTATTGCCACACGTTTTTTTGACGATAAAGTTTGTCGCTTTGAATAGTCACTTTATTAATTCTTAAATTTGAAACAATACGCCATCAACTAATAATTCATAATTGAAAACAATGTCATCTATGTATCAGATGATACACTAATAACTTTACAGGAAAGTATAATACATATAGTGTCCAGCAGTACATGTGTATGAGAGGGACAGCCATGAAACGGTCGTCCCATTTAAGACTTGTTACGCTGTCCCTTTTACGACTATAAGTGAGTTTAATATAAAATAACCGCAAAACAAAGAAAACAATTAATTAAGCTTACCTGTTAAGCGTTTTCGTTTCAGTTGAATACAGGCTATTTTAATGATATAACACTTTAACACTCTGTATATATCTTAATCTCAGAAAACGACACAGAGAACCAATGAAAATTTTACTTTTACTGCCGAAAAACATCAATCGTGGATTACTACTCTGTTGCAAGTGAGACCGCAGTGAAGTTTACGTCAAATGACTAGGCACTAGTGTTGCCATAAACAGGAAAATAACTTGCATGTGTAATGCGTTTAGAATTTTGGAAATTCGATTTGTCCCATTTAAGACGTGTCCCCTTTATAGCACCTATCCCCTATATCCTGCGTGGTAGGAATTGTCTTCTGTTTGGAACCTGTTAATGATGATGGTCCTGGACCGACTTGACAAATATCTTCTTGAACCGCTACTGGTGCAAGATTCATGACATTGTCGCTTTTAAGAGATTGCATTGGACTGGCTACGGGCTCATCGCAATCTAATTCCATATCGTTTTCAGTGACTTCACTGGGCAAAAACAAATCATCTGAGAAAATGTGTGGGTCCAACGGGTAAATACCAGTTTGTTTAAAACCATAAGTAATATTTTTCACAGAAGCAGCATTTTCGTAGGCTCTCCTAAAAAGGTCGGCGATCTGGTATAACCCTACGGCCCTGCCAGGGTGATTCTTCAGCCACGTGGTGATCTCGCGGTTGTAATATGCCTCAAGTGGGCGAAAAAATGAGACATCGAGTGGCTGCATCCGGTGAGTGCAATGGGGCGGAAGACACAGCAATATCACGCCATTACTCTTTGCAAATTCCAATGCCGCTAAATATTTATGGCTGGCGTGGCCATCGAGGATTAGCAGAACTTTGTTTGTTGGGGTAGAAGCAACGAAGCTAACGAAATGCTTCATCCATCTGAGAAACAGTTCACCCACCATGTACTAGAGCTCTTACTACCCGACCCGCCGGGTACATCGAGTACCCGCCGGGTACCCGTGAGATACCCGACTACCCGGGTAAACAAAAATTACCCGGCTACCCGGGTAGACAAAAATTACCCGGGTATCCATGAGATACCCGAGTAAATTAGATGTGATGAGATAGTTGAGAATTTCGATTTGACAGCCGATCTTCTTTCGACTTTCAATCATTTTCGGCTAACATCAGTAATGAACGGAATAAACTTCAAGCAATTAAACATTTTATCATAATATTCATAATCTTAACGTGCACACACACATTCAATTGCTTGACGTTTATTCCGTTCATTACTGAGGTTAGCCGAAAATGATCGGAAGTCGAAAGACGATCGGCTGTCAAATCGATGATCATTTACCCGGGTATCGCACGGGTACCCGGGTAGTCGGGTATTCTACGGGTACCCGGGTAATTTTTGTCTACCCGGGGTCTCACCGGGTACCCGAGTACCCGGGTACCCGGATACCCGGGCCAAAAGAATAGCTCTACCATGTACCCACTATCATAGCACAGCTCCAACGTGCCTGACGGTGCACCATCAAAATATTCTGCTTTGTGATTTTTTTCTCGGTATTATTAGTGCAGGTGGAACGAAATTCCCAGTAGCATTAGCACAAACAGCCACTGAGACATGTTCACCACGCTCGGCACTAGTTAGAGCACCAACTTGCTTCTTTCCCTTGAGAGCAAATACTTTTGGAGGCTTTTGAACGGTGCTAAGACCAGACTCGTCCATGTTGTAAATCTGGTGTGATGAAATGTTTTCGTCAGTCACCAACTTTTCTAAAAGTTTGAAAAATTTCATTACTTGAGGCTTATTGAACGCCCTCGCTCTCGCAGCTGACGTCGGTTCAGGACTTCTCAGTGAGATATTGGGATTGCGCTCTCTAAACCCTTTCAGCCAATCCCAACCGGCCATTTGACTAGACTTGTCAAATCTGTGGTCCAAGTTCATCCTTTCTGCCAGTTGGTAAGCCAATTTTCTTATATCACTGGTGGTAAACCCAAAAAATCGGCTTTCAAAATGAAGAATATGGTCTACCAAATCTTTTTCTATTTCTGGGTGAAAGGTTGGCTTGAAGCGACCAAGATTTATAGGAACTCTTGCGAAATGACGGCGAAGTGTTGCCTGCGGTACATTAAACTTCTTCGATGCCTGAAGCCATCCCATCTTCTTCATTTTGACAGCTTCTATGGCCATGGCCATATCTTCTTTGGACCATTTATGTCGTGTCGAAGTCCGTTTATAGCTATTAGGCATCCTGGAATAGAAACTGAATCAGTCGTACTTTATTCTGAATACGTAGGCGCTGTGGGATAAGATGACATAGTATGCCATCTTAAACCGACGTTCAGTATGTCATCTTACCCAAAAGTGAACGAAAAAATGTATTGCTTTCTAGTGACAAGAACCTTATGATTTTTTTCTTAGCTATACAGTATTCACGATGCAAATTAATGCTACTTTACACAAAAATCATTTAATAAATTGAATTCCTTACCTTCCTTTTCGTAACAATACATAAACCAGAATAATTCTTTTTTCGGTCACAGAATCAGACAACTCCCCAGCAGGTCTAAACGTGCGTCCGCCGGTGATCATACAATGTTGCACTATTGGGGACATCTACTAACCGATGAATAAACATCAATGTCACGTTTCTCGCGCGAATATTTGAAAAGATAGTAATGGTATGTCATCTTACCTGACTATGTCATCTTGAGCACAATTCCCCTAAGGTCAGCCGTGGAGGAAATAATAGAAAACATAAAAGAATATCTTAAACAGATTATAAATTGTTTAATTTTCATAAAATGTTAATAAAAACAGTTTGTTATACTCATGAACACAAATTTAATAAACAAAATGGTGCATTTACAATAGGGGAAACTGCTGGTCAATAATGGGGACGTGAGACGGTCGATAGATGGTACAAGTTGGTGAATAAAGGGGACATCAGGTCCAATATAATATTCACCATAATTTTTGTGTAAATAATCAAACATCACTCTAAAACTAATTTGATTAAGAATTTAGAGACTTCAAACAATACAATGATCCATACTTTACTCAAACATTGTCGTATATTAGTAAAAAAAAATTACTATTTCGAACCAGTCACATTCTTAAACGGTCGCTAATGGGGACATTTACCTTATACATTTTTCAAAAAAATATTTCTCGAGCGTTTCGAGGGGAATGTCCCTCAAGTATGTAGAATGACTACCAAGCTGATGCCCTCCAACCGAAACTGCGAATGGCCACGTCGAAGACAGAGCCCAGAAATCAGCGAGCCACTTCGTGCAAAGCCAACAGCATGTTTCCCATAATCATTCCCCAAGTCGATCCCTGTCACCATTAACCCCGGAGTTCCTTCGCCTTCGACCGCGCAGATTAAAGGCTACCGCGGCCAGCAGCGAGATAATCCGCTGGAAACTCGTTTCGCATTCGCTCCTATCCCAGCTCGGAATGGCAGCCGGCTTCGTTCCATTATTCATCCCGCGGCATATCTTCCGATCCTGGCGGCCGTTAACGGTCTTCCGAGACATTTCTGCCGGTTATGGTACCTCCCGTTCCCTCGTTTCGCGGAATCCCACGTGGCCGCGAAATTCTTCCGCCAGCGGCAGTGATTCCCCGCCGACCTCCTCCAGGCGAGCGCTGGGCGTGTTTTCGTTTTGCCTACTCGCAAGTGCGCAGAAGACAGGCTTTCTCTTCTGTTATTCATGACGGACTCGCCGGAATCGAGGAGAATTATGCACGGCTGGGTTACACGCCTTCACAGCCAGGAATGCCACCCAGCTGCCTTCTTTCTCCCGGATTGTTTACCTCGCATTGAAATGGCAAATGGCCCTCTTCCGAGATTTCAATGTCACCTGCTTTTGTTTAAAACAGAACCTTACACGTTCGTTGCGACCAGTTTATCAGGCGTCCCGGGATGCTTTGTGCGCGGCAAACGATGCGCGCTTTTTCAATTAGGGGGAGAGTGAATGGGGTGTCAGATTTGCTTTGAATTCTGCGTGTAGTTAGCGCGGACAGCGGGGAATAATATGGGAGGCTGAGAATCATACGTCAAGGACCCAGTTCCTGATCACTTAAGAGTAACCATCGCGGGTTTTTAAACGTGTAAATGGAAAACTTAACCAAATTTAAAAGATGTTTTGTTATTTCAGTAGATCTATGGTTAATCTTTAATTTGGTATTAAAAAAAATATGCAAACATAATAATAATTATTTTATAATTTAACTTTGAAAGTGAAAAATGCAAAGGGAGCAGTTTCTGATCACCTAAATCATGTCTGGGAGTATTTCCTGATCAGATCAATACCCAATTCCTGATCAAATAGATTGAAATGTATAAATAGCTATTCTAAGAAATACATTTATATTTGTTACAATTATATTATAAAACGAAGTTTTTACAATCTTTTAGCTGGTATTTGAAATTTTTTCAATGCAAAATTTTAATAGTTGATCATTTATGTGCGTATTGCTAACCTAAATGTCTTGGATGATTTAATAAACATACCCTTTATTTTTTAACACAAAACCCTGATTAGAAATTACTCAATTTAGAGTATTACATATTATTTGGAAAATAACAAAAAATTAGCTAGTAAATTTCAACTGTATAATTAAATTTTCGGTTTTCAAAATTCTTGCTTCAATAACCTATTTGCTGATCAGGTGATCAGGAATTGCGGAAGCATATAAAAACTGTACCCAATAACTAATCACCACTTTTTTGCATTAAAAAGAATACAAAACATTCATAATTTAGTTATTTAATATTATTAAAGTATCAAAGATGTTAACTAAGTATATATTACCTAAAAATTTTCAAAAGTATCGCAGAAAAGAACTGAAATTCACGACGTGCTCTCTTATACTGAACAACAGTAAAATGGCGTCAACCCAGGCGTAGCTACAAGCGTCTTACTTTGATATTTTTTTTATCAAAACACATTTTAATATGAGGCATCAAATTTTGCGTAGAAATTTCAAAATACTTCATAATTAGTTAGTAATTTTTGGGAATAAATTTGTATCGTAATAAGCTTATTATTTGGTATTTATATACTAAACTGATCAGGAATTGGGTACTGATCAGGAACTGGGTCCTTGACGGTAGTGGTATAAAATCTTAATCTGATAGTTTCACAGTGAATTAAGGTGTAACTTCATTCTTGATTGAGAAAAAAGGAGATTTCTCTTTAGCATTTAAGGGTGCTAGGTAACAGAGAAGCTATATAAATTTGTGTACGAAATTTTTATTTCAAATAATTGTTTGCCCATCTCTGCTAAGCAGTCGTACTTGTCGAAAATGAAGTGTTTATTTTTCAATTAATTACGAAGAAATAAATTGAAGCTGAGACTTGTTCTTTGACATAGTGTTTATTAACATCATAATCTTTAAAAACACCTGTTTGCTTCGCTAAAAATATGCTGTATAAAAAATTACACATGAAATTGGGACTTAGGTGGTAATATTTACCGAAGCAGAATTAATAATGACACGAAATTACTGTGAAATGACTATGTTGCGCGGTGTAACATGCAACTGATTTAATTGCTGCAATTAAGCAAAGCGCAATCGATGACGGGAGATAATATGGAAGATCCTTCCCTTAGCACATTTGAATATTATACGTAACGCGCGTATTACAAGCATTATGCTGCATCACATTTAAGTGAGCCGTAATTAATGTGATTATATAAATTGCGAATGTTATTAAGCTTATCGAATGTTATTAAGCTTCTAATACATACGACTTTGTAGCCAGTGCTGATTTTTTAGATACAACATTGTGTGTTACGTAAATGGTGAGGCGATAGCAAGAAACTTGGAGCGAACTGTTGCGAGCCATTGATTGTCCTTGGAGAATCGAGTTATATTTGCGTGTGCAGTGGGTTGGAATCAATGTCCAGTCGTCAAGAGGGAACAAGGTTTGGTTTGCTGACAGATCAACCGGATTATCCACACAGACTTTTATCGGAATTGAATGATCTTAAGTAATTGGAACTTGCATGCGATGGGATTAAAAGGTCTACGATTCGAAGGCTTTTTGATCACGGGAGGAAATGTCGTTAGTACAGGAATCCAATATCTTCTCCTTTTTGGAACTATTCAAGCCATTATCGCGACAAAGAGAGTATGTTCGTTGCAATAATAAGCTTTCTCAGTTTTAAAATAAATTGTGGTGGCCCTGAAGTTTATTAGAAGCTTTCAATGGAATGTACATGCAATATTTTGGAAAATTATGTGGTTGAAATAGTGAAGGATTGTGGGACAGAGGAACATGATTTGAGCATCAGACTCTTTGTGGAATTTAGTAAATATGATTTATATTGACCTAATTTATAGGCCACATTTAGTTGGGTCCCTATTTACGTGGTTCCTCGTTAATTGGGGTCATTGGTTACATGTATTCTTGGTGATTTGGGCTCCTTTTGACGTGGATCCTCCTTGACTTATTTACTTGGGTTCTCAGTGTATTGGGTCCTCGTTGATTTGGCTCCACGCCGAGTAGGGTCTTCGCAGATTTAGATCCTTGCAGATTTAGGTCCTCGTAGATATAGGTCCTCGCAGATTTAGGCCATCACTGATTTGGGTCCTCCCCGATTTGGACCATCACCGATTTGGGCCCTCGCAGATTTAGGCCATCACTGATTTAGGCCCCCGTTGATTTAGGCCCTCGTTGATTTGTGCTCTAATTGTCTTAGGTCCTCGTTGATTTGGGTCCTCTTCGATCTGGGTCATCTGCGATTTGGGCCCTCGTCGATTTATGTCCTCGTTGATTTGGGTCCTCTTCGATTTGGGTCCTTTGCGATTTGGGCCCTCGTTGATTTAGGTCTTTGTTGATTTAAGTCCTGGTTGATTTGGGTCCCCGTTGATTTGGGCCCACGTTGATATGGGTCCTCTTCGATCTGGGTCCTCTGCGATTTGGGCCCTCGTCGATTTATGTCCTCGTTGATTTATGTCCTCGTTGATTTGGGTCCTTTGCGATTTGGGCCCTCGTCGATTTAAACCTTTGTTGATGTGAGTCCCCGTTGATTTGGGTCCTCTTCGATCTGGGTCCTCTGCGATTTGGGCCCTCGTCGATTTCGGTCCTCTTCGATTTGGGTCCTCTTCGATTTGGGTCCTTTGCGATTTGGGCCCTCGTTGATTTAGACCTTTGTTGATTTGAGTCCTGGTTGATTTGGGTCCCCGTTGATTTGGGCCCACGTTGATATGGGTCCTCTTCGATCTGGGTCCTCTGCGATTTGGGCCCTCGTCGATTTATGTCCTCGTTGATTTATGTCCTCGTTGATTTGGGTCCTTTGCGATTTGGGCCCTCGTCGATTTAAGCCTTTGTTGATGTGAGTCCCCGTTGATTTGGGTCCTCTTCGATCTGGGTCCTGTGCGATTTGGGCCCTCGTCGATTTCGGTCCTCGTTGATTTGGGTCCTCTTCGACTTGGGTCTTTTGCGATTTGGGCCCTCGTCGAGTTACGCCTTTGTTGATGTGAGTCCTCGTTGATTTGGGCTCTGCTTGTGTTTGGTTCTAGTCGATTCGAGTCCTCGTTAACTACATTTGTCGTTGGAGTCTTCAATCACTTGGGTTCCTGCTCAGATAACCACCTCTTTATTAACCACTCAGATCTTCCTCCGCTCAACCCTTCTCATATATCAGAATCAAAAAGCCAGAAAACGTTCCAAGTTCCCCGAACCCCACGCCCAATGTGCAGTTTCCCAAACTTGCACGCGAGTAAGATAAAAGATATCAAGATTATCGCCCAACTCACGTCCCCGTTATAAATCCCAGTCCGCCGCGCCTACGCGAATAACCACTTAAAGCGAGAATTGATAACGCGCCCTTTATCCGCCGCGAGGGAATCTCTCTGAATGCGAGAAGGCTCAGATCAAAGTTCCCCGAGTGTTCCCCGTCTCGTTCGCCTCGCCAACGTCCTCCCGTTCGCGGGCAAATTACACAAAAGGTAAGCGATCCCCCGATCGATCATGAGTTTCCAGGCGGCGGGTGCTGGCAGCACGGCCGTTTTTAAGGGAAAAGGGTCCATTGTAGTCCGCCTCGCGGAGCTCCCGCCCAAACCTGTGTCCCCGAGCCGGGCCTCGACGAGCAGTGCAGTCGACAGAGATTGAAGAATGGAGGAGCCCGCTCCGATTGGCGGCGGTGACCGTCCGTGGAAAAGCGATGCAATCGATGTCCCTACGTGCCTGCGGCGGACCGTTCGCGTCACGTCAACTCGAATACCGGAAGATTTCAGTTTCTAAACGGGATTCCCCAATAATTAGGATGCTGGGAATTCCAAATCTGTCGTGGGTACGATTGGAATCCGTGCATTGCTGGATGCCACGTTCTGTCGAATGCACTCGATACTGCCTCGGCGGATCAGCATCTGGGAATTATTGGCTTCTGCACGCCCCTCGGTTCGATGACTGTCCTCCCCCCAGCTTCCTCGCTCCATTTCGTACATACTTTACTAGTCCAGCTTCCACTCGCTGGAAATTTCTGAACTATGCTGCGGAAGAAACAATGCGCAGGTCGGCTCGAGGTTGGTAAGCATTAAAAATGGCCCCAGACCGCTTGTCATGTGAGTAAGGTAAATGTCCCAAACTCTGGACACGTCCCAATACCTGGACACTAGTGTAAATAATGCTGATTATTACATTTAATATATGCTTTATCCATAAAAGAACTATTTTATTCAATTACACAAATATTTAATTAAATATATTCATATACATTATTTTTCTTAGTAAACTCGTAACACTCGTAATAAAAAAAAAATTTCTTGAACTGACCGGTTTACACCATTTTAGTATCGCCGTTAGCTGATTTGCTAAACAGTCTCTACTTTTTCTTAAGCGAATATTATTAATAATGTTTAGTATATTGGTACAACTAATACATTTTTAGGAAAATGTTGCTTTGTAGTATTATTTTCTGATTGAATTATTAAAACTTATGGTCGTATTAGTTTTTTATTCGCGTGTCTATCTATCGGTACAGTGAAATCCCGGGACGGCCCGAAACCTGACCACGCAGACCATCTATGCAAACTGCGACTTATCTTTCGCGTTATTGTTGACGGAATAATACAATAGTTATTTAGGACTGTAGTACTTATTACTTTGTATTGTACTTATCCTTACGTAAGTATACTTCCCCTTTTTTATCTTGTTTTAACGATAATATTTAATTTGAAAGATTTTTTTTACATATAACCTTAAAATTAGTCATTCGATAATCTATTCTTTTGACACAATTTCATTTACTGATTTCCATAAATTACTTATATAGAAGAAATATGCCAACAGAAAAGATCTTTTATCATGTGTCTATGTAATGGGATAGTTAAATTGGGACACCGGGACATATTAGTTAAGCTGTCCAGGTATTGGGACCGTAAAATCGGGACACCGGGACATACTAGTTAAGCTGTCCAGGTATTGGGCCATTGTAAGGACTACGAATTTTCAATATTTTACAAAATTATTGAATCCAATAAGGTAAAAGACCCAATACGTGGACACGTCCCAGTAGCTGGACACTGGTGCAAATAATACTGATTAGTCCATTTAATAGTCGCTTTATCCAAAACAGAACTATTTTATTGAATTATTCAAATATTTAGTAAAATATATTCATATATATATATTTGGTATATTTGTAACACTTTCGTAAAAAAACAATTTATTCTCTTGAACTGTCCGGTTTACACCATTTTAGTATTGGATTTATCTGATTTGCTAAGCAGTCGATGTTACACACGAATACACATAACCTTAAAATTAGTCATTCAATAATAGATTCTTTTTACTCAAGTTTGCTTACTGATTTGAATAAATTACTTATACAGAAGAAATATGCAAAAAGAAAAAACTATTGTGTTGTTTTTTTTATTTAATTTCGCTAGAAAACATCCAAATTGCTGATGTTTCATTATGTGTCCATGTAATGGGACAGTAAAATCGGGACGCCGGAACATACTAGTTAAGCTGTCCAAGTATTGGGCCATTGTAAGGTCTATGAATTTTCAATATTTCACAAAATTATTCACTCCTACAATATGTGTGTTTTTTTTTTAATGATAAAGTACACACGATGCCCCATGTAATTGCAAAATCGTTTTTATATAAATCGATTTGTATAACTGAAAAATTCTCAAATGTGTGTAAGCCGCACCTTAAATGTCCAGGTATTGGGACATTTACCTTAATAGGAGTAATTCTTGCTGTGCCATCGATGGATCCTCCATTTGACAGCGGGTGACTGTGTTATTTTGTGATCGACCCAACGAATTAGGTCCGTCATCATAATTGCATTCGTTACTTTAGAAATTCTATAAAGGGGTGAAGTGGTAGTATTTAAATAATTTACTCGCAAGGGAAGTTCGGTTAACCGAATATCCCGATTTTTTTTAAACTGTGCTGATTTGTAGAGGACCTCAATAGAAGTGTCAGGCAATTTTTCGTTTCTGCCCATTTTTGTCTCTTCAGGGTGAAGACACCCCCAAAGGTTAACGAGTGCTCTCCTATTTTCCAGTATATCTCGAAAACTATAGTGGATATAAAAAAATTGTTACAAAGAAAATTTAATGGTTTTTTATGCTGCATAAAACTACTTAAGCGAATTATTTAAAATTTATGGTGGAGAATATTTTCCTGTTTAATCTACAAATTTTGAGCAATTTGAGTACACAGTTTTGTGGGGCATAAGAAGCCGTTAAATCTTCATTAGAATAATTTTTTTATATCTACCATAGTTTTCAGGATGTACAGGAAAGTAGGACACCACATATTAACCTTTAAGGGGTTAGGCCTAGTAAAAAATGAAATGTTATTCGGTCGTTGTTTAACGTTTCTCTATAACAAAATTACCGACAGTTGCTGCATAAATGTGCTGTTAAAATAAGCAAATAGTTGTAAAAAAAATGTACAGTAGATATCTCACAAAAAATTCCCGAAAATCGCGTTCCTCTTCGCCAGCTGATTAGGCATAACCCCTCAAGGGGTGTTTTCGCCCTGAAGAACCGAAAATGATGCTTCTATCGAGGTCCTCCACGAACCTGCACAGTTACAAAAAAATTCGATTCCTTGCCAGTGTCCTCCATAAGTAATCGAACATTCAATTATATCTAATCGTTGCCTCAAAAGAAAAACAACCCGGTCCAGTAACAAAGTATACAACGTCACCCTTATCTCACATTCTTCCATCGAACTCATTCGAAAAGTGCGCCTCGGTGGCCATTCGTCGTCTTTAAATCCTGATATCCAGGTCGTTCCATGGTCGCCAGTAATTATCGGGCATCGTATTCTCTCGCAGATGGTCGCGTACCACTCTGGCGAGGCTTGCTGCTCCTCGGCGGAGAAAGATATAAAAAAAGGAAAGTCCACAGGGGGTGGGCGTGGAGGGGACGAAGAAAAAAAGTAATTAAGCCGACACTATGACTTTCTTTTTTGTCGCCACTGTGAGGGAAAGATGTCAAGGGAACGAATACGTTTCTATGACACAAGGAACGTACACAGCTAAGCATTTCTTGAATAGACAAGACGAGACGAGCCTCTCCTGCGATTAGCAGCATCGTTGGCCTCGGCCGGAGAAACGTTTCTGTCGGTTGAACTTGAGGTCGCTTTATGTTGCGCTGGAACTTCGACAACTTGACATTTGCTGTGCTATGAATGCTACGTGTGTACGCTTTCGGGTTGACATTTCGATTCAATTTTCTGTCACGTGTCTCCTAACAGTTGAAAATAGTAGTAGGTAGGTATTCTAGGCCTGTTTATTCCACGAGTCCTTTCGCACGAGGCAATTCTGTGGCTGGTGATTGGTTTTCTAATATATTCATGAAAATGTGTGAATATGTCATAAATATTAATTGCGAGCCACAAAAGTGTCTTGTGCGAAAGGTGTCGTACCGCGAAACCTTGCTCGCCGATTGAAACGTTACTTTGTGGGTTTATGGAGCGACTCGAGGCAAGAACAACGGTATGTTTCATTCGTGCCTAATCGCTCCTTAAGGCAGGATACCACCTTCGCACTTAAAAAAAATTGAAAATTTTTTTGTTCTCAAAGGACTCTTTCAAGTGTATAGAATCGAAATTCATTCATTAGAAAGGTGGCCGGAACCTTTTTCTTGTGTAAAAACCGGATTGGAACAGATATATAAATCTATATAAAACTTTAAACGCGTTTTTCTCGAAACGATGTTTTCCAAATCGGCGTGTCAGATTACTCCTATAATTTTCATCCGATTGACTTGAAACTTTGCACAATTCTTCCCCGTGGTGTAATCTAACGATGTACGTAGGACTTTTGCTGTAGCGTTGTTATTTTTCTTTTGGTGCGCAATTTTATAAACTTCTTTAAACTTTTTTACCCTAAAAAATTGACCTTTTTGTTCAAATGGCCGCCATTTTCTTAAAAATCGAAATTTCGTAAAATCCCTACGTACAGCATTAAAAAATATTGTTGCCAATAGGAACATTCTTTGGTTTTTTTTCTAAGAGCCACGTACAAAGCGGAATTTGACACGCCGTCTAACGATGTTCCTCCAAAGGAGTGTATTTTGGCGCCACCTACAAGAGATTATTTTTCACTTTTTCAGTTTCAAAAAATGTGTAATTACAGATTAAAGTTACATTAATGAATGACTGAAACCGATTTTGTTTCTGCGCATTCTTTGTATGCAAAAAAAATTCATGAAAAACGCCTCCAAAATCGCAGTCAAAGGTGGTATCCTGCCTTAAGAAAAGTAATCTCAAAGTCAAATATGCGCTCCCACTTATTCGCGAATAACTCTGAATGTACAAGGGGTAGGAAAAAATGTTTCGAGCAAAAGTTTAATGGCGCACTATGCCCTATAAACTTGCGTTAACACAAATTTTGAAAATAGTGTTTTCGGTTAGGTATTCTTTTTTTTAAAACTCTTTTCAAAATTTTGTCAACGCAAGTTTGCAGCGCTTATTGTACCATTGAACTTTCGTTTGAAAGTTTTTTTTCTGTGTATTGTACTTTAGGAGTTACAATCGAAAAAGTGAGAGTGCCTATTTGACTTTAAGGCTAGTTTTCACATCCTTAAAGGGCGATTGGGTAGGAATGACAAGTATGCGGTAATATTTTACCGAAGAAGGATTTAGAACGACTAGTTTGTGACAGTTTAACCAGATTCTCAAGTGTAATTCGTGCTACCGTAAGGAATAGTTTCGTGCACTTTCTAAAAAATTTGTAGGACTGTTGTAAAGGTCGTGTTACATGATTCTAGTGGCGTTGAATAAATGGAAATGGGGGAAACACGGTGACAACTATTCCCTTGGTGCAGGAAGAATCGCCATGCCTTGGAAACGGAATTGCCAGCAGTCACGGTTGAATTCACTTGACAAGCTTATCACACGTGAAATTCAATTATACGCGAAGTCCTTCATATATAAAATAAATAAATAACATATTTCCCTTCGGGTGAAAATCGAAAGGGTTGAAAGCCGACACGTGGTTTAAAAAACACGACAAAATTGATTTCTTGTTACTTTTCTACGCGAGCTTGCAGATTTAAGTAATTAAATTCTACTCAACTTTAACAGTAATTAAAATTATATTATCTATGTAAAATTTCATTCTTCTCTACCACACGAATTTATCATTATCTTCATAGGATTTCGTGCCCCTCTAATTTTGCCACTAACTTTCGAGAATAATTTTATTAAGTACCGTTAAGGAACTAGTTTCTGATCAGTTTAGAAGGTTTCCCGCTTTAATATTTATTTTTAACCTAATGAAACATTAAACCATAGACTTCTTTTATACTAAAAGTTGAATTAATGTTTAAACTTCAAGGAAAATTTTTAAAAAGTTGAAAATAAATATATAATTTAAATACTTATAAGGTATGGAATAATAAGGTGACTAGGAACTAGTTTTTAATCATCTAAAACTAACAATACTAACTGCTTTCACAGACAACACATATATTTTTGAATTATCAATTTTTATGTTAGTAATTATTTCAAACAATTATTTATTGACATAAACTCAAAAGAACGATTTATTTCATGAACTGATAAAAAATTAGTGCCTGATCAATAACTAGTTCCTTAACGGTATTATGTGTACAGTTTTTAACAATCGCAAGAAATTTTATTTGCGTGCAGAAAAATCGCCAGATCGATACCTACATGGTTTGATTAGAGTTTTTCGTTGTCCTTCGTTAATCGATAATTCGATGACACGACCGTTGTTGTTCGACCTAAGTTCCGTGGTTCGCGTTTAATTAATGTTCGTTACCGCAGAAATGGGAATGTCATACCACTGTCCCCGCGATTTGATAGGAGTGTGCGATCTATCCGCAGCGAAAACCTCATTTCCCGTCCCCCGGGAGAATTCGTGGCGTCCCGCGCTTAATAAATACGTCGAGGTCTCCGAGAGCAATGTGAATATTCAATTTTTTCCCTGCCCTCGAGATAAATCGCTGGGAAAAATATTGTATTGCGAGCATTGAAATTCTGAAACATTGCACGCGTCCGCGTATATGCTTTCATGCATGTTAGCTTTCATGGGAAAACAGAAAACGCTAGACCGATGTTTATCCATAAATTTGTATTCGTTATTATTTAAACTTTGCATTCTGGGAAGCAGGGCTGCTCGGAAATACGCAGAATAATAAGTCAAAAGTAACTGCATTCAAATGTGAATAGAGAAAAATTCGTATTTAGGGATATCCATATTCAGAATTATCTATATTCAGAAGTAAGTATATTCAGGGATACTCCTATTCACATGGATTCATATTCGGGAATATTCCTATTCGCAAGGGCCCATGTTTAGGGATATCCCTATTCACAAGTATTCATATTCGAGGATACTCCTATTCACGAGTAGGTATCCATGTTCGGGGATACCACTATTCACAAGTATCTATTTTTAGGAATATTCCTATTCACAAGGATTCATATTCAGGAATATTCCTATTCGGATGGATCCATGTTCAGGGATACCCCTATTCACAAGTATCCATATTCAGGGATACTCCTATTCACAAGTATCCATATTCAAGGATATTCCTATTCAGAAGGATCCATATTCAGAGATACTCCTATTCACAAGTATCCATATTTAGGGATACTCCTATTCACAAGGATACATATTCAGGGACACCAATATTCACAAGTATTCATATTCAGGGATACCCCTATTCACAAGTATCCATATTCAGGGACACTCCTATTCACGACGATCCATATTCAGAGGTACTTCTATTCACAAGGACTCATATTCAGGAATATTCCTATTCGGAAGCATCCATTTTCAGGGATACTCCTATTCACAAGTATCCATATTTAGGGATACTCCTATTCACAATAAGCCATATTCAGGGACACTAATATTCACAAGTATTCGTATTCAGGGATACCCCTATTCACAAGTATCCATATTCAGGGATACTCCTATTCACAAGTATCCATATTCAAGGATATTCCTATTCAGAAGGATCCATATTCAGAGATACTCCTATTCACAAGTATCCATATTTAGGGATACTCCTATTCACAAGGATACATATTCAGGGACACCAATATTCACAAGTATTCATATTCAGGGATACCCCTATTCACAAGTATCCATATTCAGGGACACTCCTATTCACAAGTATCCATATTCAAGGATATTCCTATTCAGAAGGATCCATATTCAGAGATACTCCTATTCACAAGTATCCATATTTAGGGATACTCCTATTCACAAGGATACATATTCAGGGACACCAATATTCACAAGTATTCATATTCAGGGATACCCCTATTCACAAGTATCCATATTCAGGGACACTCCTATTCACGACGATCCATATTCAGGGATACTCCTATTCACAAGTATCCATATTCAAGGATATTCCTATTCAGAAGGATCCATATTCAGAGATACTCCTATTCACAAGTATCCATATTTAGGGATACTCCTATTCACAAGGATACATATTCAGGGACACCAATATTCACAAGTATTCATATTCAGGGATACCCCTATTCACAAGTATCCATATTCAGGGACACTCCTATTCACGACGATCCATATTCAGAGGTACTTCTATTCACAAGGACTCATATTCAGGAATATTCCTATTCGGAAGCATCCATTTTCAGGGATACTCCTATTCACAAGTATCCATATTTAGGGATACTCTTATTCACAATAAGCCATATTCAGGGACACTAATATTCACAAGTATTCATATTCAGGGATACCCCTATTCACAAATATCCATATTCAGGAATACACACATTGAAAAGTATCCATACTCAGGAATATGCCCGTTCAGATGTATCCATATTCAGGAATATATGTACCTATTCAGAATTGTTCAGATTGAGATGTACTACTCAGAAATATCCATACTCAGGTATACGTATCCCTATTCAGATTTACCCATACTCCGAGCCCTACTCATACTAATCAGAAGTGACACCCATACTTATATAAAAGTATCTATGTCCAAAATCTTTATTTCTCACCATAATATATAATACTCAGAAATATAACATCCAAATACTACAATACTTAACCCCTCGCCAGTTAACTCCAACGTGCTACTCATTCAAACTTTCCTATACATATACTTTTAAGTTTTTAATCCTTACCCTTACCCTAGACAGTATCTTTTCTTTCCCAACCAGACACGGATCATCGAGACCGCGTTATCGCCGATCACTGGAGAGACCCTCGACCTCGTTGATGCTCTTTAAGGCAGAGCCCTAAGGGTTTGATCACCACACTTTGTGCTCCGTCGTAATTTCATTAGATCTAGCGCGAGACCTCGTAACGACAAGGCCGGCACTGGTTTCCCTCGCAAGGGTCGACATCGTTCGTAGATCGGCGATCCTTTCCTTAAGTCAGGTCGGTCGCTGTTGTCAAGAAGCCCTCTCGGGTTGCATCGATGAGTCTTCTTCGTTAACGTGTTGGTAATTAGCGGTAAACACTCGCGCCAGCCCAGGCCGCCCTTCATTTTCATTAAACACAGCCTCCTGTAATTTTCACGGCGACTTTGATCGAGGGCCCCATCCAACGATTACCGAGCTGGTTCGTTAATGAAGAATTAGCGCGGTCCATGGTGAAACTCGATGCGAAAGCCATTTTGTGACGTCTCTATTCGAAAGATGTAATTTACTGTGCAAACTGATTCCCATTTTTCAGTGAATTATATTTTCCACTGAACGTGTTATATTTTATAAAATTTGTGACCAAAATGATTTCCAAATAAACATAAATATATCAGCTGAAAATTTGTCACTAATCGGAAGTATCACCAAAGCGGCATTGCATGTTGCAAAATCAGTTGCGACAACATGGGTGCGAGTTTGTTATCGTTAGGTATTAATAAACGCGTGATTTGTTTTCATTGAACCACACGATGATTCCTAGTCGGGTCGCACGGTGGCTGGAAAGGGTCAAAGAAAGGCTCGCGCTTGTGCGATTAAATTGCATCGTGTTGCACAACGATGCAGCTGCACACCCGACCCTTATTATGTTATTATTAATAAGCGACTGGGTGCCGCCTATCAGCGGGAGTCAAAGGGAGCATCGACAATCGATAATCGATTATGGTACGATTGCCCTTCCTCTTAGACGCTCATCGATATAGGTATCCTCAATCGAATCAGATCGATATTTTAACAATAACGACTTCAGAAGCGCAATTTCTCTTTTCAGTTTTGCTACGAGACTTAAAGTAATCGGAGGACCCACCCTGTGGTATTTCCAATATTTTCGTGTTTTAATTTAGCGGGAGGGAAAATTTGTGATTTGATTCGGTAGGAGATGATTCTTCGTTAAAAAATGAATCGAAAGTATAGAATACGTTTTTTTACGCGAGGCTTCCTTGCCGAGAAAATTGGCTTTGGAAATGGTTGCACGCGCGTGCATCACAGAGGGCGCCTCAGTAGTTCTCAGTTACAGTGGGTCCAGGGGCAGTGTGGCCAATGTGTTCCTCGCCGCTGATTGGTGCCGCCATTTTCAGGCAACTTCCGGCAGCTCTTATGTATAGAACAGTATACATATATACTTACGCATTCTCAAATTGGCTACTCCAAATTTTGACAGCTTACAGTCAGGTTATAACCGGACGAGTGTCAAATATGGTAAGCTGTCAAAAATTGAGATGCCACGTGTGTCTACATATTTTTTAATAAATTATTGAATATAATTACTATGTAATATACTATGATTAATAAAGTATTCGAACTAGAAGTCATACATTTATTTTTTAAGTATTTATTGAAGTATAATCAAATTATAATTATATGAGCTTTTAATAGTTATAAACTATATAATTATATATTTATATGTAATTTATATATAATATATAATTATTAACTGATATAAACTATGAAATATTTATCTAAGTTTTCATTAATAAAATTAAATATTAAGTTTATACATACACGCCACTATATAAGACATGATTCCACGCTTTTCAAATATCGCGCGCGCTTCACCTGGCTGGAACTGAAAATGGCGGCTTCCGGCTCATTGGCCACACTGTCCCTGGACCCACTGTATTCTCAGTGTCGTCGTAACGACCTTTGCAAGTGGCGCGCAGCATGCACATTCACAGCGATTTTTCTCGAGACCGGTGGCTTCTGCGAGAAAATGTTATTCCACACTTTCGATTCAATTTACGATGAAGAATCCCCCGGTAGCCTTCTTCTCTTCTTGGATTCTAGAAAACAGATATTTTTCTTATAAAAATATGTCCAATATTGGAACGTACAAAGCGGCAGGTCAATCTGCTGATTTATTCAAGAATATCTTCTTTGAAATGCTTTGGAATTTTTTGTAAAGGAGTGGTAGATTCCTTTTCATGAATAAATTTAGAAATGCATTATTTCGTGGCAGCCTTTGAATTAAGAATACTCAACAGCATTGGGCGGCGATGCGTTCCCAGGAAGAATGCAGATAAATAAATAGAAGGAGCTTGCTTGGGAAAACATCGTCATAATTAACGCAAATTTGACGCGGATCTTGAACGAGCCGAATTTACTGGATGACCTAGTTACGGTGCACCTTGTGTAGGCGCCGTTCGGTGTCACGGTCGATCAAACGTTTCTAGATGACTTGTACTTTCGGTTAAGCATAGTCGACATTATCTTCTGACGTGTGTGATTTTCTGACTGTGAAATTAAACATAGGGGATCAAGGACACTACGTCATCCCCCGCCTTTCTCAAGCATAACGATTATTTGTTTCTATTTCTGGGCGGTAGCCACCCTTCCCACCTCCTTCACATTGTCTAAAGACATAAAATACTGCTAACCTCTTCTTACATTTCTCTATCTCGCACAGGCGATGAAAAACAGTCAGGTTAGGTTAGGTTAGGAAACAGTTAGGTTAGGTTTGAAAACAGCCTTTAGACTTGAACCTCGCCTTTGCGATTGCCTTTATTTTCTGCCTTTCCTCTTGCTTGCTTATATATATTTGTTTGTGCGATAAAGATGCTTAATAATAAAAAAGAAGAGATCAATTTTTTTCTATCGTTTTCAAATAATTTCTATGGAATAAATGAAAGCGCTAACTTCAATGACAAAGAAAGGGCCACGGACCTTGCACGGTTTCTTCAATTTTAATGTTCCTTGGTAATAAAACGGTAACGCCAAGTAATGACAATAAATCAAGAGTCATGAATGCAGTATGAATTAAATTTCTCGCGTTTTACGTGCACCGTTAAGATCGCCAGCCAAGGATCATGCTCCATTGCGATCACGTGTAGCACACTTATGTAAACGTTGCATGCTCAGGGACAGGATTTACGTTTTATCATCGACAAAAAGTGTTCTGCCGGATGGGGAGGGATTAGAGGGGGAGTTGGTTGATGAGAAGAATCGAAGTTCTTTCATTAGGGAACCTTTGACATCGTTCCGTGATCTAACAAACAATCGCTTGTGGGATATGTCGTTGAGGATGCTTCGAGCTGCTGTTTAATAGTTATTATCCGCCTTAATGAGGATGCAGCTCCATGTCGGGGATCCCCATGAATTGCAACGACTTCTTGCTCGATGCCTTCAGCTACAGTCTTTCAGATAAAGTGACTCTCTTGGATGACAGCAAAATGGACTTCAAATAAGATTTTAAATAGGGAAATAATTGAAAATTAAATGTATGGGGATGTGTGTAGGTAGAAATTAAGGTGGTGGAATCATGTTTTAGAAAGATTGATGAGATTTTGTGATGGAATTTTTAAAGAGAGTGAGAGGAAGGTGGTAACTTGGCAAATGCTAAAATAGGGGGATGAAGAGATTTCAAGAGAGAAATAAAGGGGATTGTACTGAAAAATTAATCAAATTTGTAATGAAAGTAGGTGATAATTAAACATATATATGTTAGAAGATTTTGCAGTGCTGCAAGGTATGCGATAAAAACCATATAACTTGTGTACTGAGCGCAATTAGTAGTACACCCCGGTGGAAGATTATTCCCCATCCAAAAGTGAAGGGAAACTGTGGTGTACAATTTTTTCATATGACGTTTCCTTTCCGAGAAATTTGACTCCAATGTGTGCTGCTAGCACGCATTCTCGACGGTGGCGCCTCTGCACCACTGCAACTGTACTACCAGCCCCGTGCACTCTCAGCGACATTCTAAAGTTAATTTTCTCGAAAATGGTGGCTCGAACAAACAAATAGTATTGCACATTTTCGGTATATTTTATGATAAAGACTCTATCTGCGTTTGGTAGAAAGATTAAAAATTCTAAGAATTCACATAGCACTGATACCAGCAGGAACGAAGGATTCGCGTAAATGTGTGCGAAGTAAAGAGAATTTTCTTCAGCCCTTTGTAAGATGGCAGCACACCATGGCAAGTCGAACCCTTTATGAAAGACTATCCTTGAACTTAGTGGAAAAATATTGACAGGTGTAATTATATACATGTAATAGAAAAGAAAAAATAAATATTTGATTTACAAGTCTAAATAGTACTTTTAATAAGAATGCATTCCTTTTTTATTATTTGACGCCTAGTTTATCGAGTACATATTTCGAGTCACTCTGCAAATTTATTTCTTGCTTAAGAAATATTCTAAAAATTTCTAAAGTTTGCACGAGTCAAAGAATTTTGAGAACACTTACTTATAGTCCTGTATGCAAACAGTCTATAATTCATCACAACTATTATAAAAATAATTTACATTGAATTGATTATTAACTGTAAATTATTAAAATTAATAAATCTGGCGGCTTTATACTTTATTTAGAGGAACTTGTGTTCTAATTAATGAACCACAATAGGAATTATTATAAATAAGTTTATTCAATAACTTTTAAAATATTTAATTTAAATAAAAATCCAAGTCGAAATGTAGATTCTTGTAGATTGTATGAATTACAAAAAAATAAATTTTGGAATAAATTAAATCGCCTGTCATTCTCATTATACGTGAGGCAAGTGGTAACTGTAGTAAACAATAAAGTCAATAAAGGACTGCCATCAGCCGCCATCTTCTTGCAAAGAGTTACCCCAATTCTCTACAGCCACGTCGCGTTTACCATTCGTAGTCCCCACACCGGATGCTAAAGCGAGCACCATCCACTTCACGAATACGCGTGAAGAATGCCAGCACCCTAGTCCTCGAGGAGGAGTCTCTGGCATGCTGGACGCCCGAATCCGATGCCACGATTGTTGCGATTTCGGTGAAAGCTGGCAGGCAAGTCAGTGATGGGTAATCGACGAGACAGCCACGAGGAGGACGCCCTGGAGGTGACGTTCTGGTGACCGAAAGCGTGACCCGGCGGAAGATGAGCAGCCTTCAAGTACCGGAGCTACGGCTTCCGGCCGGCGACGGCGGTGGAAGCGGCGGAAGCGGCGGAAGTGGCGGTATCACGAAGGGCACCGCGCCATTGTTGCTCGTCCCGCAGAGCAACGTGCCCAGGAGAAGGCATTCCTGGATCTGTGGGTGAGTTTCTTTGCACATCGTTCGTCTGCAGTTCCTAGGGAATTTGTCGAGTTGTGGGTGGCTCTATTCCCTAGGGACTTTTGCCACCGAATTCCTAGGGAATACCTGGATATGCTACCGAGTTCCGTCGTTTTTGGCTCAAATGACGGTCTCATGGAGTTCCTGGACTCGTGGATGAGCTTCCTTGGGTTTGTTGACGTAAAGTTTTTACTAAAAACTTTTTAGGGAAACCCAGGAAGGATCAGGAAAATTGTAAATTATTTTAAAGGGGAGTAGTTGTTTTAAGTGAAAAGAATTGAAGAGTCTACTTAATCTTAAGAAATGTTAAGAAGTCTCAGAAAACTTAAAAAAAAAAATTAAAAAAATTAAAAAAAATTTATCGGAAAATATTCTACGCGTCAATGGCAATACTGTAGTACAAAATTTGATTTTTGGCGCTCACAGTGTTTTCTACAAGGACTCTTCGATTTTATTCTTTTGAACCATAAAAGATAGGTTCTCCTATAAAGTGGGAGATGGGCGAAAATTTTTTGAAAAATGTAAACAAGGTAGAAAAGGAAACATGTGCCTGGGAAATATAATAGAAGGGCACCATGAAACCTATACAACATTAAACGAATTTCTTTGTTGATGAAGGTTAAGAGCAATTAATAATTAAGCAAGTGAAATAATTCAGTATACTCGACACTGTGTTATGAAGAAAGGGATGAAAACATAGATATTTCAGGAGTAAATGAAACTGTAAACCTTTCTAAAAGTTGTACATTTTAAACGCTACAATTTTATACCACGAATTTCGGGGAACACGAAAACTTACACGACGGGAAAGAAAATCTTTCCCGATTGAAACCTGAGCACACTGAAACCGTTCAAATATACGAATGAGCAAGTATGGACAATAGACGAGAAAATAAAAAACTACGGAGACTGAGGAAAGGAAACGATTTTATGCGACTGCCCGAGAGTAAACTTCCTGCGATTCATTCGACCACGGCCCATCGAATCCACTCCGCCGTTTCAATTTCGAAATTTAATTAAACCCCCGAAAGATCTATCAGCGCGCGACCGAAAACGTTCTTCGGAGAATAATTCTGAAATGGAATAAATTCTCGTGGTCGACCGTTACACGGTGACAGTTTCCTGAACACTCGATCAGACTGATGAAAAAGTATTTTCCTTCCATCTTCGTTGCAATTGATTCCATCGCCCCCTTTCGCCTTCGAATAATATTTGGGACGTCCTTTTTTCGTAAAACGTGGAATATTTTTCTGTGAAATTAATTCCGGATATACGAGTAACTATTTCATCTCCAATTCACCCGATGAAGACTTATTTTTATTCCATCTACGTTCCAATAAACTTTATATACCCTTTCAATTTTTAAATAAATATTCATGCGAAGCACCGAGCATTGATCATGCAGGTAGGATTTAATCTCGGGAAACGAATGTATAGGTTGCCTCTAAAACAAATATTCTCCTTGTGATTTTATGGTTTTCAGTGATCTACACATGGTAGGAAAGAATTTTCGAAAAGAATTTTTTTTTTCAAAATTCATCACCGCCATAAATGGATTTATTGGGACTGCCTAACCTACATTAATGCGAAGTGTCAAAAGCTTCCCTTGCCAGTGATCAAACAAACATATTCCAAAATTATTTGAAGTGTAAGGCGGGAAAACAGGAAATGCCACAAAACAGCTTTATCGAGAAAATTAAGTTTTAAAACTTTACTCCACCATTAAAGAAACAAAGTTCGATGAATTTAATTTTCATATATAATTTTCTTCTTAAATAATTTCTTATTTTACTTTGACAACAGAAGCTTATTTTGTTCCAGTGCAGAGTGGACATTTCCGGTTTTTAACAATTTTAACCGGTGTACCAAACCTTTAACGTTATCTTACGGGGGCAGTTGAACTTTACAACCCTTTATGATTCGACAATTCCTCAACCCAGTTGCCAGCAACAAAATATGCTATAAATCGCAAAATGAAAAAAAATGGACATTCCCAGTTTTTCCCTTCGCCTTTTATTTGCAGAATCCGCATCATAGTTGTAGTCAGAGTCAAGTAGTCGACCACAATTTTGTCAACTACCTAAATGAACGATTACAGAAAATAATGTGCAATCAATCACACAATTACATTTTAATCGTAATTTGTAATTTGTAATTCGATTACATTTTGCCCAACACTGGTGGTGGTACACATCTGCAAGTGTATTACAATTCACAACAGACGTACAGTGGGTTGAAATCCCAGAAACATGGCAAAAATATGAAGGTAATCTTTGATATTTACAAAAATAAGTATACTACAGTTTTCGCAGTCGCTGATTACGAATCTGAAGTCAAAATGGCAAAAAACAAAATGACGGTACCAATATGGTGGACGCGTATGCCAAAAAATTATCAGATTTGGTCTAAACTTGGTATTCTAGAGTTTTCGTGGTCGCTGATTACGAATCTGGAGTCAAAATGGCAAAAAACAAAATGACGGATCCAATATGGCGGACGCGTATGCCAAAAAATTATCAGATTTGGTCTAAACTTGGTATTCTAGAGTTTTCGAGGTCGTTGAGTACGAATCTAATGTCCAAATGGCAAAAAAACAAAATATCAGGGAATATCAAGATGGGTCGATTTATGTATTAAAAAATATATGGTTCCATTTAAAAAAAAAACACCACTGCCGTCGTGGAAACTTGTGTTAATTAAATATCTTAATCAAAAACGATTATTTTAAAGTAAATAAAACAAAAGATTCCTCTTTTAACCTTATTTAATACAATGTTCTACATATTCAGTAACCCAATCTGTGAAACAGTTATACTTGTACGATAAGTACAACACCTTTTTATTTTTTATGATACGGCAATTCAGTCATCATGTTAATGATCATGCGAACTAGCATCACTACCGTCACTACCCTCATATTCATTATCAGATTGCAATGATGTAGTATGATCATCACAACTTATAACTGGCGGCAATAATAAGTTTAATGCTACTCGACCTACCCCTAAATTATTATTACAACAAAACTAAATTTCTGACGTATACTGACATACACTTTACGCAAATAGCTTTGTACATAATTATTTTTCATCTTTAAGTTAATACAAGCGTATGAAACATGGTAATATTTCTTGATATGAGCTTGTGATACTTTTGCATATAATTATATTTTCAATCCATTAGCACATATTAGCAGTTCAAATTAGCATAAATCGAAACTATCCGTAGTAACCTTACAAATTATAATGGAATTACAGTGGCATTTTGTGGCATTGGTTAGTAATTAAGTTTTAAAAAAAAAGACCTTGTAAATTTTGCATAGTCAATGCCCCATATCTACCATTAATAGAGGTTTTTCCAAGTAACCAAAATATGCTAAATTAAGAATATATATTAAATTTTTATAATATAAAAAGGTTTCTAAATATTATACTTACCTTAATGCGAAAAAAGCTCTAATTCCGAAGCAATTTCCTCAGGATTGACTTTTGCCTTCAAACATATGAACCTGAACGAACCGATTTTCGAAAACGGTGTACATTAAAAAGATAATATGCTGGATTTGCTCTAATTAGACATTTTTGAGCCAACATATCGATTCTTATAAATATTGATGACTTGAATTTTTTCCACCTAAATTAGCGATTCGTCCCACTGTGAGACGTGTCCATCACTTTCGCAGCGAATTGAACTGTGTGTAAAAGAAAATGGTCACACTGAAGATTGGACACAACGTTTCTCCGATTAAATAACATTTTTCTTCCCAATTCGTCGTGAAAATGATAGAACGCCGTCAGGCAGGAAATCAATGTTACTTTTAACCGCCCAGTATACTTCGTAATTACAGAGGGAGGCCGATTAAAAACTTCTCCCATTAGAGCGTTAACTGCTTCATCCCGACGCTTCCGAGGAAACTTTATTCTTTTTTCGCTGCTGCCACAGCATCTGTGGAACGTGATAGCGCTTCTTGTCGCGTCGTAATCCCCTCCTGTTCACTTTCCCTGCCTTCGCGGCACTTCGTTGCCAGTGGAAAGGCGAGAAAGCCCCTGAACATGGCGATTAAAGTTCCTACGGCACATGGACCGGGCTCCTCTCCTGTTTCGCAAGGAGAAGCGAACGAGGTGAAAAGAGTAGGTGGTGGGAAATGTCGACGGCGTTCTAGCCAGACCTGAACGGGGCTGTTCAGGAAACGGAATCACTCCAGATTCGACGGCAGTATCATTAAATGTAATGTTTCGTCGCGTGCTCTCTACTCCCTCGCGAATTTCCCAGCGGTGAGGATTTCTGACGAGGAAGCTCGATAAAATCGCGATGTTATTGGAGTAACCAGCTCCTCGAGACGACGTGCAATCTTATCGGAGGGAACTGTCTATTTGTAAAGGTCCAAATCCAGGATGAGTTTGTTTCCATTATTTATATTTAGTTGCTGCTGAGATTTCCGTCTTGTGATAGAAAAATCTCTGTTGCACAAGTGTTTGGAACAGAGATGGGCAAAAAATTATTTCACATAAAAAATTGATTTCGAATAAAGGACAAAAATTTTATTCGAGACTCATCAAATAAAAATAAACCAGAGTTATTTTTATTTCAAATAAAAATAAGTGAGAGTTACTTTCATTTGAAACGTTACAAATAATTTCTTTCGTTCGACGTGAATATATTCGTTGGCCACAAATAATTTTCTCGCTTGACGTGAAATTATTCGACGGCCACAAATATTTTTCTCGTTTGACGGAATTCATTTTAACCTTCAAATAATTTTGTCGTCTTTCCATGCATTTGTATTTGAAAAAAATTATTTGAAGCGCAAATAGCTCTGGGAGTAGAGAGCGAGAGAGAGAGGGGGAGCGTGTGCGAGAAGGATAGAGATAGATGATACTTTTTCGCTCTCTGTAGCGGTAAGCAGGAGAGCATGATGCGAGGAGGTAGTTGTTAGAGCGATTTTTGGATTAATAATTATTTTGTGTTAAGTAAGTTATTCGTGAAATTTAGTGCGGAATGTAACGAAGGGGCTGTGTTTTTTCAGCAAATACTGTGTAAATGCGTAAATTATTTACACGTAATGTGTAATTGGTTTGGTTGTTACCTGGTGTAATAATTTTCATACAATTTTAAACATGTAAACAATCGGTTTTATTTATTAAATCATTCCTGCAGGCATATTAACAATTTATCAATTATAATTTATTCAACAACTGCAGGTACAACTCATATTTTTACAGATGGGCACCTGAGTACCCTAAAATAATAGCTAAAATAAAACCGATTGTTTACATATTTAAAATTGTATGAAAATTATTACACCAGGTAACAACCAAACCAATTACACATTACGTGTAAATAATTTACGCATTTACACAATTTTTTCAAATACAAATGCATGGAAAGACGACAAAATTATTTGAAGGTTAAAATGAATTCCGTCAAACCAGAAATATATTTGTGGCCGTCGGATAACTTCTCGTCAAGCGAGAAAATTATTTGTTGCCAACGGATATATTCACGTCGAACGAAAGAAATTATTTGTGACGTTTCAAATGAAAGTAACTCTCACTTATTTTTATTCGAAATAAAAATAACTCTGGGTTATTTTTATTTGATGACAAATAAAGATAAAGCCTATTTTATTTGATACGTTATTTAAATAATTTTTTATTTAAATAATGCCCATCTCTGGTTTGGAAGAGATTTTTGGCGCGAAAAGGATGTGAGACTCTCTTGTGAGAAAGTATTTACTGCCAGAAACACTTGATTTGCTATTATTTTTTTTTCAGGATAATAGAAATACTTTGATAAATATTTCATGGATATTTGATTTTAGGGGATCATTTTCGTTTCGATGATTGATATTCCGCGATTCTACTGTTAATGGATCAAATATCTGGTTAAGGAGGTTCGATACCGCAGCAAAAATGATGAGAAGTCTTTGAAAAGGTGTTAAATCTAATGTTCGAAGTGTAGTCCGCATTGCGTGAAAATTTTGAGTCGATTGACTGCGCGGTTTTTGAAAAAATTGAAATCAAAGTTGCGCTCTTATACACAGGCTGTTATGAGAGAAGCGATAAAATTTATATAAAATGTTACACAGAGTCCTTAAAAATGATGAGATATAGTTCTAAAAAATGTTGCAATGAAAAGCTTAAATATTCCTGTGAAAATCTAAAAATGATAATCGAATAAATAGACTGAAGGGACTGTTTGAAACGTGGCAACGCTGCACGCCGCGTAGTCACCTATACAATGTAAACTTGTACAAAGCATACAGTAAAAATGGGTAAAAACACTATCAAGCTGTAAACATGTATTTAGTAATTTGTTCCGCACCGACACGACGCGCAAAAGGACGCCACAAGTGTGAGATGGAAAGTGAAAAAAAGATGGACGCAAAGCGACGTTGCCGCATTTCACTCACATATTTTACGCTACTTTTAATGAAAATATTGTGTTTCTAGCTGCATTAAACATACTTTTTGTTTAATTGAATTGGAAAACAAAATATGTAGTAATAATTTTATTAGGAATAGACACGTAAATAACATTTTTGTCTACATAATTTTTTTTATCTAAGATTGGTATCACTGCAGAGCTCCCTTGTATAAGCATAGGCTTACCCCTCTCGCCGCCTGCCCCGCAAGTGACGTATCGAACCTCCTTAGGGGGGTTTAAGGATTTAATTTTTTTCACAGATTTTCGAAAAAAAAAATACAATTTTTATGTTGAATAATACGATTTTATCGATTTCTTGTATGAAAAATATTTTTTATCTTTTTTTTAAGAATTCATCTCGAAAATCTGCTCTCGACACATCGTAGGGAATGGTTTTCGGCATCTCTGGTTAAATTTTCAGCCAAATCGTTGGAGCGGTTTGCGAGATTTTATGTTCACCATCTAGCGGTGCACCGCGTACACGCCTTTACGTTTTTACTCACAACTTTTATGTGCCTACATAAACATATTTAGACTTTTCTTTTTTTGTGTTAAAGTTCATAGAATAACGATTAAAACTAGAAAACACGTTGTCTCTATTGTTATTTATCACTTTACAATTTGTGTTTGAAAAAAGGCCTGTTTTAGGGCTATCGAGGGTGACCTACCCCATTAAGGGGAATTCCCACCCTTGACCACCTCAAAATTACCAAAAATGAGCCTCTTTGTAGAAAAATTGCAGGAAAAAACTATGAGACATATTGAAGAAAGTGGATATATTTCTGAAAGGGCTAGCCTTATACAGCATAAAAAAAATAATTCAGTCAATTTCACCTCTGAATAAAACCACAGTAGTTCAAACCGCAAACTTTCACTTTTGAGATGATCGCTGCTGGCCGACATGATATATCAAAAACCGTTCGACATAAAGTCGTGAAATTTTCAGCACAGCTTTGGCACACCCATAGCTAAGATGTGACCTACAATCATCACTGGGAAAATTCTACAACCAGTTTTATAAAGCATTTATAAACTTTTGGTTTTAAAACTAAAACCAGTTTTATAAAGCATTTATAAACTTTTGGTTTTAAAACTAAAACTACAACTAAAACTAAAAGTTTATAAATGCTTTATAAAACTGGTTGTAGAATTTTCCCAGTGATGATTGTAGGTCACATCTTAGCTATGGGTGTGCCAAAGCTGTGCTGAAAATTTCAAGACTTTATGTCGAACGGTTTTTGAGATATCATGTCGGCCAGCAGTGATCATCTCAAAAGTGAAAGTTTGCGGTTTGAACTACTGTGGTTTTATTCAGAGGTGAAATTGACTGAATTATTTTTTTTTATGTTGTGTAAGGCTAGCCCATTCAGAAATATATCCACTTTCTTCAATATGTCTCATAGTTTTTTCCTGCAATTTTTCAACAAAGAGGCTCGTTTTTGGTAATTTTGAGGTGGCCAAGGGTGGATCAACTGCTGCCGTTTTAATGGTTAATCACCCGTTTACTGCTTAATCGACGTTGCATTAGTATGTAATTAACATCGTGCACTTAATTCATATCAATCATCGTTTCATAGTAATTGGATAATTATGGTAAAGGTTTCTACTTTCGAGTAATTTCCAAAATCAGTGAATGGAATTATTCTTTATAAAACAACAAAACATATGTAATTGGTTTATGAATAACTACTTACAAATAGTAGTTGTAATTTTGTCTGAAAATGGAAAAGTTTGGAATTATCGAGTAACCATTCTCACCGAAGCTGCTCCATTATAGGTACTGTCTCGGTTAAGAGTGTCTTTCTGGGGCTCATAGTAGCCTCCATAATCTTAACAATCTGAAGATCACCCACCACCATATCCTTTTGTAGTCGGCGATTAGTCGGCGACTAGTCGGCAAAAAAGGCCGATGGATCGGCTCCCTTTTTGTGAATATTTGCCCATTTTTCGTTCTCCTTTTCTAACAAGTTTTATAACTTTGCTATTAGAGATGTACCTACTGAATAGTGGCCGACTAGTCGGTTAAGCCGACTATCCGGCCACTTTTGTAGTCGGCGACTAGTCGGCTTCTTGGGGGTCGATTAATCAGCTAGTCGGCTAGTCGGCCAAAACCCTAGTCGGTACATCTCTACTTTTCAGTGATCCAAATTTGTCATAATTTTAATTATTTTGAAGTTCTGAATTTGGAATGTTTTTCCATATCAACTACGAAATACCTACCACGACTCCATTTTCCCACTCAAACATATCCTCACAATAGCCTCAACACCATTTCGAAAACCCGATTTTGAAAATTCCCTTAAGGGGGGCAACCACTTTAGGAGACCGAAAATTAGATGATTTTTGGGATTTTTTTTATTGCGAAAAAAAAACCGGAAATTTCCGCAACTCTAACAATAATTTTTTTCATGTTTTCATATATCTCTGGTAATTTCTTCTAGTTGATCATCCATTGCATTAAGGTGTAATCCGCTATGTCCCTTGGCGTGTCCTCGTCGTCGTTGTCGACTTGCGGGAATCGTGCAGCTCGCAATTAGCATCTGAAATAGTCAAAAAAAAATTGATACATTCTTGAGATGTTTTTTAAGAACATGAACTTAAATTTTTGAAAAGAAATCGAGAATTTAATGTTGGAACGTGTTTGAAAAGAAAATGATCGATTTTTACCATTTTGTTTCCCGGCATTTTGCAATAATAAATATGTTTTAAACAATCTAAGCTTTCCAACTTTAGGTTTATGTTTTAATAAATTATATTATGTAAACGTGTTCCAAATTTGAAGATGATCCATCAATTAGTTTTTGTGTTATGATTCCCGCAAATTGAAAAAATGTCGTTTCGAGAAAAACACGTTTAAAGTTTCACAAACGAAAAACTCAAACTCAAATTAATGTGTTTAATCAAATGATAAAGTGTCTTACCGATTAATCAGAGATTCCAGCACCATACAGCAGTCCTTCCTCTTCCTCGTGGAGGTGAGACATAAAAAGGGACTACCTAACTGAGCGCTCGTGGATACCTGAGCGCGCTTGGGAGTCGAGCGGAGAGTCTTTATCATTTATATACATACCGTTAGAAGGAATCCGAATATCGTTTTGAAATTTTCAGGGTATATTCTTAAGATATTTTGCTAATGATTTATTAAATAAAAAAAGAATTGATTTTTTGAAGCATCTAAAGTGGTTGCCCCCCTTAATTTCCATCAACCAATCAACCCCCATATTCCCACAAACCACTCTCCCACCGATTTCCTATATCAACTATGTCCGCCTCAACAAACTTGTTGTTGAAAAAAAATACCTGGGGCGATGGGACCCGAACCTATGGGTCCTCTGTGTACTGGCCAGCCGCGTTACTTTTTTCTTTTTAAATTTGTTTAATGGATAACATTTACAATCATAATGGGCAAAGGCACCAAAAAGGAACAAAGAAAAATTGCCATCCGCTTAGTGTGCCGGGCGGAGCTCGCAAAGAGCCGCCCGAGACTCGGGACCATAGCGGGGCCCCCAGACCCCACGCGGCACCCGGCGCTATCCCGTCCAGAGTTTAGGAGCTGGTGTTCGTCTGTTCGAACGCTTCGAAGACTTTCAGCTCAATGCTATCGAAACAGGGCGTATCGGTGGAAGGAAAAAGAACCTTATGGTTAGTGTAGAGAAAGGGGTGACAGCCGCGTTACCCAGGGCCGTTCCTGGCGGGGGTGCAGAAGGTGCCTACGCACCTGGGTGCCTAAACCCAGGGGCGGCCGCAGGCTGTTTATTATATGTAAAATTTTGACTAGTAAGAATAATAATCGAATCTCTTTTGCACGATAACTGTTAAAAATTATGCATATATAGATATAAATGTAAACACTGCATATGACATGCTTAAGGGGGTATAGGACTATTGAACGACTGAAATCGACGGTTTCTTGTCGGTTGGATGGCTTAGATACCAAATAATCACCATACTGGCACTTTTCGCAGTTTTTTATGTACGCATTAACAAGTAATGTAAAATAAAAAAATTGTCAGAATTTTGGAAATTATTCAAGTTATTTGACGCTAAAGATGGTCCCGCGTAGCCCGCAGCTGTAATTGGTGTACATAGTCCCAGGTGAACCAATCATCTAAAAGCAAAATGCTTTGGGATGATTAGTTTCTACACTAATACATATCGTGTGGAACTTTGGTGGTGAATTTAAACAAAAATTGTAAAAGTTGCACACGAATTAAATTTTTTCCACATTTTTATGGGAAAAAAAATCATCTTTAATCAGTTATAAAATGTGTTTACAAACATTCAATGTTGATGCGGAAATTCCACACGATAGAGAAAGGAATTCTACAGCTCCAGTTAAAATTTTAAGTGAAAACATTCATTCGTTCAAGAGTTATGATGTACACCGTGTTTGAACATGTAGTTTCTAGATAAACGGCTTCAAAGTTAAGTCCCATACGGCAATACCGCTCTGCGAGGCCGTTACTCGACGGTGCACTCAATTACGTTCAGCGCTATAATTTCCGTAATTATTGGAATTTCCTCACGATACATTGTTGTAAATGTTCACAAAGCATGGCACTTTAAGAATTAATAATAATATAAAAATCGATTTTTCGAGATTTCAATAGTCCTATACCCCCTTAACCTTCCGGTACTCGCGCCTATTTTTGTAACGCGAGCACTCGCGTCGTGCACTGAGTGCACGGTGACGTATTATTAACCTGCCGGCAGCCTTTTTGGTTGAAAAAACCGGTTTACCGTGATGTAGTGTACCCAGCACTCCTATGTATTCTTCCAGCGGACATTTTTGCATAATGCTACGTACTTGTCAGGTTCAAATTCAGTTTGGAACTGTTTCTGATTGAATGAAAACGATAGTATGCCCCGCGTATCTTGCCAGCGACCGCGCCCGTGTACTCATAAGTACGCCTCCAATTGCTTTGGTTTTTGGATATGTTTTGGAGGACCGAAAAATAAGATATACGTGTTTTTTTTATTTTGACCTGTTTGCATGTTTAGGGGGTGCAACCACCCCTCAAAGGTTTTCAGGTTTTCGCCTCCGATTGTTCTGGTTTTTGGATATGTTTTAGAGGACCGAAAAACAAGATATACGTGGTTTTTTATTTAGGCCTGTTTACATGTTTAGGGGGTGAAACCACCCCTCAAATGTTTTCAGGTTTTCGCCTCCGATTGTTCTGGTTTTTGGATATGCTTTAGAGGACCGAAAAATAAGATATACGTGGTTTTTTATTTAGGCCTGTTTACATGTTTAGGGGGTGAAACCACCCCTCAAATGTTTTCAGGTTTTCGCCTCCGATTGTTCTGGTTTTTGGATATGTTTTAGAGGACCGAAAAATAAGATATACGTGTTTTTTTATTTTGGCCTGTTTGCATGTTTAGGGGTGCAACCACCCCTCAAAGGTTTTCAGGTTTTCGCCTCCGATTGTTCTGGTTTTTGGATATGTTTTAGAGGACCGAAAAATAAGATATACGTGTTTTTTTATTTAGGCCTGTTTGCATGTTTAGGGGGTGAAAGCTTCCCCCAAGGTATAAAATTTTCAGGTGATCATCTCCGATTGCTTTGGTTGTTGGATATGTTTTTCCATATGAAATTTGACTCAACAAAATTTTGTACCCCTTATGAATTTTGAGGGGTGGTTTCAGCCCCTAAATATGAAAACGGGCCGCTATAAAGAAACACGTGTATCTTATTTTTCGATTCCATAAAACATATCCAAAAACCAGTACAATCGGAGGCGAACACCTGAAAACCTTTGAGGGGTGGTTGCACCCCCTAAACATGCAAACAGGCCAAAATAAAAAAACACGTATATGTTATTTTTCGGCCCTCTAAAACATATCCAAAAATCAAAGCAATCGGAGGCGGATACCTGGAAAACCATTGAGGGGTGGTTTCACCCCCTAAACACGCAAACAGGCCAAAATAAAAAAACACGTATATGTTATTTTTCGGCCCTCTAAAACATATCCAAACATCAAAGCAATCGGAGGCGGATACCTGGAAAACGATTGAGGGGTGGTTTCACCCCCTAAACACGCAAACAGGCCAAAATAAAAAAACACGTATATGTTATTTTTCGGCCCTCTAAAACATATCCAAAAACCAAAGCAATCGGAGGCGGATACCTGGAAAACCATTGAGGGGTGGTTTCACCCCCTAAACACGCAAACAGGCCAAAATAAAAAAACACGTATATGTTATTTTTCGGCCCTCTAAAACATATCCAAAAACCAAAGCAATCGGAGGCGGATACCTGGAAAACCATTGAGGGGTGGTTTCACCCCCTAAACACGCAAACAGGCCAAAATAAAAAAACACGTATATGTTATTTTTCGGCCCTCTAAAACATATCCAAAAACCAAAGCAATCGGAGGCGGATACCTGGAAAACCATTGAGGGGTGGTTTCACCCCCTAAACATGCAAACAGGCCAAAATAAAAAAACACGTATATGTTATTTTTCGGTCCTCTAAAACATATCCAAAAATCAAAGCAATCGGAGGCGGATAACTGGAAAACTTGTGAGTACACGGGCGCGGTCGCTGGCAAGATACGCGGCGTACTATCATTTTCATCCAATCAGAAACAGTTCCAAACTGAATTTGAACCTGACAAGTACGTAGCATTATGCAAAAATGTCCGCTGGAAGAGTACATAGAGGTGCTGGGTACAATACATCACGATAAAACGTTTTTTTCAGCCAAAAACTGACCTCCGTGCACTCCGTGCACACGCGCGAGTACCGGAAGGTTAATTAAAGAATATTATATTAATAAGGGCGGCAATATTGTTTTTGCACCTGGGCGGCCAAAACCCAGGAACCCTGTGTTACCAATTCCCCCAACGTCCACTCTCCTTCGTTACTCTTCTCCGAACTCTATAAATACCCAAACTAACGGGGCGCCATCTATGTGTCAATCGCGCGATCGCCGCGCTTCCCGCAAATCATCGCAGTTCCTAAATACCGTCCAATCCTCGATCACATTTCGCTCGAACAAAAACACTCCTACATTCCAGCCACGATCGACTCGTTCTCTCTCTCCAAAGCCGCGACGATCGTCCGGCAAAGATCGAAATCGCCTGTCGCTTGATTATTCAAAGGCACTTCCGTCGCCCGGCGATCGTGATTCGCAAGCTTATCATTGACGATGAGCCGTCGCCGCGGCGCTCGCCGATAAACAATACGATTGGCCGTCGGTTCTAATGAAATAACACTCGTCCCGCCGGCGATTCGCGTGCAGTGGGATAAAAGAAAGGGAATCGGCGATATTAATTCACCGCTCGTCCCGTCTGGATCAGTGTAGATCCGCGGGAGCACCGGGGAAGGACGACGTGGGCTCCGATATACACGTGACTGGAATTACTCGAGTGGCGTCGCGAAAAAGAGGATCGTGCCACCTCAGAGTTATCGTGCCAGGCGCGTGTAAATACGCGTCTGCAACAATTGGGCATTAATATACGACGCACGTGTGGATACGTCGCGCTCCGGTGTCTGGGGACCGGTTCAAATGGCGGGCAACAAACGCCACATGGGAAGAACGGCGGAGCAAGCGACCTCGAAGTCTGCGGGTGGTCCTGGACCACGGCTGGGCGAATTTTATTTGGGATCGGGACGTGGAATAACGATTTCCGATGACATTGTTGCCTTCTGTTTGGAGTGATAGTGCGGCAATTGGACAGGATATCCGTTTATTATTATTATTATTTATTTCAACGGGTAAAGACCCTTTAGTTTACAATTAACACATAAACAATGTAAAAGAAAAGAAAACAGAAGAAAAGTCAGTACATACCCTAGGAGCATTTTTGGTTGGCCAACGGTTGCCAACAGTTGGGAATTAGTTGGGATATAGTTAGTGTTTGTGCCTACAAATTCCCAACACAGGGCCTACGGCAAAAAAGTTACGACAGTTTGCCAACGACTATTCAATGTTGGGCCTACAATTGTTATGGTTGGTTAATTAACAAACAGTTACGACAGTTTGCCAACGAATATTCAATGTTGGGCCTACAATTGTTATGGTTGGTTAATTAACAAAAAGTTACGACAGTTTGCCAACGAATATTTAATGTTGGGCCTATAATTATTATGGTTGGTTAATTAACAAAAAGTTACGACAGTTTGCCTACGAATATCCAATGTTGGGCCTACAATTACTATGGTTGGTTAATTAACAAAAAATTTACAACGATGATTAAATGTCGTCTTACAAACGTCAGAAAATTTGCTACATCAAAAAACCTGTTGTGATTTTTCTTTTCTTATTTATAAATACGTAATGACGACGTCTGTCTTAAGACAAATGTGAAATTTTAAGGAATGAGTCTAAAGGTCGGATGATGATATTTTGTAGAATATTTCGCGTCACTGCACAGTTTTCATAAACAATTAATACTAGTTATGTAACTAGAAATTATAAGTGTTTACAAGGAAGTGTGTTGGTCAGCTGCGAACAGCGGTTGCTTCGTAAGCGGAAAGTTTGGGTTCGATTCTCCTCACCGCGAATTTTTTTTTTTTTTCCTAAACCAGACCTGAAGAAGACGTATTTACGACGTCTTTTGAAGTTCTTTAAGACGCCTTCTGGACGTTTTTAAGACGTCTTTTGGAAAGAAGCCTTCAGTTGGGCCCAGTTGGGCCTATGGAAAGAAACCTTCGGTTGGGCCTTCGTGTTAAGTGACGTTGGGCCTACGTTGGTTACAATCGTTGGCCCATTTAAAAATAGCGCGACACTTCAACAGTTGGCCAACGGATAACACGTCATTGGCCCAACAAACTCCCAACAAATAAATGCTACTAGGGTACATAAACACATGTACAATAAAACCATGATACAATAAAAAAATGGACTAATAAACTAATACTAATAACGTTACAATTGAAATTAACGGACGTGTACAAAGACGTTCCTGCGAGCCAAAGCCCGCAATCGATATTTAAAGGTGGCCAATGTACCATTAAAAAAAATCAACAAGTTCGCTATAACGATTCGGTAATTTACATATTCTATTAATGAAATTATTCATCCCAAACGACGTGCTGTGTCCCGATAAGTAAAAAAGAGAAGGCGATCTTAGTGAAACAATAGGCGCATACAGGTTAATCAAAGCCAAAAAGTCCGCAGAATCGGTGTAGCCATTAATGATACTGAAAAGGCAAGTCAGATCAGATATACATCGACGATGTTCCAACGTGAGAAGACCGCTGACTTCCAGAATAGAACTATATTCATGACATAGTCGGGACATCGGAGTACCGAGCTTAAGGCAGGATACCACCTTCGCACTTAAAAAAAATTGAAAATTTTTTTTGTTCTCAAAGTACTCTTTCAAGTGTATAGAATCGAAATTCATTCATTAGAAAGGTGACCGGAACCTTTTTCTTGTGTAAAAACCGGATTGGAACAGATATATAAATCTATATAAAACTTTAAACGCGTTTTTCTCGAAACGATGTTTTCCAAATCGGCGTGTCAGATTACTCCTATAATTTTCATCCGATTGACTTGAAACTTTGCACAATTCTTCCCCGTGGTGTAATCTAACGATGTACGTAGGACTTTTGCTGTAGCGTTGTTATTTTTCCTTTGGCGCGCAATTTTATAAACTTCTTTAAACTTTTTTACCCTAAAAAAATTGACCTTTTTGTTCAAATGGCCGACATTTTTTTAAAAATCGAAATTTCGTAAAATCCCTACGTACAGCATTAAAAAATATTGTTGCCAATAGGAACATTCTTTGGTTTTTTTTTCTAAGAGCCACGTACAAAGCGGAATTTGACACGCCGTCTAACGATGTTCCTCCAAAGGAGTGTATTTTGGCGCCACCTACAAGAGATTATTTTTCACTTTTTCAGTTTCAAAAAATGTGTAATTACAGATTAAAGTTACATTAATGAATGACTGAAACCGATTTTGTTTCTGCGCATTCTTTGTATGCAAAAAAAATTCATGAAAAACGCCTCCAAAATCGCAGGCAAAGGTGGTATCCTGCCTTAAAGGCCAGCAATCGTAAGAATTTATGCTGAACGCGTTCCAATAATGTAATATACTTTGCCTGATAAGGATTCCAGACAGGAGACGCGTACAGCAAATGAGGACCGACTAATGCGTTGTACAGGGTGATTAAGGTACCAGGATTAACGAAATCTACC
Organism: Andrena praecox; assembly: GCA_963932275.1. Taxonomy (NCBI): domain Eukaryota; kingdom Metazoa; phylum Arthropoda; class Insecta; order Hymenoptera; family Andrenidae; genus Andrena; species Andrena praecox. Next base: position 35,387,975 of record OZ010728.1, read on the forward strand.
GATACACGCATAATGAAACCAAGCATTCTAGCCGCTTGATTTCTAACATTATAGTAGTGCTGAGAAAACGATAGCGAAAAATTGAAGGTAACTCCGAGGTCACAAATACTATCAATAGAGTTCACTAAGGCACCATTAAGTGTATACTCAGTACGGTGCAAACATTTTTTATGAGAAAAATGTAAAACGTGACACTTGGAAACATTCAATGTCATCTCATTAACCCCGCACCAGTCGCAAAACCTATTGAGATCACCCTGAATAAGATTTACATCCTCGTCAATCACAATTCCTTGAAATATTTTCAGGTCATCGGCATAAAGCAGGAAAAGGCAGTGCTGGAATACATCGGGAACATCGTTTACGAAAATGTTGAACAATAGAGGACCGAGGTGCGATCCCTGTGGTACGCCAGAAGTGGATTGATAAGTCCTCGAAAGCCTGCCTTTAAATTTGACCTTTTGGTGTCTATTTGTTAAATAACTCGATAGCCATCCAAGTAAATTGCCTCGGATACCAATACCAATAGTTTAGGTGAAGTGGGAGTATGGTGAAAGGACATCGGAATTTTTAAAAATATTTTTTAACCCTCTGTGGTCACCAGCTATTAAGGGGTAACACCACTCTAGAGACAGAAAAAAAAAGACCTAAATTTGACAATTTATTTTGAGAGTATGACAAACGGAATAGAATTTCTTTTCAGAGGGTTTATTTAACACATATTGAAGTACGAAAAACAATTTTTTTTTATTGTCATTTTCATACAAAATGGCGGCGACAGAGCCCGTCGTCGAAAACAGCTTTTTTGAAAACACCGCCACGGGAGGACGGATTTCTCGGCATGTATGAGTCCGGGAACAAAAAATAAAAAATATTTATAATCTATATACAATTGGCTTTGGAAGTACGTAGGGGTTTTTTTCTTAATCAATTTTTGTGGAAGTGGTGCACTTTTTAAGAAATGAATTGATCTTTTGCCCTAAACATGAGCATTAAATTGTTTATAAAAAAAAGAGTTTACATTCAATCAAAAAACGGCTACGTACTTCCAAAGAGAATATTGTTGTGAAGCTACTGTAAAAATTTCAAATCGATCCATGCAATAGTCTCCGAGATATCCGTCCTCCCAGTTTGAAAGAAGTGGTTTCGACGACGGGCTCTGTCGCCGCCATTTTGTCTGAAAATGACAATAAAAAAATTGTTTTTCGTACTTCAATATGTGTTAAATAAACCCTCTGAAAAGAAATTCTATTCCGTTTGTCATACTCCGAAAATAAATTGTCAAATTTAGGTCTTTTTTTCTGCCTCTAGAGTGGTGTTACCCCTTAATCACAAATTGGTCGCATGGGGTTCACTGCACCCCAGCGTCGTTTTTGAATTCCCATTTTCGTATTTTTGAATCTTTTAAGTTTTCTGCGATAATTGTACATTCGTAATAATCGTGCAATCATGTTGTAATACCTACTGTTTCTAGATATGTAAATTTTCATATGTCGACAGGGTGACCCAAAAATGAGGCCTTTTTTCGCCTCTTTTTGGTCCCACGATTTTGGAACTGAATTTTATGCCAAACGATACCTTATGATGAGACATCAATCGCACGAAATTTTCAAGTTGAGGTGACAATTTGTTTCTGAGATATGGGAGGTCAAAGAAGTGAAAATTCCCTTTGATATTAAGAATTTTTGTGTCAGTCCGATAATATAAACAATTATTTCCATTGCTGACTGCTAACAACGAAATTAAAAATAGTTTTAAAAATTCACAAAAAAATATAAAAATCAAGAAATATAAATGTCTGTGTAGTGGGTGCTTTTTTAACCGACTTCAAAAAGGAGGAGGTTATGTATTCGACCCGTATGTATGTATGTTTTTTTTTATGTTTGTCCCCTCATAACTCCTCAGCATATAGACCGATTTTGATGATCTTTTTTTTATTCGAAAGGGGGCGATGCCCCGGTGGTCCCATCCTACACTGCATCAACATTGGCCCAATATTTTGCCCGTTATGGTTAATAATAAAGACTATTGTCACCTAATTATTATTATTTTATGTACGTACGCGCATATCTCCTCAGCATGTTGTGTCAATATATATAAAACTAAAAAGTTAAAAATAAACAAAATTTAAAAAAAAAATTAAAACCGACTTCAAAAAAATAAAGTTGCACTAAAAAGTAAAAAATAATTCTTTCCCTTATTTAATCAACGACTCATATTTTTCAAGTCGGTGCCTCATCATTTGCACTGTGTAAATCTGGCGCCGGCTTAAAAAATATGAGTCGTAGATTAAATAAGGGTAAGAATTATGTTTTACTTTTTATTAAATATATCGTCCACCATATTGAATCGGCCATTGTCAATTTTGAAAATCTAAGTTCAAATTCGTTGTTAGCAGTCAGCAAAACTCACAATGGCCGATTCAATATGGTGGACGAGATATTGAAAAAAGCATCCACTACACAGACATTTATATTTCTTGATTTTGATTTTCTTTTGGTGAATTTTAAAAATCTAAGTTCAAATTCGTTGCTAGCAGTCAGCAAAACCCCTGGAAATAATCGCAGTCGCGTTAACGAATTTTCACGTCTTTGACTTCATATATCTCAGAAACTAATTGTCACCTCAACTTGAAAATTTCGTGTGATTGATGTCTCATCATAAGGTATCGTTTGGCATAAAACTCAGTTCCAAAATCGCGGGACCAAAAAGAGGCGATTTCTTGGGTCACTCTTTATTTTTGAAAAAATAGTTGTGGATCCAAGCGATTTTTTGGTTAAAACTTAACAAATTTTTAAATTTTATTATCAAAGTCTAAATAAAGACCACAATGGGTTAAATCTACAAAAGACATTTTTTAAATTTTCATTACAGTCTCAGATAAAAACCTTCACTATTTTCTTCTCTAATCCGATCAATTACAATTTTTTTAAAATCACGAAAACACGTCATCTAGTAAATTAATCCTTCCAGCTCCTCAAAAAACTGGAGTCGATTGGTCCAATTTTAAAAAAGTTATTCTGCTTTAAAGATCGGTGGTCCTGATTTGCGAACAGAATTGAAGCACTGGTTACTAGAACGTTAAACAGTTGAATCTTTTTTTTTAGTGAAAAAGTGAGATCGACGAGTATCCAAGGAAGCTTAATTGTGGAATAGAGATGTATGTCACTGGCCTCATGTTAAACGTGATTAGATCACAGTGAATTTAATTTCTTTAACGCCCACTTAGAATCAGAGTGTTATGCTTATATCGTGAAATGCAACTAGCGTCTACATCAGTTCGCTCTACTCCCCGACACGAATTGATTAACAGTTTTAATTATATTAAACTGCTCGGGCGTCTTGAACAACCAACAAACTTCAACATCAAAGTTTATTCGATACTTACTGCTGAACTTGGGTAGTAAGGTTTATGAGCCTCTGCCATATTCACCGTTCATTTCTTCCGCTTTCATTTCACCGTTTATTAGCAGAGGAAATCATTCTCCTAATCGTAAAAATAAAACGCCTGTATATTATAAAACTTGAATTGAGACATTTAAACTTTAGAAACTGTTGCAATAACAATTTTATTTTTCCAGGATTAAATATATTATTTAAGCAAGAAGTATTACAATAAGTTATAACTTTTTTCCCATTTCAATTTATTTCACATCAACTTTTGAACGTCACAAATTATTTATGGGAATTCGCTGGGAGAAAAAGACGCCAGTGGCTCTGACAGCGATCTATACGTACCAGAAGATTATTTCTGAGATCGGTGTGTGACACCAAAGCTGGCTTTATTAAATCCTTATTATCCGGCACGAGCGTGCGAATTAATCCCGAGCTCGTCATACGTTCGATTCATCGAGGCTAATGGCATTACCTACAAATCTCTCGTAGCCTGCACAGCCACGTCAAAATCTCCGCAGGGATTAGTGGACGAGGTCGATATGTGAGGAAACAAAATAGGTTATTGGCGAGATTTCATTGTTGACGGATAATAAAGTGATCCATGTCGATTAGCGTATTACCTGAATTCTGAGGTTCCATATTTTATTTTTTACCAGGTCGGCATAAAAGCGTACATTACCGTCAAGGACCCAGTTCCTGACCAGTACCCAATTCCTGATCAGTTTAGTATATAAATACCAAATAATAAGCTTATTACGATACAAATTTATTCCCAGAAATTACTAAATAATTATGAAGTATTTTGACATTTATACGCAAAATTTGATGCCTCATATTAAAATGTGTTTTGATAAAAAAAAATATCAAAGTAAGACGCTTGTAGCTACGCCTGGTTTGACGCCATTTTACTGTTGTTCAGTATAAGAGAGCACGTCGTGAATTTCAGTTCTTTTCTGTGATACTTTTGAAAATTCTTAGGTAATATATACTTAGTTAACTTCTTTGATACTTTAATAATATTAAATAACTAAATTATGAATGTTTTGTATTCTTTTTAATGCAAAAAAGTGGTCATTAGTTATTGGGTACAGTTTTTATATGCTTCCGCAATTCCTGATCACCTGATCAGCAAATAGGTTATTGAAGCAAGAATTTTGGAAACCGAAAATTTAATTATACAGTTGAAATTTACTAGCTAATTTTTCGTTATTTTCCAAATAATATGTAATACTCTAAATTGAGTAATTTCTAATCAGGGTTTTGTGTTAAAAAATAAAGGGTATGTTTATTAAATCATCCATTAGCAATACGCACATAAATGATCAACTATTAAAATTTTGCATTGAAAAAATTTCAAATACCAGCTAAAGGATTGTAAAAATATTTAGAATTATATTCTGTTAATAAAGATGCCATAAAAATATGCTATTTTAATGATTTTTTATGCAATTTATACATTTCAATCTATTTGATCAGGATTTGGGTATTGATCTGATCAGGAAATACTCCCAGACATGATTTAGGTGATCAGAAACTGCTCCCTTTGCATTTTTCACTTTCAAAGTTAAATTATAAAATAATTATTATTATGTTTGCATTTTTTTTAATACCAAATTAAAGATTAAACATAGATCTACTGAAATAACAAAACATGTTTTAAATTTGGTTAATTTTTCCATTTACACGTTTAAAAACCCGCGATGGTTATTCGTAAGTGATCAGGAACTGGGTCCTTGACGGTATTGTACATTGGATAATTAATTAGTAGAGTCTTCTGTTGTATTGTTAGATACTTAATTATTTTACCGGGAAGCAAATATTCTTCTGTAAATGAATGTTATTATTAATTAGTAGACCCATTTTATATTCATATGAAATTTTATCCAAGGAGACACGTTGTTACTTGTGAAGTTTCCTTCAGTGCGTTATTTGCAAAATCAAAAAAAGAAAAGTACAGAAAATCGATACCCCTATTGTTGACAGAAAAATAACGGACGCGGAAAATCTGTTGCATCTCCTCCATAAACGGAACTAGAGCGACGTCATTACTTTCTTTTTACTTCTTTTGAAATTTGAATTTTCCAGAAATATTCCACGCAATAAGTAACGTCCTATAATAAACAGCATGATAAAAAAATGCAATCTTTAAGATTTTTTAGTCTCAGGTCTACCTGAAATATTTAAATATTTTGTTGCTTGCAATGTAATAGTAAATTCTTGATGCAAACAATTTACAGCTTGGTTTTAGAATTTGTTATTTCATTGCAAAGCAATTCATAACCTAAAAACTTGCTAGGAATTGTTCCTTATATTGAAGCAAATACTTTTATTCAGTCAAATATAAGAACTCTCAGTTTTTCTAAACCAAAAATCATTGCAACTTATTCAACACTATCCCAAATATAAAATAGACCATGCAAATGAAAAATGAAAAACTGTACAATTTCAGGTTTAAAATTTACCACTACCTTGACATTTTGTGCGACACATTATTTAGTTAATTGGAATTTCTTTTGAAATTATAGAAAAACACGAAAATTAGTAAAATTGTTAAAAAAAAAAAAAATAATAATTGAGCTTATGAAACGCAACAGAAGCAAACAAGATATCGCTTCTCTGGAGGTCTTTGTTAAATAACATTAAATTTACTACATAGATGACATATGGCTAGATCTGTTGCTAAAGTTACATATATTTTCATTTTGCAATAAATACACATTTCCATACATTTTCATGTGAATGTAATAAATACTAAGCTACACATATTTTTATTTTCATTTTCATGCTTTCATGTAAGCAAGGCGCACTTTAAGCAATATATGAATATGTAATTTGTAGTTAAGTCTTACTTACTTTTCACTTTTTTCAACTGTGATTTGAAGTAGCTAAACCTCACTGCAATCAATTTCTAAAGTTAGTTTGAGATTCAGGATTAAAAATCACGTTACTTTGTCACTAGTGTAGGATCACGGAAAAAAGGAAGTCGCCTCAGCGGGACTCGAACCCGCGATCTCTAGGTTTGCGCACTGGCCAGCCGCCTTAACCACCTCGGCTACCGTCGACTTCCCATCCTCGTTCTTCCGTATCCGCCTCTTATGTTATGGGGGTTCCTGATCCCACACTAGTGGTTTTAAAATTTTCAAAAATTTTAAATTTACCCTCGAATTCGACACACCCTAATGTCCACTTGATTCTATCCTGACTATAGCAACCTATACTAGGAGGCGAACTTTAATCTGTGGCACCCATTTCCACGCTACAAATTATGCCATTTCCATTAATGTCTACTAGAGGTCTCCTGGGTAAGGCTATCTCTAACAAACCACCCATTCATCCAATCATCAACAGTAGATCTTAATGAAGCTACTCAATAGACCTTATAGACATCCTCATGTTCATACTGCATCAAAATTTCTTGCTCCTTCAGTGTAGTAGCGTCCCATCTACCTTGAATTATTTAAACTACTGCCTTGATCATTGTGTAAACTGTGTCTATTTCCAAAAGTCTTCTGAACTCTGACAAATTTCATTTTACAAATTAATCAAAGTGCATTCCTTAACCCTCCTCGAACCAGGTGAATAATAGTCGCGCCCTGACCCATGTGGGATTCATTTCACCCTGAACATTATCCATCTACAAATATGTCATTTGAATAAAAAAATGGCACCTCCAACTTCAGCTACTCGAAACTCCAGGCTGCTTGCGTATATTTTGAAAAAAAATACAGCAGTTTTAAAACTGCTAGGGTTTATTACACCCCACATGGCTCGAGGAAGCTTAAAGCAGCAAGAAGATTAGTTGAGAAATGAAACTCTAAAAATCAATTATCCAATACGAAAATCTAGATCATTTATTTACAGCGAACTCTGATCACCACCTGGCACCTGGACCGAACAGTATTGGAAGAGGTGAACTGCAATCACTTACCCCGCAAGTCCTCCAGCATGTAGTTCCACGCAGCTGCTGCGTTGATTTCTTTCCCATAAGGAGCCTTTCCAATAGAAAGCAATCGGAGAGTCCTTGTAGAAAACACTGTAAGTGCCGAAATTAAAAAATAAATTTACCGGAAAATGATCTAGGTGCCAATGGTACTTGATTGCTGGCACTTGCAGTGTTTTGTAACAAGAGCTCTTCAGTTATAATTATTGAACGATGGAGGGAAGCAATTTACTCTTTCCCTTTGTCAGACCAGAACCCATTATCGTCTTCAATGAGCTGGGAATGAAGTGCCTATTTACATCATCTCCGCCTGGCCCAACCACCCTCTGCTTGCCTACACCCCCAGAAGCTAATACCCAGGATCAAAGTGCAAGGTTCCACGTCGCAGGAATGTAACAATAATTTCCCTCGCAGAGTAATGGACGCTATGCAAATCACCAGGTCCCGAATCCTCTATTTCGCCTATCAGAATGAAGACCCAAAGGAGAACTTCTCGTGGGTTAATCGCGCGCGAAAACGCCGCTCGGCTCCCATATTGGAGGGCAATCGAAGGCGTTCAACAGACGCTTAGAGTAGCCCTGGGAGCGGAAGACTAGAGGGCTTTGAAACACTCGCGAACGACCGGAAACAGAAGGACACACTTGTCCCCAATCCTTCCTCTTAAACGGAGACAGAGAACTCGTTCCGCTGGATCTGTTTCGACCTGTTTATCCGCCTCGTATCTTCGCGGTGGCTTCGGTGCGGAGCCACAATACAGAAACATCAGGGCTTCGAGATGAAGCATCGTTTATTATCCTGTCTTTCGGATGAAACGTTTGTTCCCCGTCGGTTGAAGTGAACAAAACCTGGGCGCACAGTGAACTGCTGCCTCGCGAACATCGCGATGGATGTAAAATGTGATGGGATGTCGACCTTTGGTTTAGGTTTATTGGGCCGCTGCTTTTGGGGGAACCTTGGCGGACTGTTTGCTGAGAGAATTGTGTCATGAATGGTCTAAGGGAGTTTTAATGTTTGGAAAGTTGAGAGGGATGGAGCTGAAAGTGGGATTAGCGTATTTATGGGAGAGACGGCGCATTTTTGGTAATTCAGGGTTTTGCGGGTAATAAAATGACAGCACCGTCGATTTTATTGGGTTAGGCTAGGTTAGTAAGCGAGAACGTATTTCTTTTATTACTTTTGCAAATTAGATACTATCTTTTTTTAGATAAAAAAGTGACAGGTTTAAATGAAAAATTAAAAGTGTTTCGAAATGCGGCATCACGCCCGGAAGTGCAGCGCCTCGTCCGAATAGGGATGTTTTTAGTTTCAATTTTTTAAGTAATAATTTAACTAATAATATCTATTCTTGGAGAAATTTTCCATTGCAAAATTTAGAGACGGTGACAATTTAAAGTGCGGAAACTCTCCCGTAATTACCCTAAGTGGATCAGCAATTGTTTTTCTTTTGTGCTACATTATTTTCTTTAATATTTGACATTTTTTCTTCCTGCTTGCTTTTAATCGAAGGAATTTGTAGCGGTGACTGAAGGAGTCAGTGTCGATTCAGTTGGAAAATTTGTTAAACTAAATAATTTTTTGTGTAGTATCACTGCATTGCAGTTAAGTACAACGATGTTTCGTATTAATAAGAAGAATTCTGTATTAACGATAATGGAGTTCCGAGGCTAAGAAGAATAAAGCGCTGTTTCTGCGCGAGTAACGCGCCTGCGCAGGACGTGAGTGACGCGCTTGCGCAGTACACGCGGATCGCACCTTCGCGCACGCCGCACAGTGGTCCCAAAGTGACTTTTTGCGGTCAAAATTCCGTATCTCCGTCAATTCTCAACCGATTTTTGATTTCTTTGGCTCGTTTTGTCGGGGATTAAATTTGCTATAATATCAAGTACCTGAATTGCGACGAAAACGTGTTATTTTCTATCTCTTTTCAACCTTCTTTGGTTGTTCTTTCAAACAATCTTTGGTGCTAATTTAATAAGATTTTGCTTATCTAAGTAGTTTTTTTTTACGTAAAATCTTCAAATGGCGCTAGGGAATAGCGGAAACATAAAACAGGTGATTTGTTGACACGTCAGAATGTTTGAAATACAACTTTACAATGGCTGAAAATTTGGAATGTCTACCGCGTTTACTACAACCAGAACCGTCTAAAATACCAATTTAATGTATGATTATAGAACCTAATAGCGTTCAGAAATATCGAAGAACGTCAAAAGCCGTGATTTATTTTTTACGATTTTATTATTGTTTATTAGTAAATAAAACTTTATCCAATCTTTCCCAACCACATCTTTTGCATTTGGAATGTGGGTAAGGATGTAATAAACAAATTCAGAAAGGAATTAGCTGCCGCCATTTGCCCCTGCGGTGTCAATCCGATTTTGTTTAATTGGCGGTAGCGCTCAAAGTGCCTTTCTGTGGACAAAATTCTGTATCTCACGAGGGGAGGCCGCGAATGGGGCGAGCGATTTTTTAACGAAACCGGGCAGAAAATGTTGAGGCCGATGTGTATAAACAAATTCCAGAATATTAGCTGTGAATGGCCGGCTATTTTTATAAAAAATGGCTTTAAACAGTAAAATTATGAAGTCGTCGAAACAAAAATTGAATTTTCTGGTTAAATTATTGATACTATGCCAATAACACATAAGACTTTTGTATTCCTTTCATCAAGATCTACCACTTAATGAAGTATAAAATCGATTCGACGACTTCATAATTTTTTATAAAAATGACCGGCCATTCACAGCTAATATTCTGGATTTTGTTTATACACATCGGCCTCAACATTTTCTGCCCGGTTTCGTTAAAAAATCGTTCGTCCCATTCGCGGCCTCCCCTCGTCAGTGAATTCTTAACCGATTTTTATCTTTTTTTGCTCGTTTTGTCTGGGATTAAATTTGCTAAAATGTCACACAGTAGTTTTCCAAAATTTTCTTTAGGGATTAAAAAAACAAATTCTGATCTCTTGGTTCCGAAACAACGAGTTTATTAACCATTTTTGTTCCTACATCAACTGTGGATGTTCCAAGACAAGGTTCTGGTACTTCCAATGATGGGAATACAGTGCGACGATTTTTCCGCAATTGGAAGACAGTAGCGGAAATCACCGAGGTGAATGAAGAACTTATTAAATTTTTTTTATAATTTTACAAGTTTTGTCGTGTGGACACAGCGTAGACCCGTCAAAGTTCCAATCTTTTTCTCTCGAAACGGCCAAAATTTTTGTTGGGTAGTATGGATGGTATTTTATGCCATCATCAGTACATACAATTTTAATTCACGGAAAAGACGTTTTAAACTCAACTATTCTGCCGATTGGCCAGATGTCGGAAGAAGCTCAGGAATGTAGGAACAAAGATTTTAAAAGATTCCGACAATTTAACACCAGAAAAAGTTCGAGGTTTTCGACAAATGAGGATATAATGCATAATTTATTAATAACATCGGATCCTTTAATTTCCATTTTGTGGTCCCAATCGAAGAAGACAATCTTGTTTAAATTTGAATAGTTTAATTTATATTTATTTTTTATTTTATCTCCTTTTAATGATGTAGGAACAAAAATGGTTAATAAACTCGTTGTTTCGGAACTAAGAGATCAGAATTTGTTTTTTTAATCCCTAAAGAAAATTTTGGAAAACTACTGTGTGACATGTTAGCAAATTTAATCCTAGACAAAACGAGCAAAAAAAAGATAAAAATCGGTTAAGAATTCACTGAGATACGGAATTTCGTCCACAGAAAGGCACTTTGAGCGCTATCGCCAATTAAACAAAATCGGATTGACACCGCAGGGGCAAATGGTGGCAGCTAATTCCTTTCTGAATTTCTTTATTATATTCTTACCCACATTCCAAATGCAAAAGATGTGGTTGGGAAAGATTGGACAAACTTTTATTTACTAATAAACAATAATAAAATCGTAAAAAATAAATCACGGCTTTTGACGTTCTTCGATATTTCTGAACGCTATTAGGTTCTATAATCATACATTAAATTGGTATTTTAGACGATTCTGGTTGTAGTAAACGCGGTAGACATTCCAAATTTTCAGCCATTGTAAAGTTGTATTTCAAACATTCTGGCGTGTCAACAAATCACCTGTTTTATGTTTCCGCTATTCCCTAGTGCCAATTGAAGATTTTACGTAAAAAAAAACTACTTAGATAAGCAAAATCTTATTAAATTAGCCCCAAAGATTGTTCTGCTAAAGTTTTCATCCAACTTTGTCAGAAAAGAGATAGAAAATAACACGTTTTCGTCGCAATTCAGGTACTTGATATCATAGCAAATTTAATCCCGGACAAAACGAGCCAAAGAAATCAAAAATCGGTTGAGAATTGACGGAGATACGGAATTTTGACCGCAAAAAGTCACTTTGGAACCACTGTGCGCCGTCTTGATGCGCTGTGCTTTCGAAAAGCAATTCTTCTTAAGCGCTTGAAACGTGAGAATATAGCTTTGTTTTTTAACGGGGGTCACTCAAGTGAAAATGAACTACCAGTTATTTTACAGATAAAAATTTGAAAATATGTATTTCCATATTATTTTTTACGCTGAAAGGAATTATGTAAGAATTAATACAGTGACATTTTTTTTTCAAAAATTTAAAAAAAAAAATTTCGAAAAAATTATACAATTTTAAAATCCATACCCTTATCTCTGTAGTATTGTATACAAAGACTGCAGAAAAAATTTCAGCTCGATAACTTCATTTTTGTCCGAGTTATAAAGTTTTTATGTTTTGGCGTAGTAACTAAAACGCTCCTGCTCCGTATGTTGGACCGACCAAAATGAACTACCAGTTATTTTACAGATAAAATTTCGAAAATATGCATATCCATATGATTTTTTACGCTGAAATAAATTATGTAAGAGTTAATATAGTGAGAATTTTTTTTTCAAAATTTAAAAATAATATTTCGAAAAAATTATTCGATTGTAAAATCCATACCCTTATTTCTGTAGAATTGTATACAAAGACTGCAAAAAAAAATTCAGCTCGAAAACTTCATTTTTGTTCGAATTATAAAGTTTTTATGTTTTAGTTACAACCCCAAAACATAAAAACTTTATAATTCGGACAAAAATGAAGTTTTCGAGCTGAAATTTTTTTTGCAGTCTTTGTATATAATTCTACAGAAATAAGGGTATGGATTTTACAATCGAATAATTTTTTCGAAATTTTATTTTTAAATTTTGAAAAAAAAATTGTCACTATATTAACTCTTACATAATTCATTTCAGCGTAAAAAATCATATGGATATGCATATTTTCGAATTTTTATCTGTAAAATAACTGGTAGTTCATTTTCACTTGAGTGACCCCCCTTAATATAATTCTAATAAGCATAAAAAATCGAGAGCGCAAAATTTTTCCTTTTACTAAAGGGAAACTTCATAACTTCCGTCTGCCAGCAAATCTAGAATTAAAAGAAAATCATCCACCCTGTAGAATTTAATAAATATAAAAATGCAATATTACTGCAAAAATTTGAGGATTCAGATCGAAATTCAGAAGTTATTCGAAGGAAACGACAGAGTAACAGGAGATGAAAGCAGAATTGAGGGCGCCGTTATTTTTTTCACATGGCCAAGCTTCTGCGAGATGAGCGCAAGCTGTAGAATTGGGCGTCCTTAAGGCGCGATGATGAAATCCGGGAATATCGATTTCGCCTCCTACTTCCAGCTGTATTTTCCTCTTCTATTTACCCTGCACCTACTAGACGTCTCGGAAATCAGCGTGGTTTCCTGTTCAAGGCTTTTCTGTCATGCGAACCGAGTTCCTCGGCCTTTGAAAAGGCTTTGTGAGGGAGACAAAGGCTGGGATCGTCAAAGAAAACTGATTTTTATTTCTCTTCCGCAGCGAACAAGGTTTAAGATCGCTGGAAATGGAGTTTGCCTGGATTTTTGGTCCCAAGGCTTTCGCATTTTCATTTTCCAGACAATTATGGCAACCATTTCCACAATATAAATATTTTTTCTAAAATATCGCACAAAAATGTTCGCTGTCAAAAATCCACGAACAAGTGGAATGCATCGAATGCGGGTTGGCCATTTAATTCAAATGTTGATGAAAGCACAGGACGCAGTACTGGAAAGTTTGCACGAAAATCGAGTTTAATGTTTTGCTTTTACCAGAACCTCGGTTATGTGCAACGTGAACACGATTTTGTAATAACTGAAACATTGTGCGTCTCCTCTGCTAATTATTTAACCAAATACTGCCACTGAAATTCTCAACTTTTTAACTTTAATTTTCCTCAGTTTTAAGTCCATGATTTTTATTTAGAACGCGAACGTTGCGTCAGGCTATAGGGTAGGTGTGGGTATTACTGCGGATGTCCCGATTACTGCGGATATTCTAAAACAGATCATATTTAGTGTTGGAAAGTACATAATCTCTTGAAAATTTTTGATAAAATTATTTTAAACTCTATTACAGATAATTATTAATAAGTATGTACAGCAATGTTATTATTAATTCTTTTATCGTAGTTTGTAATTCGTCAAGGCGAAACTTCGGTCGATTTCCGATATGGCGGTCATGAACACCTACTTGAAAAACATTTATATTTTTGTTATTAACAGTAATACCGTTAAGGAACTAGTTCTTGATCAGGCACTAATTTTTTATCAGTACATGAAATAAATCGTTCTTTTGAGTTTATGTCAATAAATAATTGTTTGAAATAATTACTAACATAAAAATTGATAATTCAAAAATATATGTGTTGTCTGTGAAAGCAGTTAGTATTGTTAGTTTTAGATGATTAAAAACTAGTTCCTAGTCACCTTATTATTCCATACCTTATAAGTATTTAAATTATATATTTATTTTCAACTTTTTAAAATTTTTCCTTGAAGTTTAAACATTAATTCAACTTTTAGTATAAAAAAAGTCTATGGTTTAATGTTTTATTAGGTTAAAAATAAATATTAAAGCGGGAAACCTTCTAAACTGATCAGAAACTAGTTCCTTAACGGTACATGTACTGTAGCGGTATTGCTCGATAGAATAAGAGTTATTTTTTCAGAAAAGCAGTAAATCAGTCGTCTACATTTTAGTTTTAATTTTTATTTCTCACCGCAGTATTAGGTGCACTACTTGACACCATGTGCATGTATTACTGCGGACCTACTACTGCATTTAAATTTATTTTTCTTCAAAATTTCTATAAATGTAATTACTTATTCTTGTCATAATTTATCAAAATACGATTATAAAATGCAAAGCATGTAGAAGCCCAGTTACTGGTTGGTTTACCCTACAAGTGATATTTGTACTAAGGTTATGTTTGGCCTGACATCAGACCGCAGTAATACATGCGCAGTAACTGGTGTTTCGTTAGTAACTGGCACGCAGTAATACATGCATGTCCGCAGTAACTCATGCAATGACATTGATCGACAAATCTCTTTGTTTTTAATTAACTGTGCTTATTACCCCGCCCTTATATTTTTTTATGGAATTATTAAGGTCCCACCTTTCTTTTAAAAAAAGAAGCAGGAACTTTCATTCATTTGAACGCCGTACCGAGGGTTTTAAAGTTAACCTACCTTAAAAGTCCGCAGTAATACCCACACTTACCCTATGTAATTTAATGCGAAATAAGTTCATTTGCAATTTTACGAGATTTATGCGAAACGTGCGCGCAGTAGATGTCGTAAACCGCAGCTGAACTAATTCTAATGAGAATCTCCTTTTCTGTTTCAGGTGAGTGGACATTTTATTACACGTGTTGGCGTCACCGTTGCCGTGAGTAAAGCGCTATAATTCACGGCTTCTCGTTTTTAATATCTCAGCGGTTTTAAGCTCCCCCGTTGGCCAAACGAATTTACAAAGGGCGTAAAACCCTCCTCTCGCCTAGGGAGAAAGAACTGGACCACTTTCTACGTTACGTCTCACGCGTGGAATCCGGGGAAGCCTTAGGTGTGAAAATAATTTCTGCCTCGTGAATTTTCCGTTTACAAAAATCCACGTATCATCGGCGCGAGTAACAGAAATTTAATTTCGCCCGTGTAAAAATATTTGATCCGCTCCTCGATTATTTCGTACAAACTTCGATTGCTCTGCTTCTGCTCCCCTTTAGCTTCTATTCGTTTTACTTGCCTGCACCAGAGCTGGGCAAATTTTATTTCGAATAACGAATAAAAAATAATTAATAAATTCCCAAGATTTAATATTAATTAAATTTTTCCAACTTTTAGTAAATGTTAGAAAAACATCGATTATTCGGAAAATTTTGATGGGAGGGTACCTTTAATATTAGCAGATTTATCCCTTTGCAATAAAAAGTATCCCCTGATTAACGAAACAAATGAATAAATCTAACAATCCCCGTGAAAGAAATTTCCTTCAATTTCTTATTTTCTCAATTTGTTCGAGAGCCATGCCTCGATGACAATAGAGACACCCAGTATACACGATTATTCTTCGGATGTCCCCTGACACGTTCCACAGGTCAAGAACACCGGATCGTTGTATTAACTTCTTATTTATAGTCGCTCGTGGCTCGTTTTACTCTTCCTTCTTCAGCCTGCCTCTATCCACCCTCGACTCTCGTTTCCCGGGGTAGGACGAGGACGTCCTGGCACGAGAGTCGCGCTCCCTCGAATTTAATTCACGTATACGGATGGAAATAACGGATGGCACCAGCGATAATGCGAATTCCTCAACGTCGGGACGGGAAAATCGACTTTTTCCTGGCCCGTTACACTTGAATTTCGTGACTTCCTTTTTCCCCGTGGATGGATGGATCTGGAATCGCTCGAAATTGAGTCATTTCTCTCGGATATTTGCAGGTGTATCATTTTCTCTTGGGTTAAAAGGAAGACGGAAAAGATTCGCTTGCGGTATTTTGAATTTTTATAACGGGACCTTTTTCATGAATAATTAACTCTTGTACGGAAATTGGGCCATTTTCACCCAAAATCCAGTCACAAATTTACTGATGCATTATTTGGACTCCTTTAAATCTTTAAGTAACTAATAACCGTCCACAATAAATTTTTTGTAACTTTTTTATTGTAGAAATTTAAGAAGTTCTTGAAACATTAAGGGGACTAGGCAGTCAGAAACTCGATTTTTTTGTTGCATTTTTAGAAAGTACCACCCTTCCCGATTAAAATGCCGTTCGGTTTATGTTAAGATTCGCAAAATTGAGGATTTTACAGCCGAAAAGGTCGAGCGCGCCATAAACCGTTTCTGCGCGCACGCAGGTAGACTAGATTCCTCTTTCGAAACTTTAAGCGCGTTTTTCTCGGAATCATATTTCCTCTTCGTTTTGCAGTGATTGGGGAAAAAAACGGAGGTATCAGTCGATTTGAAAAAAAAAATCAGCATATATGAAACATGTCTAGTTACGACCTGAGCCTACGCATAAGTCTGTAAAAACTCCTGGTTTGTCAAAAATAAAAATAGAATGGCTCTTTTCCCTGGCGAAAAATGACGTTTTGCAGCCACCATTTTTATAATTTTGATTTTTTTTTTCTTTCTCAATAGGTTCAGGGCAGAATAGGGGCCAGGGCAAAGTATAAATTTCAGAGGATATTTCACAATTAAATTTCTTACGGCCAGAATCACTGCAAAATTACAGCGGCTCCAAAAAAAAGCACCTACAAATCAGACGACTGTAGCGCTGTCATACATATGTATATAATATTCAAATCATTTATTTTTTACTGTTTATAGTATTAATAAACATTACCCAAACGTACTAGTCACAATTTGTGTTCATCTCCTTGTAATTAATTCGCAAAAAATACTTGATTTTCGAGCAATCTGACTGCCTAGTCCCCTTAAACGGTATCCTAAATGAACTGACAGGGGAACATCCCGAACACGGAAATTTAAAAAAATTCGGAAACTTTTTGAATATGTAGGGAATTTCTTCCTGATTATAACGCAATTTTTGTTTGCTGCCTAAATGCACTCTAAGGGGGTGTAATTGGCCCCTGAAAATCCGGTTATTTTCCGATTTTGTGTTATAACTCGTGAACTGTAAAATAATTTTTTTACCGAATGACAGATCTAATTAAAAGATGTAACTTTTGTCTTGAAACTTTTTTCTCTCTCCTTTCGAGTGAATTTGTGCAGCAAACGAAAATTGCGTTATAATCACGAGGAAATTCCCTACATATTCACAAAGTTTCAGAATTTTTTGGTTCGGGATCTTCCCTGTGAGTTTTATTTTTGTATGCTCGTTTCTTGCGAATATATGGATATTGGGTCAATTTGACCCAAATTTACTTACCCGTGTAACTTAGGGTTAAGTCTTTACGAATGCTCGTGTTCCTTTTAGGGGGGGTTTTGAGGAATTTTGTTTGTGGAGCTTCTGGGTGCGTAATTTTTCCAGAAAATAATATATTATATAGATGTAGTGATGGTCGAAGGAAGGTTTAAAATGTGATTAAAAACAGAGATTTTATTTACAACAGTAGCTCGGTAGGGGTTGTCTCACAGCTTATGTGATGTAGGGTGAAGGGAGTGGCTATCGTAGCTTAGCGATACCAACATGATAAACGGCGGTATTAAAGTGAAAATAATATATTATACATTTAATATATAAATTTTTTATAACAATCGCCAGTCTTCTTGACCCGACCATAATCACTTTCTGAAAACTGAGCTGTACGCTATTAAAATGCGAAGGTCCCAGTACTCAAAATATTTTTTTTTAAAAAGAAGTTGAGTTTCCTAAAATTAAAAAGAACATCATAAATCTTTTACACTAAATATTACAATTTTTTCAAACCTGTACGAAGAATTTCCAGTGTTTTTAATACCACCCCGACGATTCTCAAAAATTTGATAATTTGTAAGATAAATATTGACAGTGTTATGTCACAAGATATTAATACCCCATAAAAATAACTTCAAAAAAGTAAAAAAAACTACGCCAAGTACACGAAATCAAATAAATCACAAAAAATAGAAGATAATAATAAGTACAAAATAAAAAAAAGATGTGAAATCAAAATGAGCTGCAAGTACATGAAGGTGCTTTCCAAATGTGCTTAAGATGACACAACTACATACATATACACAGCTAAAATGCTGTGTTCATACATTCCATTACTCATATCGCGGACATTTTAATAATGTGAAGATAAAATGTAACGTCTAGACATTTGCCAAGATGTCCGCGGCCTGGAAGTCAAATACTTGGCGTTGCCAGGCAAGGTATTCTCAGATCATCAATACCCATACCTTCCCTCTCGCAGGCTTTCAAATAATTTGTCAATTTAAAATTCTGACAATATGAGTACATTTTCATTATATTGCGTTTTTAAATAATTTTTATTCATCGACACCTTGACCTTGCCTGGCCACGCCAAGTATTTGACTTCCAGGCCGCGGACATCTAGGCAAATGTCTAGACGTTACATTTTATCTTCACATTATTAAAATGTCCGCGATATGAGTAATGGAATGTATGAACACAGCATTTTAGCTGTGTATATGTATGTAGTTGTGTCATCTTAAGCGCAGTTGGAAAGCACCTTCATGTACTTGCAGCTCATTTTGATTTCACATCTTTTTTTTATTTTGTACTTATTATTATCTTCTATTTTTTGTGATTTATTTGATTTCGTGTACTTGGCGTAGTTTTTTTTTACTTTTTTGAAGTTATTTTTATGGGGATCTCACTTCTTTTTACAAAGATAATTTGCATAGGGAATGACTTCAGATAATTTTTAATATTATATTCGTTATTATTTTCTATTTTTTGTGATTTATTTGATAATACTTTTTTCCGTCCTCGACTTTTTCATGTATCTATCTACATATACAGTAATTCGTCGTTATTGTCCCGTTTTTACCATGCGTAATAGTCCCGCTCACTATCCCCACCATTTCTTGGAATCCTTCAGTCGAGAGTGAGAGAATCCGAGAACGTGCGAGAGAACAAAAGAGTCGACACGAAGTTGTCGTCGGCTACGAATGGTGTCCGCTGTCCGCATTGCGTTGATGTCCCGCCGCCACACAGTGTCACGGCCCGTGTTCAAAAAGCAAAAAATTGGGTTTTGAAATTTTGTATTTCATTTTATGGATTTGATAGTAAACAGTCCTCCGACATAGGAACAACATAACTTAGTAACATAAATAACGGTTTTAAGGTTAGTAATTACATTCAAAGTCGAATAAATAAACGCAAACTGCCACAGACTACACATAGGAAATATTTACCCACTGCATTTTTGTTGTATTTATAAGTTCTTCTCTTTCTTTTCTGTTTGAAAATAAGCAAAATATATCCCTTTTTCGTTTTATTAATTAAAAATTCTCGCATTTAAAGATGTGAATACGTACCAGTGGCTTTAATTATTACTTTTTTTTGTCTCATCATCTAAATTGTGGTGAGAATTAAAAAAAAACGAAACATATCGGTTCTTTCATTTTTTTACTACAATTAATTCCTTTCATGTCCTATAATTTGGTGTAAATTTTGTCTGCTCCCGACTGCTCCCACATAAGAAAAAATTCACATAATAAAACAAAAAACTAGACAAATCTGTGCTAGAATATTTAGTTTTAAAATACACTGAGCTTCCAATTCCTTCAGATTCAACTGATAGTGATGAAGATATATAATATGAATGAATAATTTTCAATTTATTATCTATTTAAAAATTTATTTATTATTAATTCATTTAAAAAAATAATTTTAGTTTTTTTATAATTGTTTCATATGTTTTTTTATTAATTTGTGTTTAAATGTATTTAAAAAATATATATTTTATTTGTTTTATTTTTATTATGGACAAAAATATATATTAATGAATTATTTTATGTTAAAAATGATTTTTTTTGTGAATAAATATGATTAACATATCAATTACACGTAAATAACAGTATCTTAATGGAAAATTGATTTTTGATTTTTTTTCCTATATACTCGTTACACTGTGCGCCAGCCCCGTTCGTCGGACTATTACGACGAATTACTGTACATAAAATCCTCAGTTTAGTTACAAATAAAAAACAGTTTGATGATATACAAACATGACGCAATTCAAATTTCGACAACTTACCTTGTGATTGAGACTGCATTTTGGTTGCAATTCAATGGTTACAACGATACATATTTGTAAAAACGTGGCATCTCAAATTTTTACAACTTACCTTATTTGACACTTGTCAGGTTATAACCTGACTGTAAGCTGTCAAAATTTGGAGTAGATTGCATAGTGGAGGTAGCGAATGACGCACGAAACATGTGTTACTTTCTTTTTGGCTGAAGGTGTGCGTGTAACGCGTATATAAGTATTATGTTTGACGATCCCTGCCGAATGATCCCGAGAGTCGACGAACGAAACATACACTAGTTTCTTTGGCTGAAGGTGTGCGTGTA
The DNA here is from genome assembly GCA_963932275.1 of Andrena praecox. Taxonomy (NCBI): domain Eukaryota; kingdom Metazoa; phylum Arthropoda; class Insecta; order Hymenoptera; family Andrenidae; genus Andrena; species Andrena praecox. The sequence continues at coordinate 35,408,669 of OZ010728.1, forward strand.
ACGCGTATACGTATTATGTTGACGAAAATTTGGCTTGAAGAATCAGAATCAGAAGAAAATCTTACCGTTTCCGACTGATTCGTGAGACGATATTATGATATCTCTGTCATGCGTGGACAGATTTTATTGAAATTTGGTCTTATTCGAAAGCTTATATGCGGTTTACATAAGAAAAATGCCTTTAAATTTAGAAAATATTGCAGGCGTCATGAGATATTAATGAAATAAGTTTCAGGTTAGGTTGGAATAGCCCGGCGACGAGTAAATGATAGCGGTAGCGACAGTCGACATATACAGGGTGTCTTTCCTGTACTTGGCGTCGAGACGCTACCGCGTCTCTAGATTTGTTTGCAAATACGTTAACCGATCAGCTAATGGTATGTTTGTTCCATGTTCGTCAAAGACTGAATTTCCCTGTGTGTATTTCCCGCAGGGACTTAATACCGGTATAATGCTCATACCGGTATTTCGCCAATACAGCTATACCGAAACCGATATCATACCGAAAAAGATAAATACCGAAACCGATATCATACCGAAAAAGATAAATACCGAAACCGATATCATACCGAAAAAGATAAATACCGAAAACAATCGGTTTTCGGAATTACCGGTAACCGAAATAAATACCGGTATTTTTTCGGTATTCTTCTCGGTGAACACCGAAACCTACCATGTTACTGAAAAGAATACCGAAAAAATACCGGTATTTATTTCGGTTACCGGTAACCTTTTGTTTTCGGTATTTATCTATTTCGGTATGATATCGGTTTCGGTATAGCGAAATACCGGTATGAGCGTTATACCGGTATTGAGTCTCAGACGAAGATACAACCGAAAAATACCGGTATAATACCGGTATTTTACGTACCGGTAGGAGTCCCTGATTTCCCGTGGTGCCGTTCCCAAATACTCGTCAATAACGAGCTTTCGGAATCATTATTGCGCTTGCCCCGCACAGGAAGTAACCCTGACAATGGGAGAGCATCCAGTGGTGCCCTAATTCTGTAACACAATAGCGCACGCTAAGGATTTATCCGTTTTCGTCATTGAATTTCTTGCTTGGAGCAGATCGTGGCACACTTCGGGGTCCTTCGCGGAAATTAAACAGAAGGAAGCTACGGTTGAAGAATACTCTTCACGCATCGGGCGACTCGTATTGTCGGTTTCTCTGATTTCCAACGCATTTCCACGGCTATGCACCAAACTGCATCAAAAGGTACTGTTCTGGGTGGAATGTTCGAGGCAGCACCTTCTGATGCATAAATTCGACTTAGTAAACTATATAGTATCACTATTATCAAGTTGGTGTATAACAATTGTTGTGGAATTAATGTAGACTGTAAATCAGTATTCCTGTTTTTTTTTTTTGGTGGGTGTCATTCAAAGCATTTGCAAAAACCACCCCCAAAAAATAAATTATTTATTTCCTACCCGTAATAATTTATTCACAATTCGGAAAAAAACATATGAAGTACAGCTAATATATAGATATTTTACCTCTTTTGTTTAATTTGTTTATCTTAAATAACAACCAAGACAAAAAATGGTAAATTTAAGGGCTTTTAGCCCCATATTATCCTTAAGGGGTTATGCCTACCTGCAAGGTCTGAAAATGCAAGTATTTTCGGGATTTTTGGGGGAAAAAACTTGAAGAGTTTTTTAAGCAAACCTTTATGTATTAGGAAGTGTACATCTTATATTACTTGTAGTAATTATTCCAATGGAAAATATAAATAAATAAAAGAAATATCAGTGATCTCCCGGCAGCGATTTTTTTTTCAGTAGTTTGCGGTGATCACTCTAACTTTGATCAGATTCGTCTGAAATGAAAAATTCGAAGGAATTTAGTTAGTACATTAAATTATCTTGTCCTTAATCGTTCATTATCCCGAAAAATTAATTTGCTACAAAATGGCGGCTGTTCAAATTAAAATATCGATTTTCGCCGCAAAAATCGCTCATTTTTCATCTGTAAAACAAAAACTACGCAACGGAAATGAAAAAGCCACGATTAAGGATAAGATAATTTAATATACTAACTAAATTCCGTCGAATTTTTCATTTCAGATGAATCTGGTCAAAGTTAGAGTGATCACCGCAAACTACTGGAAAAAAAATCGCTGCCGGGAGATCACTGATATTTCTTTTATTTATTTATATTTTGCATTGGAATAATTACTACAAGTAATATAAGATGTACACTTTCTAATACATAAAGGTTTGCTTAAAAAACTCTTCAAGTTTTTCCCCCCAAAAATCCCGAAAATACTTGCGTTTTCAGACCTTGCAGGTAGGCATAACTCCTTAAACGACAGGGTAGAGATCTGTAACTTCGCGGAATGTTGTTTCAGGTGAGGAGCAATGTTCAGCAAACAATAACAACAAAATTTTCCACGGGGGTCGCTTGCTTGTGCTTACCTTGCTAGACTCTATGATATCGTAAGGGATGATGGCATAGCAGCCCCTTCATACATACAACATTTGCGGTACCATAGACATCTTCGCAGAGTTTCATCTCAAATATCATTTTTCCCATTAAAGTAGACAGAAAACCTAATACTTGCCGAAGCCGTATTTCGATTATTTTCTTGTTTTTTTTTTTCAAAAGTCACATGCTTGACTTTGGGTAGCTGCCATTATTTAAAAAATAGATGTTTCCATAATTAGCTTCGACAAGTACTAGTTGTTTTGTCTACTTCAATGTAAAAAAAAATATATATATTTCAGATAAAACCCAGATAGAATTTTTATTTAAATAAAATTTCGAATAACGAATAAAGGTTAAAAAATTACTCGCCGTGTGTCGAATAAAGCTAACTCGGCTTAGCAAACGAATGGCGAATAATCTTTTTAACTTTCATTCGTTATTCGAAATTTTATTTAAATGAAAAGTTTGCCTATCTCTGATGTCATGGCATCATTTCTTAGGACATCAAATTTCTTTTTTAAGGAAACACAGCTTAATTTATACCCAAAAAAGTGTATGTGTTGATTTTGTAAATATAACGTATTCTATATAAAAACCAAAAATTCATAAAGATAACCCTATTTTCCGACCTGCCAAATGTATGCAACCTTCCAGCCCTGTGTGGAACTCCACACAGTACTGTAGCTAGACGATCCCCCGAAAATTTGATAAAAGAGGATTCCCATGAACAATAGCGAGAGATCCAGGGTGAGATTAGTTGGAGGCGCGTCGAAAATGCATGGACTCGAATTGTAGCCACCTTGTAGGCGAAAACTGAATGCAAGGCTGCTGGGGGAGAGGGCACATAGTCCTGAGGGATCGATACGAACCCGTTGCCTGCCGCTGCTGCACAGGGTTGCAGGTTCACCAATGGGCGAAAGCCCAGTTCCGTCGGTTACAAGGTCTGTGGAAACCTGGCTCGTATGGGCATGACGCTCGCACTGCACCTTGGGACCCTGGACGAATCCTCAGCTAACGATACACGTGTCCTGGGCTAGGTCGAGCAGACATTGTTTTTTAAAATTATTAGGCAATGGCTGGCAGAAAGCAAGGCAGTGACTTTCATGATTTACTTAATCTTCTTAATTTTTGTGAACAAATCTGTGAGTCACTGTATGTCAGAGATGGGCAAAAAATTATTTGAAATAAAAATTTCGTACACAGATTTTTATTTCAAATAATTTTTTGCCCACCTCTGCTGTATGTTGTTGTTGCTCTGCCATCTAGGAATTGTTGTGAGCGAGAGAATTCGTCCTTTCGGGAGGTCGCACAGTGGTTCCAAAGTGACATTTTGTGTTTAAAATTCGGTACCTCATTGTCAGTGAATTCTCAACCGATTTATTTTTATCTTTTTTACTGGTTTTGTCGGGGATCAAACTTGCTAAAATGTTACATGGCTGGGTTGCGATTAAAATGTGTTTTTTTTTTAGAAATATTTTCTGACAATGTTTGATGAAAACTTCTGGAGAATAATCCTTGAGGGCATTTTGAAAAGATTTTTCTTATCTAAAACTAGTTAATTTCCTTCGAAATTGAATAAAGATCTAATATGTAATCTGAATGTCTTTTTGAAATCATTTTAGCAAATTTAATCCCCCACAAAACGAGCCAAGAGCGATGGAAATCGGTTGAGAATTCTCTGAGATACAAAATTTTCTCCACAAAAAGCCATTTTAGGACCACTGTGCGTCAGTGGATTATCAACTTCATTGAACTTGGGGTCGTTTTTCGTCAGATATTAATTCTAACGCGGAAGGATGTTTGCTTGGAATATTTATAGGGAGGATTGTGGATGCAACTAAGTAGGGCAGTGTTTCCCAACCTTTTTTGAGTCGCTATAATTCTCAAATAACCTGCACCCCCCATATAAGGTAAGTTAAATTTAACAAAGTAAAAAACCACATTAAAAAAACGTATTTCAGAATATAACTCAAACTTAACAATATTAAAAAATAAAAAACCCCCAAAAGCCCACGATCCCCCAGAAAATACTTCCCGACCCGCAAGTTGGGAACCACTGAACTAGGGATTTAGTAATCCTTAAAAAGGTTGAGGAAATAGAAATGTTAGGTTGACGGTTCGTTTTGGTCCAAGTTTATATTATGGTATTTTTAATGGTCCCTTTTCAACATTTGTAAATTTACAGGTAATTTTTTATAAGGTTTCTTCTGTGTTCTATTGGTGTGATGATTCCTAGTGATTCCATTGATTAACAGTCCTGAAGTTCATTTCATTTCTGGAATTCATTTAATTTGCACCGATGAAACGGCGTTTTGAAACACGGGAGGGAAGATTCGTTTTAAAGGAACGAATGAGGCAGATAATTTGTAAAGTTTATTAGCAATCAGTCTTGTCTGTTCGAAGGCGGGACAGCTTCGCAGCGCAATTTCTCCATTTCGGCCTGCAATTTGTCAAGAATGGAAGGGATTACGTAGACCGAGCGGAGGGTGGGCAATTTTCGAAATGAATGGTCGGTCGCGCCTCTCCAGCTGAAACCTAATTTGTATTACTCGCCCGAAACTATCGGTGCCCTATTTAAATTTCCCCGAGGATGAAAAATCGAATAAGTACCATTAAACGTCACCAATTACTTACAGGCATATACAAACTGAAATTGTCTCAAAAGGTATTCTTCTAAACCCCCTCATCACGAATCAAAATGAAAAAAATAATAATAATATAATTTTCCCGGGTTCTTCGAAAAAATGCCACCTTTGTGAAAATCATCTTTGCAAAATTTAAGTAAAATTGTGATCTTTCATTTTTCGCGCGAAACGAGGAAACCTGAATTATTGTGACTCTGTGAAGGCTGAAATGTCCGCAGATCGTTCTGTTTTCGTTTTCACAGCCAATTAAGTCGAAGGCTGGTGACGAAACCGCAAGTGCAACGTTGCAACGAGTGCAACACGAGCGCGGCGTCGAGCGACATGTAATTTTACACTGCGAGCTTGGTGAAACCTCTCTCTTTACGTGTATCGGCATAATTTCGCGGCTATGAACACAGGTCTACCGATACTTAGGCACCTGCGTCACCAATCTTCGAAGAGGCCGCGAATTTGCCTAATGTTTACAAACAAAGGTGATCGCAAGTTCCACAGAACTGGAAAAGAGAAATGGTTACTAGACACGAGTGTTGAAATTTTCACTAAATCGTCACGTAGATCATTTAAAGCACATGTGTATGAAATATGGATGCAGCATTTTGGAATTTATTAATAGGAATGCGTAATAAAGAAATTTGAATAAATATAAGAAGATCATAAATATGATTGAATAATGAATAATGCTCCGGATTTCTTTTGTAAGTTGGCAGTTCTTGTATTTGGTAGGGTAAACAGGCCAGTAGATGGACAGTTTAGCTGATTCCGAAGTTTACAACAAGGTGTTTCTTAAGAAATATCTGTTGTATTAAAAAAAAATCAAAAGCTTTGCACGTAAAAATGTACAAATTTAAAGAAAAAAATAACTGCAAGTAAAAAAATTAATGTATTTAAGGATAAAATGATGAAACTTCTACTCATAGCCCGTATCACAAGTAGATGGACGATAGGGCTAGCAGATGGACAGTTCAGCACCAATAGATGGACGGGTGTCTGGGTAGACGAGTAAAAGACTTATTAGCTATAGTAGGTACCTAGATTAAGTTATTTTTTTGTTAAAATATAGTTTATTTCATCAAAACTAAAAACGTATGGAGTCTGCATTGCCAGAAACCGGTGCAACAGGTTATGGGCCCAGGCCGCAAATAAAGTGAGGTTATGTCTAGCCTAAAGTGGCCAGACGTCCCGGATCGTGTGGGACTGTCCCGAATTTGAATTGTTTGTCCCGCATTGAAAACTGTCTCGGAAAGTGTCCCGGATTGGATATGTAACCTTTTTAACATTTTCTTAGTGGCACAAAGTAAAAATATATATCCACTAGTTCCTTTTCTATACTCGAGCTCATTTTAGAAGGAACTTGCCGACCGACGAGTTTAGATCGGTTCTGCGCATGTTGGCGCTCATTGGCTATGCCACCACCAATGGTCTTTCGGCTGCGCATGGTAAAGTGGGGGAGCAGAGACCTCGCGACAGTTGAATAGCTCTTCAACATGCGCGAAATAAGTTCCTTCTAAAATGAGCTCGAGTATAATATCATCCAAGGCTCTATTTAGATCATTACATGTATATTGATGTACGGTATATTTTTTTTTAATGCTTGCCATCTAAATAAAAAAAGGAAAATAAGATACCTAAAAGTAAATGTGTAAACTGTTTGTTTATTAAAAAAAACGGCTTCAAAAGGTTTAATTCCGTTCTGTCCATCTGCTGCGACAAGGTTAGAAAATCCATATCAGTACATGGACAGTCATTTTTATAAGTTCTATCGGTTTATTTTTTTTTTTTGTTCACGCGTTTATATATAAATTGTTAATATTAGAATGCAATCATCTATTGCATACCTCTTTACAATACATCCAAATACGTTTTTTATTAACTTTAAGGGACGCGATGCTGAGCAATAGCTAATAATAAAAGAGTGACTCGCGCATAGTGGCGTAAAATCATACATACAAATACATTTTTCGCATACAAAAATTTTTTTTCGATCAATATGTTAATGTTTTGTAAAACAACAAACGTTTTTTCTACAAAATAAAAAAACAATAATATAGATTAAAACTCTAGTTCTTTCAATATTAACGATTAACCAACGATTCGTCCATCTACTGGGCCCGTCCATCTACTGGCCTGCTTACCCTACTAGGGTAAACGCACCAATAAATGAACACTTAAGGCTAACGAATGAACACTTTTATAAAATTATGTTTGCAGCGCGATTGGTTCCACGTGCTGCAAAAATTGTTTGAATATGAAGCAAGAAATTGAAAGAAGTCTTTAATTAATTAGTTGCTTATTTTAATAACTTATTTCACTCGGTTCAATTAAAAATGTCCATTCACTGGTACGTGTTCATTTACTGGTACATCTACCCTACCAAGTCCTATCAGTATTGCAAAATTGGTGAAAGGAATTCGAAGCATTTTCCAATTTATATGAAATTTATTAAAACATCGTCTGATACTTTAATTCCGTGTAAAGGGTCTTCCATTTGAGCAATATTGTAGGCTTTCTGGTACGGTAGAAATAATTACACGCTTGGTGGTAAAAACAATCTTTATTTGGAATCACGTTGTGGTACTGTCACTTGCTCGCGCGAGTCTAACTGCTTGGGCCACGCTTGGCCCCTCCACGTCGATCTCGAACGGCTCTCCGGTAGGGCGAGGAAAGGTCACCGTTCGCGACCGTTTGTTTTGACGCGCTCGTTTCCTGGAACTTGCTGCGACGCGTTCCGCTCGCCACAGCTAGGGTAGAACCCCCAATTACTGACACCTACCTAATTACTGTCACCTTAAGCTATTTTACTGAAAATAACGAATAAATAAACGTTGCAAAGTCATACACAAAAAAGAATTATGTAATTCAACCTATAATCTATACGCTAGAAAATGCACCACTTAATATTTATTTTTCATTAATTTCTATAAGACGATACAAAATTTTAATTTGATGACAACAGTGGAAATGGCGACTTCCTTACTAGTGAAAGAGAAAACAGGGCACTAAAGAAAGGGCTATAATTACTATATTTAAATTATTTACATAATAAACAATAATTTTTTAGTACAATAGAAGTATCATAGAAAGTTACAACGATCGTAATATAACGATTAATTAAGCCTTTTTAATTAATATATGGGTGATAGTGATTGGTACAAGCGTTTCAAGCATTTTGGTATTACTGTCATAGCAGTAGTTGCTCATGTACATGAGACGACATAACCGTAAAATGAGTAATAAACAGTATTAGGTTAGCTGGCAGTAATTGGGGTGTCAGTAATTCAGTCACACACGTTTTAGAGGTGTCAGTAATAGATCTAGAAATATGTTTTTTAGATTAATGAATTTATATATAAAAATAGAAATTCTAAGACCCACAAAATGTTTTTCATGAAGTAAACATATTAAACCATAATAAAAAAAAATAAAAAACTTATACTTTTAGTCAATAAATACAGATACTATGCAATAATATTAGAGTCAGTCCTTAATGCGTCAGTAATTGGGGCTTCTACCCTATTGTGGCATCCTAACACCCGCTTGTTTTATGTTACGAGTTCCTTCAATCCCCGAAATTACGCCTTGGATGAAAAATACTCACACATGAATACGAATCTTTTCCACCCACCATTATTCTTCCTTTTTATGGACTTGCTGTTTGTACAACTGCACCCGTCTCTTCAAGCACTCCAAGCTGCAATAACTAAACACCGCTGGATCAATAAGAAAAACTTCGATCGAGCTACACGACGTAATCTGTCACCCGTAAAATCGATCGCGCACGCTTTTTGTGATCCTGGTCGAGAAGCGGAAAGCCACAAAGGCAGAAAGGTTTTTCTCGATCTTTTTCTCCTTCCGTGATAATCAAGATTAATTTACCGATGTTCACGCTGATAACGACGTCCAGCGTGTAGTTAACGGTCGAGACAAGGTGACAAATTACGATCGGCAACTTCAGGCGCCGATCGCATTAGCATCAGAATAGACGCCTGTTCCCCGATGTGCGTGGAAACGTATGTATTACGTGCGACCGTCCACGAGGACCGAGGTGGGAGCGGGGTGGCGTTGCGTCGGATCGTCAGAAGCATCGTCCGGTATTCATTATCGCTGATTTACATCGGCGAATGGGCGTGAAAGAAATCGTGGATAGCTCGTGTTATTATTACGTGATCGTTTTCACGTGCTCGCTGCCAGTGCAATTAACCTAAATGAGGGTCTGTTTGGCGGCTGTTGCTTCAGTTTTTTCCCACCGAATTTCTCCTTGCGGAGATATTAATTGTCCCACAAGAATGTGAGTAGGGGAAAGTGGGGCAAAACCGAGTGCCTAATGTCAGTGGCGGATTTAAGGGGGGACTCTACTGTAACGGCCGGAAAAGTAAACCGTTTTTAAGAATTTTTTTCAGGGTTAATTTACCGTTTTCATAGAAAAATTTTATTACCTACTTTTAGCACAATGTCTTAAGAGACTATAAAAAAAGGAAATTGAAAAACATGCATAAATTTTAATGTTTTAATTAATTCTCTAGACCCTCCACGCGCGCTGATCGAATGTGTAACTATGGGACAGTTGGTCCGAAATGAAATTTCATTTTTTTTTTAAATAAACTATATGAGTGTAGTTTCCGTTGCACTTTTGAATAACAATAAATTTTGCGAAAATACTTTATTTCACGAAGTAATATTACGTGAGACGTAACGCAATATTATTGTACCTACGTAGTTCCCAAACGTACACAACTTTGATCATCTCAAAGTAATTTCTTATCTTCTGTCCGTTCCTGCCACCTCAGCATTTGCTGAAAAAGTTTTCTTTGCCGTGAAGTGGCGGGATGAGAGAAACGAGGGCTCTCTTAATTTAATAAAGGACGAATTATTTATATATTTTAATGCGAATATTGAGTGCAATAATGCCATTGAGTTATTTAAAAATGATAAAAAGTTGCTCTGTAATGCTAAAAGCAATAAAAAATACGTTTGGAAGAAATAAAAATTAATAAGATTCAAATGTACTTTTAGTTTTTTGAGCTTGTTTTTATAATCCACGAAATCAAATTTATGTTATGTTCCTGTAGAAAGGGTGGCAACCCTAGCCTGGGCCTCTAACTAGAAGGCCCCCAGGGCCCTGTATTTTTTTAATTTTTGCTACTATAAGAAAGAAATTTCACGAGTAGCTTCTAATTTGATTGATCAAGATGGTGTTAATTCTGTCAGGTTTAAAACAAATTTTATAATTGCTTCGTAAAAAATGGTCACTTCCAATAAGTGGCAATGAGTCGTTCTGGAATGCTCATTGGTGACGTTTTATTCATTCCTTTATGAGCAATTTGTATAGTAATGAATCCTGCATCAATATTTTATACATATAGCGTTAAACGACAGCACGTGTCAGTTTTTTCAATCAGGAGGCGTCCGTTTTGATTAATCGAGTCCTTCGGGATTGTAATGAATTTTGCATGAGTTGTTGCGAGCGATATGACTTTTCAATTTTTAGAACAGAAGGCGACAGAATGAATACAGTGTTTCACATCATTGAAGGGTACTTGTAGAAAACACTGTAAGTGCCAACATTGAAAAAAAATGTATCGGAAAATTTTCTACGTGCCAATGGTAGGAATAGAATTTGAATTTTGGCAGTTACAGTGTCTTCTACAAGGACTCCTCAATCGTTGAATTATCGTAGCCAATTTTTTTACAATTCAGAAACAGAGGTAAAACTTATTTCTGAAAAACGAATTTCCAAGAATGCCCCTTTGGCTGTGCAAACACCGCCATTCGTTTAAAAAATTAATGCACTTGAAATGAAGTTTAAGTATAGTACATTTCTACTTCCCGAGTTACCTTTGGAATATTAAATCATCCCTGCTTTCAAAGGTATCCACTGTTTTGCGGTTAATTAACAACCTACGGTACGAGAGATGTGCTTGATTAACGTCGTCCTTTGCACGAGTTAACGTGGTTTAATTTTCTAGTTCATCTTTCCCATCCATCGCCATCTTTTGGTTTCTTTAAAAATATCGAGGGCAATATTTCGAGCCCCTGTCTTTTGATCCTCCAATATCGCAGAGTTTAACGTGAATCTTCAGATTGAAGGAAAATAAATGCATCGAAAAATATTGGAGGTAGGTGTGTTGAAATTTTAAACTAGACTGAAAAATTAAAAAATTAAAAATTCTGTGTCAAGGAAAAGGAAACAGAGTTTCTTCACTGTAAATAGTAATGTAGAAGGATCTTCCTCCCATTTATACGTATTTTCTTCTTACACTCTCAGTTAAGGAGGGACTCCAATTGTTTGAAAAAAAAAAAAAAAAAAAAAAAAAAAAAAAAAAAACTTGATAATTTTTTGAAAAAAAAAAAAAATAAAACTGGCGAGTCATTCATCTGATATTTGGACCATGTTTTTATGCGTCTTTATAGAAATTGCAGTTTTTTTAATATATTTTTTTAATAATAAATATATATAGGAGTTATGGTCCCAAAAATTCCCAAATTTTGCTATGTTTTTAGCCGAATAAACCAAGACGTTCCCAATTTGTGGGAGCAATTTTGTCTAACTACATTATGGAACTTGGTCCCTCTTTCACTTGTTCATTTTACCCGGTCGATTTATGTGATAGGAAACCAGAGCAAGGAAATTAGATGGGATTAGGGGAAAAAGGGTCAAGAGGCTATAATTGCGGCACGCGTTGCTAGGGAAATTTGATTTTCGGTTTCCCCTGCCGCTTCCAATCAGAGCTACATTCACTTCGCTCAATCGGGAACTCGTGCGGTTGGATTTTTACGCCCCCCTCCTGGATGCGGCATAACATCTCGTATTGCAACAATTTTGCCCCTTTCGAACATTCAAAATAATTCAAACTTCTGCGAAACACTTGCGAAATTAGATCTCTGCAAATCGACGGTTTCTGTCGAAAAATAATGCACCGCGCGTTTCCAGAGCGAAACAGTTGCAGAACAAGGCAGAAATGATGCTACTTCCAGCGTTGTCCAAATTTGTGGAAAGATAATAAGGGTAATGTTATTTCAAACCGAAAGAATGGGACGCGAAACGCAAGAAGCGTGTCACCAGTTTATCTTTCATAGCCAGGCAGGGTACACAATGACTGTAGGCACACGACACAATGATACCGGAGACAATAGTGACACGAAACAAAAGAGGGATTGCTGGTTGCTTAAGAAAAGCGTTAAAAATAACCAAGAACCGACCGTAACGCGAAAGGAGTTGATGTTTACACGGGAAGAACAAAAGGTTACGAATGCGCTAAACAGTTTTAACACTACAGGCGGAACAAAATCTGCTGGACACTCGAGAACATTTTATTATTCGTGAATCGCGTCAGTCACGACACCTACTTTTTCAAAATGACAGTTATAACTATTGTGTTATAACTCGCTAACTGTAAGAGATAGAAAAAAAGTTTCAAGACAAAAGTTACGTCTTTTAATTAGATCTATTATTTGGTAAAAAAAAATTATTTTACAGTTCACGAGGGCTCCATATCAAAACTACACAGTACAAAACTACACATGCAATTTAGGACACATCAGAACAGTGCACAGAAAGTAGTGCACATGCAATTTACTACACATTCGTTTTTATAGTGCACATACAATTTAGGACACATGCGATTTAGGACACATACAATTTAGGACACATACAATTTAGGACACATGCGATTTAGGACACATACAATTTAGAACACATACAATTTAGGACACATGCAATTTAGGACACATACAATTTAGGACACATGCAATTTAGGACACATGCGATTTAAAACACATGCGATTTGCAATGCACATACAATTTAGGACACATGCGATTTAGGACACATACAATTTAGGACACATACAATTTAGGACACATGCGATTTAGGACACATACAATTTAGAACACATACAATTTAGGACACATGCAATTTAGGACACATGCAATTTAGGACACATGCGATTTAAAACACATGCGATTTGCAATGCACATACAATTTAGGACACATGCGATTTAGGACACATACAACTTAGGACACATACAATTTAGGACACATACAATTTAGAACACGTGCAATTTACTACACATTCGTTTTTATAGTGCACATACAATTTAGGACACATGCGATTTAGGACACATACAATTTAGGACACATACAATTTAGGACACATGGAATTTAGGACACATACAATTTAGGACACATGCAATTTAGGACACATGCAATTTAGGACACATGCGATTTAAAACACATGCGACTTAGGACACATGCGATTTATCATGGGCATAGCTAGGATTGCATTCGGGGACGGGGGGCCTAAAGCCCCTCTCATTTGGGGAGGGGGGGGGGGGAATAAAAGACTCCTTCGGCTTCCAATTCGGCCATTTGTGCACTGAATTTTGAATTTATGTACTTATGTTGGAACCAATATAACCGGGGTCGTGTAATGCGGAATTAGGTCACAATTGAATTTATTTATATTTTATAATAGTCTAATTTAATTTTGGATGAACGTTTAAGTTATTTTTTTTCCGGTCAGGGGGGGCAAGTGAAGACTACGCCCATGCGATTTATAGTGCACATACAATTTAGGACACATGCGATTTAGGACTAGGTCCGGCGGAACCCATTATGCAGGTAATGCATTGCATAAGGGCGCCAGTCGAAGGGGGCGCTAAAAACTATATCGCAGACTTAATAATAAAGGATTCCAACTCTCATATAAACGAAATGTAAACGTAATTCTGTTTTTATTGTACCTCGTAAAGGCAAAACATATTAAGGGGTTAGGCCACCTTGGACGGAGCAAAATTGCAGTCATTTTCGGCATTTTTTTTAGGAAGATAATAAAATAAACAGAAAATTTAATATGAAGCCTGTTATTATACAACTCTCGCCGGAAAAAGATCGTATTTTTTTTCTTACAAAATGGCGGCGATAGAGCCGTGATACGCAAGATCTTGTGGAGCGACGTTTTCCACGGTGTTCAATCTCACGGCTATACCGTTTGACTTAGAACAAAAAACCAAAAAGATTTATTTTCTGCATGCCTAAAACTATGGAAGTACGTAGCGGTTTTGCGATATCTTGAATATGTTCTGTGCAATTGACACTTTTATAAAAAAAAAATGCACTTTTTCTCTCCATGGTCACCATTTCGAGACAAATTAATGTTTCTGGATTTCCCTGTCCTAAATCGCATGTGTCCTAAATTGTATGTGCACTATAAAAACGAATGTGTAGTAAATTGCACGTGTTCTAAATTGTATGTGTCCTAAATTGTATGTGTCCTAAGTTGTATGTGTCCTAAATCGCATGTGTCCTAAATCGCATGTGTCCTAAATTGTATGTGCACTGCAAATCGCATGTGTTTTAAATCGCATGTGTCCTAAATTGCATGTGGCCTAAATTGTATGTGTCCTAAATTGCATGTGTCCTAAATTGTATGTGTTCTAAATTGTATGTGTCCTAAATCGCATGTGTCCTAAATTGTATGTGTCCTAAATTGTATGTGCACTATAAAAACGAATGTGTAGTAAATTGCATGTGCACTACTTTCTGTGCACTGTTCTGATGTGTCCTAAATTGCATGTGTAGTTTTGTACTGTGTAGTTTTGATATGGAGCCTTCACGAGTTATACCAAAATAGGAAAAAATAACCGGATCTTCAGGGGTCAATTACACCCCCTCAGAGTGAATTTGGGCAGCAAACAAAAATTGCGTTGTAATCAGGAGGAAATTCCCTACATATTCACAAAGTTTCAGAGTTTTTCCATTTTCCGGGTTCGGCATGTTTAAGAACTTCTTAAATTTCCACAATAAAAAAAGTTACAAAAAATTTATTGTGGACGGTTATTAGTTACTTAAAGATGTAAAGGAGTCCAAATAATGCATTAGTAAATTTGTGACTGGATTTTGGGTGAAAATGGCCCAATTGTAAATAGTTCTCGTTTTAAAAGTATTGCAGCACAAGCGTGGCACTCCTTCTCCCATATCTTCTTAAACAAATACCACTGAAATAAGAACAAATAATATCCATTAAATCCTAGAGCTGCAGGGTACTAATGAGCTGTATAATTAAATACCAACTAAAGAAACAATAAAGCACTAATATTTCCAGTCAAACATAACGGGAAACAGTGTTATAAAATCCTCCCCTTTTATTCCCCTCCCGAAGTGCCGTATCTTAATTAAAGCGATCATCAAAGCGCGCCAGCAGCAAACGTCGTGTACAGGGAATCGCGTTACTGGGGCTTAATTTCTCGGAGGTCTCTTAGCCATTGGCGCAACGGCGAAGTGATCATTATTTTTCGAGCGGATAGGAAGGGTCTGGCGGGGGCGGGCGCTTCCGCTCGAAAACAGACGGAGGTAATTTCCTTCGGTAAATCGAATCTCGCTTTACCAGCCGGATCGACTAGAAACGATGCACTAATGGGTAGAGGGTGCATCGACCTTCCTCCGTTCTTGCACCTCGATTGCTATTTCCGGATTCCAGAGCAAGCCTCGTTATCGCTCACTACACATATTATGGCGAAGGGTTGAGAAAATGTGTACAGGAGTAACAGAAAGCAATTAGGCTGATTTGGAGGCACGAACAATTCCTCAGGCTGAATTTCGAACAAAACTGTCCATCTGTTTGGAACGAGCGACACCGGGTGGCGCCACTGTAGAGGCGACGCACAGTGGGGCAAAGTGACAAATTTTGTGTAAAAATCAAAGAACTTTTGATAGAAATGAGATAGAGCGATGATTTTTGTTTTGTTACAGCTGAAACATTGCAGAATAAGGGAAAATTGCCGAGATTATGGTACGAACGTTGTTTCACTTTGAAAATTTGTGTTAAACTTGAAATTTTTCAACAAAATTGTGATTAATCCAATACCATGCACGGTAGGATTTTTTTCTTGACATGTTGGACCTCATTTCCTGTAGATTTTGTCACGCTGATTTCAAATCCGTTCGCAAAATTTGTCTACAACCTCAGGATTTTGAAAAAAATCGTTTTATGTGAAAGACTAATGATATCATATTTTTTTCGTTGAAATGATTTGATAACCCACTGGTTTGAAGGTATATTGTATTCCCATATATGGAACACAATCAAAATAAGAATAATGAAGTATTTGAATGTTTTTAGTTACTTACAAAACAGTTCACATTTCGTGATCACTTGACGTATCGCTGTCCTGGTCACTGGCACGTCAAGTGATCACGAAATGTGAACTGTTTTGTAAGTAACTAAAAACATTCAAATACTTCATTATTCTTATTTTGATTGTGTTCCATATATGGGAATACAATATACCTTCAAACCAGTGGGTTATCAAATCATTTTAACGAAAAAAATATGATTTCATTAGTCTTTCACATAAATCGATTTTTTTCAAAATCCTGAGGTAGTAGACAAATTTTGCGAACGGATTTGAAATCAGCGTGACAAAATCTACAGGAAATGAGGTCCAACATGTCAAGAAAAAAATCCTACCGTGCATGGTATTGGATTAATCACAATTTTGTTGAAAAATTTCAAGTTTAACACAAATTTTCACAGTGAAACAACGTTCGTACCATAATCTCGGCAATTTTCCCTTATTCTGCAATGTTTCAGCTGTAACAAAAAAAAAAATCATCGCTCTATCTCATTTCTATCAAAAGTTCTTTGATTTTGACACAAAATTTGTCACTTTGCCCCACTGTGCGACGGTCCTGGCGTAACGTTGAGTCGGGCAAGTGACCCTGAGGGCCTAATGTTTCGTGCCGAGTATAATACAGGCTGGGTCTAGGCCTAGGCCAAGTCGAGCGCCATTAACCAACACACAGAAGCGAGCTTTGAGCTTCCAATCTCGCGCCGCACCTCCCACGGCGAGACGTAGCGAGAACTTGACCTATAAAAGCTCAACGATGCACCAACCGTGCACGCGATACCGCGATTTTAGGTAAGGATCGGGGTAGCGTGGCTGATTCGCACAGTAATGCTCGTGATCGATTATCTGCGAGGTGAAAATGGCATCTGGGCTATTTCGCTGAGGGAATCCGGGTGTGCGAGTGCCTTAAAGAGGTGTTCGCGACGTGTTACCGTGAAACGTGAAGTAGGAAAAATTTTCATGGTTCTTCATGGATGGCATTTTTGGTTAATGTTTCTGCATAAATGTGTGTGGCATTAAGGGGGTATTTTAACGTGACATTCGACTTTTCTAACTTTTTTCAAAAAATTTTTTATGGGCTGAATGGGCTTTTACAGTATGTTTATTATATCTTAAACTGTGAATGTAAACATTTTTTTTGTTGGAAATATGAAATAAAGATGGCGCCACAGCCCATGAAAACTAACCATCTCGAAAATGCTGGATTTGTTGCCATGGTTCTGGTGGTTCAGTTCGTCAGAAATAAAAAAACCAAAAAGATCCTTAAATTATTCGGGCATGACTATCGTTGGTAGTAGATTTGGTTTGAAATTTTAAAAATTCTTAAAATGGCTGCAATTTGAATATTAATAGCGAATTCGGTACCTCGCACTGACTCTGCACTGGTGCCGGAAAATGACTTGGATTGGTTGATTCTTATAGAGCTATCTTCGTTTCTATCAGAAACAACCAATCCAAGTCATTTTCTGGCACCAGTGCGGAATCAGTGCGAGGTACCGAATTCGCTATAAAATAAAAATCAAATTAAAATAAAATTAGGACAGAAAATTATTTTGGCCTAATTCGGCTACAGACGATGGCGACACATTTGCTGATGATGTCTGCGCAAGATGGGCCCAATCGGTCAAGTAGAATTTGAGATATCGTGGCAACAGTTTTCTAAAACACTTTTTTGAGAAAAACGCGTTTGAAGCTTTTCAAACAGTTCTAGTGAAGACAATTCTACTTACACCTAATCTGCCACGCCTGATGGGTAATAAAAATCTTGCATTAAGTCCATAAAATAATTCACAGTAGAATACCTCTTTAAGATAAAATGGTGAAAAATTATCGAATTCCACGGTTTGAAAAGCTGACTTACTTTCATCAAAATGAAAATTCTTTTTTTACATTCTGTGTATATAGTAAATTATTGTAACATTTATTCCATTAATTAAATCATCGAAAGAATGTACGATTGGAATACAAATTGAGAACAATCGATGTCATATGAAAGCAATCAATCTCATTTATATCGAACATTTAAACTTGCAGAGGAAGTCGAGCGAATTCTGTTAATTGGTTAAAATGTGATTTAGCCCGATAGAGATTTAGGGTAATCGACAGGGGAAATTGATTTCATTGGAGGGAAATTATTTAATGGTAAAGTTTCACTCACAATTAGAATTCTTTAATCCACACAATTCTGTTAAAATTCGCAAATATTAAAACCTCGGTAGTTAAATCAGAAATTACCCAAAGGCTGTGTAATAAAATTACACAAGTGCTTATGCAAAATAGGGAACTTTTAAGAGACAACGAACGGAGGGGAGATTCTTAAAAATTAATTCCGAGGGTTCGGCTCTCCTTTATCACGAAAATGAGCCTCAGGTCGCAGCGTCAAATTAATCCCAGAGTTTTCAAACTTGCTTTTTCGTCCCCATTGAAAAGCGTCTCGTGGCGAGATCGAAGTTTTTTTGCTGGGCAGACATCAAAGGAACAAAGATGTCCTTTTATAGCACCTTATTGAATCAAAGAACCTTTTCGTGTTAAGAATTGCAACCCCTATACATATAAACAATATTTCTGCAGCATTACGTCCATTTTCAGATTAAACCTTTGCTGCAAAAAAATGTTTAATTATGCTCTTTTTTACGATCTACCTTCAATTTTATTTCGAAATAGAGAATTTTGGAGAGGAAGTGCAAAGAGTAAAACTCAAAATGTCAAAGAGAAGAGATACTGAAATTATTTCAAATTTAATTGTCAAGCATATTTTAATTTTGTAATTTTTCTATTTTCAAATAAAATGGTCCTCTGCTTTCAGATGGTCGATTCGCATAATAAAGCAACTTCTGAAATCATGTCAATTGATGTTTAATTGCTTCATAATCATGATTCGTTGAATTACCTTCATCCCTCATGGGCGTTAGCCCCATTCGCCGCGAAAAATGGAATCATCGTTTCGCAGGATGGACTGCAGCCATTGATTGGGAATCAAAATGCAATTCTAACAGGGTGAAATTTGATTGTGTACCACCGCGCGGTGGCGCTTTGACGACCAGTGATATCGACCGCCCCCGAAACCTGTCCTACCCCCCAGCCCCCCTCTCGTCTCGACGAATAACTACAGCCCCCTTGGTCGAGCATCTCCCACTACTGTTATCTCAGCTTTAAACCGACATTTTTTTCAGTTCACTTGCAAGGTTTGTCAAATACAATGTCTCTTTCAATGCTGCACCCCGCCGAGTGTAAATAATGCCACAAAAGTATAGAAATAACCGGTGGCTCAGCAGAGAGCGGTAAAATTGAATAATTTATAGATGGGGGCGCCATTCGGTTCGGTTCATCTTGGAGAACATGGTTTAATAATTATAATATGTAATATTATTGTATGTAAAAAAAAAAAAAAAAAAAAAAAATAAATTGATTAGAATTTCGACCGTATATATGAGATAATTCAAAATTCAATTAATTTCGGCGCACTGGTTCGGTCAATTTAATTACACATATATTATTGTATGTAATATATGTGTAATAATAAAATTGTAATGTGCAATCCCATAATTTAGTAGTGCTCGCTGGTGTCGAGTGTGAGCTTGTGTTATTGATACTTTGTGAATCGAATCAGAAAGCAGTAATTGCTTCATAAATTATGTACGAGCTTGTCTCGTTTTCAATTTGTTCTTCCAATTGAATAATAACGCGGGCCTCCATGTTTTCGTGCTAAAGATTCTTGATGAGATGCAGGCGTGGTATTTGCATGTTTCCCATAAAGCATTGTAAACGATACCGCCTACTCGCCTTGAAAATTTTATGATCGACCTGTCGATGTACATATTCGCTATCAGCTGTGTGAACGTCGTCGATGATCGATGATGCTACTGTTCGACATAGTTGGTGATGGAAAAATCAGTTACATCATACGATGTTGGCTTTCTGAGAAAAACGTTTCTGGAATATTCATTCGCGCAACTCATTTCAGGGACGGTTTTCAAATCTGTCGAGGAAATTTTATCATTTCCTTTCCTGAGGAGAAAATTGGTGATTAGATCTCTGACGATTGCTCAATATCCGGTACCCCCGAGTCCCCAGGAACCCGGGTGAATGATGTGTCCCTTTGGAGGAATTTGGGGAGGATAACCACTGCTTTCCTTAAGGCGGGGTTTTAAATGACGCGTGACTCATGAATCTAGGTTTCTACTCTGTTTTTGATAGATTTGTAGATGTGATTTTTTAACCTTTTAAATCCGGGTAACGTATGTATATGCTTTGTATATTTTGATTGAATCCGGGCGACGTGTAACTTCTAAATTATATTAAATTGATAAATGTTGATGTGAAAAAAAAATGTTTTGGAAATTTTTGTTTTCGAATTCCCCGAATTCAAAGGGTTGAGGAAGCACAAGGTGCATATATTTGTAAACATTTGCAGTTGTTGATTTACGTTTGATACGTAAATGTAACTAAATTCTGAAGCTTTGGGTACAAAATTGTTGTATATGTATTGTAATTGTTGAGAAGTTTAAATGGGAATATAAAAATAATTACCACAGATTTGAAGGAAATTGGGACCTCGGATTTGTTGGAATTTGGAAATTTAGAAATTATGAAGTCGGGAGTTTTGGAATTAGGAATTTTTGCAATTGGAAAGTAATATATACAGGTGGGGAATTAGATGTCTAAAAATTAGAAATTTAGTGATTGGGAAAGTAAGGAATATCGGCACTGCAAATTTGAAAATGCAGAAATTCAGAAGCAAATAATTTGGAAATCTAGGTATTCAGAACGTAGAAATTTAGAAATTTAAATATTCGGGAATTAAACATGGGCAATTTAGATATTCAGAAATTGGGAATTTGGCAATCTGGATATTTTGAAATCAGAAAGTGAGAAATTTAAATATTCGGAAATTAGGAATAGAAATTTAGTGATTGGGAATGTAAGGAATATCGGCACTGCAAATTTGAAAATGCAGAAATTCAGAAGCAAATAATTTGGAAATCTAGGTATTCAGAACGTAGAAATTTAGAAATTTAAATATTCGGGAATTAAACATGGGCAATTTAGATATTCAGAAATTGGGAATTTGGCAATCTGGATATTTTGAAATCAGAAAGTGAGAAATTTAAATATTCGGAAATTAGGAATAGAAATTTAGTGATTGGGAATGTAAGGAATATCGGCACTGCAAATTTGAAAATGCAGAAATTCAGAAGCAAATAATTTGGAAATCTAGGTATTCAGAACGTAGAAATTTAGAAATTTAAATATTCGGGAATTAAACATGGGCAATTTAGATATTCAGAAATTGGGAATTTGGCAATCTGGATATTTTGAAATCAGAAAGTGAGAAATTTAAATATTCGGAAATTAGGAATTTGAGATTTTTTATATTTAGAAAGTGAGAATTTTGAATTCTAGACATTTACAAATTGGGAATTTGGGAATCTGGATATTCAGAAATCAGAAATAGGAAATTGAAATAGTCAGAAACTGGGAATTTCAAATTTTGGATATTCAGATACAGTATAAATTTGGAATTTTAGATATTCAGGAATTGGGAATTCTGATATTCAGAAAGTGAGAATTTTGAATTCTAAATATTTACAAATTGGCAATTTGGGAATCTGGTTATTCCGAAATCAGAAAGTTGAAATTGAAATAATCAGAAACTGGGAATTTCAGAAAAATTGATATTCAGATACAGTATGAATTTGAAATTTTAGATATTCAGGAATTGAGAACTTGGAAATCTGGATTTTCAGAAATTGGGAATTTCAAAACTTGGATACTCAGAAATTGAGTATTTCGAAATTTAGATATTCAGAACTTGTGAATTTGGAAAATCTGGATATTGAGAAATCAGAAATTTGGAAATTCAAATACTCAGAAATTTGGAAATTCAAATACTCAGAAATTGGAAATTTGAATATTTTAATATTCAGAAATTGAGAATTTAGTAATTTAGATATTCAGGACTTGATAATTTGCAAATATTGATTTTCAGAAATTAAAGATTTAGACATCTAAATAGTTCAGCACTAGAAACCTCAGAAACACAAACCTGGGAACTCGTAAATTTAGAAAGTCGAAGTTCCAAGCCATGAAGTAAAATACTGTTAAACTAAATAATCCCTACAGAGATGTATGTACACCGAACTACGACGTTTACGTTCACAACAGAAAGATTTAGGAAGAAGAATAGTCCGTGCTCCCTAAACTTACAGATCTATTTACCTTCCCCGCGAATTGCACGCGAGCTAAAACAAAGGAAAGCTCGTTAAACGAAGGGTCGCCGAAAAAGCCGCACAAGATAAATTCGTTCGAACAGCGGACTTCTATTACCCTGTTTTTCAACGGGACACCATTTAGCGACCATTTCTCTGTACCCTGTTCGTGACACGTGAAATGAGTTCCCCTAAACTCCATCAGGAACATTTCCTAACCCCGGACAACAATCGAGCATTCATCTGCGAGAATTTAACAGCATTATGCTCCTAGGCTTCTGTCAAAGTGGAAAGGAAAAGAGAGTTCTTCATTGGGCGAGTTACTGCACTTTTATCGATATACATTACGCTCCCTAATCGATTTAGGGAACTGCCTGGAAGTCACTTCCAGCAGCATCTTATTCCATTATAAGTTTTAATTCTTGCCGGGGAACTTTAAAAGTCGCTACAGGAGACAAGCTTTTGACGTCAAAGTGTCTTCTTAACGATATAACTTCATACACTTTTCAATTCCCAATTCATTTTCAACTCTTCTTCGTGCCTCGCAATTGTATTTATACAGGCGCATAGTCCCGCTAAAAGTTCCTACCAACTATCAAAAATTTCGACTACTTGCGAGAAAATTCGTTAGGAGTTTGAATGGCAGAATAATTTTCTCCCGAATAGGTTCGGCAAAGTGCAACAATTGAACGTGGGAGTGCTTAGATCTTCAAGCGCCATGGTAGAATTGCAGCGCAGCGCCATCTGCCACCATTGTCGCCGCCAGAGCCAATGGTCCCCGGCTCCTTTCACCGTCAAATGCAATTTCTTCCAATAAAACGTTGGTCACTTGTTCGTTTCGGCGGAGAAGGTCGGTTTCCTTCGTTCCAGCTCGCAACTCGAGCCACATTGCGACCAATTTCATAGCCAGGGGACGTTAAAGCCCAGCAGCCACCCCTTATCAGCGATGCATTTGAATGCAATGGAGCTGAAGAAGTCAACTCTGACCGGCCACCCTCTCTATTCCGTAGAAATTTCCATGGATCCTCGAGTAGGCGGGGTTCAACGAATCGCTTTACACGAAAAGCCACTTGGTCCCCGGGCCATTATGCAAATTATGCCTACTGACGAAACCAGTGCATTCTCCGCGGTGTCGTAACGAAACCGGGTTGCATACGAAGCATTATCCCGCGGCTGGTGGGCGTGTAACATCGTCTCGAAGTGTATTTGGATGTTGCAGGAGGCGCATCGGATTCATGCTTCGCAAAGAAAATGGGTATTAGGTAGCCATTGATTGTTCTTGGTGGTCCACGCAGGAGTGAGGTTATGTTCCTTCTTGGGACCCTCATAGACAAGCTTTTGCACTTTCTGAATCCTTATTCTTTAGCTTTTATAGTTCTTCAATCTATCAGGTACTTGGACCAGGTCGGTGTGCCTGTTCTCTAGCTTTTACCAATGTTCAGTTCCTTGAAACTCATAAAGATCACCTATCACTGGTCTGAAATATCTCAAATGGAGGTGGAATACCTTTAAATACCTGAATAGCAGCTCCTATCGAATTAGGATGCTTCCAAACACTTAGCCATCAGCCCCAGCGATCCCCAATCCCCCTCAGAACTCCTGATCTTCAACTTCTACGAAATTAGGGTACCTCCGCAAACTCAGCCATCTTCCACGATGAACTCAATATTCTTCACATCCCTAAACCTCACCTCCCATGTGATCAAAACACCTCCCAACACTTAACCATCGCTGCACCAACCCCCCAAAACGCCTAATCTTTAACCCCCATAAACTTGGGACATAACCAAAGACTCGGTCATCATCCACCACCAATCCTCCATCTGCTTGAGCCTCAGCTCCTACGAGTCTGCAGATACCAACAAGCACAGAAATACCAGAACTTCAATCCCCAATTCGAATACTGACACGTAATTGCCCAAATCCCTAGCGCTTGTCCCCGGACTCTGGAAGTTGCAGTTCCCTCTAAACCCTGGCGCAATTACGCGGCTGCCGCGGATCTAGCTGCGCGCCGCTGGTCCCTATTGCACGCCCCATGTATTTGTTTATCGTGTTAGCGACGCTCCGCTCGTTCGTGGAAACGAATCGCCGAGTAAACCGAAGTCTCTTCGCGGGCAAACACGGCCAGCCCTTCCTACAGCGTCGCCTGGCGGCCGTCATTTGCATTTTAATGTTCGCGAGCAATCGCAAAGTGCTTAAGCCGCGGCGGTTTGCTTTTCTCCTTGGCGCCGACGTGCATCCTGAACTGGTCTAATTCTTGCCGGGTCCAAAGGCGAGGAAAATCGACGCCGTCGAGGAAATTCCCTGCCTTTGACGAGGTGTCCAGGCCTCCTCTCACGTGGCCTTTCTTGTGCCGCCGGATTACCTTAGCGGCTTTGGGGGACACTGCTTTTAGGGGTTAGGTGTTCCTAAAAAAGTACGTCTTTATCTTGTGGTTGCCTGCTGGGTAGGTTGAACGAGGTTGGGGGAACGTTTGTAGGTTAAAAAGGAATTGTTGAAAGGCTGTCTTAGTTGAATGGGGAGAATTGAGCATTTTTTTGAGAAATTATAAATATTATTATTATTGAGCGTAGGCTTTATACAAAAACCGGCTTTCGAATTCTACTATTCCCAAAAAACCGGTTAAACCAGTTTTTGAATTCTCACAAAAAGATATAATTAAAATAGTAAATATATATTGATACTTATTTTAAAATTTTTCAGTTTTTTTTGTAATGTATATGGAGTTACAAAAATATAACAACATAAAATTCACTGCATACAAGACCAAATGAAAATACCTAAAATAACTAAAATCCGTACAAAATATAAATTATAAATCTTTATTTCATTTAGAATTTTTCTTCGGAATACATGAAGATTAATTTTACAGTAAACTGTTACCTACTACAATATGCTTGTGCCCGAGGCAATTTCAAATCAAAATGTTAACGTTTTTAATTAAATAATTACTTCATTTTTACATATTAATTCTTTTTTAAATTTAATAACCGGTTTTCGCATTTTACAAGTTTATAAAAAAACCGATTTTTAAACCCGCTTTTTAAAAACCGACAGACCCTAATTGAGCGTCTTTATTGCGCAATACAAAAATGGGAACAAGAAGGAGAGGGAAATAAATAAAAAGAAAAAATAGTGCAAAAGCGAGGTTCTGTCGTGAGAATATTTTGCAACCTAACCTTAAAAAAGAAATGGTAGTTGGTTAGAAAATTGTGGATCTGAAATAAAAATTCGTTCAGTGTGCAAAGTGCAAATACGTGTGAAGGGATTGGTGTTTGTTTGTATTGCTTCGAAAATAGCGCTTTGAATCTTGGAGATTTCAAATAGCTATGTTCCATCTTCTGGTCCATTTTCTATGACAGGTGCTTCATCAGAAAAGAGAAGCTGTATTATTTATGGTTATTTACATTCACCACCTATTTCTCGAAACTTCAGTTATTTTCCTCACTAACAAGAGCATGCATTGGAAATAACTAAAAATGCGGTGCACCATAAAAGTCAACACATTTTCCAGTAAAATGTGTTTTAACATTTGATATGGGTCTTCTATTAAGAGAAACGCTCTGGTTTTATTGATGTTTTCGTCCCGATTCGTACTTACCGCGGCAGCAGTAGTACGACCCCGTGCTTGGTCAGACAGCTTCGATCGGAATCTACTGATGGCGCCACAATGTAGCAACCGACTTCGAGTATGTGATAACGAAGACAGATATTTCGACGTGCCATTTTTTAATACAGTTCAGTTTAACATTATTTTTCATACCTTATACAAATTACTCTGAAGACTAATGTATTCGATTAACAGCCAAAATTTTGGTGTGTATGGAAAACATGAAATATAGGGGTACTCTCATTTTCTTTTTATGTTGGATTTACAACAACAGTTAAATCTATATTTTTTTACATAGTGATTACATCGTTCCTTTGCAATTAAAGTTCATTTACTTTCAATTAAGGGACCTGTCAGACTCAGGGTGTCCTCAGAGCTGACGTTGATGAATGGCGACGAAAATTCAATTTTCAAACAGATCACTCTCATTCGTCAAGTATAATCACTTGAAGTCTTATTTTTAATCAGTTTTCATTTATTTTATAAACATCCCTTCCCATCCTATTTCTATTTTTATTTATCGTGCTACAAAATACGAATTTCTTTACGAATATTTAAAAATCATTTTTCTTTTCTTACACTCAGGAATGTCTGATTACTTACTTCCTAAGTCATCTACTCTTTATACTTCAACGGTTCGATATTTCTCGACACGTCAAATGCAAATTGCTAAGGGGGGTGTTATTTGCAAACTCCGCGTCACAAAAGAATGTGAAGCAAAAAATTCGGTAGCAGTTTAATTTTACCATCGGTTTCATTGTCATTTCGAAAATGAGGTCACTCCTTAACGGATGCATCGATGTACCTTGCGATTGCAAAGCTACACCACAAAATAACAGACACGAATTTTGTGACAAGGTTGCGGCCCACATACCGCTCCACCAGACACTCAGAATTTCAGTTTTTCGGCCTGGTCCACATTCGAAAATCCTTCTGCACGAAACATAATTATAGAATCCCTCCATCAAAAGTAACGCGACAAGAGGTCATTCTACAACGTAATCGGTCATTTAAAACCATTTTACTTATCCATCAAAGGGAACAATATGTAATTAAAATTTGAAAAGTTTGGAAATCGGAATATTAGATATTCAATAAATTTTTATTGTAATCACTACGAAAGAAGAAGTAATCAAAAGAAATCGTCAATGATCATTTGAGAAATTGGGAATTTGAAAGTCTGGATACTCAGAAATCAAAAATTTGGAAATTAATATGTTCAGAAATTCGGAATTTGGAAATTGGGATATTCAGAACTCAGAGGTCAGAAATTGGAGTATTCAGAAATAGGAAATTCGAAAATTTTGATATTCAGAAATTGGGAATTTGAAAATTTGAAAATTTTGATATTCATAAATTGAGAATTTGAAAATTTAAATATTCAGAAGTTCGCAATATTAAAAATCCAATCAATTTTTACTGTAACCGCTATGAAAGAAGAAATAATCAAAAGAACTGCAACGCCGCATCGCTCCTAAACTCCAGCAAATACTAAAATTCAGGATTCAAGAAATGGAATTGCTCTCAATTGCCGGCAGTGAAAAATAAGTGGCGGAAAAGAAATGTACCATGAGACGTTTTACTAAGGGCTCCGATTAATTAAACGAACCATTAAGCATCGAGTAACAGTTCGCTTGCCATGGCAAAAAAAGGTGGCGGAAAACAACCAATAAAAAAAGTATTCGTGTGGAACACGAGTTTGAATCGAATGGATATCGATTATACAATGTTTCTCTCGTCGATGCCTTAATCCACCTCGCGATTAAGCGCCGTTGAAATTGAGCGATAATTCACAAGCTTCCTCCTGTTTCAATCCCCAATAAAATTATTATTATTATTAACGAGAATTCCTTTCGCATACAAACATTTGACAGAATGACTAGAGTCTGAAAATTTTAATTCGCACCATGCACATCATATAAACTGTAGTGGTCTCAAGCACTTAAAAAGTTTTGAGGCCCACAGGGTGATCACTTCGACGCAATGTACGATTTCTTGGGCATTTTTCATAATTTGATTAAAAAGTGTTCAAAAGTTAAATTTTAAAATTCAGAAAATTTATATGGTGCCCCCTTTCTCCCGATGCTCTAAGCACTTGCTTATTTTGCTTATTTGTTAATCCAGTACTCTGTACAACATTTTACAAAATGATTTGAGGGAACCTGAAAAAGGGTCGATATCATTGAAATATAAATTAAATAGCTTCACACATAGCTCCGTTGATAGGACCAACTGTATAATAATTATATGTATATTATAATACAATTGCATTCACAGAATGTGTACCTATGCTCGCAAATAAATATTGCCATTATATTGATATCTTCGCCATTTCCTTTTCTACATTCAAAAACTCATATTTTGTGTATACAGGATCATTGTAATTGATATTGCTATTGCAGTATCTGTTTATTTTATTTCATCTCTTTCTGTTATTTCCTTTGGTATTTGTTATTTTAATTTTAATTTTCAATTTTACCTTATTTGTTGGTTCTCTATATTATGTCTTTTCGTGTTATTATAATGTGCCAAAGGGTTGTTATCTCGTAATAAATAAATAAATAAACTATATCCTGATCATCTGGAATCAAATAAAGGACGAGTCCGTAGGTGTCTTCATAGCTCATTGAAGTTAATTTATGCTGCAAAACCAGAACAGTTAACCCTTCGTTGACACACCTCTTTTGTCGATCAACTTTGACATATGTACCTGAGTAGCTCAGACCCAGAGCAATTATTGAACGACTGCCATTCTCATCCAAAGAATCCAATCGTTATGAAAAAAATCATGTGTCATTTTCAAGATCTCGAGAATGTGTTCCACTAGTTTTTTTATTGAAATTTTATCACAGTTTTTGTGGAAAAATTCTAGATTACCATATACGGAGCAGAAACGAAGAAAATCTTAAAAAAATTGTAACTCTTACAAACTTCAATATTAGAAGCTAAAAATGTACAGAGTTGTTGTTCGGATATAATATTTTAAGAAAAAAAAAATAGTTTCTATGTCGGCTTTGGAGAAAAGGTATTTATTTTGCTTATAGAAGGTACAGAGGGTCAGAATCAGCTTATGGGTGGCTCACACCCAGAGTGTCAACGAAGGGTTAATTTAATTTAGAGAGTTAATTTTCATAAGTTTAATCAGAAATCATCTACCCGATAAACCTACGTTCTGCGAGCGTAGTAAGTTCGATGAATAGGGTCGTAATCATGGTTGGTAACATCCGTGCCCCTTAAGGGGGGTCACTCAAGTGAAAATGAACTACCAGTAATTTTACAGATAAAAATTTGAAAATATTTATATCCATATTATTTTTTACGCTGAAATGAATTATGTAAGAATTAATACAGTGACATTTTTTTTTTCAAAAATTAAAAAAAAGAAGAATTTCGAAAAAATTATTTGATTGTAAAATCCATACCCTTATTTCTGTAGAATTGTATACAAAGACTGCAAAAAAAATTTCAGCTCGAAAACTTCATTTTTGTCCGAATTATAAAGTTTTTATGTTTTGGGATAGTAACTAAAACGCTCCTGCTCCGGACGTTGGACCTTTCTCTTCTTGCAATGCCTGTTCTCTTCGTAATTGTGCAGTTCGTATCATTTTTCTTGCACGTTTGTATCTTTCTGAGGCTTTCTGTTTATACCTTTCAGGGTACCCTGCCCTTTACCCCCTAAAGTAATACCTTTCGTACGCTCCTGTTTTACCAAATCGGTCAAAGCTCTCCATAATCTTTTGCCAACGTGGTTCACACACTCTTTTTTTTCGATTTATAACTTTATAACTCGGACAAAAATGAAGTTTTCGAGCTGAAATTTTTTCTGCAGTCTTTGTATACAATAATACAGAGATAAGGGTATGGATTTTAAAATCGAATAATTTTTCGAAATTTTTTTTTTAAATTTTTGAGAAAAAAAAATGTCACTGTATTAATTCTTACATAATTCATTTCAGCGTAAAAAATAATATGGAAATACATATTTTCAAATTTTTATCTGTAAAATAACTGGTAGTTCATTTTGGTCGGTCCAGCGTACGAAGCAGGAGCGTTTTAGTTACTGCGCCAAAACAAAAAACTTTATAACTCCGACAAAAATGAAGTTTTCGAGCTGAAATTTTTTTTGCAGTCTTTGTATACAATTCTACAGAGATAAGGGTATGGATTTTAAAATCGAATAATTTTTCGAAATTTTTTTTTTAAATTTTTGAGAAAAAAAAATGTCACTGTATTAATTCTTACATAATTCATTTCAGCGTAAAAAATAATATGGATATAAATATTTTCAAATTTTTATCTGTAAAATTACTGGTAGTTCATTTTCACTTGAGTGACCCCCCTTAATATCCAAACTGGGCAGTTTAATAAATTTTCGAATCGCGCGCCAATCGGAAAACAATTTTTTATCCGAGATTTGATGGACTCTAGGCTGGCAGCCAGGTGCGCGTCCCGTTTTCCGCGGAATGTCGCGGACGACACGCGACTTCCTGCGATTTGGCGCGCAGCCTGCGCGCCCAGATTATAACAGCTTATGATTCACGTCGCGGTCTCTTGCGACACGAGTCGGCCCCGCGGGGCTTCTGCCAAATTTTCGCGCGGGTGCGAGAAAAATCCACCCGACGCGCGCAACCAAGTTGGCCACCGTCGGCCACGGGACTCTTGGATCCCGAAATACGGTCCATTATAACGCGGGCCACCCCGTGACTCCCTCCGATTTATACCCGCGACGTGGAATTTCTTGTTCGCGATAAATAATCGGCGACCTTCCCGGCTTGCGATCAACGCGAGGCGTCTAAACATAACTTGTTGTCCGCTGATTTTTGTCGCTTCGAGATATTCCTTTCACATTTCACATTGCTGCCGGCGAATATTACTAGCTCGTCATTTAAAAGAACAATCTTTTCTGTGATTTTTCAATTGTTTCTAGTGTTTTGGTAATCGAATTCTGTGATGGAGGGGAGTAATGCTACCTAATATAATTGAGGCATTTGATGGAAAAAGGGCACATACGCCAAAATGCCATTTCAAGAAAATCGATTTCAAAGTTTTCATTATAGTATAACTTAATAAAAAGTAAAGCAATTAAATCAAATTTTTTTAAGAATGTAGTTACCGTGTCCTTCAAGCGATCTGAATACAGAAGTCATGATTTAATCATTATATGTGTCTTTATTTATAAGTTTTACACAAATGGTTTACGTGCCCTTTTTCCGTAAATGTGGTAAAGCCCTAACAAAATTGCTTCTTTGTGTAGTTATTTAAATGTAATTTTGTTTGCTTACTTCGTTGCACATTTTGTATACATTGCTTAAATAAAAAATACAAAATGAAGCACAAAAGTAAACAAAAAATTGTTATGGTTTACGTCAGTATTAGTTTCTTCGATTTTTTAAAGCAAGCTGTCTTATTAATCAATTTTTTCTTTCCTAAATTAGCTTCTTCACTTGCGGATTCGATACTCGCCTCACTTTCCATATTTCCTCGCTTGCAGAAAATCCTCTATGAAACAAAAGTACTTATTGCACGACAGCACGGTAGCGCGACAGCTCAGCGACTATGTAGCTGCGTGTCGATCATGCTACATAATAAAGCAGCATTTAGATAATCTGAACGCGAGAGAAGTAATGTCCTTGATATATTATATATATATATATATAACAGGTACCTGAGTTGATTTAAACGATTTAAGGAAAAAATTTTTCCATCAAATGCCTCAATTTTGAGTATCCGGGAGTGATTAAAATGAGAACGCTCAGTAGTTTTTGTGACATGGGAGTAGGGAATGCAATCCCGGAATCCCGGCTGTTTTTTGGGTTCCAAAATTCCCGGGACTTGATACAACTAATTCCGAGAATTTTCGGGATTTTTTAAAAATGTGAATTACTTTATGAACACCTGAAGAATATAAAAATAAACAGAATAAATAAACATAGTTATTAAATAATAATGAGGACAATAGTAATAATAATGATTTATTTAAATAATAATATTAAGTCGCATGTAATTGACTAAACTATATTTATTTTTACAATGATATTCTCACTTTCCGCTATTTCGAAATCGCGCGAGTTGCAAATGGCAACTTGTCTGAACACCGAAAGTCGAAACATTGTAGATAAGTACTTTAGCTGCTTTGCTGTTTCTTCGTTCGGATTTCCAAAAATCTTTTATAATGGTTTGCTGATATTATCTACTTATTGAGGCTTTATTATTCTTCATTGTTCTACTGTTTTTATTGTTAGAAATGATTTTAACTTATGTGTCAGACTAATCATGGAAAGTAAGTTTGTTTACTTTAAATAAAGATTTAGAATTTTAACATAAATTAATTATTTTAATTACTGAAATTTTCTATTACCAATCCCGGGGTTAGTCTCGGAATCCCGAGATAAACTTTAAAAAATCTTTAAAAAAGATTGTATTCCCTATATGGGTGTAGGGTGGCCCTTATTTTCAACCTACGATTTATTTTGCTCTCACCACCTAGTATGGTTCCATTTCATAAAATAATAGTGCCTGAAAAAGATTATTGCAATCAGACGACAGTAAAGGGTGCCGACCAGGCCTTAAAGTTTAGAATTAATCAATAGTTTGAATTTGAAGAATATCTCAAAAATGGTAAGTCCTATCGAAATTTTCTTCAAATCTTATTAAAAGAGCATTCAATTTCCTGCAATTACTGTATATATAATTTGTTCGTGCTTCCAACCATTTTTTAGATAATAGCGTTTGAATATGGAGAGGTCCGCACTTCGCGCGTCCCACCTGTACGGCGTGTCGTATTGTTTATACGCGCGTAGTGCGGACCTCTCTACATTCAAACGCTATTATCTAAAAAATGGTTGGAAGCACGAAAAAATTATATACACATTAATTGTAGAAAATTGAATGCTCTTTTAATATTATTTAAACAAAATTTCGATAGGACTTACCATTTTTGAGAAATTCTTCAAATTCAAACCATTGATGAATTCTAAACTTTGAGGCCTGGTCGGCACCCGTTCCTGTTGTCCGATTGCAATAAACTTTTTCAGGGACTATTTTTTATTAAATGGCACTGTTCTAGGGGGTGAGAGCAAAGAAATACAAAAAAAAATCCGACACGTATAAATAAGGGCCACCCTAATATGGGAGTCTAGTTCCGTGTTTGCTGAGTGATTTCTGGGTTATAGTCCTCCTCGCCACACGATTTGATTACTCTCTCCCTATTTCACTTTTTATTCGACTCCTATCTAAGCTCATCCCATGTTCCGATCACCACTGTGCTCCAAATACTCTGAAAATTTTCCATATGAATTCTCAACTTTCCCCATTATTTTGCACCAGAATTTCCATGCTCGGAGTCACGTGTTGAATCACAAATGAAGAAATTAGAACGTGCACACGACTGGTTCATTGAATCGCAAGCTTTGACACCAGTCATCCCTTATTTTAAACACCGTTTGGCACGCTATTGGCAATTATTTTGTAAACGTTCCTTCTGCGTCGAGCCACGAGATTCGGAAACTTCTATGATTCTTTCTACCAGAAATTATTCCACGACGTTGAACCCGCCCGGTATTGCGCGAAATGAATTTTCCACGTGCTCAGACTGTACGTATGATCATGTGCTTTCAAAGAAAATTGAAATGGCAATTCCGCGGCAGCTCTTGCATTCCTGCCAAAGGAAAGCTCTTGGGGGTGGCCACTTCTATTCCGCAGTTACTGCTTTCACGGTTGGATTTGTTTTATTTTTTTAAGGAATTTTCACTGCAGATAGAAATTGTATTCAATAGTCTTGATTTTGGTGAAAGTGACTGCAATGCTCACGAAATTTCGAAATACATGTTTCCATAGAGATTGTCTTTGTATCAAATCCTTCTTAATTCTTTTTGTGTATCAGATTCTTCTATTGAATATAAAACATTACACATCAATATACAGTCCTATTGTTGTTAAAAATTTCACTAAACATTTCAATTTATGAACACTTTTAAGCGATGAATATTTAAATAATATAAATCAATGTTTTTCTTCAAATGTTTTCTATAAAATTTGCCTGTTATGTTGCATATTTTCAATTTTGATTAAATATCTCTCACTGTAGGCAATTTTTAAATAACAATAATTACGCCTGTTATATCTATATTTCTCAACATTCTTTCGATGCTGTTGATATCTATTAATAACGAAGCTTTGTCTCGTAATCCGTGTGTGTGGATTGGAATTCAGTTGGGCAGACACAAATTCACAAAGATCGACATTTGTTCAACTATCCCCGGCAGCCTGGGCGATATGTCGGGTGAAAAATTCATTGCTGTGACGTTGGTGGGACTAATAAAATGTGACATGGACTTCGTGCCAAAGCGACTATGTAAAAAATGTCTCGACACGATTCTGTCGCCAGTGGTGCTCATTCTTGGACTCTGAAGCAGCTCGAAGGATACAGGAGTGCTGTTAAAAATTTTATACTTCCCTCTAATTCAAATACTATCCCATCTATATATGAGGCATTGGGAGCAAACACGGACTAACGCACATTTTTTTGCGAAATTGAGTTAGCGGCAATAATGTACTCCAATAGGCAGTATTAATCATATAAACTAGGAAGAAATAATTTTTTTCTCAATGTGGGTTAATCCGTTTTGGCTCTCAGTGCCTCATATATTTTTTCTCAAATCATCTGTTCTCCCTCGAATATTGTAATAAAAGAATTAAAAAGAATTTTTAAGCAAAGTTCGTCAATGGGTAATTAGTTATTAAAAATGATAATCTCTCATGAAGCAGATGATCTCCAATGTTCTTCCAGTAACATACTGCGATTCACATTGCCTTGTATTCTATTCTTATTAATTCGTCAGGATCAGTTCACAGTTCTGCTAGTTCCCTACGTATAGCTATCATTTAACTTCCAATTTAAGAAAACTATACCCTTGCAATAATTCCAAGGTGCACGCCAGTTCTCTGCACAGCTAATCAACCGAATGTCGATTGACCACGTTGCTCCCACTCACAAGGGAAATTCGCCAGGTCGAAAATTCGAAAAATCTGATCCTTTTCAGAAGTACACTTCAGGTACCCCCGACGCAACATATAGGTACAGCAATAGATGCTTCAATTCCAAGTTTTATAACTCCCGACTTAAACCACGGTAGTAAAGAATTTGCAAAAGAAAATCCTTTTTCAAAATTCGGGTGGTCCAGGTTGAAACATACGCCCACACCCACCCAGGAAGCTATCCTCCCTCCATATTCGAAGACACTTTTTCGGTGTGCCAACGAAGCTAGGAAGCTGCGAACGCAGAAATAATAACAGGAACGACGCATTCGTGGTCAAGGTCGACTCTCATCCCGAAAGGAGTGACAAGCAGTCGGTGTAACGTCTTAGCGAGAATCCTCATGGGCAGCGGAAAGGGGGTTTCCACAGAAGACAGCGGAGCTTCGTTGGTACGGGAGGGACTCGGAACAAACGGCGTGTACGTGAGAAAAGCGACGCCGTTGAAAATAATCCAACTCGCTCTATAAATACAATACGGCATTCAGTGCTGTGCGAAGCGTCGCGAAGTTCAGATGCTTATCCGACGCGTGCCCGTTCTCCGTGTGACGATCCTGGCCGATAAGAGGATCACAGTAGCAGAAAGCGGGGTCTGCCTAGCTGGTGCCCCTCGGTTCCGGTTTCGAGTCAGAGATATCTGCGGATAACCACCTGGTGACGTTCGTTTAATCCCCAACACTGAACCCAGTTGGCCAGTAGACGGTTGGGTCCAGGTTGACTGGGTGTCCCGCAGTGCCATTCATGAAGCTGGGTGTACGGAGTGCTCAGATGGGAATCTGAAGGTGTATTTTGCAAAATCGACTGTGGCAGTGGAGCTTCTGGGATTCTTGCTAGGTGGTTCGTGAGGTTATAGAGGTTGTTGTGAGATTTTCGAGTGGGCCAGTGTCGCTGAGGCACCTGGGTCAGTTGGGATTGCTGATGGTCTCGTGGATGGGTGACGGTATTTAATTCACTGCGCTGGCTGATGATGAGGATATCATCGAAGTACTGGTCAGTTTACGTGATTATGTGGTGTAGTTGAGTGCTCGAAGGCGTTTCCAGCGAATGTATCCTGGACAGGTTAGTTATCTAGACCTCAGTGATTGTGAAGACACCTAGCAAGTGCAATGATTGTTGCCTCTCTGGTTGATTAATTATTTGATCCTGACTGGGATTGTTTTTACCCGAAGACATCTTAAGGTTTAACTTGATCAGGTGACCTGAGGTGTCGCAGTAAGTATAGTCAGGATGTGTGCAACTGTACAATTCAACTGGCAGCTTCCTGCGTCCTGTACTCTTTACACATACCTTTGACAGTGCATCTCGTCGTGACTAGGAAAATGTGAGGCTGAAACCTTCGGGGCATCCAGTTCAAAGGACCATTTCTGAAAGACTTCAAAGAACTTAGCTACCTTGTAGCAAGTGAACTGCACCAGAAGCGCAATATCCTGAGCCCCGGGCTGCCAGCGGGTAAACTGCTTTCCAGAGACATACATCCAGCTCGGAGATATGAAAAAGTAAAGCCCAACGGTCCTATCTTCGCTTCCGCGAGACCTAGCGTCAGGAATCTCAAACAATAGGGGATATCGAAGTTCGTTAAACTCCTCCGTTAAGCTTTTTCTTCGTGGCCGTCTACCATGAGGCGCACTGGCCGGACTGCGGGCCGGAGGAAAGTTAGCGAGGCGAGGCCGGTTTAATAGCAGCCTGGAAGATTTGTTGGGGACACGTGTCGCGCGATGGAGAGGCTCAGTGTCGCGGAAATATTGCGGCGGAAAGATAAGAGGAGGCGCAGGGGTTGGACGGTGGTGGTCGGCCATGAAGTTCGGTGAGTATAAATCACGTGTACTGCACGCTGGATGAAACGTCCCTTATCAGAAAGGAGTGGGTCTGGGGGTCGTGGGGGCTGAATTGTGCTGTTGCCGCGAAGGGATGATTCAGAGTGTGCAGTATATATTTTTGAGATTGTCTGCCTGTGCTTGATGGCGTTATTGTGAGCGCTTCGTGACCACCTAGTTGCTAATCATAACAATGGCAGTACTTGTAACTGGTAGCACCTCCTCAGTAGTAAATTTGATGTTTTACTGATTTGGAGACGGTAAGGGAGTCGTTTGCTTGAATGCTGTGTGGTAACTATGGTGCTTTTGTTGTGGGGACCTAGTGATCTCCTAGTTGGTTTTGACCACTTTGGGGGTATTTGTAACTGGTAACACCTTCTGAATAGACAATTTTTAGTTTAATTTTATTTTAAAATTATTATTAATATATAAAATTAGTATGAATATTATTTTAAAATTAGTACTAATATTATTTTAAAATTATTATTAATATATAAAATTATTATTACTTTTATTTTAATTTAATTTTAATTTTTTTACTGAGTGGGGACTGTGTTAGATAGATGAGTTTTAATTTTATATGTCAACTGTGCTTGTTTAATAAAGATCAAGTAACCCTAGTTGCTCTTTACAACTATAGGAGTACCATTACTGGTGACGCTTTTTCAGTAGTCAGTTTTACGTTTCGCTGGGTACATGTTGAATTCCTGTTATTTGTATCAGTTTCATGTAAAAATTATTCCACTACATTTACGGGGTCGATGGGTTAACCTAAACAGAACATCTTTTGCGATAGATTTCAAAATTAAAAAAACCGATTAACAAAAATTTGAAAAAATTCAAATTCATGTGTAAAAACACATCCCCAATTTGGAATTTTTTCATAATTTTTTCGGGCCGTT
The DNA here is from genome assembly GCA_963932275.1 of Andrena praecox. NCBI lineage: Eukaryota > Metazoa > Arthropoda > Insecta > Hymenoptera > Andrenidae > Andrena > Andrena praecox. The sequence goes on from OZ010728.1 coordinate 35,446,435, forward strand.
TGCTTAATTTTGCGGTCCATCGCAGAACAAGTGTTCGGTTTAGGTTAACCCATCGATGAAACAGTAGGGTTCGGAGTCCTCGAACGTCGGTAACGTGATTTCAAGCTCCGTTCGTTGGTAAATTTTTGAGTCGTACGGTGCTGCCACCTTGGGTGGGATTTCGAAAGCTCTTTAGGGCGCAGCGATCTCGTTCAGTAAAGCTTTGATCAATATCACGCGGGACGATCCGCCATGTTTCTCACCTTCTTCTTTAAACGATATTTCCTTGACAAATACAACCGATTTTTATAAATTTGCAAACTTAGTTAATCAACAATTTGAGGTAATAACAATTGGATGTTTCCTGACTAATATACAATAGAAAAGGAAAGGTCCACGGAAAATATATTTCAGGAGAACACCCTTTTTCTCATTTTTTTCGTTTCTTTTAGCACTAATAACTTTAAAATTACATCTTTTTTGGAACAGTGTGAATCGTCGCATTTTCTGGTAACTACTGCTGCATCCTAAAGCATCCGATTTTTTTATTTTGCTACATTTTTTGGACGAGAATTCCCAATCCGCCTAAGTAGTATGTGACCCCGTCTAGTCAGACACGTTGATTTATGAGATATTCAGTTCAACTCACTCTGATTTTATTATTCCGTTACTTCCAGCATTTTCATTTGCCAGAACGACGAAGTCTATGCTTAGAAGATCTACTCCCTTCAAAAGAAATCACTGTCAAGACTTCAAAGTCCACTTTTTTTAAATCCCTTTTCCCTCTTCTTATTTTTCAGCCTCGTGAACCTTGCTGCCAAGATTGGCGTCCTACCTTTCCGCCATCAAAGGGATCACAAATTAGCAATTCTGCTAGTTATTGAAGCCCCCGGAGTCTGCTTGAATCATTTTTGACGTTAAAGGAAAAATTCTGAATCCTTCAGGTTTCAAAAGGAACCTGCTACGATAATAAACTCTGTCATCTACCACCCTCAAATGCATTTCAAAAATATTTTCTGCACGACAGAAGGAAATTTTGGCTTTCCAAAATTTACAAAATTAAAAGCTTATTTTTAATTACTTTTAATTCCTCCTACACACTGAAGTAAATTCCCTTATATCCCAATTAAAGCAAGAATTGCAAACACATTTTACACAGCAAAGCAATTTTGAAAGATTTTTTCAAATACCAGTTGCAGTTTTAAAAAAATTTTCAAATAAGTTCTCACAAGTACCATCATTGTTAACGAAAGAAGAGAAAAGAAGTATTAAGTGATTAGAGTGATAATGCTATCACGTGCAGTGTCGTCGCGACTTTCCTAAAATTTGCGCGGTCACGTTATTTTAGTGGAACATAAATTTCGCCAGGAATTCAGGTCGACTAAAAGCCGGCCGGAACATTGAGCGAGTTTAAAACGCAAATTAATAGTAGTCCTGTAATCCTTTATTAAAGCGACGCCATTACGTGTGGCGTAAGCACTTGATATCTCTGTCCCTTGATTGAAAATAGATTTAACGGGTGACGGTTTTATATTGAAGATGTATTATCAAAATTTAAGTTTCGTGTCTGGTTCGATTTTTATTTTTGAATTACTTGGAATTTGGGGAAATAATAATGTTATGTATTCTTCTGTTATTTATAAATTCTTCCTTAATTGTGAGAATTATCAATACTGATCGCTGTTTATTCCGTGTTGTTTCTTTTTTATTTTTTTTATTACTGGGAAAATTTCATTTGGAGCGTGTGAAAATTGAGAATTGACGAATTACAATTTAAAATGAAATTTTTAGTCAAATTTCAATTACTTTTATGATTAAAAAAAAATTAATAAATATTGATAAAATTTTGGAGTTTCTCTCTTCTTCAATAGTTAAAGTACATAGTAATTAATAAACCGAAAGTGGTCTTAGCGTAGGTCCAGTCCGCTTTTTAATTAATAAACTTGGACATTTCCATCGAATTTTTTTCAAGTGCACATTAAATAAAACATTAACTATAACATTTTCTGGAAGCAGGGCCCCCTAAATGTTTCATCCACTGTAAATGTGCAGTCAGTCGACGCGAAGCTTTTCGCCATTCGTTTAACGAAAGTTTCAAGCGTTAGCAGCCTCGGTTTTACTTTTTCTCGAACTCCACATCGCTGAAATCCACTTAAAAGTCAGGTTGCAGCTAAAGTTCTTGAGAATCCACAGTCCTCTCGTTCGGAGATAAGAAATTTTAAGTTACCTAAGAGTTATCGAGCTGAAAAGTTTGGTGCTTCTTCTAAAATCACTTTTTATTTCAAAATTCAGAGTTCGAGTCACGTTCCAGGTCATAAATCGTAAACTAGGTGAACAATGATATTGCCTACCGTATAAAAACTCAGACAAGCAATTTTTTCATAAATAATTTAACAAATAAATAAAATTTTAGCCAAATTAATAATTCAAACTTGATTCACTCCCTTCGCGTGGTCTATAAATGTTAGTGGGTGCGCCAGTTGCGGGGGTCCAATCAAAAATTTTTGTGCATTCAAAAGACTTCAAATTGTATTTTGAAGTGTTCAGTTTTTCGCTCTCTGCGACGATACTTAGAGACTGTAATTGAATTCGAAACACGGGGGGAAACAACGTTTGCGTATCACCGCGTGTCGCATTACGAATTTCATCCGGCCAATATTTGCACTGGAGGGATTGCACCGTTCGTTTGTCCAAATACTCGTTTCAGTCTCAATATTTGCGGTTCTCATTCTCGCCGAGCTTCGACTGTCTGATCAATAAGTGGAGGGGAAACAAAAATTCGACGCCAGAGGCGTTCCATATCCCGTACATTCGTTGACGGTTGCTGCCAACAACATGTGTCCCCCACTGATAACATCTCAGAGTCTAAGATCTTCGAAGACGTATCGATAGTAGAAGGGAATTAAAAAAAAAACGCAAATTCGAAAATAGCTGTCACTCGTTTATTTCGCAATTGTTGATACGTTGAGGTGTTCGGTATTTATTGAACCACATTTGTTAGAACACTTGCCGGAAATCATTTGATTGAAGGTGTACAGGGTGTTTCAGAGCGAAGGTCCACAAATTTCGCGGTACGAAAGTAATCGTGATAGTAAATCAATAATGAACACCAGTCCCAATTTAGTGTTTTTTATTTATGGTTCTACAGGGAGTTTCAAAATAGAGGGTCACCGGATTTTGTGAATATACTTTGGAGTACTTATATAAGAATACTTCTAATTGAGCCATTCACCATCGCACCGCTATTGATTCTACATTTTTGATTCAAAATCATACAGGCTGGTCCAAAAAGAGGGGACCTGCGATTTTTATGATGTATAATACCTACTCAGTAATACCCGTTGGACTCTTGATTATTAGGCCAGCGTTGATTCACTACCTATTGTTTATTCCATTTTATAGAGGAAGATTTAAAATAGATGGTCCAATATTTGGTGGTACACCTTGTAATACTGATTAGGGTACTCAAAAGTGAATGACTCATGCTTATATCAGATGTTATCCATGAAAGCACTGTTAACCAAAATTTTCAACATTTGAACATGTACAGGGCGTTCTAAAATGAAATGATCCAAGAATTTTTGTACCTTTACTGTTCACTAAAAAAATACATAAACATATGGAATCAATAAAATAGCGAATACAAGTCCTTAAAGCAACCTTACTGAACAGATTATTATTTTGTTATTATTCTCAGATTTAGACTTAATAGCAACAAATTGCTGAATTTCGCCTACTACATCTCACAGTAGAATTAGTTACTATTGTTTGTTAATTGTATGCAAATAGAATGTAATAAGGACATGATTCTTCTTCTTCTTATTATTATTCTTTAGCTCCTGTTCTAGCGTAGCAAATTATTTTTTGGAATTTAATGTTCCTCATTAGCATGGTACATATTTCCATTTCTACAACAGGTCTCGTGCTACTTCTTTGTTCCAAGGGTCGGATACTTGCTGTGTTAGCGCATTAGACGCGATGTAGCGGAATAAGTAGTATGGGGGAGTATGCAGTCAGACACAGCTCCACTGTTCTGGAAACCCCATTGCAATCTTATCATCCTATTATCTTCAACGTTGTTGCTAGCACAAAGAAAACCGTGTGTCCTCTTAAACTCATGCTTACTCCAAGAAGTAGTCTCTTGTTCTTCCTCTTTACTTCTCGTTCTTAACTAACTTCTGCCTTCGAGTAACATTGCTATTTTTCTATCTCTTACAAGGAGAGTATTTTAGGTGTCCGCCTCCGATCATTTTGATTTTTGGATATGTTATAGAGGACCGAAAAATAAGAAATACGTGTTTTTGTATTTTTCCTCGTTTTCATATTTGGGGGGTGAAAACTGCGTTCAAAGTTAGGGTTAAAAACTCATTTTTGTGGAATATCTCGAGAACTATTAGAGATAGGGGAATAGTGTAAATGGACGAATTTTGTGTCTTTGAATGCGAAATATGACTGACTCACCAGATTTTCAAAAAGTCCACAAAAATGATTTTTCACCCCTAAATTTGAACGCAGTTTTCACCCCCCAAATATGAAAACGGGGAAAAATAAAAAAAACACGTATTTCTTATTTTTCGGTCCTCTATAACATATCCAAAAATCCAAATGATCAGAGGCGGACACCTAAAATACTCTCCTTGTTAGTAATATCAAAAGCTCGATGACTGAATAAATTCTCAAAAATTCGATATACTTTTTTAAACACTGCGAAAACACAAATTCTCTTTCCTTAGTTAAGCCACTCCACATTATTCTTCGGAAACGTTCTTCGCCACCCGTTTAAAGAAAAATTATTGCTCGCCCCAATTTCCACAACTGGCCCGAATATTTATGGATTATTATCGCCGTAATTCCGGCTTGACTTTACATTGCTCTGCGAGCGTTTGAATTTCAAAGCAAGCGCTCACAAAATTTCGTGTTGCACGGGAAGAGTAACGAATGGCAGATGAATTATTCCGATTAATCAGGGAATATTCGTTTAGCTCTGCTCGTAATTATACTGACAGCAGTCGACGGTAACGTTTCGCGGTGATCCATGCTTCAAATGAAATTCGACAGAAACTCCAATGGTGGCGCGCGATTAGCGTCGTGTATTAATTTTCCAGGCAAAATTTATGGACGTGTAGCCTTTCGTGGTTAAGGCTTTCCCTCCTAATTTTCGAGAAGAGTATCGCCCTCTCGCGCCCTTAATAATCTATTGGCTGTCTAATTGTTTTATCGATAGCACGACATGACTGGTGAGGAAAATTCGAGCCACGTTAGAGGATCCTGATTAATCTGATTCCCTGGCGATAACCTTAGCCACTCGTCGGGGCACTTAATTCGAGATATTTTGATTCGAATGGAAACTGAAGGGACTGGAATTTTGGATTCTTTTTATTTTTCAGTCGAAGTCTTCATTTTTTGAGGAATCAAAATCAAAATTTCGTAGGGAAACCCTTGATGCTTCGATGTGTCTGACATATACCGTCTCGTTCTACTGAGAATAATCTTATTAGGAATAATACTGGCAGCAGAATGGTCTTTTTTATTCGTTGATTACTCTGACGTGAGTTATAGTGCTACATTCGTACTGTTTATCAACAATCAAGTGTACAATTAAAATATAATATGAAAAAAGTGGTAAATAATATTTTGTAGGTCACTTGAAGACACAAGGAAAAGATTTATTGTGCTTTCTAACGAAGGTAAATGGTTTATGTAACTCCTTTCCTTCTATTTTACTAACAAGGGAAGTTTGGCAACCCGGAAATTCAGAAAATTATGAAACTCGGTGTGCAAGTAGAGTAGTTCATCCGCAACGCAACTCTATTTTTTGTTGGTGCCAGAATGCAATTTTTGGGGGAAATCACCCCTTGAAAAAATTTCTTTTCCGTGGAATATCTCGAGAGCGGTGAGAGATATCGAAAAATAGTATAAACAAATGTTGCATCTTACTTTTATATCTACAAAATTGCATAAAGATAATTTTCGAAAAATCCATATTTTTCAAGTCACCCCCACCACCAATCCTTAATTCCATAATTACTTTCACGCAGTTTTGTAGATATAAAAAAAGGATGCAATTTTTGTTTAAACTTCTTTCCGATATCTCTCACCCTTCCCAAGATATTCTACGGAAAAGAAAATTCTGCAATTTTTTCACGGGGTGATTTCACCCCCAAAAATTGCATTATGGCACCAACAAAAAATAGAGTTGCGTTACGGATGAACTACTCTACTTGCACACCGATTTTCATAATTTTCTGAATTTCCGGGTTGCCAAACTTCCCTTGTAAGAAGACAAAGGTTGACAATTGTTTATTTGCATGAAAGGTGCTTATTTAGCCCGCGATTTATTTTACATTTAGTCAACTTCGATTTACTACTTTATTTCGGAAGGAAATAATGCTTGATACTTCCAAAAGTGATTTTATTATTATACTAGGAAATTTCAGACTTCTCGTCGCTAAAATAACATTTGTTCCTTTGTGATTAATTTTCAATTTACCCAATCATGCTTGCAAAAAGTATTTATTTATTTTATTTCGTAGATTTATTTATTCTTTCGATTCTCGTTTTACCAGTAGCTTCGCGATAAATAACAATTCCCATTGTCCGAATATTGCAACTGTAAAACAGCACAGAAAACAATCGAGTTTGCAATTTCTAAGCGCCCCGCGCTGAGGGGGGAGGCACGAGCAGTGGTTTAATTACTCTGAACGTTCGTGTTGAAACAGGGGGGAGTCAGTTAATTTTATTTTTGTTTATACTTGTCCAGGGAAAACAATTGGTTCTGTAACTGACTCGCTGTCTGCTCTTAGTTTAATTTCCTTGGAGTAAAACAATGGCTGTTGAATTTACGCTCAGTCGTGGAGGCTAGAGATATACGTTAAAGCATATTTACCCATTTAATTGCGTCGATACTTTGCCCAAACATTTGTTGAAATCAGAGATAATTACCAGAAAAATAAAACTGATATCCGCGGTAGCAGTTTCTCATTATTAATGCCTTGAAGCACAGATTTCATTTTACAACGCAATTTTTCTTTTTCTTTCACTGATTATTATAAATAAGCTGCTGGTAGTCTTGGTATTATCCAATATTCAAGTCTTTCGCGAAGAATTTTCTCGCTAATTAGGAAGACAAAAGTGGTGAAAATCGAAGGAAATATTTTACTTTAAAAATATGAATATAAATATAAACCTGGCAAAAATATATTGAATTTTTAAAAAATATTTTATTTTTAATCGACGTTCAAGGGCGTTCGTTACATTAATTAGGAAATAGGGCTGTTCGAACTCTCGATATTTATATCCAAATTGTACACACTTAATTAATTCACATTAAGTGTTACCACATATATATTAAATTAATTTGCGTGGGCGTTTGTTTGAAAACTCCAATTCAGGCGGTTGTGGAAGATACCGTGACGTGTTATTAATAGGAATCCTTGACACGCTGATTTTCGTAAGCGTGATTACATGTTGTCTAGATTAAACACGCTAATTGCAACGAACTGAAAATCTGAACTGATCCTGACAGGTTGCGAAGCACGGATTAAGTTCAGAGGTAACGAGAGCGAATGGGTATTCAGGCTCTCGTAATGTCGATTTCACACGACATATTTGAACACCGACAATCAGCGCTAGCAATCCGGAATCCTGCGCCATTGAAAGTTCAGGATGCCATGTATTGCGTGACCGTAACATTTCAGTTAACGATCAATTCTGCGAGTATTCGAATGCTGAACGAATGGCTAGTTTGCTTAATAACCAAAGTAAACTCTATCACGTTTCTTGAGTTGGAGGTATTAAATCTTCCTTGGCTGTGTAGGGATGTCGCGTAGAACTAGTACTACTAGGGGGGAATTTTGATATCCAGAATTAAGAATTTTTTCGAGGGCAGTGATATTAAAAATAGTAATATTTCAGTGTGATAGTACACCAAAGCTCACATATTCAAAAGTAATAGTATTCGAAGGCCATGACATGCGTAAATAATAATATTGAAACGCATCCATGCTTGAAAATAGTAAAATTGAAATGGTCGAAAGATATACATAATATTAGAGTCTATTTTAGTCGTCGATTTGAATAGATTCTACGGCTTGAAAATAATAATAGGCACTCGAACTTTCAAAGGTTACCCAATGTAGATCCCAAGTAATCAGAGCAAACCCGAAAATGTCGAGTTTAAATATTCGTCAATCGATAATAACCAAGTATAAATATATCAATAATAATCAAGTATTAGAAAATCAATATTAATCAAGGATCAATACTAATCAAGTATTAGTATATCAGTCACAATTAAGTATAAATATATCGATTATAATCAAGTATTAATATATCAATTATAATCAAGCATGTATATTAATGATACTCAAATATAAGCATTTCAATAATAATCAAGTATTAATATATTAATAATACTAAAGTATTAGTAAATCAATACAAATAAAATATTAGTAAATCAATACAAATAAAATATTAGTATATCAAACTAATAAAATATTAGTAAATCAATACTAATAAAATATTAGTATATCAATACTAATAAAATATTAGTAAATCAATACTAATAAAATATTAGTATATCAATACTAATAAAATATTAGTATATCAATACTAATAGAATATTAATATATCAGTTATATTATAATCTAGTATAAGTATATAAATTATAATTAAATATTGATATGTCAATTATAACTAAGTTTTAATATATCAGTTATATTCAAGTATGCATGTCAAGAATAATCAAGTATAAGTATTTTAATAATAATCAAGTATAAGTATTTTAATAATAATCAAGTATTAATATATCAATAATAATCAAGTATTAATATATCAATGATAATCAAGTATTAACATATCAATGATAATCAAGTATTAACATATCAATGATAATAAAGTATTAATATATCAATGATAATCAAGTATTAATATATCAATGATAATCAAGTATTAATATATCAATGATAACCAAGTATTAATATATCAATGATATTCAAGTATTAATATATCATTAATAATCAAAGTATAAATATATTAATAATGCCTAAGCAATAACCCCCAAAACTGCTAAAAGTAAAACGAATATCAAATTCGCGGTTCGAGTGCAATCCACAAGAACACGAACGCCAGAATGTACTTCTAAATGCGTACCATATCACGCAAAATAGTTGCTCTCGGATAATTCTCCACTGCCGCGGAATTAGATCAGAACAAACTTACTTACGTCGATGCGAGCTTCGAAGTTAGACACAGTGGGGTGCATTGAGTCACCCCACGTCTTCAGAATCCTCGATCACGTTTTGCTTACCGCGGAGGCCGAGCTGGCATTCCGTGCCAAACGGTAGAATAGACAGCGAATTTAAGCCGCAAAGCTGACTCGATAGCGTAGGCCTTCATAAACGACGATTGTCTTTAGAGGAAGAATCACTTTATCCCTTTATTACCCCACACGTCGTTATCTATTCATTGCGATTAGCTAGACCATCGTGTGGGTCATAAATTAATATTTACTATGACGATTTAGGGAATCGTTATAATAGTACTTAAACCCTTGCGGTATCTTTGGAATGGAACTGCTGAGCAGACTGTGGCTGAGATTGTTGTAGTATAAATTCGAATATATTTCGCGAATATTATTGAATATATCTATTTTAGTGCATAATTTAGAAAAAAAATTTAAAAAAAATTAAAACTGACTTCAAAGAAATAAAATTGCACTAAAAAGTAAAAAAAAATTTTTCCCTTTATTTAATCTTCGACTCTCATATTTTTTAAGCCGGCACCAGATTTACACAGTGCAAAAGATGAGGCACCGACTTAAAAAATATGAGAGTCGTAGATTAAATAAGGGAAAAAATTATTTTTTACTTTTTAGTGCAATTTCATTTCATTGACGTCGGTTTTAATTTTTTTACATTTTTTTTATTTTTAACTTTTTAGTTTTATATATATTGACACAACATGCTGAGGAGATATGCGCGCACGTACATAAAATAATAATAATTAGGTGACAATAGTCTTTATTATTAACCATAACTGGCGAAATATTGGGCCATTGTTGATTTAGTCTAGGATGGGACCACCGGGGCATCGCCCTCTTTCGAATGAAAGAAAGATCATCAAAATCGGTCCATATGCCGAGGAGTTATGAGGGAACAAAAAAAAAAAAAAAAAAAAAACATACGGGTCGAAACTATAACCTCCTCCTTTTTGAAGTCGGTTAATAAGCGGACGAGTTTATGTTATATTAAAGTAAAAAAAAAATATTTCGTTGAGCATGTATGGCACCAATTTTTATTTATTTTATTTTCCCTTTTTATTACACCAATTTAGTCACATAGGGTGGTGAAAAGGCGAGACCCAGCTACAGCTGCTATTATGCTCAAGCTCTTTGTGAAGTGTCAGAGCACGACATTAGAAGAGAAAAGATAGAGGAAAACTAAACTAAACTAAACTAAACTTAACTAAACTTAACTAGAACTAGAACTGGAACTAGAACTAGAACTAGAACTAGAACTAGAACTAGTATTAAAGCTAAATTGGCTATAGTTGTGAAAATATCGTTGGTAAACTTGAATCGCAATGAAAGTCGCGGTAAAAGTGTATGCAGGTGATTCACCATTAAAAAATGAGTCGAAATTGTGGAATACATTTCTTCCGTACGACGCTTGGTGTTTGAGAAAATGGAATTTGAATGCGTCGCTAGCAGCCGCGTGCTGTGCTTATGGCTGCCAGTGGCTCTCAACGTGGGGGATTACTATGTTTCAGTGAAACGTGCACTATATCACGCGCGTCAGAGTAATTTATCATGTTTCCCTGTGCTAACAGCCCCTTTTCTTCTTAAACTGGAACATCGTTGAATCAATAACTCACGCTGGCGGATACGAAATTGAGTTCTTTGAACCGGCATCGTTTATTCAAATTAAACACCTGTAACTTACAAGGAAGACTTTCAATTTTCTCAAAATAGCCACGAAACAACTCTTAAATTAAATGCGTACTTTAGGCTTATAATGCCGTAGACGCTACACAGAATCGCACTGAGAAATAATTAGGTACATTTGCTAAAAGCGTAGCGCACCCATTTTGAAACTCATTTTTTTTCTCGAAAAGGGAGCCTCGTACGAAAAAACTTTATTCCACATTTTCGATGTATTTTTCAACGACGAATCACATCCATATCACACAGATCACCAATTACGTCTCATTGTTGACGAAATCCACTAAATTAACAAAATAGGGTAGGTGTGGGTATTACTGCGGATGTCCCGATTACTGCGGATATTCTAAAACAGATCATATTTAGTGTTGGAAAGTACATAATCTCTTGAAAATTTTTGATAAAATTATTTTAAACTCTATTACAGATAATTATTAATAAGTATGTACAGCAATGTTATTATTAATTCTTTTATCGTAGTTTGAAATTCGTCAAGGCGAAACTTCGGTCGATTTCCGATATGGCGGTCATGAACACCTACTTGAAAAACATTTATATTTTTGTTATTAACAGTAATACATGTACTGTAGCGGTATTGCTCGATAGAATAAGAGTTATTTTTTCAGAAAAACAGTAAATCAGTCGTCTACATTTTAGTTTTAATTTTTGTTTCTCACCGCAGTATTAGGTGCACTACTTGTCACCATGTGCATGTATTACTGCGGACCTACTACTGCATTTAAATTTATTTTTCTTGAAATTTCTATAAATGTAATTACTTATTCTTGTCATAATTTATCAAAATACGATTATAAAATGCAAAGCATGTAGAAGCCCAGTTACTGGTTGGTTTACCCTACAAGTGATATTTGTACTAAGGTTATGTTTGGCCTGACATCAGACCGCAGTAATACATGCGCAGTAACTGGTGTTTCGTTAGTAACTGGCACGCAGTAATACATGCATGTCCGCAGTAACTCGTGCAATGACATTGATCGACAAATCTCTTTGTTTTTAATTAACTGTGCTTATTACCCCGCCCTTATATTTTTTTATTGAATTATTAAGGTACCACCTTTCTTTTAAAAAAAGAAGGAGGACCTTTCATTCATTTGAACGCCGTGTCGAGGGTTTTAAAGTTAACCTACCTTAAAAGTCCGCAGTAATACCCACACTTACCCTATTGTCCTAGATTCTTTTAAATTCAATTTCAGAGTGAAACATCCCCCAAAGCTTTTCCCCTTCGGGAATTCCTAAATGCAGGAAAATATTTTCCAATCACTTTCGACGGGATGAAGATCCCTTCATTTACTTAATCCGTTCTGTTGCTCTTAAAACAGCGTTACCTGACGTGTAGCTGAAAACGTGGCTGGCATACCTTCCCTCTATTTACTCCCCTTAATGATTCAGGTCGTGATTCGTTGGAGACGACTCGCCTTGAAATTTGCTTGCAAGGGAATCGTGGTTTCCGCGTTTTATCTCGCTGGGGGCGACGCTACCCGCTCCGAAGTTATTTCGCAGAAAGGGGCTGGAGTTCTTGCCGCAGTTCTTCGATCGTTTCCAGGAAATGTTGTCTGTGAAGGAAGCTGTCTGTTCCATCTTCGTCGCGGGGCGGAGGGTGCGATTATTCCGAACACTCCGAATCACTGCGCCAGAGGGAAGCAGTTAATTGTTGTGGCTATGTTTCTTCACTTTCTTTATTTTCCTCCTTAAAATTTGAGTGTACAATTCCAGGTGATCCTAAGGGAGTACACACCTTCGACAGATCAGAAAATAGGGTCATTTTTATGATTTTTTTTTAAAAAAATTGTATTTTTAAAAATCAAGGCGTACACATTTTTGTTTATGCATTGATCTGCATTCTCTTTAAAAAATTGATATCTTACGAAATGGTGCCGTAGCAGCCCCTTTTCCCGATTTCTAGTAGTGTTTTTTATTAGCAAAAGAAGATGGAATTCAAGATGTATTCAAAGCCGGAATATTTCGGAAACTATGCACTACAGAGAAGAATCTTTTAGAAGGAAATGATGTATTTTTTTATAACAAATTCAGCCACGGTATCAGTTTCGTAAAGCGTCGATTTGTTTAAATAATATACTGAAAAATATTTTTCTTCACTGAATCTGTTAACGTGGCTGAATTTGTTATAAAAAAATACATTATTTTCGTCTAAAGAAAATGTCTCCACAGTGCATAGTTTCCGAGATATTGGGACAAACGTGATTCTCAACCCCAACTTTGAGGGCTGATTTCACCCCCTAGATATGGACATTTGCTGATAAAAAAAAATGCGTGTCAAATATTTTTTCAACAGTTGGGTAACAGTTGGGTAATGTCCCTTTTAAGCGGTTGGATATATCCCACTTTGCTGGCATCATGCATTGCTAGCTACAAATCCATTCCATATCAAAATTAATATTAATTTCAATATGCAAAACAGATTTGCCAATATTCAATAAAATCACACTGCCATGCAATCCCCCTCCAGGAACATTGCCACGCTGCAGTTATGCACAAATTACATCCAGAATCTCCCAGAGGTGACGGGCGGAATAAACAAAAGCACCCATTTCCTGCAGCAAAACTGTCATCCCCTTCACGCCTTCCTCACACTATCGCGCCCGGCGCCTCCAATTAAGACTCCCAGGGCGAGAAGTCCCAGAGAAACTATCCTCAGCTGGGAGCAGTAATATCAGAAGCAAGCCCCCGTGTCGCAAGAATGTCAAAGTTGCCATTCTCCGGCGGGCTAGTCTTTTGCATGCAAGCATCCGTATAGACGACACGGATGAGGTGCGTTCAAGGCTGACTAAGTCCTTTCAGCAAGCGGCCAGCCTTTCCCGTGCAATGTCAGCCGCGCAGGGGCCAAGCACCTGGGCTATTTCAAGCAAGAAAGGGGCGGGCTGGCAAAGAGGAAGCGGAGCATGCTCGTCAGAGGAAGCTTCCTCAAAAGCAGGAAAGGCCGCGCCGCCTTTGTCGGTCCCCGTGTGCAGCGGAATAGTGCGTCGTTACTCGGAGCCGGCCCGATCGAATTCACCGTCACAAGGAGCTGCCATGTCCCGCTGTCCACGGAATCGGGTTAACTCTTCTCCTCTGCAGCCCCGATGACTCCTCACCGAGCTGCCGGGCTCAGCCGCTGCAGCAGGGATCGGAGCAATAGACAGCAATCGCTGGTAGGTTAATTGGGTTTGTTTGGAGGAGAATCGTCGAGAGGTTAAGAGTTTCTCCTTGACGAAGGTCTGGCGAGCTTTGGCGGCGACACCATGCGACCTCTCTGTGACGAGTCGTTTCTGTGCTTTAGTGGATAAGTTGGGTGCAAGGTGGGATCGAGGAAGACGTGGATGAGATTTGAAATTGCCAGTTAGGTGATTGCTGCGGCAGAAGGAGTGACGCAAACATGAGGGGATTTTTAGACCGTTTTTGGTCCCAGGATTTTGAACTGAATTTTTTGGCAAATTTGTCGGCTTGTATGAAGGCAAGAACGTTGGTATGTTTCATTCATGCCGAATAGCTCTTCAAGGGCGTCCGGAGACTTTTTTCCGAGGGGGGCGGTCAACTTTGGGATGATGGTGAAGAAAAATGTACCCCTCTTGCTTTTTTAACCCATTTTGTAGTGCCAATTTAATTAAAAATGTAAAACTGAAAATTAAAAATATTCCCTTCTTTAGTACAAACTTAATAATCAGTTTTGGAGAATAAGCGATTTTTTTCTGAGAAGCCGGGGGGCAACTGCCCCTTTTGCACCCCTCCTCCGGACACCCATGTCGCTCTTTAACCCTTAGGCTGCCGCTATAGCCACTATATTGGCATTGCGTATACCCGTAATTTGATGACATTTAATCAATCCCTATGCATTAATTCACACATATAATATACTATAAAATAAAAACCATGTCAAAAAAGTATAAAATATAAAAACTGTAAAAAAAATACAAAAAAATATAAAAATAATAAAAAAATACAAAAATATAAAAATAAAAATAAAAAAAAAGGATAAAAAAGAGAAATGGAGCTACAAAATTTTTCTGTGTAGACATATATATCTTGGTATTTATGTTGGTACTACTGATTTTATGCACGAATTGAATATATATATATACAGGAGTATAATTAGAGATACCATAAAGGTAATTCGTAAGTTTTAGAAACAAAATTTTTTTTTAATTTTTGTCCTCCCGTCTCCTGCCGCTATAGCTATTGGCACGGTTCTACCCCCTCGACTCTATGGGACCTATTGACTACTCATACATAAAAATTTTTGGAAAAAAGGACCCCTATTTTTACGAAAAAATAGCGGCAGCCTAAGGGTTAAAGGTGTGAAAACTAACCTCAAAGTCAAATAGGCACTCCCACTTTTTCGCGTGTAACTCCTAAAGTACAAGAGACAGAAAATTTTTCCCACAGAGTTTAATGGTGCAATAAGCGTTGCAAAGTTGCGTCAAGAAAATTTTGAAAAAAGTTTTTTGTCAGGTTTTTAAACTCATTTTAAAATTTTCTTACCGTAAGTTTGCAACGCTTATTATATCGTATTAATGCTATTTTATACCACTTTCCCTGAAAAGTACTATATTTTTTATCAGATTTGGCCATAAAGTACTATATTTTCCTGAAAAAAAAATTGGCAACCCTAGTTGTATGGTTCCCCGGATATGGTTAACTAGCTTTATTACTTGGCTTCGCCCGAAATTTTGATTCTGATTTTATAATTTTTTTTTTTTTTAAAATAGTCACATTCATCTGTATTAGTATGGCGTAATGAGCTGGGGCTCGTTTCATGATCCCAAAGTTTATCGGTCGAAAGTTTTTAGACAAACACGCAAACATATAGAAGCTTTCTGCTTATATCCATCACCATTTTCAAAAATCAAAATCAAGAAAACTGAATGTGGTGCAGCAGCTGTTTTAACCCTTCGTGGTCACACCTTCTTATAATCACAAATTGGTCACACGGGGTTCACTGTACCCCAGCGTAATTTTTTGAGTTACCATTTTCGTATTTTTGAATCTTTTAAGTTTTCAGTGATAATTGTACATTCGTAATAGATATACAGACATGGTCTAATAGTCTTTTTCTAGAAATGTAAATTTTGATATGACAAAGTTTGTAGTTGAAAATGAGCGATTTTCCACGGTCGTGGGGAAAAGCCGATTTTTTAAATTTTTTTTATTTTTTCTTTCGCGATACATCCCCTTTGGAAGACGTACAGATGCGATATTTCAAATTGAAATTTGCTCTTGGGGTGCGATACACCCCGTGTGACCACGAAGAGTTAACTTTGACCTCCCATATCTCAAAAACTAATCATCGATTCAACTTGAAAATTAGTTTACTTTGGCACAAAATTCGGTTCCAAAATCGTGGGACCAAAAACCGCCGACATTTCCGAACCCTTAAAAATATTTTTGTTGAATTCTCGCTGTTTCTATTAGCTATTAAAAATTGCAGATAGTTTAATCCAGTGTTTCCCGACCGTTTTTGAATCGCGATGCCCTTTTATTATATTCAAAAAACCTGCCCCCGTCCCCCATATAAGGTAAGGTAAATTTAATAAGGCAATGAATACACATTAAAAATAGGAATTTCAGAATATAATTCTAACTTAATAATTGAAAAAAAAATCCCCAAAGAAACCCAGGTTGAGAATCACGGTCTTAATCTCTGTGTGACTCCATGCGTTCACTTTTCATAAGAAACAATGAAGTTTTAATTACCGAACTCTTCGGTGGAGCTTCAGATTCAGGATTCTTTATTAAAGGAATAAGTTTCGTCTGCTTTACCTTGCTGACGAGGAAGCTGAAACTTTTACCAACTACTTCAGAATGAAAAGATTGTTTGCAATTTCTTGTTCATTGGGTGGAAAACTGTTTACCATATCCTGCGTCTAAAAAAGATATTAATGTTCCCAGCATTAAAACGCCTTGGGTGCTCCAGCTGGGTCTATCAGTTAATTTCGCTGCAGTATAGCGGGTGAGAATTTTTCAAAGAAAATGCACAGTAGTTCGCACCGAGTCGTGAGTGGGTGCAGACTTGTGCAACGCTTGGTGCAGGCGTATATCTCTATGCGGGAAGTTTAGTGTCACGAATTGCACGCCATTTCCACGACTCTCCCCTCCAGGAGCCACGTGACTCAGCTATGGTTAAAACGGAGCCGATGGCTTGGCTCCAAGAGCGAGCTTTTCACTTACGTAAATCGATTCGCTTACACGATCTGACTCGGAGGCAAATGTTTACAGGCACTGCAATATTTCCTATGCGGCTTGTTTCTCGCGGTTGGACGATTTGAGTTACAGCGGGACTGATTCTGCTGCTAACTTCCTTGCTTCCACGCAATTACTTTGGCGAAAGTAATTAGAAGATCCTGTATAAAATATTAGATGGCTCGTTCGGTGCAACCCTTATTCTGCTCCACTTAGTCACGATGTCCTGTTTAGCATTTCGAAACATCCGAGGAAACTGAAGTTTTATCGTCTTCTTTGTGTCGTCCTTGTTTCTCTTCCTGCCACTTAGAAAATGTAGGCGTGCCTGATATCATTTTTTTTTTGTAATAGGTGTACTGGTAGATATAATGTATTATTAAGGTAGCAATTAATTGAATGCTTCAGATGGGATATTTTAACCAACTGAAAAGCAGTTGGGATAAATAAATTCGACTGATTCTAAATCTGTACGAAGCACGTGGGATTTTCTAAGTTTACTTAAAAGGTAAAAGACGCGTGGAAGTTCAAATATTTCGAAAAAAATGATGGATAGGACATTTTAACTAAGGAGGGTAGCTTTAATTATAGTAAAAAAGTTATTATAATAAGTAGATAATATTTGTAAATTCCTCCATTGCCCCCATTTTCTTTTCCAAAACCAGTAATATTTTTTTGGCAGCTGTTCCTTCTTTCCTGCTTCTTTTTTCTTCGGTCTGTTTCGTTTTCATTTCAATCGCGAGAACCTTATTTTCAAATTCCATTTCTTCGTTGCTTTTTCAAATTGCGAGAGACAATTCGTTTCGTTCAATTCTTTCCATCTCCCTTCTTTTCATTACTCGAGTATACCGTCGGAAATAGAATCTGGTGCAGAGTTGCGGTTCGAATTTCGTAGTGATAATGGAAGTTTATCACAAGTCCGTCAGAAGCTCCTGCATTTCTCTTTGCTATGATATATTTAGGTGTTGGCGTACCAGATCACCTTTGAATTTTGACGAGCACTGTTGCCCTTCGCTGTAAAGAAGTTTAAAAATTTCGCGAAGCACTCGCAATTTTTGTCCGGAGGACACGGTACCAATTTAAAAAATGGTAATTTTCCTAATTGGTTGTTTAATATAGCAGTTCATAATTTCGCATTTAAATGTATTTAGGTTCATCTAAATACGCATTAGGAGCGCAGAATTACCACCGCGTGTACCGGCAACGAAAAGTAGGTTAGAATTACAATGGTAAATGCAACTTGACCTACATAAAATCGGAAATAGAGAACCCATCAGAGCTTTCGAGACCCTTCGAGACTCCAAAAATATCTCCTTAAATAATAATAATGACAATATATGTACTATGACGAGAGTACAAATAATAATAATAATAGCAATAACACGTCTTTATCACGTTCTCCAAAAACACGTAACGAGCAACACTCACTGTCAGAAATTTGTTGCTCTTAAGTCTAACCCGAAGCCCAATAACAAAGTGCAATAATAATAGAAAGAGAATAAATTGCAAAATAAAATAAAATACAAAACAGAAACAAAGAAAGAAAGGAAAGGAAGGTATGCGCAAAAAGGGAAACTTATAATTAGTATTTTTCATCTTACTTCTCTCAAATAGTGTACAGCGCGGTGGTATACCCTGCAACGTAAAGTGAAAAAGCAGAGTAGAGCTGTAGACCGCTGTTACCCTACTTTGAAATAACGTTCAAAGTGATTCCAATGATGATGGAACCTAGCCCCGACCTAACTCTGTATACCACTTTATCGCATTAAAAAAATAGTGCGCGATGCAGTACCAACCACTGCAATACACAATGAAGAACAGAAGGTGCAAGTAACCTTTCCATTGCCCTGCCGCGGACAGACGCGGATCCAGACCCTCCCCATCAAGGGAAACATATTTACTGTAACTTGGTTATAGTATTATTTCAACAATTTATCCCAGGGCATGCTTCGATTTATTCGGTTTTAATAACAAATTCATTTTTTCAGTAAAAGTGATTAAGCGAAAGTAAGATATTATTGATCGATTTTTCTCAACTCTCAGAAGACTCAAGACCTGGTTGAGATCAAGGATGACGGAAGACAGGTTGACTGAACTCGCTTTATTTAGTGAATATTGAAAATGTTATTAATAGGTTTTCAAATTTAAACAACAGGAGGCTTGAGTTTATAATTTAGGTAAATAGGTTAGAACTAGACAACAATCAAACTAATCGTAATACTTTTTTCTTTATCTTCTGGTTATTTTGCGTAAAGTCTACAGGTGCAATAAAAAGAATTATTATTACTAATAGTACGCTATTATTAGAACAAATATGTCACTTCAAAATGGTACAATATGGTATGTAATGTTAAAGGAATTTTAAAAACTTTACATTTACATTTTGGAAAATTATCCGGACAAATCTAGTTTATCCAGAAATATCAAATTTGGGGGATACAGGTGCTTGTATGTTGATATCCCACGATGAACTCAGCAATACGAGGGGAAACGTGATATAAACTGATACTAAAAAACACTTTTTCATTTACCGGGGAAATATCCTAAAGGTTTAGTCCCCGGAGAAATTCTTTTATCCGCCCGTGACCCCAGAGTAGTGACCTCAAAAAGCAGCTGCCATCAGTTTCCAATTCGTAAATTCACAAATCGAACCACCTCTGCCAAAAAGACCCCCACCTGGCAGCCCAGCGCATTCTCGGTGAACTGAACTCACGCACCATCCTAACCCGGGGCGCCGATAAACGTGTCCACCTTGAGAGCCCTCAACATCTCGCCGCCCCCCTCCGGGAGCGGCGGCAGGAGCCGAAAATCCCGACGTCCCCAGTCCAATCACGAAGGGACAGTCTCTGTCATCGGCGGAACTCCGTCGCCGCGCGCTAGAGGCGAGAGCGAGGCGGCGTCGAGCGGGAAGAAGACAGAGAGCATGCTCGCCGCCTGGCCTGGGTTCGCAGGAGGGCAGCCCCACGCCGCTCTTCTCTCAGTAGTCTCAGTACGACAGCACGCGCGACCTCGGGCGGATCACGGCAGCCCACCCGTGACTATCACCGCGCCGTGGATCCTCGATCGTTCGGCTCCCTGGGTTGTTAAACGCGCGCGGCAATGCGGGAGCCCAAGTGTCCTCATCGCCAGTGCACACCGAGGATGGATTCCTGACGGGACCAGCCCCGTTGTCCTCGCGGCAGGCTGGGGAGAGGCCTCTAGAGCGAGTGGAGGTGAGGATCCGCCGTAGGCAGCGGGAGAAGTGTGCTTCCAACGGGCGTCACTTGCATCGGCAGTCGCCGAACTGTTCTTTGCGCTGAGGACACAAGGTGGTCGGGTGGTCTGTTTCGGTGGCGACGAGCTATGGCTTAATTCCGCGATGGTGGTTTGATGTGACTGTGCACTGTTTGGCGCTGGGAGATGAGTGTTAGATGGATTCACTTGTCCACTGGGAAGTTGCGGGTCTGATATTCCCTGGGTGGTAATAGTTTACGGAAGTTGGTAGCTGCTGTTGGGTTGGGTGTTTAAGAGCGGAGAGGCTTTCGATGGCAGTTTTGAGGGGAAGTGTGACGGTTTCTGAGCTCGTTGGGCTGTAGTTGATCGGCTTTATTATTAACTCTGAGGAAGAGGAACAACGCGCCTTGTGGCACCTACTGGGTTTCCTATTTTTAATGTGATCGCACCAGCTCCCCGTGTGACTGATGTCTAAGAATGAGATCGCAAACGACCCTTTGACCGATATTTTATTATCAGACACCGGAGAGCTGGCCGAGTGTATTTGAGTTTTCTTCGGCTTGCTCAGCTGCGTCGTGTTAAAATTCTCTGTGACAGCAGAGGTGTAGCTATCACCAGCTTCGAAGAGTGAGGAAACTTTAGTAGAACGAAGTGCTTCAAGCGCCGGCACCTTAAGGGATTAATTCCAGATCTCATACCAGATAAATGGGACGCTAGTGGTGATGGCAGTGTGAAAATAAGAGAAAATTCTTTGAGCAGAGAGGGTGTTTGAGTTAAAAAGTGGATCAAGTTCTTAATGGGGAGATTTATGGCTGCTGAAACTTTGCACATCTCAACGTGAGAAATTTGAAAAGTCCCAGTTTTTAATTATCGGAATTAGGATTCTTGGGACTTGGGACTTTCAAGAATAACTAGAAAATCTTTGTAGTTTATGCATCAGAAAATTGCACGCATAGTTAAACTTTGAATTGAAGAGCAATATAAGAGTTAGAATTAAAAGTGTAAAAATTTTGTGTTCTCAAATGTATCGAGCAGTTAGAAATTAATAGGGATCAACTACCAACCATAAAGTGGTCCAATCGTCAGAGCTCAGAAACCACAAAAAGTGTAAAAAAGTTGACAGTAAAAGTAAACAAGTGCGCATCACTCATTTCCCGAAAAGCCACCCAGCTAGGTAATTCAAAATCAATAGAAAAATCAGCCCCATTTATCAATTCCAAAAATTCACACCAAGGCTTAACCCCCAAAAAACAATAAACAAATTGATAGTTACTTTCAAATCACTAAACAATCCTCTACACACTCAACACCTCTAATCACTATTTAGCCCCAAACAAAAGCTTTGGATTACCTAGTAGCGTCCCCAGTTGCTGCTTTAACGCAGAAAATTGTGAATTTTTGTAACGCCACATCGAAACTCAACCCCCAAAAAAGCAACGAACAAATTAACCAATTATTTTCAAACCACCAAATACAAATATTAAATGCCCCCGAAAAGCATCGGGAAAACCACCAGCTTTGGACCCGCTAAGATCGCCTAAATAATTGTGTCTCCAGTTAAAATTAAACTTTAATAAAGAAAATTGTGAATTTCGCAACGATGCAAGTGCTCGACGGAAGGACTCTGCTCCGAATGATGTTCGTTTCACCCCGTGAACGATTCCCTTTCTTTTGGAGTACCCACGGTCACCGTATCACCTCCAACGTGGGAAGGCCAAGAGCCCCTTGAGAGGCACGTATGACACGATAAAACCGTCCGTTCGATTGTCATAAACGTTGACAGAGAATCGATTTCCGCGAAGAGGGACGGCTCTCGCGTTATTTCGCCAGGGTACGTGTTAAACGATTATGACGAATCATCAGTTCCGTGGGCCTTAAGCTCCTCGATATTGATCGTGAGAGTCGCAGGAGCCTGAGGAGTTGTAGCGCGAGGTATTTCTGGAATAGTTTGAGGGAATCGCGGGAGGAAGCCATAACAAATGTGGACTAGTGCCGGATGGTCGAATTGTGTGCTCTGCTCCATGATTGCTAATGAGGAAACTCACGAGACTGTTAGTTTGGTTCCGCGAATGCCACATGATTGTTTGAAAATGTAGTGGCAATCTGAATGTTGGTACCTTGGCGAGAAAGTAGATTCTAAAGTTGCTCGAGCTTGGGCTACTAGTTTCTTAGATAGTTAGTAATTAAAAAGTGTATTTTGGATAGTTAGTTTGCAACTGGCAAGTAGATTGCTCGAACATTTAGTAAGCAGTAATTTTAACTAGGTAGCTGATTTTTTCAGTGTATTATATTTTTCTCTGAACACTGTTTGCAAGTTTCATTCGTCCCTGAGTAATTGAGTTGCAGAGCTTTCCTGCTGTAAAAACTACTTGGCAGATATGTTTATTTTTAATTGAATATTACTTCAAATATTAAGTGTCTGTGGCAGTCAGAATTATTGTCGTTAAACGAGCTCGTTTTGAAAAGATATGTTCGTCAGGAAGGCTGAATAGACTTGTTAAATTGCTGAAGTAGCTGGCAAGACACGTTTTACTTGTTATTCCACTCTTCTACAGAGCCTCGCGTCTTTCTTCTTCTCATTCCCGTCACACATGTCGTCACAAAGAAGTGTAGGACTGGTGATTCGATAAGTAAGACAAGTCAACCCACTTTCGAGAGACGCGTGCCAATTGTACAAACAAGATACGCGATAAAGAGCCACGCGAAGGCGTTTCTAGATGGTGGTAGTTATTACAAATACACATCTTTTCTTCTTTCACGTCTGCGTGCATCAAACTTCACAAAAGTCAGAGAAGTGGGTTCAGGGTGGAATTTCAGAAATTTGAGGGTGAGCATTAGAAATAATCTTCCGTACCTGTAATTTTCAACTGAAAGTTGAATCTGAGAACCTCCGACGTGGTCTTTGAATTTATGGAGCTGGAACCTATGCAGGTGTAATACAATTCCTGAATCTATGAAGTCTCGAAGTGATCCTGGAATCTATGAAAGTTTAATGTGATTTCTGAATGTACGAAGCTCTAACGTGATCCTTCGATTCATGAGGCTGTAAATTTATTTCCGAATCCTTAAACCTTCAAATCTCCGAATTGATATCTGAGTCCTTGAAGCTTTAGAGTTATCCTCCCATTCGAAATTCTGAAAATCGTTTCCTGAATTTGTAGACCTTTTATGAGGAAGTACCTGAATCTGCGAGCCTCTGAATAATTAAAGTTACCCTTTCATTTATAATCATGAATGTTGATTTCTGAATCTGAAGATCTTTTAATTTACGAAGAGGTACCTGAATCTGTGACCCTCTGAATTACTCCCTGAAGCTTTGAACCTTTCAACTGATACCTAATTCTATGAGCTTCTGAATTGATCTCTGAATTCCTGAAGCTTTAAAGTTACCCTTTCATTTATAATCGTGAATGTTGATTTCTAAATTTGAAGATCTTTAAATGTACGAAGAGATACCTGAATCTGTGAGCCTTTGAATTGTCTCTGAATCTTTGAACCTTCCAGCTGACCCCTGATTTTTCTGAATTGATCTCTGAATTCCTGAAGCTTTAAAGTTATACTTTCATATACAATTATGAATGTTGATGTCTGAAGTTGTAGACCTTTAAATTTATGAAGAGGTACCTGAATCTGTGAGCCTCTGAATTGATCTCTGAATCCCTGAAGATTTAAAGTTATCCTTTCAGTTATAATCCTGAAAGTTGATTTCTGAACCTGAAGATCTTTAAATGTACGAAGAGGTACCTGAATCTGTGAGCCTCTGAATTACGGGTCCAAGTTTACATGTACCCTTTCATTTATAATCTTGAAAATTGATTTCTGAATTTGTAGACCTTTAAATTTATGAAGAGGTACCTGAATCTGTGAGCCTCTGAATTGATCTCTGAATCCCTGAAGATTTAAAGTTATCCTTTCAGTTATAATCCTGAAAGTTGATTTCTGAACCTGAAGATCTTTAAATGTACGAAGAGGTACCTGAATCTGTGAGCCTCTGAATGGCTCCCTGAATCTTTGAACCTTCCCCTGATTTTTCTGAATTGATATCTGAATTCCTGAAGCTTTAAATTTATGAAGAGGTACCTGAATCTGTGAGCCTCTGAATAACGGGTCCATGTTTACATTTACCCTTTCATTTATAATCTTGAAAATTGATTTCTGAATTTGTAGACCTTTAAATGTACGAAGAGGTACCTGAATCTGTGAGCCTCTGAATTACGGGTCCATGTTTACATTTACCCTTTCATTTATAATCTTGAAAATTGATTTCTGAATTTGTAGACCTTTAAATTTATGAAGAGGTACCTGAATCTGTGAGCCTCTGAATTGATCTCTGAATCCCTGAAGATTTAAAGTTATCCTTTCATTTATAATCCTGAAAGTTGATTTCTGAACCTGAAGATCTTTAAATGTACGAAGAGGTACCTGAATCTGTGAGCCTCTGAATGGCTCCCTGAATCTTTGAACCTTCCCCTGATTTTTCTGAATTGATATCTGAATTCCTGAAGCTTTAAATTTAAAGAGGTGCCTGAATCTGTGAGCCTCTGAGTAACGGGTCCATGTTTACATGTACCCTTTCATTTATAATCTTGAAAATTGATTTCTGAATCTGAAGATCTTTAAATTTATGAAGAAGTGCCTGAATCTGTGAGTCTCTGAATTGCTCCCCGAATCTTTGAACCTTCCAGCCTACCCCTGATTCTACGAGCTTCTGAATTCATCTTCGAATCCCTGAAGCTCCAAACAGTCTAAAGACATCCTTCCATTCATGATCCTGAAAATTGATATCTGAATCTGTAGACCTTTTAACCTACCTATAGATCCTTGAATCTATGAATCCTGTATCTCTGAATATTTGTACCTCTAACTGACCTCTGAATCTGTGAACTTTTCACTCGACAGACTACAAGCCTCTGAACTGCTCTCTCAATCTCTAAACCTCTAAACGCATCTCTAAATCTCTGAAGCTCCGAAGCGAAGCCTGAAGCGCCCAGGAGATCCCAGTTCAATCAGACTCTCGATCAATTGCTTGCCAAGTCAAGCCATCCCCTAAATGCCAGGCTACACTTTCGGTCCAGACAATCGAGCCACGTTTCTGTAACACTGTGTCCCTCCATTTCGTTAAGCTATCTTCAGTTCCCACGAAGCTCAACCCGCGTTTCTTTCTCGGATACATTCACTTGGCAGAAAACACGGTGCTGGCGGGGAATTTTTGGATAAGAAGGACTGCAGGTAACGTTCCGTGATCTCCTTCAAACCGAGGATCTCGTGCAACGAGTTGACCCAGAAAATTTCTGGAGATGTGTGAAAAACGGCATGGAAGCTGCAGCCTGCTCACGTAACGCTACTTCCCACGTCGAGCGCGGTGCAAGTATTCTCTGCAGCGATTCTTTAAATTCAACTTGACGAGCATATTACAGGAACAATCCTAGAAAATATCTGCGCGAATGGGGCTCTGAAAATTGCGTTTTCAAACGAGCCCTCGCGTCAATGGATCCTCCGACAGGGTAGAGCCCACTTTACTCTGCAATAATTCAATTCACAAATAATTCATACAAATTAAGGAATCTTCAATATCCTGTTTTTCAATCCCAGCTTCATGCACCCATTGACAGTAATCCTAGAATCCCACGGCCAGCTCCAATATTGCCAAATGATGAAAACATAATTATGCGACAAATGAGTAACGAAATTCTCATCAAATTTAATAATGAATTCTCAAAGCTACATTGCACTGTGTCTCCAAAGTGCTTGGGGTCCACTTGTTAGATGTAAGTTTGATCACAAAGAAAATAGAGTAGAATATAACATAGTTTATTGCTCGTTTTTATCAAACCCCCAACCAAGAAATTAAAAAAATTAGGAAACTTTGAGAATTTGTAGAGGATATATAGGTATGTATTACGTAATTTTTTTTGCTACCCAAATTCACTCTAAGGGTGTGATATTAACCCCTGAAAATAATAATAAAAAAAATAATAATTCCGGCTACTTTCCGATTTTGTGTTACAACTCGCGAACTGTAAAAGGCAGAAACAGAGTTTTCAGAGAAAAGTTATTTCAAAAGAAAAAAAATCATTCAAAAAGTTACTTCAAAATGAAAAAATTAGAACTATCATTTGGTAGCTTACAATTTTTAACACGAAGTCGGAAAATTGCCAGATTTTCAGGGGCCAATTTCACCCCCTTAGAGTGACTTCGAGCGAAAAAAAAAAATACCTAGGTAATACATATTCCCAAAGTTTCATAATCTTTTGAATTTCCGAGTTAGGAATCATCCCTCGTGGGTTTGTGACGCGCGCGCGACTTCCGCGCCATTTCTCAACTAAAGAAATTCCTCCGCACAATTAAAACACCAAATTCCAAAGAATGCTTGCCATTCGAACAACAGAGCTCCCTGAACGCGGCTCTATTTCAGTCGGGCCATTTTCGTGGGCCTTGCCATCGCGGTGACCAAGGCTCCAGCGACTCGAGCGATCCCTCGTGGTGGATACCATCGAGTGTTGGCCCTTTAGACGCCGTTCAGCAGCGTTCGAGCCCCGCTGACAGCTGTCGCCGTCGCGCGGAAACTCGACGAGCAACAGCTGCGCGGGAGAAAACGAGCGCAATTGCCGATGGACGTGGAGTAAATCGCGGGAGATACGGGCGGACTTGGCACGCGACCGCGATTTAACTCTCCCAGGGAGCTTTTCTGGGCATCGAGTGGGCCACAATTTTTGGGTAATTTTGGGTAATGGGAGGCCGGCCGAGGCTGCCAAGTTCCGACGGCGTCGCTGGAGCACAGTGAACTCTAAATTGTTTCGAAGGGGACTTGGCTGTTCCGTTTGGGAGCTGGGTGTTGTTCTTCAGTCTGGCCAGCGCTGAAGGAAATGGCTTCTTTGGCGGCGACGAAGTTGGGATGTGGACGGAATGAGGAGACCGGGACTAGTTGATACAGACGAATTATCTCGACACCGTATATATGTGTAGCTCCACTCGAGCGAGATATGCGAAGTTTGTTTGTTGTTCAATTCTTTCCTACGATCCAGCGTACGTATGTGTATTAGGGTGGTCCTTAGCTATATGGGTCTACATTTTTTATGAGTTCTTTTTTATCGCACCCCCCTAAATTGTGACACTTGATGAGAAAATGATATGTGCAAAATTTCAAAGTGATCGGACAATGGCAACCCGTGCCACATTTGAGTTAAAGTTTTGAAATTTTAGTGATTTCTCGTCAGTTTCGAACATAATTGTTTTCGGCTATTTTTGAAGTATCAGTGAATATTTTTTAATAAAAGCACAATTTATTAGATGTATAATAATAATATGCATGTTATTTACAAAAATATATACGAAATCTTTGAGTTTTATCTCTTAAAATTAGTATATAACGCAGCGTATAAGCTACTGTACGCAGTCAGGTGGTTGTTCGAGTCAAATTATAGTTCTTTTGATGCACAACAAGTGTATTGTTTGTTTTTGTAATAATGATTATAGTATTAGTACTTAGGAATTAAATTTTTTTACATAGTTGAAAACGAAATACTCTCTATTGAAATTTAAGTTATATATTATAGATTGAAGGTAATAAATTAGCATATTATTAAATTTGATGTATTTTTCAATATATATTCTGTATTTGTAAATTTGTTTACATTAGGGTAAAGTCTCCTATAATCTTCAATTATTTGTAAAATATATTATTTTTCTTCCTCATTTTTTGTCAGCAGATTATTATATTCTGATATAAGTTTGACATAACGTTCAGTGGTACCTATCATTTGTCACTTATAAATGCGTTGCACTTTGTAAAGTTTTCTGATATAACGTGTCGTTCTTTCACAATGAAGGGTCCTTTCCTAAAAAGTCTGTAGGTATATTGTACCTATTAAAAAATTTGGTTTGGAAAAACCAAACAATCCGCCTTTACCAAGTAAAACGTGGTAATATTCACGATTGCCAGGTAACGATTTTTTTTCTATGATTTTAGAAGGTTCTTTCCTTAGAAGCATTTTCATAGGGAAAAGCCTGGAATATTCACGTAGTTGCATACAGTAGCTAAACCGCAGCGTTATATGTCAAGTTTCTCTTCCAGATCTCCGTGGTCGTGGGAATCTACGACACAAGTTTTTGAGTAAATTATTTAAAGTTGTGTCTATATATCATTATTATACATATCAGAAAAAACAATAGTTTTTAAGGAACTATTAAATAATCCTTTATAATAGGACAGTATCAAATTATTTAAAAAAATTGACATAAAATCGCTAAAACTTCAAAACTTCAATTAAAGTGCGACACGGGTTGCCGACGTCCAATCAATTTGAAAATTTTCAGGGATCATTTTTCCGTCTAGTATTACAATTTTGGAGGGTGCAACGAAAGAAATCGGAAGTCGTGAAATAAGACTTCACGTAGCCGCGTATAATGGCTCCGACGCTGTTGTACGCTAATTTTAATGGTAAAATTCAGAGATTCTGAGAATACTGTTTGAAGTCACACAGAAATGATACTATTATACACCTAAGAAATTGTACTTTTATTAAAAAAGAATCACTAATTCCTCCATAATAGCGGAACACAATGATGTGCGAAATTGACGTGAAGTCACTAAAATTTCAAAACTTTAACACAAATGTGGCACGGGTTCCCGTTGCCCAGTCACTTTAAAATTTTGCTCACATCATGTTCTCACCAAGTGTCACAATTTAGGGGAGTGCGACCAAAATAAAACGGAAGTTGAAAAATAAGGACCATCCTAATGTGTATCTTGACGTTAAAAATCGTTTTTTTAACTGCTTTCGTTTATATAAAGAAGACGCAAATAATTATTTATAAATGCTTCGGAAGAATTTTTTAACCCTTTTCGTACTTTAAGTTTTCTTTATAACCTCTTTTTCCTTGGTCGAATACTAGAGCAATTACTGGTCGACAACTGCTTCCGACTAGGGCTGGGACTATTTGTCGAATTTTCGGTATTCGAATATTCGAATACTTCAGTTGCTCAATTATTTGGCGAATATAATTCGAATATCCAAGTATTCGAATACTATTCGAATATTTAAGTATTCGAATACTATTCGAATAGTTTGGTGTGAATTATAAATCAAGTTCTTTAGGTTCATTTTTTTACAAGCTTTTATTTAGTTTCAGTTGTGAGTTCGTTAGTTTGTCAGGGTGAAATATTGTAAGCTAATTGTGACCCACTTCAACATATCCGATCGACTTGAAACTTTGCATAAATGAACACTTAAGGCTAATGAATGAACACTTTTATAAAATTATGTTTGCAGCGCGATTGATTCCACCTGCTGCAAAAATTGTTTGGATATGAAGCAAGAAATTAAAAGAAGTCTCTAATTAATTAGTTGCTTATTTTAATAACTTATTTTACTCAGTTTAATATAAAATGTCTATTCACTGGTACGTGTTCATTTATTGGTACATCCATATTGGTTCCTTTTTAGTACATTTTAATAAAAGCTTGTTTTTAAAAAAAAAAATTCACCTTAAAGTATTTCGTGCTTTTTAGTGAAAATATTGTATTGTCATCGGAATTACATATGTGTGCAAAGTTTCAAGCCGATCGGATATGTTGAAGTGGGTAAAAATTAGCTTACAAGATTTCACCCTGACAAACTAACGAACTCACAACTGAAACTAAATAAATGCTTCTAAAAAGATGAACCTAAAGAACTTGATTTATAATTCACACCATACTATTCGAATACATCGGTATTCGAATAGTATTCGAATAATAACATTCGAGTACTCAAATATTCGAAGTTTATTCGTAGCATTCGAATACTTGTAAAATATTCGAATAGTAAATTATTCGAATAGTCCCAGCCCTACTTCCGACCGTAATTTAGTGATCTACATCTGGGGCATCAACATTTTTATTCTCAATTATAACTTCCACATTTAAGTATATATAGATTCTAATTTTTTACTTTGCTATTATCTGTATTAATGTTAAATATTAACTGGTAAAAGAAGAAAGGTTAATTTTTGTCCATTTACATGAATTTTTTCATTAAAAACATTTCGACCGCCTACTAACCGTGGCGAAATATCGCAAGATAATTTTGAAAAAGCGTGTGTCGCAGTAGAAGAAGACTCAATATCATTAAGGCAAAGCGCGAAAATATACAATATTGACAAAGTGAGTTTGTTAAGATATATTAAGAAAAAGAAGAAGACACCTCGTGTTAAAGTGGGATATTCCAGACATAAAACAAAAAAAAAATAAAAATGTTTTTCTAGGTTTGTTCAAGAATCTGTTTGGTTTTTAGAATACGTCTATGTTCATTTTTAGTCTATATTGTTGGAAAGGTATTTAGATAAAGATATTATTTTTCAAATTTATTAGTGATTCATTAAACGGATATTTTACAGATGTACCAACACGCCCCAGAGCAGAATCAGCTTGCCCCGCAGTGGGGTAAATTGATACATTTTGCCTTGTCCCAAATAACATTTTTTCATTCATTTTGTATGTATTTTCTCAAGTTTTCGCTTACTATATATTAAAGAGGAGGGACCAAAGTATATTTTAGCATATTTGTTATTAAGTAATTAATTCAAACAAAAATTAGAAAAATTGAACACTGAATAACGTATCAACTAGCCCCGGCCTACACTTGGTCTGTGGTTTTTTCATTGGTAATTGGAGAAAGCTTCTAATGATTATTTGTTCAGTGGAATAGTGTGGTATATAGGGTACATTATTCATTTGTCAGTAATTTGGGATGGTGCGGTAAACTGTGAGCATAATTATTGCGGGAGGAAATTGGTAATTTGTGGGTGATATGTGAGTGGAGATTTGTTGATGGCAGGGATTTGGGTTGCTGTTTGAATGGTTCTAATTAGTAGGTATTTATTCAATTGAATATTGGGCTATTGTATATGAAAGGGAAGAGGAAAAACGAGGAATGTCACAAAACAGCTTTATTGAGAAAATCAAGTTTAAAACTTCGACAAGTTTCAATGAACTTAACTGTATTGTTCATGACATGAACAATGTAGAAAATCACTGAGCAAAAAGATAATTGTTTTACATTGTTTTAATATCTTTCAAGTGGAACGCTGCAGAATACTGTAACAAAATAAATGTCCACTTCTGTTATTATCAAACAGGGATGTGTACACAGCGACGTCCCAGGGCTCCCCCACATAGTGCAAGCTTACACTAATCAGAAACACATAGTGCAAGCTTACACTAATCAGAAATACATAGTGCAAGTTGGAGGGCTGGGGACATTTCTTGTTTTGTTTCAGTGGAGTGTGGACATTCCCTGTTTTTATCTACTTTATCTTTACCTGTACCCTTCTACTTTATGTCCCTTTCTGATTCAACAGTTCTGTGGCTCCACTTGCCACCAACGAACTACGTTATACATAGCAGAATCACTAAAAATGGACCCTTCACATGCTGTTAAATTTAATCAATTTTTAATGCTCGTCAAGCAGGCGGATGATTCTAAAATGAACTTGATTAGAAAGTTCGAAGAGACAATTTGTCTGACTAAATGTATGATTCTACTTACGCCGGTGCTGAAGAAACATCTTGTGCAACTATGAACAGTAAAATCAACGTGCCAGGGCGACGATTGACAGTGAATTCAGTTTACCGTGTTTGATGTTCAAATGTCTGGCACTTGCCCAGAACCCCACTGCAGACTGAGGATGCAGTTCACCGAAGTTGAAGTAGTTCGAATTTTCAATTAGCAAGCACAATAAAGGGTTTCGATGGAGAACCTTGACTAGAGTTCGTTGGGCAATATAAGAGGTTTCTTGAGACGCCAGCTTTTGGAGCTTATATGTAAGAGCCTGTAAACCAAAGGAAAAAGTAAACCTAATAAAGAATCTTGCTCTCACATATCAACACTTGAAACTCCAGATAAAAATTCTCTGAAATTCCAATCCCAGTAATTGAGGCGTTATTTTTGAAAGTGGTATAAGTCAATTTTTTGGAAAAAATGAGTTAATGTTAGTTGTAGTCAGATATAGATATCCCCTTTTTATATTTATAATCTACCGAAAAAAGTTGAACTGTAAAATGCTATCGCAGGAATGTTTTTTTTTTGAAAGTGGTATAAGTCCATTTTTTTGGAAAAAATATTTCACTGTGCTAAGTGTAAAGGAGAAATAAGATTGAAATATGAATAAGTTTGTTATTATTAGTTATCTTAACAAAGTAATTTACTTTTCATACTTGTTTATTTATAAATTCATTATAATATAACGAAGTAAGTAATGAAGACATACTCCATGTACTCCATACATTTTAATATTATTTTTTACATTAAAATATACATTTACAATTGCTATTGGTTACATTTTTCATAATATGTTATTATTGAAAGTGGTATAAGTCCATTTGTAGCTAAAAAATCGTTTATTTTCTTAAACATTTTTATTGATTATTATTGCATAATAAAATTTAACAAGTTTATAGTTTTAAAAACATTACCCAAATTGATTAACGTATGCGAATATTTTTAAATTGATTCAAACGCAAACCCTTAAATATCTCAATGTATGAATGAATGGACTTACACTGCTTTCAAAAACAACGGCTCAATTTTTAAAAAATTAAACACAATTCGTTTCACCATATTATACATTTTTCATTCAAGAACATAAAGCTTCTGGTTACCGAAATTTTCTTCGAAAATGCGGACGGAAGTTTTGTTATTTTACGACTCAATTTAATACTTCCTCAGTACATATCTCTATCGACCACGTGGATAAAGAAACCAAACCCATCGCCCAAAAGGCAATAAACAGTAATTGTAAGAAATTCTCTCACATAGAATTTTAATCATCCCGAAGAAGAATTTTTATTTTTTCTTGCATGAATACTAAGATTTGACGATGCGAAATTTGCTAATACTGTTTTAATTCGTAAAAGTGGAATTTGCACGTTAAACGCTGCTGTGAAGTCGAAAACGAGGTCCTTTCATGCTTCTGAATAACTCATTGTACGGGCACTGTATCGCTCGCGCATTCCCACGGATAAAAGGATCGCTTTAATGATCCGGTTAACATGCTAATTCCATTCGAAAAACATTCCCCGTAGTCGCTGCGCACATGTGCAAGCGTTTCTCTACGAGAATTTTGCCGATACCTCGGCGAGACGGAAATAAACAAAGTTTCCTCTGGCGCGGGAATCGAGTCGGTTTGTTTTAAAAATAAATGCTTGCTCGCGGTTGGCCAGCTCGTGGTTTCTCTCTTTGGTCGTGGTCCTTTTGACATTACACTTGGAGATGGTGGACTGTCCGCGCTATTACTGAAGACCCGAGAGTGTGGTTAGTGTCGTTAAAAAGTTAGCATTAAATCGGGTACTGGTTATTATGGAATTCGTTGACAAGCTAATTTAAATTTCCATTTAAAGTCGGATTAAGGCGCTAACTAGGTTTTTTTAACGAATACATCGGCAGGTTTGAGTTTGCTTTGTTTTTACTGGGAAAACAGGGAATTAGGGTTGTTAAGGTAATTAAAGTATGGATTTACGCGACTGCAGCAGTGCTTGGGGATGTAAAATAGATTGTGTGAGGAAATATGAAGAACAATTTTTGAGGCAGTTGAATTTATTTGCGTTATAATATAAAATTTTGAATGAAAATTTGGGATATCTAAATTTTTCTTAAGAACTACGAAATAGTGTAAAATTTATAGAAATATAATTCCAATGGGGTGAACTATTTTTAATGGAAAATGTGTTTTGGGTCTCCCATATAGTTAAATAAAAAGATGTAGCACCTATCACATTACTTGTGCCATGAGAGTACGCAATTTCATTTTGTCAGGTGAAACTTAGATCTACAATGGGTACTCGACAGTAGAACTCGAAACCTGAACAATTAAATTAGTAACACGGCACATAGCGTTTGGAATTTAACTCTCGGCACATGAAACCTGACATGTGGAGCTTCAAATCTGACACTGCGAGCTTCGAACTTGGTATTTGGTGCTTGAAACATGAAACCTGAAGCTGGAAAATTGATAGGATTAATGTACCTCGATACGTGAAGCTTGAAACCTGGCATTCGATGCTGGCAACCTGATATCTGATAACTGAAACATGAAACCCGAGACTTGAGGCTGGAAACTTAAAACCTGATATCTGATTACTGAAAACTTGAAGCCTAATATCTGATTACTGGAACTTGGCACTTGATATCTTATTACTAAAACTTGAAACCTGATCCTTGGAACTGAAAACCTGAAACCTGATATGTGATTATTGAAATTTGAAACCTTATATTTGATTACTGAAACTTGCAACCTGACACTTGAAGCTGGAAGCTTGAAACCTGACACCTGCACCTGGAAACTTGAAACCTGATATCTGATTACTGAAATCATTAAGCCTAATAACTGATTACTGAAACTTGACACTTGATATCTTATTACTAAAACTTGAAACCCGATATCTGCTAACTAAAACTTGAAACCTGATCCTTGGAACTAAAAACCTGATATGTGATTATTGAAATTTGAAACCTTATATTTGATTACTGAAACTTGCAACCTGACACTTGAAGCTGGAAGCTTGAAACCTGACACCTGAACCTGGAAACTTGAAACTTAAAACCTGATATCTGTTTACTGAAAACTTGAAGCCTAATATCTGATTACTGGAACTTGGCACTTGATATCTTATTACTAAAACTTGAAACCTGATCCTTGGAACTGAAAACCTGAAACCTGATATGTGATTATTGAAATTTGAAACCTTATATTTGATTACTGAAACTTGCAACCTGACACTTGAAGCTGGAAGCTTGAAACCTGACACCTGCACCTGGAAACTTGAAACCTGATATCTGATTACTGAAATCATTAAGCCTAATATCTGATTACTGAAACTTGACACTTGATATCTTATTACTAAAACTTGAAACCCGATATCTGCTAACTAAAACTTGAAACCTGATCCTTGGAACTAAAAACCTGATATGTGATTATTGAAATTTGAAACCTTATATTTGATTACTGAAACTTGCAACCTGACACTTGAAGCTGGAAGCTTGAAACCTGACACCTGAACCTGGAAACTTGAAACTTAAAACCTGATATCTGTTTACTGAAAACTTGAAACCTAACATCTGATTACTGAAACTTGACACTTGATATCTTATTACTAAAACTTGAAACCCGATATCTGCTTACTAAAACTTGAAACCTGATCCTTGGAACTAAAAACCTGAAACCTGATATGTGATTATTGAAATTTGGAACCTTATATTTGATTACTGAAACTTGCAACCTGACACTTGAAGCTGGAAGCTTGAAACCTGACACCTGAACCTGGAAACTTGAAACTTAAAACCTGATATCTGTTTACTGAAAACTTGAAACCTAACATCTGATTACTGAAACTTGACACTTGATATCTTATTACTAAAACTTGAAACCTGATATCTGCTTACTAAAACTTGAAACCTGATACTTGGAACTAAACCCTGAAGCCTGATATGTGATTATAGAAACTTGACACCTGATATGTGATTACTGAAACTTGAAATCTGATATCTACTTACCGAAACTTGAAATCTGATATCTACTTACCGAAACTTGAAACCTGATATCTGCTTACTAAAACTTGAAACCTGATATCTGCTTACTAAAACTTGAAACCTGATCCTTGGAACTAAAAACCTGAAACCTGACATCTGATTCCTGAAACTCGAAACCTAACACTTGAAGCTGTAAACCTGACATCTCATTACTGAACCGTGCAACCTGATAAATTAAACTACTGCCCTATTATCCCGAGCTTGCAACCTGAAGCCTCGAACTTCAAACCTTTCCAACCCAACTCTCATATTTCCCCAGAATACGCGCAACTACCAAGCCACGCATTTATAAACCAATTGTTAAAGACACGATCACTGCAACGTCTCCTACCTGAAAATACCAGGACCGTCGCCCGAGTCTAAAGACAAACGATCATTTTGCAACATTTTCACTCCGAAGCCGCGCATGAGAGCCGAAAATTGCCTCGGCCATTCGCGCAAGGTCGCCCGAGTAATTATTCCACCCGGTGACACAGCGGAATCCTTGACAGTAGTTGGCATTCGCTCGCATTTTCGAAACAATCCGCGGATCGCCAGTTGGCAAATGGACGCCCAGTGATTGGCTGCTCCTGGCACAACATACAAGCGAGAAATTATCGTATGGTGCATCGGGGTGCATCGACGCCGCACTTTGAGCAGGCCAACCTGCTTGCCAACCCAAGGGACCCGGCTACCACGAACTTTGCACCCCGAAGTTAATTATCTTGCCGCGTAATAGGGTAATGGTACACGGGTACATCCATTAATGAGCCCTCTTGAGGAAACATGAAACGATGCTGCTAAAGCGCAAACTTTGCGAATCCTATCCTAATGAATTATTTGCCCCGCTTTGAGAGGCTGTTTAATCAGAGTCGGCTCAATTTCGAATTTTGTTGGCGATTTCTAGAGAGAACCCGTCTACTAATTGGTAGAATTAGTAGTTGCAACTTTTGAAGTAAAAATTTGGGGATTTCCATCCTGGTGACTTGTTTAAGCTACTTTGCAAGTTGTTTGAAGAGGTTTAGCCCTTTTGGGGGACATTGCAGGGAATCTTATTGGCGACGTTGAGGAATACTGGGTCGACGAGTGCAACTTTCCAAGTGCAAACACTGGCAGCTCTGACATGGTGTCTAGTTTGAGATAGTTGAGAAATTCTTTGTGAAAGTTGAGCAATGTTGCGGGGACCCGGGAGTAATTTTATTGGCGAATTTGAGGGGCTAACGGTCCACAAAAGTTTAAAATTCTATTTTATTATTTATATTATTTGGGGGTCTTGTCATACTTACTTGCGTTGAGGAAGATGAGCAATTTTTTGACGAAGTTGAGCAATCTTTTTAGAGCACTCTAATTATTTTGTTAGCGAACTGGTATTCACTAGGGCGATAGCAAGCCTAAGTGTTAGTTTGTAAAACGTGAATTTGGAGAATGATGGCATATTGAATTGTTTAGGTGTGTTGGAGTGCGTTTGATGAGGTTGGGCGAACTTTTTAGGGGCCATAAAGTGAATTTATTACCAACTTTCGGGGCCATTAGGGTGGCGAATGTACCATTTAAATATTTTACGACCAGCAAGTGGGTTTGGACTGTTCGTTGTCTGTTTAATGATATAACGTCAGTTTACAGAGTGAATACCTGAGATGTAATGTGGTAAATCATTTTAATGTGATGGGAGGGTGGTGTTCAATAGGCAAATTGAGGGATGTAGAAAAAGGGAAGGATAATGTGACTGTAGTTTAAGGAACGCTATTTCAGGGTCCCCCTTTTTCTTCATTCGCTTTGTCGCCCGACGTCTTCTCGCGAAAGTGTACAACAAGCATTCCGGACTGAATTATTCAAGTATGCGAACACAGGAAGCAGTGCTTGCCCTGGAGGGACGTAAAGAGATTTCCCTCGACTCTTTTCTAATTCTGAGAAGAAATATATGCTTATTTCTCGCGGGGGGATTCCAGTGAAAGTATAATTAATCCGGCTTTTGAGATAAAATTGTCGTACCCTTAATTTGTCTTAAAATGTAAAAACCCCTCTGAAAAAAGGAAGAAATTTAAACTGGGAATTATACTTTCATAACTCTGTTGTATTAAATTCTTTTTAAAACAATATTTCAAGAAAAAAAAGAGGAATATATTTGAGGGCAGGATTTAATTTGAGGAATAGAAATTTCTTCATTTAAGGAATTTAAGAAAAATTCCAATTGTTAAGAAAATAAATTTAAGAAATTCTCAAGGGAAAGTGAGTTCAGTATGCGTCTACCAATATTCAGAATGTTAAGGCATACTGAATTTTCAGCCTGCATGCATTTAAATGACTTTGAAGTGGCGACGAGAATAATCGACAGGCGCAATGTTGAAAAGCGTCACGAATGAAAAGGAAAATTCCGCGATGCGGCAATTCCACTCACGCGAACGCTAAGTCGATTAAGGCTGAATACATCTGTTCCTGCGAAACGAATCCGATTTCTCCGAAAATCGGTGCGACGCAAGCAGAAAGGCCTGTTCTCCGCGGACATCGGGAAAAATCCGATATCCGAAAGGAAGAGAAACGCCAATAATGCCAAAATAATCTAAGTTAATCCCAGCTTTACATCCCCTCCCAAAAAAATTTCTACCCTCTTTTCCTTCCCTTGGAAAACTTTCCCGAATAAACGACAAAACTTAGAATGAAGTAAAGTCACACGGAAAATAAAAACAATTCATCTGAGGATTTGTATATCCTTTATTAAAAAATCTGACGCGTGTAAGTTTTTAAATAAGTCGCGTTTACCTTATGAAACATTCACCTGCACCCCTGTAGCAAAGCCTCTACCTATGTATGTATCAAGCGAAGGAATGTGAGAGCCAGCTTTACGTGTGCTACATTATTAAATCGTGTTTTGAATGTGCTCGTTCGGTCGTTCGCCGCGCCACAAGACGCTCTCAAGCAGAAAGCGCCGTGGAAAAAGCTCGCGTGCCGGTTTCACGTATCTGTGCATCTGTGCAAGCTGCATAAACGGACGGCAATTTGTAGTTTCGTGCTTTCAGTGGTAATGGGATCAGGCTTATCGCGGGCTATATCAAAGCGTGATGAAATGTGGAGAACGCCTATATAAGCTACCCCAAAAAGCAGT
This sequence comes from Andrena praecox, assembly GCA_963932275.1. NCBI lineage: Eukaryota > Metazoa > Arthropoda > Insecta > Hymenoptera > Andrenidae > Andrena > Andrena praecox. Next base: position 35,485,406 of record OZ010728.1, read on the forward strand.
GCTCATGGTTAGAATAGAATTAGTGGAAGTAGAGCACAGTGTAGAGTCGAAATAAAATCAATTGGCCGGTGGAGATCACTCCGTCCACTCTTGGAGTACCTCGGATAGGCATGCGCAATGACACGTGAGTTGTAGGGGGGCGGGGCTTGAGAGTGTGGTGGGGAAAGCTCCTCCTCTCCGACCACCTGATTTTGTTCCAACTGTAGCGCAAAATATTAACGGTAATAGTAACCCACAAAATTACCTTTTTAAAAAAAAGGTACAAAAAAAGCGCCAAGTATATAATGCCCCAAAAAACAAACGCATTTAAAAACATTGGCAAAAAAAATTGCTTTACAAAACTAATGATATACAAAAATTCGCCAATTAAAATATTGGCTATTTATACAAAGAAAAAATATATTAAACAATATTAAGCAGATAAATTGAAAAACAAAAAAATATTTTAATACAAAAAAAATATTTACTCAAAATACTTGGCGCTGCGACCCGAATTGGTGTTACTAAACTGAATAAATATGTATATAAATTGCATTAATCTTTTTCTTTATTTCTTGTGCGTGCGTTCGTGTGTATGTGTATGTGTATGTGTATGTATATGTTTTTGTATTTTAGTTTTTACGGGTGTTTTTTTTTTAAATTATATTAACGGTAATAGTAATCGAAGGTGTAGCTGTAGAATAATATTTTATAATATTGATAGAAATGTGGAGAAGCTCGCTCTGTATAATGTTTATAATCAGATTGCAATTTAGACTCGCACCTGATGGATATAAATTCGTATCGCTATCGAACCTGTGCCTCTGCTAATAATTTTAGGATATATTTGAAGAAATTACACGCTATGGTACTACCTTTGTCAGTAATAAATATTGTACTTAACCCTTTAAATCCGGGCGACGTATATATACGTTCTGTATATTTTGACTGAATCCAGGCGACGTATATATACGTTCTGTATATTTTCAGTGAATCCGGGCGACGTATATATACGTTCTGTATATTTTGACCGAATCCAGGCGACGTATATATACGTTCTGTATATTTTCATTGAATCCGGGCGATGTATATATATATACGTTCTGTATATTTTCAGTGAATCCGGGCGACGTATATATACGTTCTGTATATTTTGACTGAATCCAGGCGACGTATATATACGTTCTGTATATTTTCAGTGAATCCGGGCGATGTGTATATATATATATATATACGTTCTGTATATTTTCAGTGAATCCGGGCGACGTATATATACGTTCTGTATATTTTGACTGAATCCAGGCGACGTATATATACGTTCTGTATATTTTCATTGAATCCGGGCGATGTATATATATATACGTTCTGTATATTTTCAGTGAATCCGGGCGACGTATATATACGTTCTGTATATTTTGACTGAATCCAGGCGACGTATATATACGTTCTGTATATTTTCAGTGAATCCGGGCGATGTATATATATACGTTCTGTATATTTTCAGTGAATCCGGGCGACGCATATATACGTTCTGTATATTTGTGATTGAATCCGGGCGACGTATATATACGTTTTGTAAATATTGATGCAAAAAGAATTGTTTTTGAAAATTTTTGTTTTGAAATTCCCCGGAGTCAAAGGATTAAGACAAACTAACTGAGAATGCCATTAGTTTTGAGCTTATCGTGATTTTCTATTGCGGACCAATGTGCCGAGAGAGTTTTTTCGCATTTTTCGAAAAATGACTCGATGACATGTTGTTTTTACCACTCATACGTGTCATCCTTAACTCCAGCTGGCTCTATATGGCATTAGTTTTATATTAGGAATAACTTCGTTTGGGAAACCAATATGACTGGGGCTTGAGCAGGTCTTGACACACTTTTTAATGTACTTACATATACTCGTCCTAGCTGAAGATTCCAAGTACTTCGCAAGTATGTGAATGAAAGATTTATGCATCATAGGCATTAAATTGATTGATACTCGTTTCTATACGCTCTGTTCGGCCCCGCGACTAGTTCAGTTCGTATCAAACGGATAAGCAGAGTGTGGAACTCATCATAGTCAGACAGCTAATTGCTGATTCCATTTGTGTCTGGCTGTAGTCCCTCCAACTGACGTCGAACAAGATAAGCCGATAAAGATCTAATTGTAAGGCTATGGAATATGCGACAATTTCCTACCGGAAGTAGGGCATCTTACGATTAACGTTGATTGATCGTTTCTGTGTTAGTGTGCTTGGTGGACTGAATAATGGCATTTAAACAGAAGTTCTTCTACTGTACATCGAACAGTAATCTACCTAGAACTTATTTGATTTATTTTTATTTTCCGTCTTCATTATTATGCTTAACCTCTGTATATGTCACAGCATAACTTTAGAAAAGAAAAGACAGAGAAAAGAACTAAACCAAAACTAACTCTGTGCATTAAAACGAACTTAACAAATTTCATTCAACTTTGAAACAGTTTGAAACGTAATTTCCTACTTTCTATTTGCACGTGCGAGTACAGTGGTGCCTCGTTTAAGGGTACTAGGCAGTCGTTTTGGTCGAAACTGAAGCATTTCTTTTTCAATTAATTACAAAGAAATAAATTGAAACTGAGACTTGTTCTTTGACACAAAGTTTATTAACATCCCAAGCTTTAAAGAAACATGTTTGTTTCGTCAAAAATATGTATTATAGATGGCGCTACAGATGAATCATTACAGAGGCTTTTTAAAAAAGTTTCTTCTGTTTTGCAGTTGTTTAAAAAATGCGAAAAAGTGTTGTCCGAACGCTAAGGAAGCTTGGAAAATTAAATGTTATTAAACTGAATTTTAAAAAATACAGCGTTGTAAACCTCGTCGCAACACACATTTTTTCTATTTGCACTTTTTTTATCTACTCTTTGGTTTTCGAGATAAAAATTATAAACAAAAATTTTTTCTTCGACCAAACTCAGTACCTTTTTAAACTTTATAACTTGAGTAAATATTAACAGATCGTTGTTGGACTTAGAACATAACTTCAGAAAACTCTAGCGAATGCCGTGAAGTGTGTGCACAAAGCGCTTACGTTAGAAATGTAATAATACTTAATTAAAAAATAATACTGTGCAGAAGCCATATTTTTCAAAATTCGCCGATAAAAAATATCCAGGCAATTTTGAGGTACACATAACTTGCAGCGATTAAAGTTTTTCCTTAACCCTTAACTGGTATACTGTTTTTTTTCAAATGTAACTGGTATACTGGGGTCGTGGCAGACCCCAAGTGAAACAGGACACAGAAATTTGTAAAGTCGACACTAGATCCAACCTCTATGGATATTTTGTTGGTAGGTAATGTATAAAATAATAGAAGCGTAGAAAGTTAAACTATTGTTATAAAATTAATTAGAAATTCAGTTTACAAACCTAGACAACCAAAAATTTTGCAGCGAACTTTGCGTGCTTGGGGTCATGACCGACCCCAGGATACCAGTTATGGGTTAATATAGGAGGAAGATTTTCACAAATTTTCACACCGATTAATAAATAATTGCAGAAGATTTCTTCGTATTTAACCGGTCACCACTGCATACACAGGGTTTCAAATTCGTAGTTGCCGAAAAAATATACCAAACAAAAATATTTGCCTGCCAGTCCATCGTGATTACATTTCCAGTCACCAGCAAGGGGTTTTAATCATCACCCCTTTTCCAACCTCCCGCAATAACCACTTCACCGCCAGCTAGCCCGTAACGAACGTCACATGCCGTCTACCTCCCCCTGTATTCGAAGTCAAAAGCGCGCAATTAGCGAGGGGTCGCCGAAATTGTGCCATCTACGCGGGCCAGAGGAAAACGTGTCGACGCCCTGGCCAGACACGATAATTTCTCTTCCGCGCGGTCGTCACTCGAACCAAACTGATGCCCGCGCGCACCGTGTTTGATTCCACCGGAGGATAACGCTTCGGGCTCTAATTGGGAGAGTCAATTCGACCTGTACAAACTTCCTCGTTGAATGACCGCCGCGCTCGCAGCTTAATTTACTTGGCTGCCCCTTGGAATATTGCGCGCGGAATTTCTGCGCGGAATTGTTTTGACGAAGTTTGCCGCCACTTTTGCCGGAGTTAGCAACAGCTGACGCTCGGATGACTCTCGGCGATTCGTGGTACGTGTGACAATACAATTATGGCGACTTAATTGTACCCTCTGGAGGGGAGTACTTTATCTCGTCTTGGAGGACGCAGGGTAAACGTGTGTAATACGGAAGAACTGATTTTAAAAGCTTGTCAGAAGTAGGGGATTTTTTTTTAATAAAAGTGACTTCAGTGAAATGTAAGAAAATTCAAATGTTTTGAAATTATACTAAAAAGCTAAAAAGAGAGAAAATCGGATGTTTGGAAAAATGGTACCTAATATGGAACACCTAGGAAATTTGTAAAGAAAACTGAAATAAGTTAGAAGATACAAATAAACAAATATATATGATTTTTGGAATTTATTGCTGCTTTCTACGTCTACTAGATGTTGGGCACGTGAATAATACGTGTGAATTTATGATCATTCTCCGTGGGTCCACTGAAAGCGAAGGAGGCATTGGGTCCACGTTAAAAGAAAATAATAATCATGAATGAAAAATAAAAATTAAAAAATAATAAAGAAGAATACTGTGTTTGTAACATAATATTGTAAAATATAACATAATATTATAATGTTATCGTATTCCATATTACGTGCACACATATTCCGATAAGAAATCACGAATTATACTAACAGTAAGAAGAAAATAATTTTACTGGTAAATTATTTTTAACCGACTTCAAAAAGGAGGAGGTTATAGATTCGACCCGTTTGTATGTTTTTTTTTTGTTTGTCCCCTCATAACTCCTCAGCATATGCACCGATTTTGATGATCTTTTTTTTATTCGAAAGAGGGTGATGCCCCGGTGGTCCCATCCTACACTGCATCAACATTGGCCCAATATTTTGCCAGTTATGGTTAATAATAAAGACTATTGTCACCTAATTATTATCATTTTATGTACGTACGCGCATATCTCCTCAGCATGTTATACCAATATATATAAAACTAAAAAGTTAAAAATAAGAAAAATTTAAAAAATTAAAACCGACTTCAAAAAAAAATTGCACTATAAAGTAAAAAATAATTTTTCCCTTATTTAATCTACGACTCTCATATTTTTTAAGTCGGTGCCAGATTTACACAGTGCAAATGATGAGGCACTGACTTAAAAAATATGAGAGTCGTAGATTAAATAAGGGAAAAAATTATTTTTTACTTTTTAGTGCAATTTTTTTTTGAAGTCGGTTTTAATTTTTTAAATTTTTTTTGGATACAATATTTAACTATGCGATTCGCTTTTCTAAAACTTGTGCACACCACGAAAAATAAAAACCCTCCTCTTTCAATAATTTAATAATGCCCTCAATTGTCAGTATGATCGTCTAGTGTTTCTAGGGAATTAATATACACAATTGTCCCTAGATTTCGTCATTTCTTTATCGAAATTTTACGATGTCCCATATTATCTACCTTTACCTTACCTCTTTCTTTTGGTGTTTCGCAAAAATTTATCTCGCTGGAAGCAAAGCAGGCGTCCCCGGTATTGCTTTTCTACTCGAAACATTTAATTGCACTCCTCGATTCAATGAGGTAATGTAAATGCTTGAGTAATATTCACGCTGATGAACTTCTTCGATGAGTTATCTCGTTAAACCTATTTAACGGTGGCTCGTTACAGTGCTCGTGCTTAATTAGTAATCACCACTCGTTACCATCTGGTATTCTTCAAGTATCTCACTTTCCGTGCCCTTTTTATGTTGGAAATCTGCTGAAAGCAGTCTTTCCAGCGAGTAAACGGCGATATAAAAAGAGGAGTAATGGAAAATGGGAAATAAAACTTGAAAACGCGGATTATTTGATTTTATATTATTCAGGAAGCTTTTCCATGTGCCGGGTGAAAAAATGGATTTTTTGTACTTTGACGTATGACGAGCATATTTTTAAAAGGATATTTTTGAAATTCCGGTACGCGCTGGAGTACACTTCAAATATTAAATGTCATTTTCTGGAAACATTTTTCGAGTTGGCGGAAAACGTATCTCCCAAAGGAACAGAGATATCGGCTTGATATTTTAACAGCTTATGGCACACATATTGCTCCCGGTCTGGTACTAGAATCAACGGAAAACATGAAGTGCCTTTTTTCCAAATTAACCAAAATTTACATTTTTCCTAAAATATTATTTTTTTTATTTTTTGAAGGGCTTACAATTCTTATTTTGGTAGCAGACCTCATTATACTTATACTAAACAAGAATTTACTTGAAATTATTGATGCAGATGAAATAGGGGTGAGATTTTTATGCTACCATAAAGTTGTTATTTTTTCATATTTTGGATTTTGGCTAACTATCTTCTACAACCTTGTATTAAAATAATTATATATTCCCACTATTACCTTTCCTGAAAATAAATTCTTGAAAACAGCTTCTTTTTCCGCTTGCAAATGAGAATTCGCCCCTAAGGAAGCAGTTGGTGTTTTTGGAGTCGATACGTGGACAGTGAAAAGAGTCCACATGCGTTCCCCTTGATTTATTGATCGCGAAAGTGCGCGATTACGCCTCGCATGTGGATGTTCGACGTCCAACCTGGATTTCCAGGCGGTTCAACGTGGTTCATGCACATTTTTCCCCCGTTGTAATCGGTGATTTCGCATCGACGGCAATTTAATCGGGCGGCGTGTGCCAGCGCGCACACTTTGTTATTATGAATCGATCAACGTAGCAGTAAATATTTTTTGCGTTCAATTTTTTTTTTCATTCGCTATCGACCGTGCTCGTGCGTCAGATTGAAACAGAAGGGGCCGGACAACGTAGCGTTCGAAATGGTAATAACAAAAACATTTTATTGAAAGAGAAATTTCAGATAAAAGTTTATTCATTTTGTTCAGAGGCGAATTTGAATATTCACTTTAGCAGGGAACTTTTACAATGAATTAAAATTCCCTTTTTCGGACAAAATGACTTTTTCAGCATTTGTAAACCTGTGTCATGTCAAAATGGATGAGGCATTTTATTCTGGTAATGGCTTTTGAAATATATTGAAATTGTTAAAACCTAAACATTTTGGAATAATTTGACTTCTTTATTTTAATAAAAAATTATGACGAATTAAAATTCTCTTGTTCGGGCAAAAATACTTTATCAGAATTTTTAAACCTGTGTAAACATTTTATTCTAGTAATGACTTCTGAAATATATTGAAATTCTTAAAACTAAAAATTTTGGAATAATTTGACTTCATTATTTTAATAAAAAATTATGACGAATTAAAATTCTTTTTGTGTGGGCAAAAATACTTTTCAGAATTTTCAAACCTGTTTTATGTAAAAATGGGTAAAGCATTTTATTCTGAATGACTTTTGAAATTTCTTAAAACTATTTTTTTTAATAATTTGACTTCTTTTTTTAATAAAAATATGACGAATTAATATTCTTTTTGGACCCTGAAAAGACCTAGAGTTTTCGAATCTTTTTTGTCTTGATGTTTATTAAATTTTCTTACTTTATTATCTATTTGCAGAATCTAATTATTTCAATATGTCCATAGCCTATACTTTATACAGGCCATTCCAAATGTCACTGTGCGTTTTAAGCAGAGAGGACAGATTTCAAGGAAACTCCTCAATTTTGAAGCCTGCCATCTACCGAGGCCACCTAATTCTCACTTCCTCCTCACTCATCGATCTTCCCTCTCAATACTTCTTTAGAGCCACCCTCTACACACGAAACTCCAACAAAGCGGAGCTGAGCTAGTTCAGTGATACGAGAAAGCCTGCCAGTTATTCGAAACGAAAGCCCCTGGTCACGTGCAACGAGGTTTCCTGCAATCCTAGCCGCGGCTTGTAATTACTTTTCCTCCCCTGAATTTTTCATGAACAGGGGCGAGGGGGGGGGGGGAGACAATAGGAACGAGAGCGCGAGGATGTCGCTTTCATCGTTTCTTGGCTCTGCCCCGCTGTCAGAGAATTTCAATCTCTTCGTGATCGTGAAACGAAACCCTTTTTTTTCGCGGGCTGGAAGGAGGACGGGAATGCAGTGCAAACATTCCCCTGCAATAATATTTTCCGAGAGATGCTTGCATCTCGAGCAGAGTAATCCTTTCATGCTGATTTCATTCCACAAAGAAAGATGAGCGGGGAGAAGAATGGCCCTCGAAATGAAAAAGAAGGATCGAAACGTAGGTTGACTCATATCAGCGAAACGTATGACGAGCTCCACTAGGAGGTCTGTTCCAATCCACGTACAGGGTGCATGCACGAGCGGCTATACTCTTCTGCATAATTTAAACGCCACTCTTCCAGTTTCTGCCGCCTAACTTCGCTCCATTGTCCCCCTTTCGCTCTGCCCCGTCTCAGGCACTTACTTCTTTTTCGCTTCTACGTGGCCAATTTACGTTTCCTTCCCTCATTACCATAACGACGACATTGGATAATACATGGTTGCTGGGATAAGTGTTTCGTTCTACCCAGCACGCTGTGAGAAGGCACCTTTACGATATAAGGGCGAGAAGGTTTTATATCGGCCTTTAAATTCGAAGTATCTTGCTCCCTCTCTACGTCTGGATTATAGTTCATAGTCGCAATAATGATATTCTTTATGCATAGGCAGTTAAATCGTGAACACAGCGAATTTCTTAATTTGTCGATTGTAGAGTGGCTGGTTAGTGGCTTTGATACAGTCAGAACAAAGTCAATTGACTGCTCATGGCCACTGAGGAGGCGTTCTCCCCCACAGCGCCATCTAGTTCGGCCGCAACGCCATCTAGTTCGGCCGCAGCGCCATCTAGTTCGACCGCAACGCCATCTAGTTGCCCCACCACGCCATCTAGTTGCCCCACCACGCCATCTAGATCGACCACAACGCCATCTAGTTCGACCGCAACGCCATCTAGTTGCCCCACCACGCCATCTAGATCGACCACAACGCCATCTAGTTCGACCGCAAGCCATCTAGTTCGACCACAACGCCATCTAGTTCGACCACAGCGCCATCTAGTTGCCCCACCACGCCATCTAGTTCGACCACAGCGCCATCTAGTTGCCCCACCACGCCATCTAGTTCGACCACAACGCCATCTAGTTCCCCCGCCACGCGCTCTGGCCCCCACCACACCGTCTACCTACCACCCTCCCTCCATTTCTGATATTTTCACGCAAATCTAAAGGTTAATTGGGTCCGTAGCTGCAGCAGGAAGCGCGTGGCAGTAAAACCAAACCTGTGACATAATATAATTCGTTCCACGAACGTGTGGGCTTCAATTAAGCGCTGTGCAGAGAACTGAGATATAAATGGAAAATGAAGCGTTTGGAAACCCTCTGCTGCAATTTTTCCAGTAGAATCTTGCTAATAGGACGCCCGAAGGCCGACACAAGCGAAGCATGAGCAGCTGAATTCGTTAACGGCATCAACGGAGTGCTCATTAGGCGCTAAATAAATTCCCATTCAGGTCCCGCGTTAATTATCTACTTGGAGGACTATATTTCGCGCGGAGGGGCGAACTTTAGCCGAGAAAGACAGTCTTGTGCAGCCGATGGAGCTGATTGAAGTTGACTCTACCCCCTCAAATTATATTGGTCCTTGTTTAAAAGAACTCATCCTGAATGTTGGCAATTTCCATCTCTCGTCACTGCAACTTAATTTAATTTAATCTTGGTCACTCTTAATCTTTTTTTAATCAGAATTATAATTATAATTATTAATAAATTGGCACTTCTTTATAACCTATACGAAAAACGTTTCATAGATCACATTATTTTCATAATGTTCCTCGAACAGGGTGATTATTGACGTGTAGATTAAAGTGGAAGTTTTTGACTTCTCCTTGGGGAGCTTAGTGTCTCCTATATTAGGCATTCAGTTTGAAGCAGTGGAGGTTTCTAGGGGAAGTGCAGCTGAGCTTTCAGTTAGTCTAGTAGTCAGGAAATTTAATAAGTTCAGTTGTAGTGGTGTGAATAATTGAGGTTAGGGTTAAGGTGTAAAGATGGCCTACATAATTCAGGTAGCCTAGTAGGTACCCCAAACTGAATCTAATGACTAACATATTTCAATCTTTTCATCCAAAACTACTCTCATGGTAATTACTCTATTTACTCGCGAGTAGTAATGAGTATTCTTTAAAAATTACCACTGAGATGCAGGAAGATGCTTCAATTATAGTTTTCTAAGTTCCTTAGCTATAGACTAGCAAACTGAAACTAAAGCAGGAAACTGAACAAATATTCAAAGGTTAAGCCCCTTAAGTAAAACAGAACTACCACCCAAATCATAAATTCATTCTCCATTACTGTTCCTGACTCCGCCTGTAATATTAGATGACAAACAAACCAGTTTTCCAAGGCCACTCCTTCAACCCTCTAACAATGGTAGGGGAGACCGGGGATAGTTTGGACACGGGGATACATTGGACAGTTTGAAAATTGCCTCCATAGTGTCGTGATGATTGCAATTTTTTTTGTAGTTTGTGCCTATATGCACACCAAATCAACTGATATTCAATATGGCGTGTTGCATTCACGAATGACAAGGTATGTCACACTTTTCAATTCTTGTATGTTACTGTATAATATTTTCGTCTACTTTTTGTTGTGATTCGGATAGTTCATTATGGAAAAATTTTATTGTAACTTTTTTGAGGCATTGCTGAATGTGTTTAGAATAAAGTAATGCTATGCAAAAATCAAAGTATCCTTTTTGAGGAAAGGCACGAATAATTTTGTTTTGATATGATATGAGGGGTTACATTGGACAGATAACACGTAGGATAAACTTGAATGACTGGGATTCTTAGGGGTCCCACCCACACAGCACCATAACATCGCAGCAACGTCTCTGCAATGATGCGGTGCAAGATGGCAATGTTGCAACATAACATTGCAGAGACGTTGCAGGTTCAGTCCTATGTCCGCAATATTGCAGGTGTGTATTTTTGCAAAGTTGCGGTAACATTACGAATATGTAGTCCTGCAACGTTCCGGCAATGATTCTGCAACGAAACGGCAAAATTGTGGCAATGATCCTGCAACTCTTTGGCAATATAGCGGTGGGTATCCAGTTAAATGAAACACGCCGTAGAATCCACTCGACGTCATGTACATATTTCGAAAAATTTTGACAAAGTCATAGTTGCTTCAGAATATTGTTGTAATGTTTCCACAAGTTTTCACTACAATATTGCAGGACGATGTGCGCGCAATATTGCAGAAATATTGTAGGATCGTTGCCAATGGAACATTGCACGTCGATGTGCGCGCAATATTGCAGAAATATTGTAGGATCGTTGCCAATGGAACATTGCACGGCAACGATCGTACAATATTGCAGCAATATTGTAGGATCGTTGCGAACGGAACATTGCACGGCAACGAAATTGCAATATTGCTGCAATATTGTAGGATCATTGCCACTCCAATAATGCACGACAATATTGCAGGAACGTTCCTACAATATTGCAATGCAACCTGCAACAACGTAATATTGCAGCAACGTCCCTGCAATACTGCTGCAACGAGGTGTGCTGTATGGGCAGTGCTGTCACTGGCCCAAGAGGCCAGTTATTTCAGCCTATGAATACGAGCTTGCACCGCACACTCTTACAGGTTTTCTTATCCGATGTACACTCGCGGTATCATTGGCTTCGAGTTCCCCTTTCGCGCGGCTCTGGAAAACACCATGGAGGTCGGGCCTCCTTAATGGCCCAACAGGCTATTTGTCATTTTAAATAAATTATATATTCATTGGATTATTCATTATCATTTCTTTTCCATCTGTCCAAACTATCCCCGTGCTATGTCCAATGTAACCCCACCAATGGGGATACTTTGGACAATATGCATCTCCGAACTTTTTTCATCTCAAAGTAATACTAGGGAATGTAAGGTCCGTTTCTCAGGTTCAAACGAATAGCGCACATTCTGAGCTATCGAATGGTGTGCAATTTATAGCCGTAAGGCATCTTACAGGCCCGCTAAAGACTATTAATAAAAAATTGTCCAAACTATCCCCGGTCTCCCCTATTTTACCTAGTAGAAGCTAAGAGAATAGAAATGAGAGACAAGCAGTTTACCCAGCTGAGGAAACAGGTAAATGGCTTCACATCTAGAATGCACCACTTGGATTGTACAACTGAGCTTCTTTCAAGCAGCAGTTATTTAAAACCTCGCCACGCAAGTATTCTATTCTCTCCTCCAGAAACTGTTCATCATGGCAATCGAACTTTCTCCACCAACTGAATTTACATCGAAGCTCAAGGGCCGCCCTTGCATCGAGTTGGAAAGCTCCACTTGGATCAGCTTCCAGTCGAAAAATTCCGTCCGCCACCGCTTCGCTGGCAGAGCGGACCCTAAAGCCGGCGGCTCGAGCCATCGAATCCGAAAGTTATCCCTTCGCTCGATAATCGAACCGTGCCACAGGCCGGCCTGACCTTTCCCCGCTTCCTCGAAATGGTAAATAGCGTCGCGATGAACGGTCACGGTTCCACGGCCGACATCCAACCCGTATGAATTTCAAATTCCAACCCCGAGGCCGTGGCGTCGTGCGCGACTCCTACGAGCTTTCTGGCCTCGTTTCCCGCCCTCCACAAATGCTGACTCTGCGCCAAACACGGCCTACGCCCGGTACGTTCCTCTGTGTCGCTCCATCCGGCGTCGTTTCCGGTTACCGAGCCTGCCTACTGTCAGGGATAATCCCGCCGCTTCGGTGCCCGCGTTGTTTCGGCGCTGGCCGCGAAAATGAATCGCTTACAAGGAGACATTACCAACTCGAGAACTCTGATTTTAATGAAACTTCGCGCGAATGTGGAGCACCTTGGGATATGAGAGGGGCATTTTCTTTTTCTGCGGGAGTTCATTATGGAGGGGTGAAATCAGCCCTTAAAGTTATCGAGTTTCTTCTATTAGAACTAAAATTTCTCCTAAATTTTCTATTAAAACTGAAATTTCTCCTAAATTTTCTATTGGAATTAAAATTTCTCCTAAATTTTCTATTAGAACTAACTCCGAAATTTTCTATTGGAACTAAAATTTGTCCTAAATTTTCTATTGGAACTAAAATTTGTCCTAAATTTTTTATTGGAACTAAAATTTGTCCTAAATTTTCTATTGGAACTAAAATTTGTCCTAAATTTTCTATTAGAACAAAAATTTGTCCTAAATTTTCTATTGGAACTAAAATTTGTCCTAAATTTTCTATTGGAACTAAAATTTGTCCTAAATTTTCTATTGGAACTAAAATTTGTCCTAAATTTTCTATTAGAACAAAAATTTGTCCTAAATTTTCTATTGGAACTAAAATTTGTCCTAAATTTTCTATTAGAACTAAAATTTGTCCTAAATTTTCTATTAGAACAAAAATTTGTCCTAAATTTTCTATTGGAACTAAAATTTGTCCTAAATTTTCTATTAGAACTAAAATTTGTCCTAAATTTTCTATTGGAACTAAAATTTCTCCTAAATTTTCTATTAGAACTAATATTCGTCTTAAATTTTCTATTGGAATTAAAATTTCTCCTAAATTTTCTATTAGAATTAAACTTTCTCCTAAATTTTTTATTAGAAATAACTCCTAAATCTTCTATTGGAACTAAAATTTCTCCTAAATTTTCTATTAGAACTAAAATTTGTCCTAAATTTTTTATTGGAACTAAAATTTCTCTTAAATTTTCTGTTAGAACTAAAATTTCCCCTAAATTTTCTATTAGAACTAAACAATTTATTAGAACTAAAATTTCTCCCAAATTTTATATTAGAACTAATATCTTACAGAACTAAAGTTTAAATTTAGGAATTATTCAGTTTTTCAAGCTCTATCACAGTTTAAAACCGTACATAAAATTATATTAAAAACGAAAAATGCGATAACTTTGAGACCTGATTTCACCCTTTCAGAGTGAATTTCTGTAGAAAACAATTGCCCCTTGCATACTCCGACATGTTCTGCATTCACGCGATGTTTCATTGAATTCAGAATATCCGAGTCGGGAAATGGCAAGCATTGTCGATTGTAACCGAAAATTCGGTTGGTTGAGGTTTTGCTTCGGTTTGCAGTTGGCTGTGAAAAATTTGATTTCCGTTGGACTTTGTTGAGAATTCTTTTGAGTGCTGACTATTAGGTTTGCTTAGAAATTAGTATCCACAGGAGTTAGTTTGATGAGAATTCGGTTTACGAAGTATTTAGTCCGATCAGAAATCACTTTATTCAGAATTCTTCGGTTTACCTAGAATTCGGTTGTCACACAATTTTCTTAATATAAAATTCGGTTGGTTCTGAATGCTATTTGTTCAGCATTATTTCGATTAAAAATTCGGTTGACTTCTGATTCGATTTTCTTACAATTCGGTTGCCTCAGAATTCAGTTTATTCAGAATTCGGTTAACTTTGAATTCAATTCATCCAAAATTCCAATCCCCGAGAATTCATTAAAAATTCTGTTTATTTAGATTCCCGTTAGTTTAAGAATCAGGTTAGCTCCGAATGAGAGTTACCCCCAAAACTCGGTTCACCTAGCAATCGATGTCCCAACAGTTCGATCTTCCAGAATTCGTAAAAAGTTTAAGCTTCTTACAAAATAGCTGATTTTATAATTTATTGTCTTGCAACATTCTACATCAAACAACCCAATTAATTTTGGTGACGTTCCTCACAGACGATCACCACTACACCATCTACCTAATTAACCGAATCCAATCGCACAAGTTCTTTCTCCTTCGAACCAGAGCAAAGTGCACCCTCCCTGTATCTAATCCAGCCAGTTCAGCGGAGAAAGGGAAATCCTTGGTCCCGAGGAAATGCAATTTCTGCCAGGTCGTCGGCATCTGCATTCGAACTGCACCCCAGAGAATTCGCGGCGATAAAGGAAAACTTCCCCCCTGCCCCGAGTTGGCGTGTGGGTCGTTTCCCATGCCACCCCCGCTTCGCCGTGTCCTCTTTCCCTTGTTCGCGCGAGGATGCCGCAGGGAACGGCGTTCAGAGGCGACGTTTTGGAAAATTAACGCGCCAGTGTTCGCGCCGTCTCGCTTTTGGAAGCCAGCCGTAGCTGCTGATGCAACCAAACAGCATAGACGATTTGCTGCGAATAGGAGGACTTAGGAGCACGGAAAGACATGCCGCGGTGGCAGAATTTCGGCAAGATGGTGAAGCTTGCTTTTGAGGAAGTTGGAACTTGGATTTGCGCCGGATATCTGCGCGCAGCTACGTTCTTAGCGAGCTGATGCGGGTCGAAATAGGGAAACATCTTATCATACGGCGGTGTGCAGTAGTGTAAATATGTATGTATATATGTATGTGGAATATGAATAAATTAGTGTTGTGAGTAAAATTGTTGGAAGGGAGAGTTTATAAATAAAAATATCTACTGATAAATTGTAAAATATATAAATTTTAATAAAAAGTGAAAAATGATTGAAAATTTATTATAAACATTTTGATTAATTTAATTATTGGAGGGTGATAATTGAGTTTATAAAAATGTATTTATTATGAACTGAAATGTTGAGGCTGTGATTTACTTGTCTATTAACAATATTTTGATTAATTGGATTATGGGAGGGTGATAATTGAGTTTATAAAAATGTATTTATTATGATCTGAAATGTTGAGGCTGTGATTTACTTGTCTATTAACAATATTTTGATTAATTGGATTACTGGAGGGTAATTGAGTTTATAAAAATGTATTTATTATGAACTGAAATTATGAAGTTAGGATTTAATGGTTTATTCAAAATATTTTGATGAATAGGTGGATACGTACAATGTATATTGCAAACGTGGTAGCTACACTAAATTGTTTTACCGTGGTCTTTTAATAGTTTCATCATCAAAGTAATTATAGGGTAAAGGACCCAATTACTGACACCTAACCAATTACTGTCACCTTAAGCTATTTTACTTAAAATAACGAATAAATAAACGTTGTAAAGTCATACAAAAAAAGAATTCGGTAATTCAGCCTATAATCTATACTATACATTATATACTATAGTTTATTTATTAGTTATTTTAAGTAAAATAGCTTAAGGTGACAGTAATTGGTTAGGTGTCAGTAATTGGGTCCTTTACCCTATATGCATAAAAATAATTAGCATCAACAATTCCTGTCCATGTTTAAAGTGTGCACGATTTAGAAATTCAGTGAATAAGGTACATTCATTTTGAAGTATTTGTTGATTCGTTGAAATAAATGATGTTTTCTTTAATGCCTATAATAACACAGATGGGTCACTGCTCGTGCGAGAGTTAAGCCAGAAACATAGATATTTTCAAGCTGCTGCAATTTCTATGCCGACTACTGTATATGAAGATTCTCGCCGTGTCACTTGCCTCTGTTTCGCAAACACTTGTATTAAAATGCAAATGCATTGTGGGCTCCGAGGTCGGGAACATAATTTGATGTTAAGGGGTACATTAACATTTTGAAGGGGAGACCTCATCCAGTGGATAGTCAAGCTTCTACGAGTCTGTGTAATTTGTTTGTTCGTAGAAAACAGATTGAGATAGGATCATGTATACCTCGGGGTTATTTCAAATTCTGTCTGGCTAACCAGCTACATATTCGTGAATTTATAAGTTTTCGAAATTTTTCCGGTGTATTATGATAAAATATTGCGAAACTCGTGACAAGAATATAATTGAGGTATGAAAGAATATTTGTGGTTGAATAGAATTATTGCTTCAAGAAATTCAGGCAAAGATTATTTGAAATATTTGAAATACAAGGCGAAGGATAATATTTACTTAGAAAGAATAACCTCATTTTTTACCAAAACCAAATGAATCATTTCAAAATGATTTTATATTTAAAATACCCGTTTCAAATAAAATAACAGATGATCTCAATATGCTTCGCTCTAAGGGTGCGTTCCACTTGCGCCCAAATCGCCCGCAACGCCTGCGATTTTCATTAAGGTGGATTCTACTATACGCGACAGGACACAAGGTCAAAAATTTCAAAGTCGATTTTCCCGAAACTGAAGCGCGATATAAAAAAAAGTTACTCTTTCTTTTCGACTTATAACAAGTAAATAAGTCGAATAAGAGGAATAAGATTTTTTGATATTGTGCTTCATTTTCAAGAAAATCGACTTTGAAATTCTTGACGTTGTGTCCAGTCGCGTATAGGAGAACCCACCTTAATGAAAATCGCGGGCGTTGCGGGCGATTTGGGCGCAAGTGGAACGCACCCTAGGGAGATACTTATTTAAATACAAAACAAAATAAAAAAGAGTCCTTTCATTAATAAAGAAATAACGAAATAATTCAGAAGAAAATTATTTGCTTGTTCAAACAAACTACCCTTGCAGTATTTAGAAATAACTTTTAGCCCAGTAAGATAATTTATTACTTAAACAATCGTGTTTAAAATATTTTATTTAATTAATGCCCAAGAGTGTGCTTCGACAATTCAGTGTTTGTCCTGCTTACAATGTTAATGCAAAAATCTGTTCGTCTGTGAGACCTGAAGGACAAGGTATAAACTACTTGTATAAACTGCTATGAACGCGTTAAACCCTCTTGGTGGGGGGCGGGTAGCACGACCAACAGCCGTGCCCCCACTTTGACGAGGGTTACAGAAAAAGTCGCCGTTCTTGCCCTCGTCAGTTTAGTGGCGACTGCTGGAGGGATAAGTTGGGAATTCCGTAGAAAGTGAGTGATAGAGGTCGGTGACACGTGATACATATTATACACAAGCGTTGAGGTTGGGGATTCTTCGAGGGCATCTGGAGCAGTGGTGGCTTCATTCTTCTTGTTTCTTTTTGTGAGTCACTATGTATATACTAATTTTTAAATTAGTATAATTATTTTTAAAATTTAATATAATTTTAAAATTTTTGGAGCTTCATCATTAAAGCAGCTGTGGCCTCGTATATTTGTTATCTTTTTTTTTTTATTGTTTTTAGCTCATAATCGTTTAAATATTTATTTTCAAAAATACATTTACGCTGTTTGGTAATTTAATTTGCAACTAGGGTTTAGAATTTTTTTCACTTTGCTTCTGGGAAAAGTGCTTTTGCGACTTTTGTACGTGAAAATTAATGCGTTTAATTCCATTACTTTGGGAATAAGGTTAATTTAACTGTTTACTTTGACCATTTTTTAGTTTTAGTTTTCTCTCGGATAAGAATATTTAGAAGTTAATTTCACGGAAATTCACTTTCCTCCTTTCAATTACTATTTCCGAGTGTTATTTTGATAAATATTTCTCGATTCCGCATTTCTGATTGGGAAGAATTATCCAACGAGAACTTCAGATATAGTAACTGTAATTATGACAAATTAGAACCCCGGCGGGATGAAGTTCCTGGAAACTCCAATTGCTTCAGTTTCGCTCGTAATTTAAAGTTTAATACAGCGGAAGCCTACAATTAATTATCAGCGTCGAGAGTTTACGCCATATCTGCATTTTGATCGGCTTTCTCGGAGATCACGAATTTGCGAAGCAATTTAATATCAAATCGAAAATTAATCATATTCATTCTACCGATTTAAAATTTTCCTAGAACCGAGAATTCTCAATAATACTGACATTATTTTGAATTTATTTTCATTCAAATCTATTCCTGGAAAATATTCTTGATTTCGCCGAAATTTGGAATAGAAAGGGTTCTAGTCAATTTTTTCTCTCAGAAAATAAGGAATAGTAGAATGGGCGAGGATGAAATTTTTTATTTAAACAAAACTGGGAATAACAATGGTTTCTTTGAATTTTTCTACCTCGAAAGAATTCGGCATAGAGTGGGTTGCGGTTGAATGTTTTTGATTTTAACAAAACTGGGAATAGAAGAGGTGGCTTTGAAATTTTCGATTTCAAAAGAATTGCGAATACAGAGGACTGGATTCCATATTTTCACTTCAAAAGGATTGGGAATAACAAGGCATTTGTGTTGAAATTTTACAGCTAAGGAATACAGGAAATAAAAAATGAATAGTACACGTTAATAATAATTATTAGCATGTCATTCTTGGAGAACTTTTAACGGGCAGCTTTTCCAACGGGGTACATAACAGAAAGAAATTGTAAAAGTTTCTCGGTTTGCGAAGGTAAAGCAAGAAGCTTGGGAAACATCGCTCCATGGAGCGAAGGGAGAAATAGTAATATTTTTCTTCTGTAAGTAGAATATAAGAGTTGTGCAAGAAACCTTCGCTGCATCAACATGGAGTTATAAAACCCTGCTCGATGCAAGCAGGCATATTGTTACACTTTTTTTAGCCCATACTGGAATTAAGAAACTTTCTCCAAAAACAGTGTCTCCGAAACTTGAATTTCAAACTTATATTCAGTTATACTTATTACCCTCTTCTTCAAAAAATCGATTTTTCCAATAAAGAATTCGCAGAAGCTACAATGTCAAAGGAAGATCAGTTCTATGGCCCCGGAATCGATGATTTTCTGTAAACTCAAAATAAAAAATTATCTCACTTTAACCTGTACCGTAAACTTTAAATAGCCACAGTTTGGTTTTAATCATTAAAAAACTAATGACGGGGTTGAATTAAAATTCAAACACTCATATTTTATTAAAAATTAAAAATTTAAAAATAGCGTATGATAAAAACTAGTTTCTTTTACATACTTTAAGGGACATTTTTCTTTTTTTCTGTTGGTTGACACCCTTACGTGACGCCCCTGCTTTGTTCAACAGCAGCTACACGGCGAACAAGGGGAATTATCGTAATTTTTGTTGTTGAAAATATTCTTTAAATTATAAGCTTTCAAGTGCACATTCCGATTTCTGATTAACAAAATTACTTATAGGTAAAAAAATTCTAAGGAAAAAAAGATTTATTTTTAAAACTAAAAATCACAATGCTTTTTTCAACCAAACAATTTAAAAAAAAAAAACACACCCATTTTAACCAAAGCTTCAATCTCCCGAATATTCCTTTTCTTAAAATCTTCAGACACTTAATCTAATTATTAATTTAAGTACTTATTCGTAAAACTGTGGATAAAAAATACTGTAAAAGAAACAGTTACCAATAATTTCCACTAACGTCTCCATCAGCCGCATAAAACGCTTGCGCCATCTCCCTTTGTGAGCCTTTCTCGTGGGGACCCTGCTGCATTCTTTTTCCGAGTGCCTGCGTTCCCCCATTGTAACACAATTCACGGTAACACCTGGACGGGATTAAGGGGGATGAAAGAGGATGCAGGAAATGAGAAAAGAAAGCCGAAAGGAGCCTCGTATCTCTTAGAATCGTCCTGCTGGAAAATTTGCTAGCAAGTCCTCTCTGTGCCTCGCATTTCGACATGAAGTGTTCCGCTCCAATTTTAATGTAACTTCGTGGTGTGGGTAGAGAAGCATAAAATATATCACCCATGCTCGGTTTCGTTGCTCTACAACTAATAGTTTAAAGGAAATTTATAAAAAAATTTAAATTTAAATTTCCCTTTTTTGAAGGAAAATTAATTATTTTTAGATACCCTGAATTTTAGGTTCAGTTTGTATCGTGAACTTTTTTTTTAAATCTGTCGAGTAAACCCGCGCCTAATTGTAAATCGATTTTCTTGTAAACGGAGCCTTATACGAAAAATGTTATTGGACAGTTTTGACGTATTTTTGCACAAGGATTCGTTTAATTCACATTTCTACCATATTTGCAGATAAATTCGATTTTCTCGAAAAGGAAGCCTCCTATGCACAAACTTAATCACACATTTTCAGCTCTTTCTAATTTTTCACGTAAAATCACTTGTAACACCTATTACGAGACACTCTGCGTAATAATATTTAATTAAATGCAAAAGTGTTCTGACCGCCACCAGCACTGAAAAATTAATAATAATAATAATAATAATAATATTTATTCACGGGACAAGCCCATTAAGACAAAGTATATCAATACAATAATTAGAACAGCCAACCGACGTTTATTATTCCCTATTACCTATTACAGTTTCACATTCGACGAAAAGTGTTGCTTAGACTAAGAATGGCACTCGGGGCACATTCTTTCAGTGGACTTTCTCGAGAAACTTGACCCTTCGATTTATTTTGAACAAACTACTCTTAGTGGAAGTTTGAGCAACTTGCAAGCTTTTAAGTCGCCGAAGGCTATTACTCTTCGAGAGCTCCTCCTTTTCTGTGGTCCCAGTAACGTCATCAGTCTTGTACTTATTTCCTGTCACGTAAAAATTTACTTCTGGTTTACCTTGGACAGTAATGCATCGCTCTGAACTCACTCTGAAGGGTTCAGACGGGAAAGAGGAAGGTTGAAGAGCCTCGCGTTCGGGTCCGTGACGCAGATAAATTTGACTGTGGTGTAGGTGTGATTTGAACGTGTTTCGCGTCACTTTGTGCTAATCTTGACACGAGTCAAGCTCCTTTTTATGATAAGTCAGCGGTTCCCACTGATTTACGGCCTCTTTGGAGTTGCGAACTTCGTGGTGATTAATTGAAGCCACGTTAATTTTTGTAATTGCTTTATGAGAGTCTTACCCGACGCGGTTGGAATGCAACTTTGAAAGAATTTTGACGAGGATGGATTAAGGCACTTAACATTTCATGAAACTAGAGTCAAAGTTTTTGTTAAAGTAACCTTCAGTGTTGCTCAAAAGATCTAAGATTATTTAAAATCATCTCAAATATTGCTATAATATTTTCTTCAGACTGGTCGAAAATTTGCTAGAAGCCACTCAGAGTCTACTAAAAAATTACTTAGGGTTAGTCAAGTATTTTTAAAAATTCAGAATTCAGTCAAAATTGCTATAAAATTGAACACAGTGGCTCTAAGTTTGATCTGTGTTGCCTCAAATGTGACGAGAGTTGCTCAAAATTTGCACAGAGTAATTCAAAATTTACACTCTATCGCTCTTTCACCCAGAGTTCGTTGAGTTTTCAAAACAACCTAGAACCTTTTATTCTCTGCTTTCAGTTTCCCCAGAGGAGATCCCAAGAAATTCCCTGGATCCTTTCTAAATCCCAGGAAATACATTCTTCTATCTCCTGTTACAAAATAGAAATAGCAAGAAGCTTATTTTCACCTCCGTCTTCCTTCTTACACTCCTCTCCCCCGAGAGCATACTTTAAATCTTCCCAGCAATAAACTTCCCCTTCAAAGATATTGTTTCCCTTCAGGATTTAGTCGGCCTAATATGTTCAGTATATATTTAACAGGGGTCGGGTATGTTGTAGACAGGTCCTTGAACTTTTCCAGAGGATTCCCTGGGTCTTTGGGAGAACTGTTACCAGAATCCTCCACTAATTCTAATAAATGACAGACTTTGGGGAATTTAAGCTGAACCCTGCAACTGCTTAACCCATGTTTCCACCAGTCCTCCCAAGGAGCTGGATTAGTCATGACCAATAAATTCTTCGTCCCTGCAAAAAGCTCTTTCCACAAGAAAATGCAAAGTACTATTTAAAATGCCAGCTTAAATACCGCGTATTTTTGACGTAGGTGTTCGTCACTTACAATCCCTCTGAGCGACATTTTAGTAGCTGCGTCTCATCCCCGCGCGAAAGAAAGAGAAAATGCCCCAACTCCGCTCCCACTAAACAGTAGATTCTTCCATTGCCTATATCGTCCTTTTTTCGGAGTTACGAGAAGAGTTTAAATTCGGTGGTTGAAAAATCGTCAGCTTTACTCGCCTCAACGGAGACACCCGAAACGATCCGCCATTTTCTCTACTTGACGCTCGAATTTCGTGGACCAAAGTACTGTGACATTTAACGAAACGCCAAAAGTGTTGGGAAACTGGATATCGAAGAGGCGTCCCTCGAAATCCGAGACGACCTGGGCGTAGCAGATGTACCCCGGTGACAACGAGTCAGGGAGCTCCGTGCATAATTTTAATAATTAACGCATTGTTCTCGGATATCGTGTAGGACTGGCGGGACCATCAAAAGCTACGCGCCTCGCTGATTTTAGCCGGCCGATTAAACGCGTAAGCGTGGCGCCGGTGGGCGACCATTCGCTGAAGGACGAGGTCGCTGGGAGTCTGAGAATCGGTGAACTCTGAACGGATGCACCGTTCGAAACTGCCACGCTGGCTAGGGGAGGGCATGGCACATCATTTATGGGGGTGTCTTCATTTAGTAATTGCTTTTGATTATAGAATAGTATTTTTATTGAATTTTTTAGTTATACGGGGTTTCTGGGCCAAGTGTTTGTATTCAGTTGTTCTTTGGACTGTTGGATGTGCGAGGGAATTGTTTGTGCAAAAGTTATTGGTTTCAGATAAGGGAACTGTAGTAGTTAGGGGCCTAATCTGATGGAGGAGCCTGCTCTGATATAGGGGCCTTGTCTAATGTGAGGGCCTCGTCTGATATAGGGGTCTTGTCTGATACAGAGGCATTTACTCAGTTAGGAACTTTGACTGAGATAAGAGCCTTGTCTGATACAGACGATTTGATTAAGATGGGGGCCTTATTTGAGGCAGGGCCCTTGACTAATACAAGAGCTTTGTCTGATAGAGGGGCCTTATCTGATGGAGGAGCTTGGTGTGATATAGGGGCCTTGTCAAATGTAAGGGCCTTGTCTAATACAGGGGCCTCGTCTGATACAGAGACATTAACTCAGTTAGGAACTTTGACTGTGATAAGAGCTTTGTCTGATACAGAGGCTTTGACTAAGATGGGGGCCTTATTTGAGACAGGGCCCTTGACTAATACAAGGTAGTAATTGCTTTTGATTATAGAATATTATTTTTATTGAATTTTTTAGTTATACGAGGTTTCTGGGCCAAGTGTTTGTATTCAATTGTTCCTTGGACTATCGGATGTGCCAGAGAATTTTTTGTGAAAAAGTTATTGGTTTCAGATAAGGGAACTGTAGTAGTTATGGGCCTAATTTGATGGAGGAGCCTTGTTTGATATATGGGCCTTGTCTAATGTAAGGGCCTTGTCTGATACAGAGCATTAACTCAGTTAGGAACTTTGACTGAGATAAGAGCCTTGTCTGATACAGAGGCATTAACTCAGTTAGGAACTTTGACTGAGATAAGAGCCTTGTCTGATACAGACGCTTCGATTAAGATGGGGGCCTTATTTGAGACAGGGCCCGTGACTAACACAAGGGCCTTGTTTGATAGAGGGGCCTTATCTGACAGATAGGCCTTGTCTGATACAGTGGCTTTGCATGATATAGGGGCCTTATCTGATACATGGGACCTTGACCCAGTCAGGACCTGGCTGAAATAAGGGCCTTATCTGATACAGGAGCTTTACCTGAGATGCAGGCCATATTGGTCACAGGGTCCTTATTTGAACCAGATTAGTTGGCTGAGATGAAGCACTTTATCGTAGGGGGGGGGGGGGGTAGCTGAAGTATGGGACTTGTCTAAAATAGGGGCCTTACCTGGGACTTTGTCTGAAATAAAATCCGTACTCCATATGGCTTAAACACAGTAAAGTACCCGATTAAAATAGAAGATTTGGCTGAAGTATGGGACTGAACCCAAATCAGGCCCCTATCTGATATAACGAATTGGTTAACATACAGGAATTGATCGAAACATAAGTTACTATGAGATTCCTATCCCCATCAAACCCCACACAATACTGCCAAATCCCTTATTTTAGCGAAGACAGAGGGTTGGGCCCAAATTTAAGAATTCAATCCAAATTCAATTTTCTCATGTTTTTCTAACTGCATTTGATTGAGTGACATCTTTTGCTCGCCAGTTTTGGGCATGCATCTTAAATGCGAAAAGTTATCAAGCATATGATTGCAAACGAATATTCATAATTTCGCTATTATTTTATCCCTTCCCCAGGGTTATTCAATCTTGCGTTAATTATTAACGGTCACAGTCACAGAACGTCACAGAGGGCTCAGCTTCAATTCCCCTACACGAAGCTTCAAAACAAAGCATATCACTATTTCGACAACGCACTGTTTAATCTCCTACCACCTAGTGGCATTGCTCGTTCATTTACAAATTACTCCGGTGGCACTGGAAATGAGCCACCGCATAGCTCGGGGAAGTTTCTTTACTTCATTAACGTAATGACCTAGTCGTACCATTAAACAAAGAATGTTGGTGAATTTCTGCAGTCCAATTATGTTCAAAGTTTCCACTGAATATAGAAATATAGAAATCACACAGATAGAAGCTGGCTTTGCACTCCATTCACATTTTAAGCATTCAGCTAGACGGAATACAATTCTTCAGTCGACAAATTCCTTCCCATGTTCCTAAGGAAGCACTCATCCCATTTAATTTTTTTCTTCAGGCCAAAGCAATAGTAGGATTATTATCCATTTCTTGAGATAACTTTTGAAGAGTTCAGTATCTAAGGATCGACGCAAGGTAAAGACACAATGAAACATTCTCACAGACCCAATTTTTGACAACAATGTGCTACGTGCATATAATTATTTAGTAAACTTTTGTATGAAAGCGCATTTTTACACTTCTTTTCAATTTATATTAAGTTTAATATATAAAATTATCTTGTCAGAATAGTGCATTAAATTTAGAATTTAAAATATGTAAGTTAAGGGAAGATAATTTTTTCAATAGTTATTCATTTGTTATTCAATTTATTTTATATGATTATTTTATTATTATTTATATATTTTTTAACTTTGTTTGAACGAAAAATTCTAGAATACATTCAAGACCGTAAGGGTCCTAATAAAGCAGGGATATTGGGGTTATTACAGGCGTTTAGTGATGTAATTAAATTATTATGAGTGCTAGCAGCTCGTTTTCTTCAGCTGAAAAGTAGGAAGTTAGGGAACCAAAGTTGTTGAGCAGTCTCTTCCGTCGAGTTTGAGAGCGCTCTGTCCAAGTTACTGTGAATTATTGAACGCCAATGATAGAGCTGTGCACGCAAACAAATTTGCAAAGGTTTGATCGATGCATGCAGTTGACTGCAGTCACGAAGCTGCATATTATCGTGACGATTCCAGTCCCGCGGAGTGGAACCGTTGGCTGACCTAGAACTTTGGCAATCTAGGTGAGCCAGCTGGTGTCCTGGCATGGCCTCTGAAACCCCTAAATCATCCAGGAAACGGCTCCGAACAGAAGCTTCGCGTGGAAGCCGAATTCCGACGATAAAGTGTATCGAGTTCGTGACCTGTGACTATTCCTGAGGAAATACCTAATCCCTGTTTTTCTGGGGATATTCATATTAGGCTCATCGGGTCCCCAAATCATTTCCATGGGGATTGTGAATTCTAATGTTTAAAATTTTTTAAATTTTTAAACAACTCATTTGCTCATTTAGTGATTTCGACGTAGCAGGAAGAATAATGATTAAGAATTTAAAATGTTCTGTCAGAAGAACTATGAATTTTCTCAGAATTTTATTATATTGGGGTGGGAATTGAGGAGTCCCTGTAAAAAATACTCTAAGTGCCAAAAATCAAATTCTATAATATAATATTACCATTGGCACGTAGAACATTTTTCGATAAATTTTTTTTTTAATTTTGGCCACCTATGGTTTTTTCTACAAGGACTCTTTAATTGTTGAGAATATGCCTTCTGCTGTACAGCTTATTTGATCTGTTAAAATAAGAATTATATCGGGTGGAAAATTATTTCATTACAAATTTGATTTTGGGCCTGATGTTGTCGTTGGATTAGACATACTCTCTCCACCGCTGGTCCTGGCAATTTTCCTAAAAGCTTCCCTTCGTAGAATGGATAGGGCAAACTGCGAGTGAACCTAGATTCGAATGCAATGGAGCGTGCTTATCTCGAGTCCTGATCGCTATTTCATGGTTTCCAATACGGGGAACGTTATCACGTTGAATCCGATAAGCAGCTCCGAGTAACTTTATTCATGAAGTTGGATTGTTATTATCGCTAAAGCAGCTTCTGGTAATGGCACTCTGATTTGCTTCACTTCAACTGAGATACACGACCATTCCGCATGACATACTTACCTGCCACTTTCTACATCCTTTTCTCATTGGGAGGCGGGTCACTTTATTTCACATTTGTAGCAGTCGAGATTCGTTTTATGTTTTATACTTATCGAATCATTAAAGTATTCTTAATTTTTTGAAAAATTGTGTAGGCGAAAAAAACGAAACCCGGGCGATGGGATTCGAACCCACGCTCTTCTGGGGGTCCTCTGCGTACTGGCCGGACCCGTTATCCATTCCCCCAACGCCGTACAGTGGAACAAACTGCACTTTTTTGTGTCAAAATGGTAGGACTTTTGAAAAAAATAAATAGTGGGATTAATCTTTTTCGACGTTAAAGCTAAGATGTTAGAATAAGGGGAAATTATTGAAACAGTCTGACAAACAAGTTTTGCCAAGTTTTGACAGCTATGTGCCAATCGCAGCACAGGCCGTTCCGCAACGCCGAATGCCTACAGTTACTTATTTGCATTAAAAAAGGAAGAGATTAAATCCACTCGAAAAGCCGCAAATAACCTTGAAATGTATTAGAAGAATTTTTCAAAAAATTTTCAGAATTCCAACCTCCCAATTTTCTGCAACGTCCATGGGTCTCATTTCTTTCAATTCAACACTGCTTTTGCTGAATTGATTTACAGAGTAAAATGAGTCACCCTGTATGGAATAATTATTTTCACAAGCTCTCGCGATAATTTCACCGTCAGTATGATGGCTAAGTAATAGCGGTAGCTCGGGCCGACTGCGAGGACGCTATAGCGGTATCTTCGTTCGAAAGGGGACGATAAATCGTCCCAGCAAAGTTAAATGGCGAGCGTAGGCGTCCTCTTGCTTCCTAAAGCGTTAAATCGGTAAATGTCGACTCCCAACCGAGTCCCTTCACGCCTGAAAGAAGGAATTCTTTCGGAATTCTGGCACGCTTTCCTGGCACACTTCATCGAAATTTATTGCTTCCCTGAAACGCTCTCGCTATTAATATGATCCTCATTTGTAAGCCTTCTTCAGTCTTGATCTCATTAATTTAATCGTTCTTCGGCTTTAGCGCTATATATTATCCTTACCATCCTTTATACAAATTTATTTATAGCTGCAAACTTATGCTCCGAGTTCTCTAGTAGCTGTCCAGGGCTGTGGGGGCGGGGCCATCCCCACTATATCACTTAGATACCCCCACCATATCGGCTAAGCACCTCCCACTTTCGCGCCAGGCCACGCCCACTGCTCAATCTTTTAAAAATGGCGCTTGAATAGCCCTAATCAACTATAGTGTTCACCAGGGAACGGCGGAAATGTCGTGCGCCCGCATCAGGAATAGCGGTGGGGGAACTCCACGCATGCGCGCGATGACGCGGCGACGTCAAACCAATCAACGCCAAGATGGGAAACGAAACGGCGCCACCGTCAAGATGGGAAATGAAACGGCGCCACGGTCGAGTCTCGTTTCTTGGCGTTGATTGGTTTGACGTCACCGCGTCATCGCGCTTGGATTGGTTTGACGTCACCGCGTCATCGCGCGCATGCGTGGAGTTCCCCCACCGCTATTCCTGATGCGGGCGCACGACATTTCCGCCGTTCCCTGGTGTTCACTTTCTTTCAACTCTGACGTGAAAATTTCAGTTTTCACGCATTGTTGAATTACTTTGCAATTGTAAAATATGCAATTTTATTTGTTTCCTCTATAAATATTCAGTTATTATATAATTTAAGCTTTCCGCGTCGTTTAAACGTTTATTAGGGTTCCTCGAATCCTCTCGGGTGCTAGGTCTCTTGTTAATTATTAGTAAAGCGAGTAAACATTTATTTTAGAGTTTCCTGCTGACGCATAGCTCCGCGCCGTGTTTCCGTTCCCAGTTGGGGGGGGGGGGGTATAATTTTACGCTATAATTTCGCAGAATTAAACCCCGAGGGTATATTAAAATGCACAGGGACGTCAGAGTATATTCCCTTTCCAATTAGTTGAAGTTTTATGAAATTGTTATTTCCTGCGTCGGCCTTTTTATTCTTGCCCGCAATGGATCAATAGTGTAAAAGGTCCGTCGATCATTTGCTGTCCCCGCGAATGCATGCCGGGGAAATGTTAAATCAGCGCCGCGGGGTACATTTCCTTTGGGGATAACGAGCCTCGCTTCACGAGTTACACGGACGCACTTGAAATAACAGATAAGATTGTGCCGCCCATTATAAAAGGGAAGAATGAAAGCAGGTGCAGTTTAAAGATGCCTCTGTTAAAAGATCCCAAGGGTGTAGCCGAAGTGGGGCGAGGGTGGGCGCTTGCCCCTCCCTCTGGCATAGGAAAAAAAATTAGCCATTCGCCCAAAATTAAATTAATTTGTCACAGACGAGAAATAAATTAAATTTTGAATTCTGACTACGTACATTAATTCAAAATTCGGTTTCACTATTTATTGCCCCTCCCCGAATGAAATCCTGGCCACGCCCCTGGCATGGGAGGGAAAAATGAATGACTGCGCCAGAGCTCTAGGATTGTAGTGTAGGCATTCAGCCTTTGGGGACGACCTACGGTGCGATTGGCACATAGGTGGCGCCCGCTGGCTTCGGTATTAGTAGAGTTCGGAAGGGAGTAACGTCGGAGAGTCGACGTTGGGGGAATTGGTAACGCGGTTGGCCAGTACGCAGTGGACCCGCAGAGCTTGGGTTCGAATCCCACCGCCCGAGGGATCCCTTTTTCGCCTACAGTAGTAAAAAGAATAATACCATTAATCTTTCTCAAGCTTGTCTGAAATCTCCCATGATTCTTTACTCGCTGCCCAGCAGACAGTTACAAGAACAAAGAGTACCAAATCAATGTTGAAGAACGAGAACATCTGTAAACTTGGCAGCTCAAATTCTGCGGCTCTCAAACCCGTTAGAATTAAAAAAAAATAGGTCACTCTCAAGAAAGACAATTTTAAACTGAAGCTGAAAAATAAATAGAAATGAATACATATGTGTGGGATCACTGTGTGAAGTGCACAGGAGTGTCGAAAGAGCAAACACCTCGTGCTTGATTTTCCTAACAACTTTCGAGAATGGCACCCTGCAGGTTTGCTACGTTATTCCACGTGCTGTGCCCCAATTATATGCGGAACTTGAACCGAATCGGTGACCTGAAAACCTCGCGCACTCCCATTATCGTATCAATAGTAAGAAGAGATATGTTGAAACCATCGAGTTGGCCGAGTGGAATCTCTCACCTGAAAGTCCTTTGTTACCATTTAAACTCACGCCTATCCATAAAACAGTGCTGCGCAGAGCGGAATTGCATCCACGGCTGTCAAGCGGTCGGCAATTATTTGTCCAGAACAATCGAATTGGTTCCCAAGTCCAGGACGATGCTACACAATAACATCGCCCCGGGAGTTGAATTAGAGCGTGAAGTAAATTTAGTCCGGGCCATCGGCAGTTAACGAAACCACTTGTTTCCCCTCTCTGACCCCGGTCATCTCTTTGTTGGGATCCTTTTAACAAAGAAAACTCAGCCGGCGAGCCATGGCGGTGGAAAGCAAACAAAGATGCTTGAGGAACGCTCGGGAGGCGGATGAAGCCACCAGGCACGATGTAAAGCAAGCTTATAAATCGTACGCCGGGCGTGATTTACGGCCACTGTCATGTATGAATTAGTATCTGTCTGCTGTACGCTCGAAAATACCTCTCCGTGTTTAGTACAGTGCCACTGGGAGCTCGCCGTGTAATTGCTGCTTTATTGTTTAATTCGTGGTTGATTTCTATCGTGGGCATATACCGCAATGGGGGCGCATCTTGTGCATTAATTGAAGCTGGGTTAAGCAGATGGATAGTTCTGGTAAAATTGTTACTTGCTTCGTCGTATTTTGTGTTGTGATTCAGTCTTCCAGGTTCTTTGAAATGTGGGCTTCTTGAGTCTTGCGAAGAACAGGCTAATCTGAGGGACATTCTAATATCGCTGAGGTTCAAGTCACTAAATGGGTTCCTTGCCACTTATTTGATCACATTTCTATACATACCTAAGGCCCTAGGGCCTAGAAAGTGTGCTGAATATATCCCTGAGCTCCTGATTAGTCAGTTGGACACTCAAGGTTCCTACCTACTTACTCCTACCTGCTCCTTAACTTTATCTATCTAATCTGTTTATTGCTTCTGCCCCACCTAGTACATCAGCTGCACCACTGCCCTGTTTCTTCCAACAGCCTCAGCTGTTCAAGTGATTCCGCCTGTCCCACTTGCTCCGCCACATGATACCACATCTGTTACAATAATTCCGCCTATTCAGGTGTGACGTTTCGTACAAGCCTTCTGTCTCATCTGGTGCTTGTTCCAACAGTCGCAACATTTGCTCTCTCGCTCTGTCTATTCCGGAGTCTCGTCAGTTTCAAGAGTACCTATTCAAACATCCCATCTGTTCCATCAGTGCTGGCTGCTCAGATGTTCCTGTGTTGCTTGACTCCTATAATTTCATCCCAGCACTCCCATTCAGTGGCTCCACTACTTGGCAAGTGCTGGCCAGTTCCATTAAAAAGACAAATTATATGTAAAACTGTCTCCCATTCACATAGCGAATCCTTGATCCCATCGCTGCTCCCAGATAAGAGCCTCAACATGGGAGGCCAGCGCTTAAAAATAAACTTAGAAATGCAGTCCAGGGGATGGCCACCCATCGAGGTGTCGTAGAACATCCAGGAATACGACGGTGTCCCATAATACCGAATGCATTCCCATCTTTTGCTGGGCTGATCTATATTTAACCACCGCTTTCAGCTGAAAGCTGCCAGGCGCTGGTACACGGCAGACGCTGACGTTATTGTCTTTGTTGTTTGTGGCAGAACCATGGTCCATCTGCGTTTAAATTACGCCCTGGGAAGCCGCAGAACCTGCCGAATTAGGCAATCTAATTTGATGCGGGCAATTTGTCCCCTGATTTTAATCAAGCCTGGCATCATTATCCTCTACCCCTCTGGCACGCTTCGAGAGTCCAATTATATCGATTGAACGTATTCAAGTGCTTCGTATCTTGAGTCTCTTGACGTGTCTCGTAGTGCGGAATAAAAAAGTGATTGAATGGATAATATTCGAGATAAATATTTTGTAATATACAGAACTGGACTGAGATTTGACTCAATCTTCAAATCGAGTTTTTTTTTTATAAAAAACAAAGCCACGTTTGAAAAAAGTTATTCTACAATTTCGACTCATTTTTGGACAGGGATCCATTTCACGCGCAATTGTATCATACTTACTCCTCTATTCTACTCAATTCTTAGCAAATACTAAACAAGTTTCAAAAATCGATTTTCTCAAAATCAATTTTATTCGATCCATTTTTTTTTTACTTTTTTTTACATCCTCTTTGGTTGCACCACCATTTCCGATACACCCAATATTCCTACTTAGTTGCCAGGGGTATTACATTTAATATCAACGTTAGGGGGAAATTAAATTGCAAATTCTAATCGCGTTTTCAGTGAATTTCGGTTTCAGTTCGTTATTCAGGTGTAGGGCAGGGTAAATTGAATGAAAAACCGCGAGATCGTTTGCCAGAAGCTGCGGAAAAGCGGCCACAAAGTGAAACTCGCTGGCCGGTCGAAGTTTAAAATTCAATCGTGAAAATATCGGGTGCCCCGAATTTCTGCCGGAGTTGATTAAAAAGTGCCCGGACTAACGTCGGGCGGAAATTTTCATAAGCCACGCGAAGCTTGATCACATTTGTTCCCATGGGGAAACTCATTTATCCGCCACGTTGACGAAACATTTATAATTACCGCGGGAATAAATCATTCGGCGGTACTGAGGCACAATAAAAATGCAAAATTCGACCCGAATCGGGAGGGTTTAATTAATCATTCCATCTCGTACCCATAATTAAATTCAGAACGTTACTTTCTGATCGAATTTGCATCGCGAATTTGCAGAATGTACCGTGTTTACATAAATGCTTATATCTTTTTAATTGAACTTTATCACCTTTTGCATAAGTATTGCGCGGGTTTTTCACCGCGTTGTACTTGTTTCTGGTTCCTGGAGACATTAGGTTAATGCTGCAGTCGTTAAAGATCTCTACAGATCTGGTGTTTGAAGGTTATGTTTCCTTGTTGGGATAATAAGCACAGTTGGGGTATAAAGATACCTGGGCTTGTGATTGAAAATTATACAGTCAAGTGCTATGATGGAGGAATAGTTCCCCAGTGTCTTTGAACACCTAACTGATCTTCTTTTCGCTAAAGTCCTCAGTCATAACCAATGTGAAGCAAGTGTTTTGCTAATTACTATGTTCCTCAGCAATTCTCCTGCGTTTCAACCTCCGGATTTACACGAAGTTTCATTGCCACGTCTCATAATTAAGTATCAAGATCACTCTCATTCTATCAGATGCCCCTAGATACCCTTTGAGGATTGCCCATTAAAGTTAGGTTATCACGTATCAGAAATCCAGGTCGTAGCAGGAACTTGGTGTTGCAGTACAGTGTATTCTTGTAATATAGCTCATCTTTGCGCCTCCTACCCAGATTCAGGCAACAAAGGTGGAGGTTCATTTGCTTAGAGCCTCGATAAACCGATGTTACGTGAGGCACATCTGTTTGCTTTACGTGAGAAGTCAGATAATGTGGTTGATAAGCTGCACACACATTCGTTGCAGTTTCTGTGCCATTTCAGCAGTTACCTTGCAAATAATTCACACTGCGCCCTCAAGCGTCTGTGTGTCGAGACTGAATGACCTATGGCGCCACATACAGGGTGTCTCGTAATCTGTAGGAACCACTTGAAGAATAGAGTCAACTCTAAAAAACAATAAAATAAGTCCAGTTTTGCTTTGTCACCAAGTTACAACCACTCCTGCTTCCTAGCAACCTCTGCAAAAGGTGCTCAAAATGGCCCCTGTGCATTCCAGTACAATATTGTTTTTGTGATTCGCAGAATATATTGTTTCATTAATTAACAAAGTTACCAATCGAATATAATTAGTTATATCAGCCCAGCTTGTCAAAAGCAGTACTGGAACACAAGGTTCGCTGTAACTTGGAAACGGAGCAAAAAATATGTTGAATGAATTTATTTTATCCCCTTCTAGGGCTAAGTCTATCACTGAAGTGTTTTCCAGAGATTATATTACATCCCGTATATTGGAACTTATTTAGTTCTTAATTGAGGTCCGACAGTGAGACGAGAGGCGGAACCGGGTCACTTCTGACCCACAGTAAAATTTATTTATCTGTACGTCAGGGAATGAACTTCGTTAGATTCTTAATAAATGATAGCACACATATTTTTGGAGTACAAACATAGGATTTATTTATTTACCAAAAATGTACAATATAGATACAACTATAGGGGAAGGTGGGGTAAAACGGAACGCTTAACTTTGGAGGGTGATAACTTAAAATCGGGAGGAGACAAAGACACGGGACTTGAACAGGAGTCTTCAGTGGACCTTAGACTATAAGAAAATCATGGTTATCGATACGAAAAATCGTTGGGAACGACGGAAAATGAAATTTACCGGAGGTATCGAAATCTTTGCTTCGCTCAAATGGTGGGGTAAAACGGAACACCCACTCGAAGACCGCGTAAACGTACAAAATCTTTATTTTTATGATTTAAAATGTATTAATTTATGTTAAAATCAATAAATATATGTTTTAGGTATAACTATTGCAAATAAAATATAACAAAAATATATATTATACATATAAGAGAAAATATTTTATTAGATTACATGAAAATTACGGAAAATAATCAAATATAAATATAATATCGGAAAGGGAGGATAGATTAATACAGTTAGGTTATTATTTTATGAACAATAATCACATACAAATTCATCATCTTCCTTTTCAGCACTGGTTTGAAACAAAGGACTGGTATCGTCATGGATACCATGAATATGGTGGCTTAACCGGTGGTAGTACCACACAGAGTCAAGTTACGCGGTTTTTTTAAAAACATAAAATTGCACTAAAAGGTAAAAAATAATTGTTTTCCTTATTTATTCTATGACTCTCATATTTTTTAAGTCGGTGCCTCATCATTTGCACTGTGTAAATCTGGCGTCGACTTAAAAAATATGAGAGTCGTAGATTAAATAAGGAAAAAAAAATACTTTTTACTTTTTAGTGCAATTTCATTCTTTTGAAGATGGTTTTAATTTTTTCTTAAATTTTTTTATATTTAAAGAAATAGAAGAGGCCGGAATCACCCGCTGGCTGCAATTACCCCGTTTTCCCCTACACGTGGATTTTTACATGAATATCAATACTTGCATGGAGAACACATCTGCATTAAATGATTATGTTATTTATTACAATTTAAACTAACAGTTTGATCGAATGAAAGATGTATGTCATACATCATAATTTTCTATACAAAATCAATTTTCTGGGAAATAAGAATAGTAATTAAATGTTTAATCTACAATCTAATAATTAAAAGAGATAATAAACACGTACTAAGAGACGTTTCCATTCTTCCCCATGTATAATAGGCGTTCCGTTTTGCCCCGCGAAAAGTGTTCCGTTTTGCCCCACGTGCAGTCATTTAGTAAACATTTAATATTTACACTTCAGCGTGAGGTAAAGAACTTTTTATATACGTCAAAATGTAGCGTAAGAAATATAGAATCCAACGATGTACTGGCCGTTATTAATTTTCGAAGTCCAAGTACCGAAAAGTGGTCGAAAGTCCAACGCAATATTGAAACGTCGATACCGGAAAATTTTCAAACTCTCTTAATGGAAAAATAACTTGTGCAGGGGTCTATGGTCTATCATAAAATGCTATGAGGACCCTTTGGTTCCATGTCACGCGGTGCCAACTCATTCGCAGCTCTTATCTAACAGAAACATTGGTGTTCCGTTTTACCCACCCGTTCCGTTTTACCCCAATTTCCCCTACTACTTGTTATGTATCTTCAGAATTTACGCATAACGTATTTGACATATATATTTAAAACGTTTGTCACATCTGATGAGTCGTTCACTAACGAATACGGGATACGGGTCAACATTGACCCACCTTCACCGACGGACGTGTAAAACATGGACTATTACGCGTTGCACCGTAGTATCCGTTTGTCCCCCACTGTACAAAGAAACAATGAAGGGTACAGTAACAATGGTGGCAACAGGGTAGTCCCAATAGCTTCATCTAGGTTCAGCTTTTCTGCCAGTGGAATTAATTTTCCGCAAATCCTTTGGACGTTTCTCGAGCTCTGAAAGCTGGCGCTGTTCCAGTTCCAGTAAACTATGAAAAATGACGCGCACAACGCGAGCCTTCAACCAGAATACCGATCCGTTCCGCATCAGTCGTCGGCCCAATCGTCGTTAGTATCGATTCTATTGGGTGTCCTCGCGGGTGGGTTAATGCGATTGCGGCATTCCTACGGTGACGACAATCTAATATCCGTCTGGTCTGAATGACCGTCTGCTTCCTTGGAGCGTTTAGCTCCTAAGAATTTCATTAAACCTGGGGATTTAAGTGAATCGACCTTATTTCCTCGTGTTAGGTAGCCAGTTTGCATACGTTCCGCTTTGGGTGTGAAATGATTTTTTCTGAAGGACGTGCCCAAAAATATATATATAGGGAGCTTAATAGTGTCCTTAAATACCGATCAGTTAAATAATGAAGCAGAGCTAAATACTTCCTTCGAATTTTAATCCCAGATAAAGTCAGAATTTTTTAAAGCTTCTGTAGCATCTGTAAGTGATTCTCGGTTATCAGAGGTACTCCAAACGAAAGGTTCGCGCGATTACAGCGGATCATTGTGAGAAAGTGGCATTAACTCTTTCAGCCTGCCAGCGTCTCAGTGGGCAAGCTAGCGTAGCAGATTCCAGGCGGCGGGGAGACCGAAGTCGTGGAAGTTATTCGTATTCAGATGAGCCCAGAAATCCAGGAGGAATCAGGACTCGACTATCCCTAACAGAAGCTGCCAAGCTGCCAAAGCTGCTCGAGAAATAACTCGAACGAGACCTCCCTCCTCGTTCTTCATCTGAATCCCCATAGCCCATTCATCCCCAACTTTCTCGCCGCCGGGAGAGACAGTCCCCATCCTCGTTGACGGATTCTCCAGGAAATCCCCTTCTGCCCCGAGAAATTCCCGCAAAATGGACGACGACGACACCGATGAGAAACGCGAGTCGGTGACGCTGGTGAACAAGGTGTCTCGTAAGGAATCAAAGACCAGGACCGTGGTGTCCACCTCAAAATTCATGTCCAGGATCTCCCGAATCGAGACTCTTCATCGAAACTCCACAGATGACTCCGACACCATGGAGTGCGCCTCCGAGAGCGAGGTGGAGAACATCCCGAAGGATGAGGAGACCCCCGAACCTCTGATCACTGATGAGAAGGGTAACAGGATCTCAGGGATGGACCGTTACTCCCTGGACGTCCCCCAGGAAGCGGAGGCCCTGGTGATGAATCGCCAGCGCTCGCTGATAAAGACCCGCCTAAGGGTGAACGAAGAGGCGAAGTCCTCTGGCACACGTCTTGGGCTGTTCAACCGTAGCCCGCAGTCGTCATCCAGCCAGGAGGAGTACGAGCCAGAGGTGAAGAGCCTCTCCAAGCTGCAGGGGCAGCAGCAACACCAGCAACAACACTTGTTGACCACCGGGTCTGCCGGCCAGATAATGGCCAGGTCCATGGAGAGCCTGCGGACCTCGAGGAACTTCCTCAGCGCTGACGATCGCTACAGCGACGACTCCAAGTCCCTGGAGTCGCTGTCCCTGTCGTCGGAGACCCACGTGGCTAGGGCTAAGAGCCACTACAGGAGCTTCTTGACCTCGTCCACCAAGGACATGAAGAGGATCGTCACTGTTGAGTCCAAGAGCAGCGAGAGCCTCCACAGAGAGGAGAGCCTGAACGCTGAGGTCAGGCGCGAGCTGTTCGCAAGCACTGCTTTGGAGAGGAAACTGCCGCAGCATCTAAGCCTACCACCGCCGTCCAACGTCTTCTCGCTGACCAGTCCAGGTGGTAGCGACAGGAAGATCACCATACTCAGCCCTCATTCGCCAGTGCAATCGTCAGAGTTCCAATTCTCCGCGCAGACTCTGAAGACCAGGCGCAAGAAGGCTATAGTTCTGCCGAGGTTGGTGTTACCGAGAAGCGAATCCGAGGTGTTCTTAGAGTGAGTAGATAACATGATAGAGATACAGACCCCGATCGATGTTGGCTTCTGGAGGGATCGATTGATCTGGAGGACATAGAACTGGGTTTCATGATTTTCGTCACCTGGCTGAGGTGATCTTTGGGGTTGGGTAGCGCTTGCGGTGCTAGGGAGGATTCTTTGATCGATTTACCGAGGACCTTCAGATTTTTAAGTCTTTAAAAGGGTTACTTAGAAACGAAACATTTAAAGTAAAAGGCAGAGAGATTTTTTTTAATTTTTATTTGAGAATTGCTGTTGAAAGATGTGCAAGGTCCTCTGAGACATTCTAGATACCTAATGTTACATAGTACTTTTTTTGCAGTTGGCAAATTAACTTCTCTGCTTTTAACAGTTTTATTTTTTCACAATTTTGTCTATCTTGAGTCTTCCTCAACGTGACAATCACCAGTTTTGATCAAAGGCACGTGGGGTTGAGTGTTAGATAATATTCGACACACAGTTTTTTCTGTCAAATCATATTCATATTTATGAGATGGAAGCTAACCTAAGGCTTGGGGATAGAAACCCCATTTTTAGTTACATTTCTCGCAAACTAAGGGAACTAGAAAAGAATATCGAATACTAAAAAGCTTTAATAACAAGGCCTAACCACAAATTTGATCGATTTAACTAAATAGGTTTTCCATTCCCAATTTAGACCACAGTTTTTATCTCTTGAACGTAAATAACAACACATAAGAAATTAATTATCGAATATTTTCTAATACTGTACCCATGCGCCAATTTTCACCAGAATCCGAGATTGCCAATTGAGTGATTTTTCTTCTAAATATTCTTCAGCAAAGAATCAATTCTGAAGATTAAGACGCAGCAATTGCTATCGAAGAATTACTCCGATATTTTTTAAAATCAAGGGTGGGTATAGGAAAACGAGGAGAATAGATCCCTCCACACAGTAAGTTCATTTTACGTGAAACAATTTCTGCTTGACACTGCACCAACCAAGATAGACATAGCACATTCGTGCATGATAGTTGCGCACCAAATCTTCACTTTATCTGTCTTGCAATTTTACCAGTAGAAAAAGTTACCACCAGTCCCTAGATTAATTCACAGGTGAGGTATTCAAAGGATTTTTATTTCACGAAGTCACGCCATCCTGAAACGAAGTGTCACTAGGGTCGGGGATCATGTGTGACATTTCGCCTGGTAGGACTATTTTTGGAGGTTAAGTTGTAATTGTTCCGCCTGCAAAACGTGGAGTAGGTTCAGGTAACCCCAGGCAAATTCCTTTGAATATACAAACGGGCCTGTGTTTAGAATTAATTTGATTCTGCATAGCCGAAACTCACAGTTCCGAAGAGAACTTGTTGGCCACTAATTACGTTTGCTGCTTGATGGAACATAGCGGGTTTGGAGTTCCAAGTGCGGGATCCCCGAGGATTACACTGCAAATACTGTGTTCTTTTATTTCGAGTAGTACATGTTCCAGTTACAAGGGAGAAATGCTTGACAGTTCACGAACGTTTCCTTCGCGTGCTTGAAATATCTACCAAATCCACGCTAGTATCTTCTTCATTCTCTGTGTTTCATTAAAAGGACACTCTTCCTTTAGGTTTAGTGACTGCCTTTAGTGAATCTGATACGCGTGCTTCCAGTTTTGCTTACAAAAGCGAAAGAATGCGATGGAGATAGTTTTCAAGAACGTTTAGTTGAGTTTGGCACAGTTAGGTGGGGTGGCTACTACATCAGGGTGGCCCTTATTTATACGTGTCGAATTTATTTTTATTTCTTTGCTTCCACCCCCTAGAACGGTGCCATTTGATAAAAAAATAGTCCCTCAAAAAGATTATTGTAATCGGATAACGGAAAAGGGTGCCGACCGGGCCTTAAAGTTTAGAATTCACCAATAGTTTGAATTTGAAGAATTTCTCAAAAATGGTAAGCCCTATCGAAATTTTGTTCAAACAATATTAAAAGAGCATTCAATTTTCTACCATTACTGTATGTATAATTTTTTTGTGCTTCCAACCAGTTTTTGGATAATAGCGTTTGAATGCAGAGAGGTCCGCACTACGCGCGTATAGACAAGGTGGGACGCGCGAAGTGCGGACCTCTCTGCATTCAAACGCTATTATCCAAAAACTGGTTGGAAGCACAAAAAAATTATACATACAGTAATGGTAGAAAATTGAATGCTCTTTTAATATTGTTTGAACAAAATTTCGATAGGACTTACCATTTTTGAGAAATTCTTCAAATTCAAACTATTGGTGAATTCTAAACTTTAAGGCCCGGTCGGCACCCTTTTCCGTTATCCGATTGCAATAATCTTTTTCGGGGACTATTTTTTTATGAAATGGAACCATATTAGGGGGTGAGAGCAGAAGGTTCGCAGGTTGAAAATAAGGGCCACCCTACTACATATAGTGGCATCCCATGATGAGGATTAGGTATCAAGTATCTCCTTTGCAACTTTTCTTATGGGTGCCCCGAGCTTAGAAAATATCTTACAAATTACGCCATAGGCGCGCTTCAATACCAATAAGCTCCCACCTAACCTCAAATATGGGATAGTGACTTGTGAGGTGTGATCAAGTGATCTGCAATTCAAACGATAATCCTTCATACTGTCGCTACTCGCAGAAGGATCCGGCGATATTGATTGTGAGATTTTTTTATCACAGTGCTGCCGCGGCATGCGTGCCAATCATGCACACTGCGCAGTTCTCACGCACGGTTAAATTTCTGCTCGTGGCAGGCCCACCTGCCCAATGCATTCCCGCGATTGTGCGTTCCCGCGAACCGTGCAGTCTCGGGGATGGGATATGTTAATCACCTGATTTGATTCGACGATGTCGCTCGAATCTCCGTTCCGGAGCAGCAATTTCCGTTCTGACCGCCTCGCACTCGCTTGACTTCAGCGAATGATAGCCTCGATGCTGGGAAGGCGATCGGAGGAAATAAAATCGTTTAAAAGTATGAAGGTTTCAGTCGTAAGTAAATCGAAGTTGCACATTTTTTTACCATTTTAGTGCCGATTTACAATATTTATTTAGTTGGGATACACTCAATTACTATATTTTAAATTAACCTTATTTATTAAATAAAGAATATTCTTTTTTTTTAATAATCTCCTCCTCGATTAAAAACTATTTATTTATAAAAAGAGCAACGTTGCTTAACAACTATATAGTCTAGGGGAAAAGCTCTGGGAACTATTAACACGGGACGCTACATGTTGAAACTTCATTGCGAGGCTTTAATCTCTGCTAGGCAGAGGTAGACTGAACTCTTCAGCGTTCGTTAATGATATTATGTGCCATGCAAATGTTACGACTAATTGCGTGCTACATGGGGTGGAGATTAAATTTTGCAATGGTGTAAACTGTGGAGCTTGATGGCATTAGATATTAAAATGAACGTCAGTGTCATGGCTCTGCGCAATTATTTGGAAGTTGAGGGGAATTTATTAATCCACTGTAGGATAGTCGAAGGAATTCCAAATTCTCCACGGTCCAAATTAGTTTATTAATCTGGAGTGAGATTTTTTGTACGAATGAAAATTCCTTTTATTAAAATGCATTTCAATGTGCTATTAACTGTTGGAATTTTCCATTGATATTTGGGAGAAATAAGCATGGAAGAGAAGAAGAGTGAACGAGGGAAGCGGAACAATGGGTGGAACGAGGTATTGTCGAGAATGGAGAGACCCTCGAGCTAATAAATCCGTTTTAAAATTACGAGGGATGCTTTTAACGAAATGTCAGGAGATACACAATTTTTAAATATGTTTCTTCAAATCAGACACTTTTAGAGACGGAATTCGGAAAAGAAATAATACGAGGGACATTTCAAAGCCGTGTTTCACCCGCATGGTATAAAAAAATATGGAAAAGTTCTTTGCGCTAACGAATATATTTGTATTGGTCTCTTTTTGCAAAAACGCAAACACAAAACTGACGACGCAGTTTTATAGTGGATACAATTTTTTACCAAAAAGCACGAAATGTTTGTTTCGCGTACATAGAATAAAAACAGACTGTATATTCAGTAAATGGACGTGTGTAATACAAACGACGCTCCATTCAAAAACACAATCTACTGTTACATCGATAAAACAGACAATCGTTTTTAACAGTTTTGTACTTTGAAATATTCCTTGTCTTTTAATGTTGAAAATATCTGAGTTATTTTTTCAGTTATATAGAGCCTTTTTCAGTTTCCCTACGTTACCTCGGGGAGAATCGTTTAATAAGATAAATCCCAGAAGTTTTTAACCGCGGGGCATCTTTATTAACGCTTTTTGTCGTTCAGTTATTGTAATCCATAGCCTTTGTGAAATACACCTTTTTCTTCCTTTTTAATTAAAACGTCCGCGTCCTATTCAGTCTTGTCCCAGGTTAATCCGTCAAATGAAATTATTAGATTCTCCTCTCTGGCCTTCGCCATGGTTTTCCCCCGCAACAGAAAAGTAAAAAACGAGAGGTTTATTAACTAACTTCGTTCATTTTGCTCGATAATTTGTGAAATTGGAAGACAATGCTATAATATCTTTATTTAGAACATCCTTTATATTTCTTCAGCTGTTTTTCTTCTCTTCTATAAACGGATTATTGATTTAGCTGCTGATGAAAGCAGTACAAATGATTGGTGGACTCGGCCGAATTTTTTCAGCTGTCGTGACAAATGCAAATATTCCAAAGCAGGCCAACTGTTTCTATTATTGTCATCAAAATTACTCAGAGGAACTTTGAGATTAGTGGGTCTGTCTTTGGTGAATTACCAAACTCTTCCCATCTTCTTGCAAAATTTAAATCTGTATTCTAGGCATGTCGTTTTATAGTAACTCTTTGTTAACCATAAGGAAACATAACTTTCTTGAGGCATTGTTCAAACTCAGTGGAGGATTGAAATTTTGCTTCGCAAAGGCATTGAAGAAGCTCCTTCTCTAGCAAGATTTTTAGAGAAATTTAATTTAAATAATAGGTAAATAATTTTATTCGCATTTGCGATATGAAATTCGAAGTGAATTTTATTTAGGGACTCTTAATTAAAATGAAAATTTGTTAATTACTGTCCTGGAATGTATTATTCTACGTTATGTTCATCGGTAATTACGATGCGGTACAATGGTGTGTAATTACATTAATTATTGCCGTTTAAAGCGGTCGCTGGGTGTATTAATTATGGAATAATTCCGCAAAAGTTCAAAGTTTACGTAATGGTAATGTTAGCATATGGTGTTTCGATTGATATTAACGAGAAATATTCTTTAATATGATATGGAAATTTTCTCTTCGTTTCACCATGTAAGCATAAATCTCGGATAATAAAAAAAATTCGAATTTGAAATTTGAAATGAAGAAGCACAACTTCAATTTTCCTTAAATTACGCAATTGCAGTGCTTCGTATCAAATTCCCGCATAGTTCGGATCACAAATGCTTAGTTTATTACTCAACATATATAACGCCTAAATAATTACACCACTTCTGGTAATTATCGAGGAAGCGCGAAATAATTATTGAAACCTGGTTGATTTCTTACAATTAGTGTGGTGTCAAGTTTAAAACTACAATAAACATTGGGAGATTTGAGAATTTTTTAAAATAAACCTGTGGAGCATTTAGGGCAATGTATGTTTTTAGCTATATATATAGATTGCGGGATATTTTAAATCTCAAAAGTAAACCACCCAGATGGTAGAGAATAACGTACTCGTGATTTTCCATCTTCCGCGAGCGTGATAGCTGCCCTGGTTCCCATACAGCACACCTCGTTGCAGCAGTATTGCAGGGACGTTGCTGCAATATTACGTTGTTGCAGGTTGCATTGCAATATTGTAGGAACGTTCCTACAATATTGTCGTGCATTATTGGAGTGGCAATGATCCTACAATATTGCAGCAATATTGCAATTTCGTTGCCGTGCAATGTTCCGTTGGCAACGATCGTACAATATTGCTGCAATATTGTACGATGGTTGCCGTGCAATGTTCCATTGGCAACGATCCTACAATATTGCTGCAATATTGCGCCCACATCGTCGTGCAATGTTCCAGTGGCAACGGTCCTACAATATTTCTGCAATATTGCGCGCACATCGTCGTGCAATGTTCCAGTGGCAACGATCCTACAATATTGCAAGAATGTTGCCGTGCAATGTTCCATTGGCAACGATCCTACAATATTTCTGCAATATTGCGCCCACATCGTCGTGCAATGTTCCAGTGGCAACGGTCCTACAATATTTCTGCAATATTGCGCGCACATCGTCGTGCAATGTTCCAGTGGCAATGGTCCTACAATATTTCTGCAATATTGCGCGCACATCGACGTGCAATGTTCCAGTGGCAACGCCCCAGCAAAATTGCGCACCCATTGCCGTGCAATACTGTAGTGAAAACTTTTGGAAACATTACAACAATATTCTGAAGCAACTATGACTTTGTCAAAATTTTCGAAATATGTACATGACGTCGAGTGGATTTTACGGCGGGT
The DNA here is from genome assembly GCA_963932275.1 of Andrena praecox. NCBI lineage: Eukaryota > Metazoa > Arthropoda > Insecta > Hymenoptera > Andrenidae > Andrena > Andrena praecox. The sequence goes on from OZ010728.1 coordinate 35,529,830, forward strand.
TTCATTTAACTGGATACGCTAGAATATCTCGTTGGCCCTTGAAGATATGAAAAAAGTGTTATCGCGGGAGTTGTATGTACTATTACCGGGCGAAAAGAAGACTCCTAGCAGGCGAGCTCGGGCTGTGCCGTCCGCCGCTGTGACGATTGGTCGAGTCACCTATTTGGGCACACTTTTAAAGACGCGGCACACGTATTTTGGTTATTGGCTGAAGTAGGCACAAACATTGTCGCACCGCGCGGTGAAGAGAGCGAACGAAACACATCGAGACCGAGTGGGATAGAGCGATCTGTAGCCTACGCTATTGTTTTGTTTTGACGATCATCGGTCAGATCGCTCTATCCCACTCGGTCTCGATGTGTTTCGTTCGCTCTCTTCGTCGCGCGGTGCGACAATGTTTGTGCCTACTTCAGCCAATAACCAAAATACGTGTGCCGCGTCTTTAAAAGTGTGCCCAAATAGGTGACTCGACCAATCGTCACAGCGGCGGACGGCACAGCCCGAGCCCGCCTGCTAGGAGTCTTCTTTTCGCCCGGTAATAGTAGGTACATGAACGTATAGAGGAGATTCGAAAATCAATTTAATTTTTTTAGATAAAGTAGGTACTATATTTTTTAATGTCTGAAATTATTATTATTATTATTAAACGTCTTTATTGCACAAATACGTATATACAATCTAGCAAGAGAAAAGAGAGAAGAGAAGACAAATGTAAAGGTTCAGTCTAAATACTGTTTTCCAACCTAACCTAAAACGACACCGGGTGAAATTTGTAGTACACACCTATAGTGTTACAAAACCCTAATGGGGTTTGTCAAATGAGCCTTCGTTTTTTAATAATTTGAGTTTATAGTATTGCACGGTAGGAGTATAAGTTCGAATACGTAAGCAATCTTATCAATCAGCGGTTTTAGCTGCGGCGGTAAAGTGTTCGTCTACGATGCTACAGGTTCTCGGTTCGAATCCCCCTGGGGTAAAAGAATTTTCTATGAGAAAAAGACACACGGGCGGTATACTACTACTATTCTGCACACATTCACGTCATTGCGTCCCTCACTGCCCGAAACGTTGCGGCGGAAATACACTCCTGCAATATTGTTAAGGCTGCCGTCTCACCGGGCTTTGAATGTGTGCGTACGTTCACACAAGCTAGGAAAAGCGTGTACGTATACGCGAAACCTGTTCAACCATATTTCGTCCTGAAATCGGCAAGAAGGAAGTTTTCGCGGGTATAGTTGCATCCAGTAGACATCTGTGCATCCGGGTCTGATTCGTTTGAACGGTAATAAGCACCGTACGTTGAAATAACGATGAATTTATGACTCGAAAACTGACAGATTGAAGCTTCAAGGCTTCTCCGTCACCGGTGCTGGTGGTATATTCGAGCCACGTAGCACCCGATTTATACCATCCATTTCAACCATATTTCGTCCTGGAATCGGCAAGAAGGAAGTTTTCGCGGGTATAGTTGCCTCCAGTAGACATCTGTGCTTCCGGGTCTGATTCGTTTGAACGGTAATAAGCACCGCACGTTGAAATAACGATGAATTTATGACTCGAGAAATGACAGAATGAAGCTTCAAGGTTCCTCCGTCACCGGCGCTGATGGTATATTCGTGCCATGTACCACCAGAACCGGTGGAAGTCCAAGCTAGCCGATAAATGTAGGAAAGACATAGTTGTCGATACGTATCGAGAGTCAGATCGCGCTGTTGCCGCATTTACCCTATTACTATTTTGTCGTCACGGAGGCTTGAATGAATCACGACGAAGCGGCTGAAGAACAGAGATGGGCAAAGATAATATCTTGATAAACTCGAATAAAACTCGATTTATGTTTATCCGTTCTGAACCAAAGTGAATTCATTCGACGACGAAAGATAATTTTTTTATTCGAAGAAGAATAATTTGTTTATTCGAACTTTAACCGTAGTTTATTCGACTTTTATTTGAAGGCTTCAAACAACTTTCGGCAGCGTGTTTACCCGAACCGGCGCGATCTCTCTTTGAGCCTGAAGACGTGGGCTGTTCGGCGGCAGCTTCTGATTTCGGTTCGAGAGATATACAGTGTTGCTCGCGGTGGATTATGTATTAATAAATTGTAAAACGTGACGTTTTCACTATTTATTAACATACTGCTGAGATTGTCCAGATTAAAATGAGTTCAAGCACGGTATAAATCGGATTATTTCTAGAACTGTACTTGGTAATTAAATATAGGGTAACTGTACTCGTTGTTGACAGTGTACCAATAGTTGTCACTTTTATTTTCAGTCACAAATAATAAGCTTTTTATTAAAAAAATGTTTTTGACTAATACGCTGTTTGTACAGCGTGATTATCTCGCTAGAGTCCTAAAGGCAATGCCGTGAATATGCCGCGCCTCGCTGAGTTTCGTGGAAGTGACGAATTTCACGTTCTACGTTTCGCATCAGATTTTTGCAAAAATGGCTTCAACCGATTCCGTCGTCCCGATGAAAGTGGCCCCAAGCTAACATCGTTAAAAATAGTCCGATTTACATGACATTTGACACGATTTTAATCGGGAGAACGCCAGGAATTTACATTGTATCCCTTACGCATCCTATTGGACCTCGCCTTCCAAGACGGCGAGCGATGCCCAGTGTCCTTACAGAAATGCGAAGTTCAGAAGGGATATTGATACGCAAATTAGTATTGTTTCATAAATTATTGAAATAAACTATCAAATTAAAGAGACTTTATCTTTATTTGTCGTCGAGTAAAAATAACCCAGAGTTAGTTTTATTTGAAACGCCACGGATGAATCAGTTTATTCGACGGGAATTCATCCGTCGGCCACAAATAATTTTTTTAATCGAAGGCCTTCATTCGTGAGGTCCCCCGAAGCTTGAGCCGAGCGAAATTGTATCGCTCACCCGTCTAACCTGTCGCCTGGAGTTGCTCGGCGATGTATCATCGATTATGCAGAAACAGAATTTCTTTATTTTTCATCGTATCAATATGAAAGTGATTCTGCCGATTAAATTGACAGAAAATAATTTAAATCGGACTACTTTGAACGAAACGGGCTTTCAATTCTGCAAATTTGGTATATTTCCATCTTTCCTTCTTACACTCCCGGACCTCTCTATCTTTCATTATTGCTACGTTCAGCGAGGCTCTGACGCTGGACGTAGCTCTCGTGCCGTATTGCTTCAAGACTTCTCGATAGAAAGAGAGAACTCTGTGGCAACAGCGCGGCAGAGACAAAGAGAACAGACAATGTGGCAACTATGCGTCAAAAGTTCGTCTACCCAGAGTACCTGGAGATGTCATCTCTGTACAAGTTCTTTTTATCGACCGCAGTAGTTTCATTAGGGTCCGTTTGTTTACTGGGGACGCTTCGATCGATTCGGACCATAACAAAAATGAGACGGCAGCCTTAAGGCGGGACATAGGAGGTGTGAACCTGCAACGTCTCTGCAATGATGCGGTGCAATGGAGTTGCAGGATCATTGCCACTATTTTGCCGTTTCGTTGCAGGACTACATATTTGTAATGTTCCCAAAACTTTGCAAAAAACAATCCTGCAATATTGCTAAGGCGGACATAGGAGTGAACCTGCAACTTCTCTGCAATGATGCGGTGCAACATTGTAATCTCGCACCGCAATATTGCCGAAGAGTTGCAGGATCATTGCCACAATTTTGCCGTTTCGTTGCAGAATCATTGCCGGAACGTTGCAGGACTACATATTTGTAATGTTGCCGTAACTTTGCAAAAATAAATAAATAAACTTTGCAATGGTAAAGTGGACAACCCGCCCGTTACTAGTTTAATTCAATTTAACGCGCCAGGCTACCATACCAGGAGTCCACTTTTATTTAACCCTGATCAGTACTCCTCGAGATTTCGCGAAAGCGACCCGATCTACAGGATCTGCACCTTAAGCAACGCATTTTTTAGAAACCTGGACTTTTTCTCAGGATCCACTTGCGGGTTTAGAGCCAAGGCATACCGGGAACTCTTGCACCGTAGCTAGGTTATGCGATCATTCGCCCCATTTTTGCTGCTTCTCTCGGTATTAACGTGTTTCCTTCTTTTTATTTTTTTTTCTCTGTTGTCTCTACCTTACGTCATTGTGTTGTTCATGTATTATATGAAATGGTTACGACCGTTAATGTTAAATAAATAAATAAATAAAAATAAAAAATACACACCTGCAATATTGCGCAGGCGGACATAGGACTGAACCTGCAACGTCTCTGCAATGTTATGTTGCAATATTGCCATCTTGCACCGCATCATTGCAGAGACGTTGCTGCAATGTTATGGTGCTGTGTGGGTTGCCGAGATATCGAGCTGCAAAGTTTGAGCGTTTGAAATTCGCGGCCGGAAGCCCCCCAAACTTCACTTTGTAAGGGCCTGCGCGCGCCGCGCGTAGGGCTACTCAGAAAAAAGATAGTAATGCGCTGCATCCGTCTCTCTGTAAGCGCGTACCGCGAGCGAGACGTGCGAGCGAGAGGTCCGACTGTGCGAGCAGGACGGAGATAGTGAAATATTAAAAAATAGGATTTTCTATAAACGACGATATTTTGGAAACTGAACATCCCATCGAGATTAAACAAAGGGCGTTTCAAAGACGAGGATTCGCCGATTGTAACGATATTAATCTCTTCGTAGTACGATGATGGAGAACCGAGATATATAATCAAATAGGAAACATTGTATTTAATGAGATGTTACCTTCTTTCGATTTAATGTTAACACAAAATAAAATGAATTTCTGTTAGCGCTACATAAGTAATAATTCGTTGAATAGTGATTACATTACTCCTCCTATTCATGCATAGAATAATTTAGGAAAAGTGGTTCATGCTACAAAATAATCTAATGATATTTAGAAATATTTTAGTTCTGGAAGTTTTATGTAGGAAAATGTATTTAATTGCAAGATTAACAATGAAACAAAGTATACAGTATAACCAATTCAAATGTGTATTTGCGATTCGTTCTAAAAGAATTGGACGAGTGAAGGAATTATTGATAAGAAGGTTGTTTGAATTGGAGGAGGAAATGTATTGGAACTGAATTCTTTGAGAGATTATTACTTTCAGAGATTTCAATATTGGAGTTCCATATTTTTATTTCACCTCTGTTATTGTGCACCCTAAGATTCATTTAAAATGAAGTAAATGAAGTTTATTTTTGTTCAATAACAAATATTGGCGAGTACAACTATAATTTTAAGTCTAGTAAATACATGTTGAAATGCAGAATTATAAAGCCAGAAAAGTATAATGAAAGCACCACTGAAATCTCTGCAAGTATCACTCCCCTAAAAAAATTTAATTCCACTTGCTCATTTCTCTGTTTTAATGGAACAACTTTTCTGTACCTTCAAAATTTTAGAAATAATTGCGAGTTCACAATGAAGCCACATATAGCCACACAAACATTTACCATAAGAAGGTACTAGTTTCTCAAATAATTATAATTCCACTAACTCCTCTGTAAGCCCCTATCCGATTTCCCCGTTTTGCAGCGCAAAATTTAATTTCCGTAACGACCTATATTTATTCCCCCTAATTCATTCACACGTCTCGACAATTATTCGCAGTGCAATCCCGTCGCATTAAATAATAGATAATCACCCGCCGATCCGGCTTTGGCTAATGCATACGCACCGCTTGTTGTTTAATTAATTGTTTCGTTCTGAACCCGCCATTTTCTCCCGACGTTCCTGCAATTTCCGCTGACACCGATATCGCGCATTAATCGGCATATACACGCCGTGAATCCACGCGGACGGGTTTGCGGAACAATTGATTCGCGTTTACAGCGCCCTTTACGTTTACGTCGTTAATGAGCTTTCGTCGCGCGTGTAAACGTACCTGTAGAATTAATTTCCACCATCGGAGAACGCTAATCGTTTCGTAATGGGCCACCGTGGTATCGTTAATCGTCCTGTTCCAACGCAACTTCATTTGGAGGGTAGGCGAAGCGACCTCCTTTCGTTCCTGAGACTCTACTACGCCGTGCTATTCCTCTGTTCGAAAGTTGCTGCGGAATGCGTAGACCAGGGTTCTCTGACCTGGGCTCCATGCACGTAGGAAGGGTGTTTGGGTGGATTCCGTGGGGTTGGTGAGAGGTTGGATAGAGGAAAAAGTAATCTTCATTTTGAGCAATCTGAATAGAAGTGAGAATAGAATTGTGGAGGAAGTTAATTGTGGTGAAATGGATTATCAATTTTTCTAGTGTTGTTTATAGGTATGACTAAAGGAAACGCTACGTTTTATTTAGATAGTTATGAGTGTAGACAACAGGTGTACTATGGGCGAATTACACTTACGCCAAAATCGCCCGTGATTTTTCATTAAGGTAGGTTTCCCTGCACGCGACTGGACGCATCGTCAAGAATTTCAAAGTCGATTTTCTCGAAAATAAAGCGCAATATCCAAAAATTGTATTCCTTTTTATCGACTTATTTAGTTGTTGTAAGTAGAAAAGAAAGAGTAACTTTTTTTTATATCGCGCTTAATTTTCGAGAAAATTGACATTGAAATTCTTGACGTTGCGTCGAGGAAAACCTACCTTAATGAAAATCACGAAAAAAAAATTAAAATAACTAAAATCCGTACAAATATGTACAATTTTTTATTCATTTAATATTTACAAAAATATAACACAATAAAATACACTGCATACAAAACCAAATGAAAAAAAAAAACTAAAATAATTGAAATGCGTACCAAATATAAATCCTTTAAAAGGTGATACCAAATTATAAATCTTTATTCCATTTAGTATTTTTTTTTTTTTTGAAAATATGAACTCATGAAGATTAGTTTTACAGTAAACTGTTACCAACTACAATATGCTTGTGTCCGAGGCGATTTCAAGTAAAAATGTAAACGTTTTTAATTTAAATAATTCATTTCTGCATATTAATTCTAGTATACAAACACGGTTTTCTAAATTTAAAAACCGGTTTGCGAATTTTACAAATTTATAAATTAAACCCGGACAAACCCTATTTCCTATTGCTGTATCAGTGGCTGATTCGATGCTACTGACGAGGGAAGGACCCCAAGTGGTCGACTTGGATTTTAACGAGCTTTTGTAGGATGATAGCATGCAGGTCCCTGATGAAATATATGGAATACTAGCCGTAGTTACTTGGCGGTTTTAAAGATATTAACAATTAAAGTTACGCCCCTGTTTACATACTATGGATATAACCCTATTATAGAAGCTGCGGCGGCGAAGTGGGTTAGTGCGTGGATTGCGAATCCGACAGTCCTGCGATCGATTCCCCCAATTAGACGAAGTTTCTTTTTGGCATTTTTATGGTGCTAACATCGTGAACGATGCAGGGTGATAATTATCATACATGCAGGGAAACATAAAACAGCCCGACACCATGAACACATAATAAAAGCTTGTTTCTTGCACTGACATATTTTAGTTTTTACTGCGTCCGGAAAAGTAACTTGATTTAGGGGAATGTGGGGCAAGACGGACTAGCGGGGTAAGATGGGAAAGCATTATTTATAAAAAATGGAAGGTACTACCGTATACACGTAAACATATCAGCGAGTTCGGTGCAAAAGAGCATCGGTCTGAAAATAGCAGTGTTACAGACCACGCGTGTCACGAGTTACGATGAGATATTACATTTTTGTAATAACGATATAATTGTTCAGGAAGTTTGTAACAGTGTCACTTTATTTATGTTTATGTTCTTTAACTAAAACCGGTAAGTTAATTTTCCTTATTAGTTACTTTTTCATAAATTCTGAGTTTTCACTAAGATATGGTTAAGGTTATTTTATAAAAAGCATGTGAAGTATTAAATACGTATTGGGGCAAGACGGGATCGGATGAGTGGGGCAAGATGGGATCCTTCAATATTTCACCAAGAGACATTATGCCCATCCCCAAGATACAAAGCAAAGAAAAGAGAAGGAGTAATCGACGTGGGAAAACAGCGATTTTAACTTCTTCACCATACAAAAGAGAGTTACTTGATTTAAAAAAAGTAGCCGAAGAGAAAAAGACAACAAATTCAAAAAAACGAAAAAGGACTTCAGAAAAATCAAGACAAACGTCAATTAAAAAAAGAAAATAGAATTTCTTCACATTCAAACTTGTTCCTTTATGAAATGTGTCAGTAAGAAAACATGTTTCGTCTTGCCCCCACAGCAATCCCATCTTGCCCCGTATGCGGGGCATGATGGGAAAATTGAGTTACTTAAGAAAAAGATGTTTATTTTAGTTTTTGGTCCTTGTGATCTCCTTTCTGTTGCTGAAATTCGAAGATGAAAATATACTGATTCTAAAAATGCTTTAATAAATGTTACAAAAGAATATATTTGATTTCCTCCACGTTTCTGCTTAGCTATACCGTCTTGCCCCACATTCCCCTACATTAAGAAATATTGTCGGATTCGCAATCCACGCACTAACCCACTTCACCGCCGCAGCTTCTATAATAGGGTTATATCCATAATATGTAAACAGGGGCGTAACTTTAATTGTTAATATCTTTAAAACCGCCAAGTAACTACGGCTAGTATTCCATATAAGGTAAATCCGGGAGACGCGGTCGGGCCGGAGAGTTGGTCGTGTCGCTATATTTCAGAGTCTATACGTTGTTACGTCCGAAACCGATGGGTGTGTGATTTCCGGAACGTAAAGGGATCTTGCCCCGTCGCCTCCGGCGTAACCGTAATCCCTCAGGCCGGTCACGCTTTTTGGAGTACTGTGCAGGGCAGGTGGATTGGCATTTTGAAGATCGAGGAGGAAAAGAAAGATTTGTGTTTCGTCTTGGGACCAGGGATTGTAACCGTAACCCTAGGCCGGTTCGGTTCTCAGTACCGTAGACTAATTTACATAACCGGGTAACCCGAGGCATCTAGGCACAGAGTTACCCTAATCCGGTAGAGGGCGTAGTGTTTCCCTATTTTTGTGAAATCGACCTGTACTTATGAATTTTTATTTTAAAAACTATCTATCGCATTAGGTTCATCCTTTTTTTATTTTAATGCAGAAGATTTTGTCTATTTGAATAATATTTTTTTGAAATTGTAAAATTATTTATGTAACGTCAAATTATAAACAAATTTTTATTTTGCAAATTTCTCCTCGAGGGTGACATGTTTCTAAAGTTGAAAAATGTACTTAATATATTCCATGACCGTATAGTATAAACATTGTGTTTTCATTTTAACACTTGCATACTATTTTCTTACAAATCAGTAAATTTCATATATAATAGTTGTGTTACAAAATATTATTTTTATTATAAATAAATCAATTACCTTTCGAACTTCTACAGAATTGTTACATTTGTTATAGGCCATTCATCCAACACGGTGATGCAATTTGACCAAGAAACGATTTGCATGTAATGTCGTGGGTATAATTCAAGAAAATTCGTAACATTTTTCCTCGAGAGATTAAAAATTACATGGAGAATCAAAACCCTGCAAGTAATTGACGTCATTGCATGCAACCCGGTTCTTGTTAAAATTGCAGTTGCATAGCAGCGGTGGGGACGCGCGCGGAGCAACCATAGTCGGATTTTTGACGTAGAATGTCGTATGTCACTTGTAACCCGCTCCGAGCGGGTTAACCGGCTCTCTGTACTCTTTGGGAGCCGTTCCTTCGGGGTTACTACGGGTTACAGTAACCTTCGCTCGGTTAACCGGGTTCGGGTTAGGGTTAAGGCGGCGGTTACAATCCCTGCTTGGGACCGTCAGCCAGACTCATCAGTAGGGCTACAGCTGACGGTCCCTGCCCCAGACCAGGGATGGAATGGATCCGGCCGGCCGAACACACCTACACGGAGCGGTGGTAGTGTGTGCGTGAGACGCACGATCGGAGACGACCGACGCCACGGCCAATCAGCGTCACCGGGACATATATTGTCGACGCTGATTGGCCGCGGCGTCACTCGCTTGGCGCTGGTATATATAAAAAATATCATTTCTATAATTCTGTTGATGCAAAAGTATTAAGTATTTGTCTTACCTGATTCCTTATTCATGTCGTAATGAAGTGTAATTTCAATTGAATGAAAAACTTGGAAAAACTACTAAAAATGTTCAATTCACAATCGCACGTGGCGTCTTTGGCAATGGCGTCTATACATTCGTGACGTCACATTCGTTTCGCGATGTCGCCACGTGGCTGACTTGGCGCTGGCGTTAATTCACGCACACATTACCACCGCTCCCTGTAGGTGTTCGGCCGGCCGGATCCATTCCATCCCTGCCCCAGACACACGGGAACTAAGAGGAATAAACTTGGAACTTGTATATATACGAACGAGATTAGAGTTGGGGACTTGTGAGAAGATTAGACATCTAGCGGCGCTGGCGAAGACTAACCAGGCGCGGACCCATGGTGGGGCTGGAACGTGACATACGTAAAAATGCATTAAACTGCAGACCAATTACTTCTCTAGAAGCCAAATAGTTGAATGAATAGCGTTATTTCGCTTCCTTCTGTGTTTTTCTGGATTTATAGGCTATAAAAGGTAAATTGATGTTACATTTAACCTCTTTTGTCAAACAGCGGTTTACAGAATCGTATTTAAAATATACTTCTAAGTTTATTTTCCTTTAATGTTTGGAATAATAAGATAGTAGAGATATTGAGGGACAATACAGCCAAAGTATTTGGCCATATTAACTCTTCCTCTCAAAGCTAACGAAAAGACCATGTCTCGCTGCAGAAAGGTGAGATGGTCGAGTTATGATTTTTTTATTATTTTTGTTTATTTTTTAATTTTTTATTATTATTTTATTATTATTTTTGTTTATTTAGTTTATTTATTCACTTTTGTATTCATTTGCCTTGCTAATCGCCAGTAGGTAATTCACTTTTTCTTTGATGTGTTCTTTACTTGTTTAGCGTAAACAAATTAAATATCAATGAATCCGTAGTTGTATTCACTCATAAATAATTTTGCTTTATCCTTTGTTAATTTTCCACGAATAATTATGTGAGTGGTCTCTGCCAACGACGAAAACCATTTCTCCCGGCACCTCGGGAGAGGTGGTCAGATGTCATGACTTCAGTTTTCAACCCGATTTACAGTAAATATTGTCTTAAAGCAAATATCGACCAGTTTTTCTGAATCGGCATAAAATTCCGAACATATTAGGTTTGTTCTGATAAAATAAGTAATATCTATATTAGTTTTAATAGCCATTTCATATTAGGTCGACCGCGTCTCCCGGATTTACCCTATTTCATCAGGGACCTGCATGCTATCATCCTACAAAAGCTCGTTAAAATCCAAGCCGACCACTTGGGGTCCTTCGCTTGTGAGTAAGCAAGCTTCCACTACCTCTGTTCGCCAACAGATCCACGTGACAGGCTCCATCTATCAGTTTCAACATCTACTGATCATTACGAAGTTCCCGTTCCTACTTACCTAGAAAGTATTTAATGGCTGAGGTCGCCACCGTCTACTTTCAGCAGTACATTCACACCAGCACTTCTGTGTCACCTACATACTGACAAAAATAACAGCTTTAGGAGCCACATTAATTTTTAAAGAGTCGCGGTGACATCGTCACAATGCATGCCAGAGCACACTCAAATTACGTCACTACTCGAACGAGTGGAAATGGCCGGCGATATAAGTTCGAAGGTGTGAACGTCGCCGAGGCGTTATTGATTCGAGTGCCGGTGCTCGAAAGCACACAAACGATAATTGTTTCCGACGTGGTACGTGCTCCCTCACGCGACGCTGGCAGCGTCCCGACGCTGTGATTGTAATATTAAGAAGGGGTTCATCGATCGTCCTTGCCTCCCGCTCCGTCGAACTCGTAGGAGAAACAGAGCGATGTCTTTAGAAATTTCTGTGTACGGAATATATGTGGGATCAGGAACCCCCATAACATAAGAGGCGGATACGGAAGAACGAGGATGGGAAGTCGGCGGTAGCCGAGGTGGTTAAGGCGGCTGGCCAGTGCGCAAACCTAGAGATCGCGGGTTCGAGTCCCGTTGAGGCGACTTCCTTTTTTCCGGGATCCTACATATATTCCGGGAACTGTAAGCTGCAACGTCAGCGTGAGGGCATTGCTGAAGAGCGGAAGGTGATTCCGGGAAACGAGATTTTGAACGAGGTTAAGAAAGCGCGCAAGGAGGATCGTAGCGAGATTGAATGGGAAAATGCGGAAGTGCTGCTGGGTGTGTGGATAGTGGGTACGGCGGGGAATTAAGAAATTGGAAGAATGTGAATTTTAAAATTTGACGATGGAGACACTGGAGGATTAGGAAACTGGGAAATGCAAATTGTTCAGAATTTGGGAGCTGGGAAAATTGGGGAATTGACAAGTTGGGAAATAGGAAAATGGGGAAATTGGGAATGGAAAACATAGAAATTAGAGAATTCATAATTAGAAAATTGGTGAATTAGGAGGTTGGGAAACAAGGGAAATGGAAAATTGAGAAATTGGGAAATTGGGAAATTGGAAACGTGGGAAGATAAGATCCAAGGCAAAATGCATATTCGAAAAATTGGGCAATTTAAAATTTGAAAAGTTGTTCAATGAGTATATGAGTAAGTTAGGAATTCAAAAACTTTACCACCCGGGGAATTAAATTTTATGGAATTAGCTAAACACAAATTACAAACCTCGAGACTTAAATTCACAATCAGGAAAAGTAATAACTTCTTAAGTAGAAATTGAAGGAAAGGCTAATAGAATTTAAAAGGTTTTGAACACATAAGAAGTAAAAGTACAAATTTTCGAAACCTGCAAAATAAACTGAAAAGGTGTATATCAAATGCTAATAGATGTTGATAGAGATTTAAGGCTTCTTTAATTGGTAATCTGTTAATTGTTTCTCACGTTGAACACGCTGTTCAATATTCCGACAGCGTTCCCGGTGTCATGTGTCTAGCGACCACAGCGTACTGTTTGTACCTGATTCGAAGTTTAGTGTGTGCCCCGACAGGGAGACAGATCTCGAATGCAAATGCGCTGAATGCAAATTCAGACAAATTTATTCCACGGTCCATTACTTTGAGTTAGGTTAATTCGAATCGTCCCTGTTATATATTAACGTGTTTTAATTAAACGTTCCGAATCATGGCGAATGGACAGAATTAAAAGTTCGAAAATTGTAACTGGTTTGGAAAATAAAATACTAAAAATACGATCAGCTTTAGAAATAAAAAATTGTAAATGTTCCGAGTTTTCTGGTAATTACAATTTGAGAAATTTGTGTTATTTTCGGAACCAAAACGTAGGGAATGTGGTTAGTCTGAAGAATTTAAATTGTTGAAAATTCACATTCTTTGGCAGATATTTAAGTTTTAATTCATACATATTCCCATTTGGTCTTTAATGTACTTTCATTTTTGAAATTCTTTAAATATAACCCTTTTGTAAAAATTTTTACACATAAAAGTCCCAATTTTTTAGAAATAAATATTTATTTCCTTATTCATGAAATATCAAGTGTATCTCAAATTTCACTGTGATTCCATTTATTGCAGGATTATTTTAATTTCATTATTAACACTGTTCGTATAAGTACAACAGAGCTCCATTTGTTTCCATCCTCGTGAGCAAACCCTCCTCTTCTCCCATTTCACTCGAAAATCACATCAAGCTGCCCTGCAAACACGCTCCAAGTAGAGCAAGTGTACATTTGCACATTCTGGCGCGAAGTATAAGACGGCCGTTTCGCTGATAATTCGATTAGGCTCTGCGTTGTTTGTCAAACATGTGTATTCAGTTGCGTTGGGAACTGTGCTCGGCTAGCGATATCGGTTTCTCCCGTGCTAAGTGGATTTCGGCATTCATCCCGTACTTCGCAAGTCAAATTCGACCCCAATTTAGCGACCATCAGGATTCTATTTCCACGGTGCGTCCAGCAATATTGGGAAACCTTGTTAATTCCCTAACTCACTGCATAGCATGATTACCTAGTAACTTTTGGCCCGAGTTTACTCGCCTGCCCATTTCTGGTGAAATGTGTCGTTAAAAGGGGTATTTTCGGAAGTCAAAATTGTAATTTATACATTGATGGTCTAAAGAAAGTTTAAAGGGTGAATCACATGAAAAGTAATGTCATTTCACAAATGCAAGTTTGGGTTAATATTCGTTGAGCTATGGGATGCATATGAAAAAACTTCTGATCATGAACTGGTTCCTAAGGTATATTTATCTTCAAAAGTATTATTTTCTGACAGCAAGAAATTACAAGTTTCTTCTGATTAAAAATTACGAAGAAAGGTTTTCATACATTTATTACAATTAATAGCATCCTAAGTCTTAAAAGTACTTTTTTCGTTTACCATAAACTAATTTTAACATTGCTAGTGACTGTCGCGTAGCGCCAATGTCGAGTAATTCTTGTACTAAAGCAGCCAGTTGAGCAACTGCGGGTATCCCAGTGACGAGAAAACTACTTTATCGACTCATAATTCTGTGGTACATCCACGTTTAACCGAGTCTCCTGTCCATAAGTGCTGTGGCAGCACCGATGCCTCTGTAGCGAATCAATAACGCGGACCAGATGGACCTCACTTTACCTCTTCGGCGGTAAAGTAGTTCTATTTTGGTTTATTCTGTTCCCGTTATAGCTCACTTGTTTCTAGAGGGCCGTGAACCAAAATGAAGTAAATTTGATAGGGAAAAAATATGATGAATTAAATATGATGTAGAAGCTATTTTTGGAGTGGCATTAAAAATATTTAATCTTACCAGAAATCTGCGACTTTATCTAACTTTACGTGTTTCTAATTAATTTAATTTCCGAGATGGAGGTTTTGGAGTTAGTAAATAAAAAAATAATTCCACGTGGAACAGAAATTATCTGGTGAACTGGATATTCAATACTGTGTTTAAGCTGGAAACATATTACCATTGGGGGATTCACCTCATAAAATTCCCTATATTCCTCGGAACTTAAAATATAAAATTTCAATAAAATTCTATAAATATCCCTTTGAATTGAAACCAAGACTTCGACTTCTCTGTACACTCAAAATATCAAAGTATCACCTCCAAACCGTTTAAACAAAATTCCCCAAATCTCCACCCCATCCGCAGGAATCTAAAAAATAACCGATCCAATTGTCTTATTAAATAAAAAAGAAGTACCTTGCCTTGTCTTCCTCTGAATCAAGATGAGAATCCAAACTGGAAGAACTTAGAAGCACTTGCTTGATTTTCAATTATTTTCCTCTGCTAATGAACTTTATTTGCCAGAAAAGGAGTGCCAGTTGTGGCGGACAGCCACATCCCTATTGGATCACGTTGCAAAATGGCTTACGATCGTTGTTACACGGCGTAGTTGAAAGCGATGCAGCTCGTTCTCTCTGGTCGAGAGAAGTTTCAGGGACATCTCGGACGCTTTCGCCAGAGCTAAGAACTTTCTCGAGGTTAAAAGCTTGGTTCGAGTGGGCTAGCTAGCTTCTGACGAGGAACTGAAACAGGACCTGGAATATGTAGTTCCAATCGAACCTTTAAAGGCGTCTTAACACGGTGGATGCAATTTAGGTTAAATTATCAGCGAGATAGCTTCAATTTGGCTCTTCCACCTCACTCCATCTTCCTTCATGCTTCATTGATTAGGGGTGGTTTCTGCTTGGACCAGGCTGAGTGGACGAATCCTGGCATTTATTCCAACAAAAGCAGCAATCACAATTATCTCATCAAAGATATAATATTTCTGAATGGCTCCACAATCTTCCCTTAAATAATACTTCTTTGTGGGGTCGCAAAATATTCAGAAAAATTAATATCAGAAGGACACATTGTGTTTAACAAGCATCTAGCACTGATCTTCCATTTTATACAATTTTTATTGCTTCTTCATGAATTAGGGGTGCTTTTGGATGAACTGGGCTGAGCAGCTCAGAATCAGAATAATTCTGTAAAGGTGACGTTTATTTTGAACGCCTGGTAGGATTGCAAACACCTGTTCTTTGCCATGTACCATTCAAGGACACACCGTGCGTAATGAATACATGGTAGCAGTCGTAAATGATGAATAGTAACAGTAATTCCCGATGCAGAATGCAGAGCTGCTTCATCGTCTTAAGCAGGATTTTGTTAACCTTTAGCTTTTTCTTCCGTGATGCTAATAGTGGCGTGCGTAGGGTCAATATTGCAAGGAAATCGTTGACGTAGGTCGTAGCTAACTCGCTACCTTCGCTGTCTACGGTGTTTATAACCCAGACTCTGCGTTCGTTACGCTGGGTCATGGTTTCGTTTCTATCACGAAGACGAAAGGTGCCATTTTCTCGCGTCCCGCTGATTCGTCTCTCGTTGGAATTCTTCGCCTGCCCTGCACGCCTTTTCTCGCATTTTCAACGATGAAGAACGTCGACGAAATTCCTGATCCAGTTGCTTAGCAGAGACCTACCAACCTCCAAATTAAGTGTGCTTAAGTCCAAAATATTGGTTTCGTTGAAGGTTAACTGGATCGATGCAGGCAAAGGTTAGAAGGTCTTCGCACATTTAGATGATAAATATGAAATATTAAAAGTGAAAATAATAAGACACTGAAGAAGAGCACATGGGAACTAGTTATTTGCTAAATAGTTACTCGCTAGGGATACTTTCTTTATATGGAATTAAGAATTTCGTTGTGTTTAATTCCACAAGGATGAAGGGACTTTCTGAACTACTTCCACGATATTTTGCAACATCGCGATTCTTGAAACGATTGTCCCAGCCGATGGGTCACACTGTCTATTGGAACGAGGAAGGGGTCACGGCACTGTCGCTGCACCCTCTCCCAACTTTCCATTGATTTTGAGCATAGTGGGCGTGTCACCGAGCACGTGGTTCCTAGGAGTACACGAGGAACTTTCAATTAACCCATTATTGTCAACGGCATTTCAATTGCATCAGCTTCACTAATTCTACCAAACCAGAAGAATTGTCTGAAGGTGCCCGAGGCCACACTGGTGACACTTTACTCTTTCTGGATGACAAACGGGGGAATACAAGTCGACGAACATTGTTAAACATCTTTATAAAGCTTTTGAAGACAGTACAGTATCTCTGTTTATGTGTCAAATGTGATTCATGAAATTTGGACCTAGTGAATTGAGTTTCGAAAATGGACCATGCTCTGAACCTTTATTGGAGGCTGTAGGTAATCATTTTCGAGGAATACTGAAAGAAACCCAGCGTTTACTGTCTGCTGCTTTTGGTTAGGATTTTAAATGGCATCTCAGAATATTTTGGGTAATATTAAACGACTGTAACTTGTTTTGAAGGGGGGCATTTTGGGTTCCTCGTGAAGTGTCTGTGAAGAAGTTAGCTTCTTCCGAAGAAGAACTCGTTAGTCTGTTCATAATCGACTTAATATTATAGAAATGAGTGCATTGCAGGCTGGGGACATAGACCTCAGCACTGGGGAACCTTGAGTTCTGAAGGATATTGTCCACAACCACACAAATTAGTCACTATGCTGAAGGCTAGAGGTCCTGAACTTAGAAGAAGGATCACACTTTATTATTATTATTATTAAGCGTCTTTATTGCACAAATAAAATAAGCAGGAGAAAAGAAAAGAAGCACAAGGCTATCGGAAAGGTCAGGTTTAGTCCAAAGACTGTTTTCCAACCTAACCTTTCAATCACGTGCATCAGTCCCCCCTAAAAAAACGTGAGTGACTTGGATTACAGAGTAACTAGTCATCCACCATATGGTTCTGACATGGTACCATTGGACTGGCAATTGTTTTGGTTTGTTGCAAATTTTTTTAAGTGGCAAAGTATTCAGTGTTTATGAGGATGTGGTGGGGAACAGGTTCTGGTTGCTTCCTGTTAGGAAACTTCTACGTAAATATGGATAGAGGAAGTGACTGCAACGTGGCGACCGGCTTTAGGTAACAATACACATTGTGCCACGAATTAATCTCGTTATTTGTTCGTGTTACAAGACCGTGAAGTGGCGGCAAAGGAACTGAGTTCATCGAAACTTCCCCTTTTGAGCATTGTGTTGTTCGTGGCTGCTCAGCTACCCAACACGTGTTTCTAATTCTGTTTCGCGTTGTGTAATCATTGTTGGTTACGCTGCAAGATTTTTTGAGCTCGATATGAACGCGAATATTAGAAGTTAGTAGAATCAAGTTGAAGATCAACACAATGAAGCTTAGCTGACAACGGTGATAATGAATAGAAACGCTGATTTTTTAAAAACAAAAACTACAAAACTGGTGGAATAAAAGCTTCCAGTAAAAATGCCTTGAATTATTACAAACGATTTTTTAATTATTTCCAGCGCTAAACTTGACTGGGGGGTCCCATTGTGGTCTACATAACAGTTTATTTTAGATGTTCAGATACCACAACCTTAAACCAAACAGAAGAAAATTGTTCTAGTCTACTGCAATTCAAGAAAGCAGTTAGCTTTTCGGTAGTAGGACTCTTTATATCTTCAATAAAAGAGCTAGCTCTGGTCTATAAAGCTGCGCTGCCATCTACACGAAATCCTCCTTAAAATCGCCAACTACCACAATACCAAAATTCGAGAACCCGTCAGCACGGAAAGATCCAACCCACCCAAGTGGGAACTAGAACTTGTCAACGAAACGATATCGCCAGCTGCTCGTAATCCCTCTTAGAAACCTCAGCTGCGCTGACCCAACTCAATAAGGTTCTCAGACACTTCCTACAAAATTCTATGACATGTTCGGATAAAGCCTCCCTCTAGGTAGCAACTACATCTGAGTCTCCAACTACCGCAACGTTAAAATTTAAGCAGCTATCTGATGCAGAAGACCTGGAGCCTCCAATGCAATTGAAGCACTGACCCACAGAGCTACCCCATCATGTACACAAAGTCCATTTCAAAATCGTCAACTAGGACAACCCAAAAAGCTCAACCAAGTATTCCCTACCGAATTCCATACTCCCAACGTAGACCTCCCCACGAAACCATCCCCTTATCCACTCACAATCCACCTGGAAGCTTCATCAAAACTCAACCCAGACCTAGGTCACCAGAAACGTCAACCAACTGTTACACGCCGATTTTGATGAAAGTCGGAATACAGGTATTAAAAATATTAGAATTGTCTTTTAGCGACGGGAATTCCTGTATGGGGGATGAAATTACATTTCAAAGTTGGGGGTGGAAAACTATTTAGTCGAATAACTCGAAAATATCTAGGAGCTTGTATGGTTTTTCATCAGGAGTAACATGACATAAGCACAACTTTTGCAAAATCACAGATGGCGCTGCTGTAGTGAAAAAAAGTATTTTCACTTTGACTTGCAAATAACCTTTCCTCACCACAGCGGCGCCATCTGTGATTTTGCAGAAATTCTGCTCGTATCGTGTTATTCCTTATAAAAAACCATAAAACTTTCTTCTTTATAATTCCTCCCTATCCCTAGTCATTTTCGAGTTATGCGACTAAATAGTTTTCAAACCCCCAACTTTGAAATGTAATTCCACTCCCAAGCATGAATTTCCGTCGCTAAAAAAAAATACGTATCTCACATTTTCAGGCATCCTACCCCTATGCCGAGTTTCACAAAAATCAGCGTGTAACAGTTGGGTGACGTTCCCTGTCAGTTCTCAGCACCAAAAGAAAATCGCCCAGCACATGTTCGCGTCAGGAATTCTAAAAAAAAACTCCCAACCAACCAATGGTTCACAGTAGAGTGGCCGAAAAGCCCCCAAAACAGCGGGAGAACGGCCAGGAGTACATCTACGTCCGAAGAAAAGAGGAGGAAGAGGAACGAGTACGCCGCTCCGCCACCCCCTCGAAAACAATTCCACTCCGCGCACCGACCCCTGCCCTCCCCTCCGCCCCCCCCCCCCCCAGCCGGCCACGGCCGCCGCCCCTTCCAGGGGTCCCGGCGTCGTCGTTTTCGGCGCCGAAGCCTCGGCGAAGGAGGCGCTCGCGTCGATAGAGCCGCGAGAGGACGGCTCTCTCTCCCTCGTCTTGCTCCAACGTGGCTCCCGCGGCCCTCCCCTCTCGCCCCCGTGGGGAGCACATCCCTCGAAGAAGTTTACATTTTCCGCGGCCTCGTTGGAGCTCGTCACGTCCACGCCATCCTGCCCGCCCCTGACTTCGCCTGCCCTGTCAGGGGGAGAGCCTCCTTTGTGGTCAGGGACACCCTCGTATCTGGACGCCTGCGGCTCAGGCTTCCGGTTATCCGCCGGACAATTCCTGTCGCCTGGTCGACGCTGGAGCATCCTCCTCGCGTGCCACGGTTCACGGTGGACACCCTGGGCGAAACCCCGAGCCAACGCGCCACTCTGTTTGTTGTGGAGGTGTTCTTCACTGAGCGAGTGCTCGACAAGGGTGCACGTGTTGTGGGGCTGGCGGGGGAGGTAGGCGGTTTTGTGGAACCTAACCCGTGGGCCCAGTTGTGAGAGGACTATGTGCTAGATCATGGTGCTGGACCTGATTGTGCGTTGATCTGGGTGAATCCGTTGGCGATAGGGTGTACCAGGGGGTCGGTAGTGTGATTGGGTGAAAATTGGGACGCAAGCTGCGGGGAGGTGGTGCGTGCCGAGTTTTGGCGGAGATTCGGTGGACAGAAATGCTGCCCGAGTATCCCCGGAGTGTTCTCCTGACGGGCAATTGAAGTGGCGCGGAGCGAAGGCTCCCCAAATTGATGCTAGACTGTTTTTAATTGGATTGCATCGACGGAGCCTCGTGACGTCCGCTGCTCGAGGAACTTTAATTAACACTGGAGCACAGAATTACTGGCTGCCCCGGAATCTTCGCGAAGCGGGGTACCAGCGGGGGACGTTTTTCTTGGGGAATTGAAGAGCACTGGCAGTCACGTCGCCAGCAAATTGATCGAGAGCGTAACGCTGAAGTGGAGACGTTTCCTCCCCCGACCTTTCGAAGATCCATCTCGGTCGCACCTCGAGGATCCTCCTCCCGAGGAGGCCACGGTCCTCTGAAGCGGGAGGATCGCCCGTAATCCCACAATTTTGCTGAAAGCCCCCGCGGGGGATCCATAAGGAATACTGATAGCGTCTTTATTCGCCTTCCCCTGGACACTTGCCTCGACCGGGAAGCGATGTATTCCGCGGCAATGTGAATTCCTCGGACTGCGAATCGCTGGGGAGCTGAGAAATTAGGAGATTAGAGGCCGGGACGTGCCCGCGGGCTGCCGTTTAATAAAGGAAGTTTCAGGCGAGTGGCGCAATTGGGAGGGATCCCAGGTCTGGTGGTTGGAGTTGTGGTGAAGTGGAGGGCAGATGCCACCTCCAGCAAGAAAATGCGTCCTCGGCGGCACCCCCAGGAGCGAAATGGTATCTCGGCTAAGTGCTTGGTAGAGGTCTGGGGACCTGGCCGTCGCTTGGATAATTCGAGGAGGTGAAATTGAAAGGATTGGCCGTGGAGGATGGGTCAGGACTGGTGTGCACGTAGGAGGAAACGATCGAGCAGCGGTTGCTGCCCCTGCGGACCACGTGTTCATCCCTCAAGTAGGTTAGTGAGACGATGGGGTTGATTTTAATCCCGTGAATGTAGCGGTTCGAATTATTGTCTCTGGGCTTCCGAACGAGCAAGGTAATCGATTAGACGGCGAAGTTGAAATTGTCAAGTCGTGAAGGTGTTTGAGACAGCGGAGGAGTGTGGCGGAGAGGGTGCAAATGGAATACTTGCTTTCTAATGAATTTCCAATTTAATTTATTACCTGATTGGCGTCCAAGATTGTTTTAAAGCACCTTGAGAGGGACAAAATGAAAAATGAGATCTTTGAAATATTAGTTTAGCGGCTTCTAAGGAGGTCACGATGAAAAAGTTTACATAGACCGAATTTTTTAAAATTAATTCATTTTTTCATACTGGGGTTTGGGGGTGTATGGAAATGAATTTTTAGGGAGGCAGAAGGATGCGTAAAATATTGCCTACTGTTAAAAGTATGCGAATTTTAGTCTGGAATATATTTTGCAGCGGTGGAAATTATTTCACGCAGTTCACGAACTCCAATTAAATTTTCCAAATGCATCTCGTGAGCGTTAATTGCACTCGCAAGCAATAGCGAGGGAATAATGAAAGAATGTTTTCACCCACTGTGTAGCAGCTTGCTGCCCGTTTTTCGGAGAGGGTATAAATTATACACATTCCGTGACTGTTTGCACCGTTTTTATTAATAATGTCATTTTCCTGTTCGATATTATCGCGGTGCGCGAGATGCACGAACGCGATAAATTGCTGAAGCTCAATCGGAATGAAGTCCCTTCGCGAGGTAAATAAAGGGTGCATTTTGCTAACTCCTTTGAAAGAAATTCGTCAACAGCCTATTACTAATATTAATAAAACATTTTTATTCAATTTCGTGGCATGAATTGACTTCTTGTCCCAATATTGCGCTACCAGGGAGGGGGTGAATGGTGGGGAAATTCCAAAGGGGAGAAATTTCCAATTTCTCTAAAGTACTCATTAAGCTGAATAATTCTTACTCCGAGAAATATTTAATATGACGCGCGTACGATAAGTTACAGACAGATATAGCTCCCGGCACATTGGTCCGGAATGCTCGTCTGACCATATACCATTCATTTCCCCTTATTCTTCCATTCCACATCTCTCTCGTCCATCTAGCCATGGTAACTTAAATTCTCCTACATATTGCATCATCATTTAGTGTCTACATCCGTTTGTTAAAAATTTGAAAAGTGTAATAAAATCATTGGTCAAGTTAAAAATATTTTATTAGGTATATTCTAGAAATTTAAATAGCTGTTCTATCATCGAGGACCATTAAATGCCAAAATTTAATATTCTTCTTGTAATCTTTATGTTTCAAATAATTTTATCACTCTTCCATCTCGACTTATGCACACAAAATAATAAATGTGAGGTATTTCCTTTTTTTCATGAGCAATATTAAGTTCGAATACACGCTGGCAATTAAAGATCTACAATAGATCCGTTCATAGTTGCAAAATGGATTCGCAGGGGCATTAGCACTCTTTCTGTCCCTATCAGTATTCAGTTTCTCCGTGCCACCCTTCGATCATTCAATTATTTATCGTCGGGAGAACAGTAAGATGCTTCTCAATGGCGAAGCTTCGTCGCTTAAGTTTCAATTAATCTGCTCTATGAGAGAAAGCCGCCCGGGTAACTTTTTCAACGCTGTAATCGAGTTCACCTCTAACCCATTCGAGTAAGCCCCACCCGCTCCGCGTCGTCCCTTTCTTAAAATTTACTTCCTTTCAGCGCAAATTACGCGTCAGCTAGTTCTTTCACTCTGGAAAATCAATCGCCGCTTGTCCATACGAACTCCATTCTTGCAGAAATGGCGGAACGCTTAAGGTTCACGTGAAGCGCGAGAATCCACTGGGCATTTAAAATCTCTGTATACATTTTCGTTCTATTATACGTCATCGAATCCTTCGAACCGTAAAACGGTCTCGTGTCGCGGAAAAGTTTTCTATGCCGCAACTTTACATTTCCAACGCAATTATTTTTAGGGCGTATTTTGCCACCCGACGAGAAGACTAATTGGCCAATTTGCACTAAAATAAAAATTCAAATTACAGTGTCCCAAAAACGAGAGTTTCAATCGAAAGACTAAATCGAGTGGATATTCCACTTGAGTTCCAAGTTTCCTGGTGACACAACGTGAGTAGCACGTCTACCCCTCGTTTCTCGCGGCCCCGCGCGACGTCGTGCTCCCCAATTTCCGGGTCGACCGTCGACACGCGCGAGCCATGATTCCGACGCGTTTACTTTCTGACAAGCGCGACGGCGAACGCGTGACATCAGCCACCGATGGGAATTCCACGATCACGCGAACTTTTTCGTCAACCGTTTACCACTCACTTGGCGAACGCTGAAAGTCCAACCCCTTCAACCCCGTCGGTTTCTGTCGAAAAAAGGCGCCCGGGTCTCTTCTTCTGCGTGGGGACCTTGAATGATCCTTCGAAACTCGACGCAGGAGTTATCGACGTCTTCGAAAAGGGTTGAACGTTCAAAGAGTTACTCGTGACGCGTTATTTCGCGATGACGCCGTTGTGTAATGGCCTTTCGGCGTTTTTGTGGGTCGTCGAGTCCGTCTCTTGACATGGTTGCGGTGAAATTAATTAGGCAACCGGGATTAACGAAGGCGAGGGCATTCTTGAATTTCTTCTTTGGTCGCGGCTGTGGATGCTGGGGGATGATCTGTGACAGCTGTGACGTCTTGAATTTCGTGGGGAGTTGTCGATGAATTTTTGAGAAACTGAGAAAATTATTCTTCGACCAAGCGAAGTATACTTTTATGTATGACAAATTTTTTTGTCGCTTTTGTTCTGTGAAATTTTTGGAAAATTTAGCCCAATTTACAAATGGATAATAACCTATCAATTAGAAGTGTGTTGAAATTAGTCACCCCCCAAAAAATTATTTTTGTATTTATTTCTAGATTGTTTTCGGAATAAAAAATATGTAGCATTTTTGGAAGTCCTTGAATTCTTAGAGAGCTTGATATTTTTTCAAATTTCTAAAGATTTGTGATGAAGATATTTTCGTAGTAGATTTCATGTAGGAAGAATATTGATTTTGTTCTAGTAAAAGTTCAACCAGGTAATTTCCATCTCATTTAATTCTACGACAGCATATCCTGAACGTAATTAGCTATTAACTAATAAGTTTGCGAGACTACCTCGACGACTGAGTAGGGAAGGCAATTTTGAACCCTGAAAGCAAAATTTGTGCATGTGTGCAGTTGATATTTTATGACCTGCAGTTCTTAAAATGGTATTTCATTACGTTAAATGCTTTTCCAAGATATTTGCCAGGATACAAAATGTCGTTGAATGCTTTTGGAGCAGATTTTTCAAGCAAACTGTCCTAGAAATAGGGGAAAGGATAGTGAATAAAAGAAGATATTGTCGGAAGAAAATACGTCTTTCTTTTATTCCACTAAAGTCGATTCGAAAAGCTGAATTTAATTTTCAGTTCTTCTCGTAGCCTCTTAAAGAAATTCTTTGAAATTGTTATTATAATACTTTAATCTCAACCACTGTCAAATATCACCTCAAATGCAATAAATATTAGTTTCTGAATTTAATTAAAACATTGGCTATTTATTGAGGTAACATTAAAATATTT
The DNA here is from genome assembly GCA_963932275.1 of Andrena praecox. Lineage (NCBI taxonomy): Eukaryota > Metazoa > Arthropoda > Insecta > Hymenoptera > Andrenidae > Andrena > Andrena praecox. Next base: position 35,554,852 of record OZ010728.1, read on the forward strand.
ATAATTAATATCCTTCCGCAATGTTTGTATTTGTTCCACAGAATGAAGAAATAATTTAAATTCAATTATCGGAAGCTTTGAAAATTTATAATGTAATGTTATTTTGCAATTCTTGTCGTACTCTTTCGAAACATGATAAATATTTGTTAATTATTTATTATTTAATTGTGTATACGTAATGTTTTATTAATTGAATAAAATTACAATTTCCATCAAATATTGTTTACTGTGCAGTTTCTGTTAAATTTGTTTATGAGACCTGCTTTTCTTTCTCAAAACTTAATTTAACTTTGTAATAGTTGAAGAGACGCCAGAGTGATTAAGGTTAAATCATTACAACCCTTCGATAGACACTTTCTTAATTTAAGTTTCACATCCTGGCGTATTTTTGGGTGGTTAATTAACTTTGAACTATTATTCAGGGGTACAAACTTTATCTCTAGCTATTCTCCAGCTTGTAAAAGCTTATGGAAATTTCAATCAAATTTAGTTCGTACAAAAATTTTCAAATATTTCTACACACAATAGACATTGAATATGAAATTCAGAATAAATTAAGAAACCATTAAATAGAATTTAATATAAAATTTAGTGCATCATTTCGCTTGTTTTTCCAATTGTCCAATTTCGAGTTTACTGCAAAAGTATCCCTAAAACAGTTTCATCTAAATAATCACGAATCTAATCGTGAGAGAGAAAATGCTATCTGAAAAATAATTTTCAAATATCAAAGTGATATAGGTACACACAACAAAAGAGCACAGCGTTGCGAAATTGCCTTTTGTGACAGGGATAAATTTGCGTAAAATTGTATTTCTCTATCGCACTTACTCTTCTGAAGTTGCCCCTCTTGAAATCCCCAAGGTACCATTAGTAACGTAAGGGGGCATAAGTCACCATTTCAACGCAGGAAATTCTATTTCAAAACACAGCGAAGGAATTCGCCTAGGAGCAATCTGTGGATCTTCCAAGATGGATGCAAGGCGATTTTCGTTAAACATTCACGAGTTCCAATAATTAACGGAGCCGGCTGAGGCAGCTTTCGCGTGTCAAGCGTCTATAAGAGGAGATTCTGAAATTTCGATTGGAACGTGAGAATGTACAGTCCCAGGAGCAACGAAATCGTGTCAGTAGCTTCGTGGGAAAATTTAATTTTCCAGCTTCATATTTTCAGAGGTTTAAATGAAATCACAGTGATTCGTTTCGAAAATTGGAATGTAAAAAATCTTAAAAAATGTTCACGGGAAATTCATTGCATTCACTCATTATTCACCACTAAAATTCTTTTAGGTTTAGTCTACAAAGGTTGAAGTAGTTAAAAATCGGTAGTATCATACAATAAATAGCCTGGACTATTATATGCATAGCCTCGATGTAAATATATCAGTAGATATAGAATTTAATAGGGGTTGCATGTAATTTTGTCTAATTGCTGGTGTTCGTTTAATTTATTCGAAATATTTATATAATCGCGGGACTCACAAGGGAACACCGCGAACCCGGACTCACCGATTGGAACGGATCTTTGTGGGTTTTTAGTGTGACTCAAAACAAGAACAACAGTGTGTTTCATTTGAGCCCTATCGCCGTTTAAGGGGATGAAAACTAACCTCAAAGTCAACTGGGCACTTCCACTTCTCCGCGTATAACTCTCAAAGTACAACAGACAGAAGAAAACATTTCAAGCAAAAGTTTAATGGCACAATAAGCGCTGAAAACTTGTGTTAACAAAATTTTAAAAAGAATTTAAAAAGAAAAATATTTGATGAAAAAAAACTTTTTCAAATATTTTGTTAACGGAAGTTTGTAGCGCTTATTGTACCATTAGACTTTTGTTTGAATCATTTTTTTCTGTCTGATGTACTTTGAGAGTTATACGTGAAAAAGTGGAAGTGCCAATGCGACTTTGAGGTTAGTTTTCACCCCCTTAAAGGGCGATATGGCCCAAATGAAACACGCCGTTGTTCTTGATTTGAGTCACTCTGAAAACCCACAAAGTTGCGTTCCAATCGGTGAGTCCGGGTTCGCGGTGTTCCTTTGTCAGTGGAAAAGAAGTACCATTAAGGTACCATTAATTCCCTACAATGCAGTATAAGAAAATGATAAGAACATGTGCTTGTTTTCCACTGGGCCCCTCAATTCTTCCTAGACCCAATTGAAATTCGAAATCTTCTACTTTAAGGTTATGTCACGTGATACAATGCGCCATATTGCTTAGACACTATACCCAGACATATCAGATCTGCTGTCGGTGTGACTTTTATTACAACAATGGAAACTACAAGTTAAACAACTGACCCCGGTTACTCTTAGCATTTCCCAATCACTAAGTTCCAAAATTCCACCGACCTCAAGGAGAAATATTTCACGTGACACCCTAGCAAAACAGACATCCAGCGCCAGTCAAGGGGACCTTCAGGACTGTCCACCTCAGAAATTGTTTATACTTAGTATACATGAAGGTCTTCACTCGGACTTTCATTTCCCGAAGCAGTAAGGCGCACTTCCCATCCAAATTCGAGAAAATCGACTTTGAAAAATGTGGAGTTACCTTATATGTATTTGATAAAAATTCATGACCAAGGAGCAGCGTGGGTCAGTGCGTAGCGCTCCCGACTAGCAAGCATGAGGTCGTCAGTTCAAATCTCACTATTGGCACTATTTTTTTTTTTTTTTTTTTATTCATTTGCATACCTACACCTTTCACATGCAAAGTTTATAAAATTCATGCTAATTAACAGATATGTAAACATCTGTTATATGTATGGGTGCTCCACCTCCCAGGAGATGGGCATCACTTTCAATTAAAAACACACATCTTATTTAAAAATGTCTCTTGCTTGAAAAATCGTACTTTTTATTGCACATATTAATTTTTAAATACGAATATTTACAATGAATTAGATTTTTCGTCCAAAAATAAAACACGTAGAATAGAAAATGGAACTTGAAAACGAGATAGTGGCGAACGACTGTTAGCATACCCACAAGGGTCGCGTACATCGTGGCACGAAAGGCATATAAGTGCGTCAACCGGGGGTGTTCCACATATCTGTTAATTAGCATGAATTTTATAAACTTTGCATGTGAAAGGTGTAGGTATGCAAATGAATAAAAAAAAAAAAAAAAAAAAAAAATAGTGCCAATAGTGAGATTTGAACTGACGACCTCATGCTTGCTAGTCGGGAGCGCTACGCACTGACCCACGCTGCTCCTTGGTCATGAATTTTTATCAAATACATATAAGGTAACTCCACATTTTTCAAAGTCGATTTTCTCGAATTTGGATGGGAAGTGCGCCTTACTGCTTCGGGAAATGAAAGTCCGAGTGAAGACCTTCATGTATACTAAGTATAAACAATTTCTGAGGTGGACAGTCCTGAAGGTCCCCTTTCAGACTCGAATGCAATGTGTGCAGCGCGAAAAGAAAGTAAACATGCTGGCTGGAATATGTACTAGAGCCACCAGCCCCTAGTTAGTCCTTGCAAGAAAAATCGCATTGCTTCACCTAGAAGCTCCGCATCTATATTCCACTTTCCCAAAATCCCGGCCCAACCCACGAGAAGCCAAAAGAGACATATAACCATCATTATCGCGAAAGGAAGATTTTCAATCGATCCCAAAAATGATTTAACGTTTAAATTGACGCCAATCGCCACCGAAGCGCCGTCGACTAATCAAACATTTAATTCACGAACCGCGAGCCGATTATTAGTGATATTTCCTTGAACCACCCCCACCCGCCTCGCTCCGCCCCTAACCACAGCCACGCGATTCGAACTGATCGATGTTGTGGCGGTGGAGGCTGCCTGGGCTAGTGACGTAATCAAGAACCTCCACCTCCTAGCTTTGACGTCACTGATGCCCTCAAATGCGCGTGGCCAGGTGCGTATCAGGGAATCTCTGCAGCGCCCCTGCACCCTCTGCTTCTCGTCCACTTAACCCCCCCCCAGGCCCCCGCCCGACCCCCGACCCTGTAGCTCGTTTCTTTTTTCTTCCGTCAGCCTTGCCGCTGACTTCTCTCCCCCGACATCGTGTGCACTGTATATGATTAGAAAAATGGAGCGGCGTCACGTTAACGCGGACGGGTCAAAGCGAGGGACGATTATTAGCTGCTACATGCTGCTCCCTCCCGCAGGGGGGTTTTTTCATGCAACGGGAAATAATCCGGTTAACTCGCCGGCATTAGCTGGCGGAACGGCTTGAAAGCGGGGAAATTGCACTCGGAAATTGGAGGAAGGATATTTGCGAGCCTGATCCGCTTAAGATCGCTAATCTAGGGATTTTTCTTTCCGACTCGCGCTGCGATCTTTCCGCGAAAGCCGTTCTGTGCCGCTGCTAACGAAAATTTGATTCGCTGCTCGTTTATCCTGTACGTTTCGGAAACTGATTGTAAAAGAGCGTTTGTTTTTGCGCCTCTGGTGCAGGTAACAATCGCTGATCTAGGGACTTTTTGAATGGGCCACCCAATTATCCACTGAGATTTAATCGAATACCTGCCGTCGGTATTAATGTCATTATAAAATACATATTTCAATTTCAAGTGAAAATGAAGCTACTTATGTAGTAATCCTCTGCTGCCGCTCGAATTAAGCATCTGCGGTACGCCATTTTGAATTTTGACTGAGTTTTGGATTTTTGAACAGCAGTGTTGCTAAAAAAAGATTCTCCTGTAATAAAAATCACGCTGTCGCTTCAGCATTCTGTACGCCCTTTTTCGGCGCAACTAACAATTCAACACGTTCATAATAATTTCCAATAGGGGGCATTCTCCAAAATTCAATTCTCCACCACGAATGCGAGCACTTCGAGGAAGCGCTAGATCCTGTTCTCGCTATTCAGTCGGTACGTGTCTGCGGCAGGAATCTTCCTTATCAACATGCTTCCCATCCCTGCCTTATCATTCCAGCGATATTGAAAATGCTTGCCTTATCAGGAGAGTATTAAATTCGTGAGCAGCTTCACAAAAGCTCCCGTCGTCTCTTCCTTCGTCCCTGGATGAATAATGTATATTTCGATCAATTTTACGAGACGTTTCTCGTCAAGTGCGTTTAAGCCGTCTATCAAACCAAACTTATTTAAAATACCGTCCCTATTCTCAATATTTCAATCCCCTTAAGTACAGGCTCTTGGTAGGGTAGATGTACCAGTAAATGAACACGTACCAGTGAATGGACATTTTTTATTAAAACGAGTAAAATAAGTTATTAAAATAAGCGACTAATTAATTAAAGACTTCTTTCAATTTCTTGCTTCATATCCAAACAATTTTTGCGGCACGTGGAATCAATCGCGCTGGAAACGTAATTTTATGAAAGTGTTCGTTCATTAGCCTTAAGTGTTCATTTATTGGTGCGTTTACCCTACTAGCATTTAGTGTCATTGTTAGTATTTGCATTTTATACTTAGTGTTTCTTGTTGGAATCTCGTATTGGTGTCTAGAAGACTAGATTCTTTGTACAATATCATTAATATTATTATTATTATTTCGACTTTAGTACATCACGAGTGCTTATTATCTGTATTTGATTTTAGCATCCAATATTGACACCAGTATGGGGCACTTGCGATCGGTATTAGTGCTAAGTAGTAAGTAGTCAGAGTTGGGCATTAACTAAATAAAAAATTATTTGAATAACGGATCAAATAAAAATTTACTTAAACGTTAGATTCTTTGACGAAGAAACTTCATTTTTTCATTCGACGATAATTTTTTAGATTTTAATCGTTATTCGAAAGTTTGAATTAAATAAAAATTTTGCCCATCTCTGGTACTAGTATTCCTATGTAGTAGTGAGAGTATTCCATAGTAATATTTACCATTAATATTTAGTGCTAATATAACTATTCCATATTAATATCGAGTATCATATGTTGGTACTAGTATTTAGTACTACTTATTATGGCCACTGTCTTTTAATATTAGTAACTATAAATAATACTTATTCAGCGCAGCAGAATTTGCATCTCAGGAATAACAATGGGAACGAATGAAAAAAGTATTACGAGCTTTCCTTTATCTCGTGCCTCATTTACAAGCCCGTTAAGGGGAGACCTGCAACGGTCTCGAAGCCGAGACGCATGATTTATCGTTTTGCGTGCGACGAATGTAGGTCGCCTGGCCGCTGGGAATTGATTTTCCATGGCTATGGGGCACCATTGTGCTCCTTCCTGCTAACGAAGTTCCCGATAACTAGCAGAGATCAAGGGGGCGAAGCCATTCAAACTTTATTAGAAAGCTGCGATGTCAGACACATGGACGTCTCATTTTCCTTGACGCAGAACTCCAGGCAAACTTCTGTATAGAGTCGTTTAAACGAGAAACGGAATCGTTTCCTTTGGTGTCTTCTCAAATTTCGAGTAAAGGATTGGGCGGGGGATGATAAGATTGATGAGCTTTTTAAATATTTAAAAAATTTACAGACGAAGCTCTGGAGAATTTATTTAGGAATTAACGAAAGGGAGTGAAAGTTTTTTTCTCTCAAGAAAATAGGAACTTAGTCATTAAGCTTTGCTTTTTTTTTTCCAGTGATCGATGGCCCACTCAGAGCGACTCAATTAAAAAAGAGTAAAAGGCAACAATTTATCGCGAACTTTATCAAGTTCCCCGCATTTCTATTTTTTTTTTTTATCACCGCGTGGCACAGTTTCCGCTCGGTAGAACATTGTTATTCGACAGTTTGAAATATTTTCAGATGAGGGGTGGAAGATACTACGCGACACGTGAAGTAAAATGGTAACGGGATGATAATTCGTTACGTGGAGCTTGCATAATGAACGTAACTCGCGCGAACGATTATTTACGTTCACGCATGAATATTTTATAAAACGAAACCTTTGTTGGCTAACCGGTGCGACAGTAGCGCAATCTACTTTCCACTCGAGCCGCGAGCTCATACGGTTTTTGACATTCAAGCTTGGCACTGCGTGACATTTTCATACTTCGTGATGAAAAGTGACTGCGACAGAAAGTGAATGCTTTTTAGGAAATAAAAAATATTTTTGGCTGGTTCAACTTCTTTGAGGTTTCCAGACGTGCTGACGTTGGAATAGAAAGTAAACACTTTCTCTAAATGGGCATCTATTAAATTCAATCTAAAGAAATGGTAAAATTGAGACGATTTGGAACATTCAAAAAATTGATATTTGGAAATAATTTTGTGTTAAATTTATTTCAAAATGCGGAGCGACTGTCTCAATGTTGGCAATGGTGTAATGAAATCTTCACAGAAATTGCTTCTTCTTTATTCTTAACTTTATAATACTGATTTTATATCATAATGTACTAACAAAGTGTTTCACCCTTTTTGTTACAGGTAAGTCGCTGCTAAAATTTTCGGCAGTTTAATCACCTGAGTATGGACGTTAGGATGTTGCGTAAGTTACGTAAGTTAATGTGTTAAAGCCACGTTTCTACGTGTGCAAAGTTAAAGGACTTGAGAAGAGTCGCTTTTTTCAAAAGTAGCGCGCATGGAAGGTGCCATTATGCGTGCTCCGCGCAACACGTTGCGCATGCGAGCTTTACGGTTCAGTGGCGGCAAATTCAAACTTGTTTCTTTCTCTTATGAAAACAGAAACAGGAAGAACTTATTTCTGATAATGTTATATCATCAGAATTTTACAATTATAAGTTCAAGATATTCAGATATTAAACATGTAAGAAGTCTTTAACCAAAATTTTGTATTTTACATATTTTGGTAGAATTAAATATTCGAAATATTTAATTCTGTTAGTCATTAAGAGGAATACTGTAGTTTCATTTAGGGAAGTGCAGTTTTTATTTCATTTATTTATTTGCGGAAACAAATTGTTTCTAATTGTTGTGAGTGAAGTGAGTACAAAATACGAGACTAATAGGCAGCTCTACTAAAATATAAACGAAAGAAGTTACATTGATCACAAAATAGTAATAATTATGGATTGTACTTACAGTAATCCTTCGACAACAAAATAACAAATTCAAGATACGTGGGAATGTTATTTCTGCCTGTCCATATTTAGTCAAGGAAATATTGGATAAAATTTTGGTACCATTTAGAACGCGCTACACAGCTGGAACACTGTTTGCCAAACTATCGTCGACCACGATCAAATCTGATGTGCACACACACGAGATATCGTGTGACTAGTCGGCGAGAGAAGTGTCATCCGTATGCAGCATACGTAATCCTGGTACTTTGGCGTGGCAACGCACGAATATGCAAATCTTTGCAATAAAAAAATGCACGGGAAGAAACTTTAATTAAAAAGAGCCGAGCAAGATCGAACTTTTATAACAGACATTCAAATAAGCACCGTTTACAAAACGTAAGAAAACAGTTAATACTATTCTCTCTGTCTAATGAAATTTCAAGCCAGAAATTTCGAGAACTATAGACAGAGTTCAATTATTTCTTCGCATACGAAGATTTAAACATGTCATAGGGTAAATGACCCAATTACTGACACCTAACCAATCACTGTCACCTTAAGCTATTTTACGTAAAATAACGAATAAATAAACGTTGTAAAGTCATACACAAAAAGAATTCGGTAATTCAGCCTATAATCTATACTATACATTATATACTATAGTTTATTTATTAGTTATTTTAAGTAAAATAGCTTAAGGTGACAGTAATTGGTTAGGTGTCAGTAATTGGGTCCTTTACCCTATATCCCGTGCGGACGACATTGGATCCGTATTGTTCTCCATGTACGCTGAACGCACATGGGCGTTTCCCGCACGGTCTCTGTGAGCATCTCCAATTACCAAAGTGTTAAATATTCCTAACCTCAAAAAGTGACTAATAACTCCCTATATTTTCCTAACACAACGCCATCGGAGCATCCATTACCTCGTTCCACCATTGCAGAATTTACTGAATCTTACAAAATTCGTCATCCATAAGGAATGCACGAATCAATTCTCCAAATATTGCTAATTAATAAAAGTAAACTTTATCCAGAATGGAATAAACGGTTGCCTGGAAATGGCAAGCAATTCTAATGTACAAGGAAAAGAAGTTATATATTTATCCCACTCATTATCATTGAACCACTAAACTTTTGCACGAGCTTAATAATTGATTGGATCTGAAGACGCAGGGTTCCACGAGTGAATGGCACGGCCATGGCGGCTTGCATTTAAAGCGCGCGAAGATATCACAAGACAATCGATTTCTTTCGTTCGCGCTCTAGCTGACGGATTTTCAGCAGTTCCGCCTCGGCCGTTCTCTTAGTTTGTCCTCGCAACGAGAGCAGCTCGAAACGCGCGGACTGATCTACTTTCGTCTCGTGATCGAGCCCCGCACGGCCATTGTGATCGATCGAATGTGAGAATTCTCTCGAATCCTCGCCCCATTGATTCGTCCAACGTGCTCCACGATCATTCCTTAGGCAACAGATGTCTGTTTTTTTTTTTTTTTTTTTTTTTTTTTTTAAATTTTTGAACTGTTCTTTTTTATCTACCTGTTTGTGATCGATTGTGATCTCTGTCGAGACGAGAATCGTGATCGTTTTTCAAGCAACGTCGCTGCAAAACTCTTCCCTGGACAAATAGCTCTACTTTTCGACAATATTAATTTTTTTTTTTTTAGATTCATTTACTTGTGATTATATTTGAACTGTGTTCGCAGGACAATTTGTGGTGTTTTTTGTGTAAGTTGTCGTGGAATTAATTTTTAAGCAACGGAGCTGCCCCGTCGTCCACTTTTTAAGCGTGAGTTTAATTTTTTGGTTCGATGAACCAGTTTGTGATCGAATACGAAGAGTCGCAGATAGAATTGTGATGATTTTTTTACGAAGTGTAAAAGTACTGTCTTTAAGCAACGCGGTTATTTTTTTATCCATTGTTGAACTGTTTTTTGTACTCTTCTTCTTGGTGAATTTATTTGTGATAAAATATGAGTCAATACGGAGATTGTGCTGGTGATATACCGTTTGCTTTCTCTGCAAATTCTGACGTGCATTTAAGGACATAAGGTATGGGACCGTATTTGCATACGCGATAAAGTGAAAAGGGTAATAAATCACCGTGTTGATAGTGTTGATACATCGCAAAAGACGTTCTAATGTGAATATTGAATGTATTTTAAAGTTTAATTTCGAGCGTGGCGCCTTGCAAATTTCAGAAGAGCGACAGTTTTCGTGAAATTTGTATTCGCAAGACTCACAGTTATAAAATTTGCCGAAAATTGTATTGCATTCCAAAAATGCTATGTAATAGATAGTTAAAAATAAAATGTGAAAGAAAAATAATGTGATGTATACAGAAAATTCAAATTTGGTGTTAAGAATATATTATGAGGAATAATAGAGTTTTATTTCAATTTCACATCACAATAAATGTAAACAATTTTCAAAATTTTCGAAAATATTTAAAAAGTCCCACATTTAAATTCACAATAAATTGAAATATCACTGTTCAATCATACAATTGCACTACCATTTATATACACAAAATCACAAGAATGCAAAATAACCCCTAAAATTGTCAAAAAAAAATTTTAAAATTACATCTTGAAATTCAAATTAGAGTGAAAAATTAAGAATTTCATTAATAAAATAAATAATCCCACCACCGGTTACACGCCAGAAGTCCTTGATTATGTTTGAAAGCAGTATTAAACCAAATTTTTTAAATGCAGCCACCAAAAATTAGCCAAGCGGATTATCAGTTGCCTGGCAAAGGGGATCGATTATTTCGGAGAGGTATTTTAGTTGGAGGGGAAAGATAAGGCGGTTTTCGACGGGAAAAATAGTTCCTCGTGAACGTGTGATAGAAACCGTACCTGCGCCTGCGATCGGGTCGCGGCGCCCAGCGTCGCGGCGCGGCGCGGTGTTGCGTGATCGTAAAACGCGTGCACTGCGCTTAGTTCGCCTCGATTCACGTGGCGGTACGGTCGCGAAATTAGTACTCCTGCGATTCTTCGACAGCTTCCGGCTTCCATTCCAAAATCTTCTATCTCGCGTGACTGTCAACGTCACCATTTTTATAGATTCCGATTTTAAACAAATTCGGACATTAATATTTGAAATTTGGTATCACGACGTGTCTCACTAACGTTAAGCGACGTACTATCACTGCTTTGTCCGAGTTCCTGTTGTAGACGATTGGAAATAATGTGTGAAATTTGTGACCATTTTTAAATCGCTTTCATATCGGGCATAAAATTGTTTTTAAGTAATTATTTTTTACAAATGTGAAGTAAATGTATTTTTGTGATAAGGACATTTTGTGATCTTGTGGAGTGAGTCTTTTTGATGTGAATAGTAATGTGAATTGAGGATATTGTGACGTCACAAAGGGAAATCTATATTTTCAATTGGCTGGCATAGTCACCGTGTGTTCGATGCAATTTTGAGGAGAAAGCGATAGTGTACACCGGCGACTTTGTGACTCGAGGTTGCAAAAATTAGTTCGTCAAAATCTTCTGTTTTTCATTTTTCAAAAACAGCTGTCATCTGTCACAAATGCATTCAAGCTTTTTTGTAAGGGTCCTAATATTTATTCCCCGCGCAAAATTAAATCTTTTAAAACTGTCGAATTGTGTGACAAGGTGCCGAGCAAATGTCACAAAAAAAAACAAGAATTAAACAAGAACAGAAGAAGGCTCTGTAACAAGCGCGTTCTTCCATCAACGATTCGCAACGGGTCGCGATTTTATTGAATGTTTATTCCATTCGTGTTAATTCGCCGTTGCGGTTCACGTGAACGAGAGGAAGGCCGTTTCGCGTGCGCGAGCGCGCTCCTTCGCGGCACACGGCACGTTTTATCAAACGCTCGTTAAGTTCATTGAAAATTCAGTGTTGTCATAGAGCTGGTTATATCATTGTTCCAGGGGCCGAGAACGAATTCGCATTTGTCAGCGAAGCGACTCCGATCGAGCCGCAGAGATGCACGTTTTTATTGCGGGAGTATCGGAGTTCGAATACAGGGCGGTTCAAAAGTGGTCACGTGCCATGAATCCCAGAAGAAATCTCGATAAGGATTTTGTACTTCAGGTTGAGCTACTTATCAAACCGACGAGGTCGTACATATTTTAACGGTGGTAGTATGAGTTTTCATTTATAGGGCGTTTCAAATGTGGTGTCTCATCTTAGAATTGACAGAAATCTTAATAGAGGTTGCATTTCCGTGAGAGAGTCGCTTCGTTTTAGAATTAGTATTACTATCTAGCAGACTCAGATTACAGGGCGTTTCAAATGTGGTATCACATTTCAAAATTAAGAAAAATCTTATTGTTAATAGAGGTTCTATTTTTGTGGTAGTATCACTTTGCCACATTTCTCACCTCTCACTATGATCGCAACTAGGTTGTTATGAGAATACGGTTGTACCGTGACATTGGTAAAAAATTGTTTTCACTGCGCGATATTAAATATTGTGAGATTTTACGATGAATTGTGATTTTTATTCTTTGTAATACACCACCAATTTTTAATTAAAATAGTTCATTGAAAAAGCAATGAAAATAAAAAGGTGAGGTCCGACAATCCGGCAAAGGGACTCTTCTCCATTTTTTATCGCGCAGTATTAATTGTGTGTTATTCAATTTCGCGCCACATATCCGACAAACAGCTTAAAGCGCCTTCATTTTTTTTTTTTTTTTTTTTTTTTTCAATTAATCGTAACCCAGCTGGAAACGAATTTTCGAACTGCAATTCCAGGCGGCGATTTATCTGCGGTGCATTAGCAATGCAAAATCACGTGGCTGGGAATGTTAAATCAGTTTTGTTGCGCGGTCGTGAAACGCGAGAATTCGTAATTGAATTGCCGAGAGGAAAAAATGTTTCCTGCTTGAAATAAAATTAACACCGCACGGACGGCGAGATAAAATTGTAATCACGCCTCGTCAATGATTAATTTCGCCTTTTTTGAAAGCTACTCGAGACCCAAGCTTTGAATACATCTCGTGACCACACAAAATGCCGAATTTCATTTTCCGAAATAAAACACTATAATTTCATTCGGATTTTCAACTAAAACCGTCAGTTTTTTAAACATAAAATTAGAAAAGTTAATGTGCGATAAAAAAATCTGGGCAACTAATATTAATAACCTGCATAAATACAAAAAATGAATAATCACTAAATTTACCATTTTCGAAATGCGAAATTGTAATTCTTTATTGATAGGTACTAGTGATAACATCTATTTCAGATATCTTTCTGTTGCTCAAGGTCTCTTTTCCCTTTATTATTCCAAATGAATTTCATGATTTTCTTAACGTTAAACGGATAAGTTAGTAAATTTGTGTCAAATTGACCGAAAATCATTATCATGTATTTACAAAAAACCAGCATACGAAAAGAAAACTCAGTTTATTTAATTACTACGGTTTAATATTTTAAGAACTTATTCAAAGACTACAAAAAATATAAAAAATAAAATAAAAATAAGATTAAAAAAAAGTATTATTATTTATTATTGACGGTTAGTAGTTATTTAAAGATATGCAGGAGTTTCAGTCCAAATAATAAATTAAAGGAGGAATGAAAATTTGTGACTCGATTTTGGGTGAAAATGACCCAATTTCCGTACAAGGATTAATTTTGCCTGAACTTTTACATTTCTCATCCTTACAAGCATTTTATCCTTGACAAGTGGAAGGGCAGAGCTCCGTTTTACTGGGAACCGGAATCGATATCGAGTCAGTGAATCGAGAAATCGCGTTGCCTCCGACAGCCCGTCCACGGTGGAGCCTTTTACGCCGGAGACATTGTTCCACGAAGTGGCGGGGATCGGAGTAGTACTTGTTGAGTCCGCCGTGGCCGGGAATTTCAATTTTCGTAATGGACTCCATCGATTGTGCCGGCACAATCGCGGGGCGTGATACGTTCCATTGAAAAATCCTCGCTGCTAACGTTCAAAGTTGACCACATCCCTGCGCGTTCCGCTGATACGGCAGTCACGCGGAGCGTTACACGCTGATATCGATGAAACTTCGTATGCAGGTGGGGAATGGAAAATTGTTAGGCGTTTGTTCGACCGTTTGTTAGAGGACTCGACAGTTCAACGATAAAGATCAAGCTCTGCATGGCAATCAGTTGAGGATGCTGGATTTCAAAGTTCTTCCAAAGTGGTGTAACTCTGAAGAATTTAAGTTTTCAGGCTGTAGGGGTCTCTGGCTCATAAGACCTCTAGGCCTCTAGGTCAAAAGACGATACAGGTCCAGGCTATATCTTTGGGCTTTTAGACAGCTAGGTATCTACATCTCTGAGGCTCTACTTTCCTAGGTATTTAGATTTCTGCATCTGTAGGTATCTGGGCTTCTAGGTCTCTTCATCTCTGGGTCTTTACTTTTCTAGGTCTTCATATCTTTGGGTCTCTAGGTATCTACATCTAGGGGCCACCACTTCACTAGGTCTTCTACAGCTTGGGTCTCCACTTCCCCAGGTATTTAGACCACTAGATCTTTATATCTGTAGCTCTCTAGGCTTCTAGGCCTCTCTGGGATTCCACTTCCTTAGGTCTTTATGTAGTATAATATTTAGCAAGGTCTCCACTTGCCTAGGTCTGTATTTCCCTAGGCCTCCATATCTTTGGGTCTCCACCTCTACAGGTATTTAGACCTCTACATTTATAGGTGTCTAGGCCTCTGGGCCTCTCTGAGTCTCTACATCCTTGGATCTTTATATAGTATAATATTTAGTTCTCCACTTGCCTATTAAGTCTCTATTTCCCTAGATTTCCATATCTTTGGGTCTCCACTTCCCTAGACCTCAACACCTCTAGTCTCAACTTCTCTAGATCTCTACATCGTTGAGTCACCACTTCCCTAGGTTTCTACACCTTTGGGTCTCCACTTCCCCAGGTATCTAGACCTCTAGATCTTTATATCTGTAGGTCTCTAGGCGTTTAGGCCTCTCTGGGGCTCCACTTTCTTAGGTCTTTATATATATTACATAAGTCTCCACTTGCCTAGGTCTCTATTTTCCTAGGTCTCCCTATCTTTGGGTCTCCACTTCCCTAAGTAGATCCCTAAACCTCTAATCTCCACTTCCCTAGATCTATACATCTTTGGGTCTGCACTACCCTAGGTCTCTAGACCTTTAAGCCTCAACATTTCTAATTTTCTAGATCTATTGGCCTCCACATTTGTAGATCTTCATACCCCTAATTCTCTTCATCTCTGAGGCCTCTACTTCCCCAGGCTTCTACATTTCCAGATGTCTAAATCCATAAATGGCTAGTTCTCTGTATCTCGAGATTATTCAATTTTCTTAGCAAGACCCGGAATCGTAGCCTAAGTGGTCACAGAATTAATAGTCCCTGTTCGTCATCGTCACTTATTTTCCCTCCTCAAAAGTAGGCCACTTAATCAATAATATGCTGTTGAAGCAATGAAAGTTGCGCTCGAAATTCGAAGTTGATTAAAGACTTAACAGTTTATCTAGAGACGCGGTAGCGTCTCGACGCCAAGTACAGGAAAGACACCCTGTATATGTCGACTGTCGCTACCGCTTTCATTTACTGGAGAAACGGCTAATCCAACCTAACCTGAAACTTATTTCATTAATATCTCATCACTCCTGCAATATTTTCTAAATTTAAAGGCATTTTTCTTATGTAAACCGCATATAAGCTTTCGAATAAGACCAAATTTCAATAAAATCTGTCCACGCATAACAGAGATATCATAATATCGTCTCGTGGATCTGTCAGAAACGGTAAGATTTTCTTCTGATTCTTCAAGCCAAATTTTCGTCAACATAATACGTATACGCGTTACACGCACACCTTCAGCCAAAATGATACTAACACATGTTTCGTTCATCAATCGCTATCTTCACTATGCAATCTACTCAAAATTTTGACAGCTTACAGTCAGATTATAACCTGACGAGTGTCAAATAAGGTAGGTTGTCAAAATTTGAGATGCCACGTGTTTTTACAAATATGTAACGTTGTACCATTGAGTTGCAACCATAACCCATAACCACAAATTCTAACGACTTGAAATCAGCCTGTAACCACAAATCAAATCAATTCTCAATCCATATGGAATACATATACCTATGTAGAGAAAAGGGGAGAAGACGAAGAAGCGAAATGAAAAAGAGAAATAAAGTTAATTTTCATTCGTTACTTTGAATGAGTGTACTGTACACAAAGTACTATACATATAAAATACATATAGATCGGCAATGCAGTGCGCATGGTTTCATTTCGTAGTTGTTAAACTTACGTAGAATTTATCCTTAATCAAAAAATAAATAAAGTACACTCGCTGAGCTGCTTTGCGCTATTCCGAGTATTCCAAGTATATATACCTTACAAAAAGTAAAAAAATTACGCCAAGTACATGAATTATCTTTGTAAAAAGAAGTGAGATCCCCATAAAAACACTTCCAAAAAGTAAAAAAATACGCCAAGTACATGAAACAAATAAATCACAAAAAAAATAGAAGAAAATATACAATATAAAAAGAGATGTGAAATCAAAATGTGCTGCAAGTACATAAAGGTGCTTTCCAACTGCGCTTAAGATGACACAACTACATATACACAGCTAAAATGCTGTGTTCATACATTCCATTACTCATATCACGGTCATTTTAATAATTTGTGCAGATAAAACGTAACATCTAGACATTTGCCTAGATGTTCGCGGCCTGGAAGTCAAATACTTGGCGTGGCCAGGTAAGGTATTCTCAGATCATAAATATAACTATACCTTCCCTTTCCCAGGCTTTCAGATAATTTGTCAGTTTAAAACTCTGACAATATGAGTACATTTTCATTATATTGCGTTTTAAAATAATTCTAAGATCATTCATCGACACCGATACCTTTCCTCTCACAATCTTTCAGATAATTTGTCAATTTAAAACTCTGCCAATATGAATACACTTTCATTATTTTACGTTTTTAAATAATTCTTATTCATCGACAGCTTGACCTTGCCTGGCCACGCCAAGTATTTGACTTCCAGGCCGCGGACATCTAGGCAAATGTCTAGATGTCACGTTTTATCTGCACAAATTATTAAAATAACCGCGATATGAGTAATGGAATGTATGAACACAGCATTTTAGCTGTGTATATGTAGTTGTGTCATCTTAAGCGCAGTTGGAAAGCACCTTTATGTGCTTGCAGCACATTTTGATTTCACATCTCTTTTTATATTGTATATTTTCTTCTATTTTTTTGTGATTTATTTGTTTCATGTACTTGGCGTATTTTTTTACTTTTTGGAAGTATTTTTATGGGGATCAACTGTTCACCGTTTCTTTGCACCACTGTTCCTCAACGGCCTTTAAAATGAGACAGTATTTCGCGCAATAAATCTATCTTTTAAACGCGACGGCTGCCAAAAGCGCACGTGTTTTCTAGCTTTTCTTCAGCCACTTACCTCCGGCCACCGTATTCGAACCAAATATTTACGGGGCTTGTTGTAAATGTTCCAACATCGGGACTTGAAGTGACACACGTGCACATGCCAAGCTCCGATATCGACTTGGAATCCAATATGCGTGTCAAGTGCACCACGGGATTCCTATTAAATTCCTGAGGGAAAGTCTGAGTAAACGTGTTGTCTTGTCATTCGATAATCGGATTCCGTCTAAGCTGTTCATTTTGCAAGTTCACTTTCTGCTTTCTCAAGAAGGAACGAAAAGGGAGTAGACGCTAGTAGACGAACAGCAGGCAGTAAGATTTCCATTTCTGAACTTTATCAGTCTCTCAGAATAGTGTTTTCGCATAAACGAATTATGATTTTTTAATGCAGAATGTCAAGGAAAACTCGGTATTTATTCATGCCAGTTTTGGTTCTCTTCTCTGATAGCCATAATTAGATAACAAGTAGTGAGTAAACTCAATCATACTTCAAAAATAGACCACCTCAAGTACTTAGACTTTTCTCTGATCTTCTTACCCTCGTACTTCGGTAACAATTAACTCTAATCTCAGATTCTTACTCTTCTTCACGACAAAAGTTCTTCCCCTTACTTAACGATGAAAATTAGTCGCATAATCCAACAATTTTGCATCCAAAAAATTCATCGAACAGTCCGCTATCCTCTACAACTACAACTGCAAGAAACACCAGTCACTATTTCCATATTAAATGCCCCTCTATTATTTACCGATAGAAATTACTTATCTAAATGATAATCCTAGGCCAACCAACCAACATTAATTCCAAAAAATTAAAAAAAAATTCCTACTACCCTCAAACAAACATTAAGGCAGGATACCACCTTTGACTGCGATTTTGGAGGCGTTTTTCATGAATTTTTTTTGCATACAAAGAATGCGCAGAAACAAAATCGGTTTCAGTCATTCATTAATGTAACTTTAATCTGTAATTACACATTTTTTGAAACTGAAAAAGTAAAAAATAATCTCTTGTAGGTGGCGCCAAAATACACTCCTTTGGAGGAACATCGTTAGACGGCGTGTCAAACTCCGCTCTGTACGTGGCTCTTAGAAAAGAAACCAAAGAATGTCCCTATTAACAACAATATTGCTCAATGCTGTACGTAGGGATTTTACGAAATTTCGATTTTTAAGAAAATGGCGGCCATTTTAACGAAAAGGTCAATTTTTTAGGGTAAAAAAGTTTAAAAAAATTTATAAAATTGCGCACCAAAAGGAAAATAACAACGCTACAGCAAAAGTCCTACGTACATCGTTAGATTACACCACGGGGAAGAATTGTGCAAAGTTTCAAGTCAATCGGATGAAAATTATAGGAGTAATCTGACACGCCGATTTGGAAGACATCGTTTCGAGAAAAACGCGTTTAAAGTTTTATATAGATTTATATATCTGCTCCAATCCGGTTTTTACACAAGAAAAAGGTTCCGGTCACCTTTCTAATGAATGAATTTCGATTCTATACACTTGAAAGAGTACTTTGAGAACAAAAAAAAATTTCAATTTTTTTTAAGTGCAAAGGTGGTATCCTGCCTTAATAATCCGCTTCAACGATATTGCATCAGAAACGTTCATTAACCACACAACTCGTCTTATATTCCACCATCTTCCTCTTTACATCCCCTGTATCTGCCCCTCTGTTCTATCAGAAACCGGCAATTTTAATTCCAGCCTCTTGCCTCGCTCCATGAAAAGCGGCGCCGAGAGACATCCCCACGTATTTGCTGAAAGTCCAGCAAGTTCGATCGTCATCCATCCGCGAGCTCTCCGAGTCTCTCGTCGTCAACGAAATCCCACTCACTGTTCTACGATTAAATTGCGTGCCGTTCGTTGTTTGCAGGACGAGGCGCAATTAACCTCGTCACCGTTGAGATTCTTTGTTCGATTCTCCGCGACCGTGACTCGATCGCTAAATATTGACCGTAAGTATCGCGGGGGGAACGAAGGCGACGAAGGCGTAATCTCGTGACGTCATGCCTTCGCCCAGGCGCTCGGAGGAGTCCGACAGGGATCCGTCGTTCCCCAGGATATCCCGGGAGTATTAATATTTGTGAAGCACTCGGGCCTGCCGGGGGATTAATTTTTCTCTCTGCTCCGCGACCGAGTCGGGAAATTGCGAAAAATTGCGCGACAGGAGGAGGTTTCTTTGAAGGAATTGGAGGCTCCTTTTCCTCTCGTTGCCTTCTGGAGGCTCCGCCTCGCCCGAGCATTCTGTCAGAATTAGCATTGGCGTGTAAAACTTCGGAGGCTAGGGTTTACGAGTTTTATCAATGGGCATTTTGGTGAAAAATTGGAACCACTAGGATTTCATTTGCACGTTTTTCTGAAGCAGAAGATTCGGCTTGACAGCGGTGGAATTTAATCGATGGCATTCCTTAAACTTTCAACAGCTGTTTCAAAAGTGGGAGAGTTAAGGCAGGATACCACCTTCGCACTTTAAAAAATTGAAAATTTTTTTTGTTCTCAAAGTACTCTTTCAAGTGTATAGAATCGAAATTCATTCATTAGAAAGGTGACCGGAACCTTTTTCTTGTGTAAAAACCGGATTGGAACAGATATATAAATCTATATAAAACTTTAAACGCGTTTTTCTCGAAACGATGTCTTCCAAATCGGCGTGTCAGATTACTCCTATAATTTTCATCCGATTGACTTGAAACTTTGCACAATTCTTCCCCGTGGTGTAATCTAACGATGTACGTAGGACTTTTGCTGTAGCGTTGTTATTTTTCTTTTGGTGCGCAATTTTATAAACTTCTTTAAACTTTTTTACCCTAAAAAAATTGACCTTTTTGTTCCAATGGCCGCCATTTTCTTAAAAATCGAAATTTCGTAAAATCCCTACGTACAGCATTAAAAAATATTGTTGCCAATAGGAACATTCTTTGGTTTTTTTTCTAAGAGCCACGTACAAAGCGGAATTTGACACGCCGTCTAACGATGTTCCTCCAAAGGAGTGTATTTTGGCGCCACCTACAAGAGATTATTTTTCACTTTTTCAGTTTCAAAAAATGTGTAATTACAGATTAAAGTTACATTAATGAATGACTGAAACCGATTTTGTTTCTGCGCATTCTTTGTATGCAAAAAAAAATTCATGAAAAACGCCTCCAAAATCGCAGTCAAAGGTGGTATCCTGCCTTAAGAATGGGAGGAAATAAGTCCAAGCACGATGCAGTGGATATTCCGTGGTTATCAGCTTCAGAGGTAGTGCTTTCAGCATTTCGGTTGGACCCATTATGTTGTGGGATCACCGAGTTTCGAAGACACTTCTGGCCTAAGCTTCCCTCAGAGGTTGAGACTTGCTCTCAGGATTAGCGACCCCGGGGTGCCTGGGCTAGCTTAAGGGGAGAAGACTGTATAAATCGAACGAAAAATAGAAACAAAATTTTTAATAAATCGCTTCTAAAACACTTCAAAAATATATTCTCAAAGTTATAGGCCGAAATTCAACTCCGCATTGATAATATAGCCTGGTGAGTCAGCGCGCCTCCGAGCGCCGAGCACACCTAAACGCATTTTAAACGCGTTTCTCTCGAAACCACGTTTTCAAAATTGGCGCCGGGGATAACTAAGAAACTGTTTGATCAATCAACTTCAAATTTTGCACACTTTTAGTTTATAATATTCTTCAGAATATGAACCACAAGGTTTAACCACATTAATCATTATTAATTTTAACTACTGTTTTTAAACAAATAAAACGAGAATTTTTTGCGAAAATCACACCTAATTGTTTCAAGTTCCGCTATTTTTAAACTATGCATTTTTTTACACCATGTGTGGTTCATATTCTTTATGTGGTTCTCATCTCGAAAAAAAAACCTATTTCAGATATTGCTCCATTTCTTTTCTATTTATTATAATTTTACTGTTATAAATTTTTTTTACTTGTTATAATGTTAAATAAAGTACCCTCAAAGTTCCGAAAGGATTAGCGCTATGGTATCTTTGCAAAAAATTCCTAAAAATTGATACAAAAATAAGCCGTTTATACGGGCTTCTCCCCTTAAGGGGGGTCAATCAAGTGAAAATGAACTACCAGTTATTTTACAGATAAAAATTTGAAAATATGTATTTCCATATTATTTTTTACGCTGAAATGAATTATGTAAGAATTAATACAGTGACATTTTTTTTTGAAAAATTTAAAAAAAAAAATTCGAAAAAATTATTCGATTTTAAAATCCATACCCTTATCTTTGTAGTATTGTATACAAAGACTGCAGAAAAAATTTCAGCTCGATAACTTCATTTTTGTCCAAATTATAAAGTTTTTATGTTTTGGCGTAGTAACTAAAACGCTCCTGCTCCGTACGTTGGACCGACCAAAATGAACTACCAGTTATTTTACAGATAAAAATTCGAAAATATGCATATCCATATGATTTTTACGCTGAAATGAATTATGTAAGAGTTAATATAGTGACCATTTTTTTTTTTCAAAATTTAAAAATAAAATTTCGAAAAAATTATTCGATTGTAAAATCCATACCCTTATTTCTGTAGAATTGTATACAAAGACTGCAAAAAAATTTCAGCTCGAAAACTTCATTTTTGTCTGAATTATAAAGTTTTTATGTTTTAGTTACTACCCCAAAACATAAAAACTATATAATTCGGACAAAAATGAAGTTTTCGAGCTGAAATTTTTTTTGCAGTCTTTGTATACAATACTACAGAAATAAGGGTATGGATTTTACAATCGAATAATTTTTTCGAAATTTTTTTTTTATCAATTTTTGAAAAAAAAAAATCACTGTATTAATTCTTACATAATTCATTTCAGCGTAAAAAATAATATGGAAATACATATTTTCAAATTTTTATCTGTAAAATAACTGGTAGTTCATTTTCACTTGAGTGACCCCCCTTAACACAGCTAAAATCACACCAGGGTTTCGAGTGCTATCAATTTTGTACATTGAGAAGTCACCGCTTTAACTTGCAAGGAAAATCGATTAAAAAAAAATCTGAAACTTTGCAGAAATGTAACTCAAGTGATGTTGATAACGTAACTATTTTTTGATTCGGAAATAAAACAGTCCTATAGGTGAAAACACCCCTCCAAAGAAATTTCGAGTTTTCATATTATTGCGAATATCTACGAAACCCTAAAAGATATAAAAAAAATAGTTCAATTAAAAGTTTCATAGCTTTCGATATCCCACAATATGGCGATAAAGAATTCTTTAAAAAAGGAAAGAGGTGATAAATTTTGAAAGAAATAATGTTTTTCGCAAACTCTTTATCGCCGCTTTATAGGCCATAAAAACCATAGAACTTTGAATTTAACTTCTTTCTTATATGTTTTACCGCTTCGTATATATTCACGATAATCTGAAAACTCACCATTTTTTTGAAACGGCGTTTTCACTCTTACGGCCGTGTTATTGCCGAATCAAAGAAAAGTTACGCCGACCGATAGTTACACTATTGTTTGAATACCCATACTTATAATTATGTATACATTAATTGAAAAATAAATGCCCAAGAAAAGCCATATACAGTTCTCTTAAAAATCATGTAAGCAGTAAATAAAACAGAGAAAACAATTTGGACACACGAAATTTACATAACAACTTTAGAGAACTTATAACGGGGGCTAATTTATTGCGACACATTTTTTATTTAGGATAAAGTTTGTCGCTTTGAATAGTCGCTTGTTTACTGATTCTAAAATTTGAAACAATACGCCATCTCCTTCTAACAACCGATAATTTACAACAATGCCATCTATGCGTCAGATGACACACTATTTACTTCACATGAACTTCTTTTAACGTTTCGCGTGACCGATCGGTAAAAAATAGTGTCGAGCAGTATAGGCTGAGAAATGGCAACAACAGAAATTTTTTAATTTTTCGTTGAACATCCTCTGATTTTCGCATAAGACTAGAAGAATTGGATTACACGCAGTACAATTAAATAGATAGAGAAATTGAGTGCCATCTATCTGAATGCACGCAGCTATGCGTCCTCCATAGTTTCCTGTGGGTTTCAGTGAAAAAAAATCTCGGGCGCGGATACGCGTTTCCGCTGTCGCCAGCCCGAGAACAATAAATATCGTTCTTGAATAATATCGAACGGCTCTTGTCCTAAATCCCGCGAATAATGGATCGGCGTTTCCTGTTATAGCCTGTTATCAAGTTGCTGGCGATTGCTGCTGAACGAGAACGGCCTGATTCCCTTGGGCATGTCATCTTTCCCTATTTTTCTCGATAATCTAATGGCGACGTGATTCAATGTTCAAGTTGCTCGGAAAATAGTGAAATTATTTAAAAAAAAATTTAGAGCTCCTTGTCAGTAGAGTAGCTGCTTTGATGATTTTGATAGGGATAATAGTTTTGCCATTGAAAAATGCTACCGCTCTGTCTAATGTGATCTAGTGTATCATAACATAACGAATTTCGAAGCAGATATATCTAATTTTTTGGTGGGAGTTTCTGAATGTGAAGGCTTAATTATAGAGCTTACGTCTGCAAGCGTTGCTGACTTTCAGATTTTTTGTTTTTTCTTCTTGTACAGGCTGAATAAAAAGTGATGGTCATTGCTTTCAGGGGTGAATCTACACCTCTGGATCGGTGGACATTTATAAAAAAAACTTGCCACAATACTCTGCACTAACTTTTGTGTAAACTTTGACAATTCTTTGCGCCGAAATGGTGCGTTTGCGGCACATGGGTTCTTTTGAACTTTCTTTCTTCTCATTGAGCAGAGTACGTTGATGTAAAAAAACTTTGAAAATTAATGTATTGGGGTGAAGTGGGAGGAGCCTCTCAGCGGTCTCGAGCGTCCACCTCATTTTGCTGCGCCTGTAAATACCAAAACAGTATTATTTCATCGCAATAAAAGATAATACAATCTTTTTGAATACTCGAAAATGTGTCCAGAATACCAAATAAAATTATCTCCTAGAAGACCACCATTTCAAGTAGATCGAATTCGAACATTTCAGGTGTTCCTTCTCTAAAACAAAATTCAGATTCGGATTGGCCAAGCAATATATTTAAATGAAGTGGGCGGAGCTTCAGCGCCCTCTGCGACCACTTTATTTTTTTGCGCCTGTACATACACAAAACAGTATTATTCCATCACAATAAAAGATAATACAATCTTTTACTCAAAAATGTGTCCAAATTGCCAAATAAAATTATTTTCTAGAAGACCACCATTTCAAGTAGATCGAATTCGAACATTTCAGGTGTTCCTTCTCTAAAACAAAATTCAGATTCGGATTGGCCAAGCAATATATTGAGATGAAGTGGGCGGAGCCTCTCAGCGCCCTCTGCGACCACTTTATTTTGTTGCGCCTGTAGATACACAAAATAGTATTATTCCATCACAATAAAAGATAATAGAATCTTTTATTAAAAAATGTGTCCAGATTGCCAAATAAAATTATTTTCTACAGAATCACCATTTCCAGTGCATCGAATTCGAACATTTCAGGTGTTCCTTCTCTAAGACAATATTCAGATTCGGATTGGCCAAGCAATATTTTGAGATGAAGTGGGCGGAGCCTCTCAGCGCCCTCTGCGACCACTTTATTTTATTGCGCCTGTACATACACAAAACAGTATTATTCCATCACAATAAAAGATAATAGAATCTTTTATTAAAAAATGTGTCCAGATTGCCAAATAAAATTATTTTCTACAGAATCACCATTTCCAGTGCATCGAATTCGAACATTTCAGGTGTTCCTTCTCTAAGACAATATTCAGATTCGGATTGGCCAAGCAATATTTTGAGATGAAGTGGGCGGAGCCTCTCAGCGCCCTCTGCGACCACTTTATTTTATTGCGCCTGTACATACACAAAACCGTATTATTCCATCACAATAAAAGAGAATACAATCTTTTACTAAAAAAATGTGTCCAGATTGCCAAATAAAATTATTTTCTAGAGAATCACCATTTCCAGTGCGTCGAATTCGAACATTTCAGGTGTTCCTTCTCTAAAACAATATTCAAATTCGGATTGGCCAAGCAATATATTTAAATGAAGTGGGCGGAGCTTCAGCGCCCTCTGCGACCACTTTATTTTATTGCGCCTGTACATACACAAAACAGTATTATTCCATCACAATAAAAGATAATACAATCTTTTACTCAAAAAATGTGTCCAGATTGCCAAGTAAAATTATTTTCTAGAGAATCACCATTTCCAGTGCGTCGAATTCGAACATTTTAGGTGGTCCTTCTGTAAAACAGAATTCCAAAAGAAAGCGATGCTTGCCAGCGTCCACCAGGGAATCGTAAAATATCGAGGGAAGTCCTCGCTCCTTTGTTCGTGATGCCGTGAAAAATCATGTCTCCTCGAAGAATTTATCGATGACCGGCATTCTGCGGGTTCCCCAGTGGGTTCCTCCTCTCTAGGAACACGAACCGTCGTTAAACGAGAACATCTATTACCAGCCCCGCGAAAATGCATCGTTAATCATCGTCCGCGGGCCAGCCAATAAATAATAAACCTAATACCCTGGAGCCACGGCCCTTAATTAATACGTTTCAGGGGGATTCCCGTGGGAGGCTCCCCTGGTCTAGCGATATCGACAGTCGGGGGATTCGCTTGGGCCGGAGTTTTCAGGAAATTACGCGTGACCCAAGGGAACCCGGCGTACGTGAGCCGCCGCGGAAAATGCGCTCGTGTTTTGAGCGGATGTTTTCTTTCCATCTACGGGGATTTCCATAAGCAATCATAGGGCGGCAATGGCGGCGGTGTGTTTTCAGTAACGAACCGCGGAATCCTCCAACCGCAGAGTCGTCACGTTGTCCTAGGGTATTTTATTTAAGCGACGTCGCGTTCGAGTCGTTTCCGTTGAATTTACCGGGTGTGACTTTGAAGATGAATGAAGGAGTGATAGAGAAGAAGGGAAAATTTATTTTTCTCTTTTGAATTATTCTAGAATTCTTCTGCAATGATTTCCTTTGTCACGAAATACTTTGGAATTAATAATTTGAACGTGGAAACAGTTGGCATCACTTGTTGACAGCGGAGACCTGGATAACGTCAGTCACCGAGGGTTGCCAGTTAAAAGTTCGAAGTCTCTTTTCCATCTTTCGAGGTGTCCGTGAAATGAATTGGTCTGGAAGATCGATGATGTGGTCTTTCGCATCGAGAATCTGGTCGAGGAGTATTTAAAGTCCGCGAAGTCTGCGAGAGGAGCGGGATTGTTGGTCGCGGTGTACCACGGGTGAAAAGATTTCCGTGGAAACGGGTCGACGTTGATGTAGCAGGGCAAACATGTATCGCAGAAAATCGAAGGGGAGAATGTTAACTTGCCGCGAGAAGGAAAAAGTTCGATGCGAGTGTGCCGAGGGCAGACGGCACTGGGGAAATCGTGAATTGAAAAATTCAACGGAGCCGCTTTGGCCATTGTACGTAAAAGCAATACTGCGAAAGTGATTTTGCTTACGGGATCAAGAGCGATTTCGAAATATTATTTTTTGCAGCGAAATAGAAATTCAAGATTAATAGATTTCCAGCTGTTACGCAGAAAAATGGGAATATAATAATGACAGGTGCTTGTGCCATAAAAAAGGGGAATTATAGAGAAATTTGCAAGGATAGAGGGTTCTTATAAATATTACGTTGTTTTTTTCTGATTTAAGGGGGAACACTCAGGTGACAATCAACGACCAGTTGTTTTGCAGATATTTTCAACATGTGTGTTTTAATATAATTTTTTCGCTGAACTAAATTATGTAAGAATTAATATAGTAAAATTTGTTTTCATAATTTAAAAAAAAAATAGAAAAATTATAAGATTGTGAAATCCATACCCTGATCACATTATTATCACGTATACAGAGTGCAGATAAAATTTCAGCTCGGAAACTTGATTTTTATCAGAGTTTTTATCAATTTTAAAATGAATTGTTCACAGTACAGCTGCTATATTGAGCCGCTTTTCGTGTTGAAAATTTTCTGCAGTCTCTGTATGTGATAACAAAGAGATAAGGGCATGGGTTTTACAATCTTATCATTTTTTCGAAATTTTTTTTAAATTATGGAAACAAATTTTGTTACTATATTAATTCTTACATAATTCACTACAATGTAAAAAATAATGTTAAAATACATATTCTCAAAATTTTATCTATAAATCAACTGGTAGTTGATTTTCACCAGAGTGTCCCGCCTTAAGATAAAAAATTCTTGTTATATCTGTTTACTGAACAACTTGGTGTTTGTGATTATTGAACAGTTCTTAACATTCGACAGTGAAAGATTCCAACAGTGTTCTGTAAAGCTGCAAATCCACGGTGAGACAAAACTATCGTGTCTCACTCGAGACTTTTCTCTCATTGGACAACTATTTCATTATTTTATTATATTTTAATTATTTCTCATTAGTTTCATGAAATCTCACGAGACAAGTTTCGCGATATATTTTCAAAAATCTCATCTCTCGCGAGTATTTCCATTGTTCACACAGGTGTAGTTATTGCCGAGATTTTTGCCACATGATAGAAAAGCCTCATGTAAAATCTCATTGTGGATTCACACCTTAAACGTTTCTAGAAAATCAAACAAAATTTCATTAATAATTAATGTAATACAAGTATCTATTCGTATCACGTGAGTGGAGGAATGGAATTTCATTCGAACTAAACCGGCCACTCAAATACCCCCCAAAAAAATCATTAGTAATTTTCTTTATTAGCAAAAAATAGAATAAAACCCGACGCTAAACGCTTTTTCACTTTTCCTAACAAAACTCCGAACTTCTCACACCTAAACTGCGTCCAAAAAGGGAACAGCAACTTAATAAAACCCAAAGCTAAAATTCAACAATTTCGAACCAACATAATATTATAAAAAAAATTATTTTCTGTCATAATATTATTCTCATTATTATGATCGACGGGGAACCTTTTAGAATACGCGGAAATGAAAAAATTCTTAAAAAAAATATTCCCAATATTCATCTCCGTCGTCTCGCAGTTAAACCTTCGACAGTGACTTAACACCTCGCCTCGTGCACCGAAAGAGCAGCATCTTCAAGGGAACGTGAGCAACGTCCGCTAAACCATGTCTCCGCGATAAAAATTGCAATTACACGTGGCTGGGCCCGACGAGTAGAGAGTAGTGCTCCCAACGCTCTCGCGGGGACGATTAAAGTGCGCCTGTGTCGAGCCTCGATTTGGAATATACATCAATGATCGATGCCTCGATCCATGGGCGAGTGGGACCGCGGCGATGATCGAAGACGCGACGATGATCGCGTTGTTGTTCTTCATCTGGACGATAGTCAGGTCGAAGGAGCAGCAAGAGCAGCAAGAGCCGCAGGAGCAGAAGCACGACTCGAGGAGGGGCTCTTTGGTCAGGGATAATCGAGATCGCAGCGACTCCAGGCGGAACTCGAAGGAGACAGCGTCGATCGGGCTGCCTTACGTCGACAGACGTCGACATCGTCTTCGACGGCACTCCCGGCGTTATTACGTCGATCGTAACAAGAGGTGAGTCAGGGACGTTAATTATTTTTTTAAGCGACACCTTGTCACTGGAAACTTATCGCTGGATTGGGGGGTGGCAAGATTGCTTCTGCTTCTAATTGCTACGCGCGGTAAAGCATTCGAAGCGTAAGGTTGCGAGGATGTAGGATCGAAGTTTTCAGGAAACGTGACTCCTCCGGTTGATTGGTAATTAATACTTCTGTAATGGGTGGGTGAAACACTTTTGGCATTTGCAATTTTCTGGAGTTTTTGTTGCTGAGGCTCTTGGGGAATTGGTCAGAAGTATGGTGTAGACAGGCTGTTCCAAAGTTGAAGTTCACCTGAACTTTGGAACACCGTGTATATTTGATTTATTGAAGAAATAGTAAATTTGAAATTGAGGATATTTAATTTGATGATTTTAGGGGGGTATTTTTTTGCAAACCCCAATGTTGGTTCTCAAATAATAATTTAATAATAAATGAGTATTGATTCTAGTAGCTTGAATTTTTTCAAAAATTCTTAATTGAGTAATGTTTATTAAGCTCTGTATTTTGACACTTTTTGCGATAAAAATATTACTATAATGATACTAAATAATAACACTTTTGTCATAATAGTCCAGTGAAATTAGACGGAAATCTGCCCCATCTTCGGAATAAATCCCAGCAAGCTAAATTTTGGTATGGGCCTTTATTTGGTCGTTTTAAACAATATGTCAAAAGTCCCCATCGATCCGAGTGCCGCTAAAAATTTTACAGAGTATTATTAATCTCGTTATCTAGCAGTTTTGCGACAAAAATAGGTCTCACACAATTTATAACCTATGAAATTTTCTACAAAAAAGGTTGTATGAGTTTTTTTCGTAGGAGTAACCATTTTCATGTGTGCCGGGTTACCAAGTTTCAACCCCCATACTTTTGACAAGGAAAGATCCCGAACCCGGAAATTCAGAAAATTATGAAACTCTGTAAATATGTAGCGGAAGTCCTGCTGAGTACAACGCAATTTCGTTTGCTGCCCAAATTCACTCCAAGAGGGTGCAATTGACCCCTGAAATTTTTTTTATTTTGTATTATTACTCGCGAACTGTAGGAGATAGAAAAAAAGTGTTCAGGAAAAAGTTACTTCTCTTAATTAGGACTAACATTTGGTAAATTATAGTTCTTACAGTTCTTACGGTGCGTGAGTTATAACACAAAATCTAAAAAAAAAAAACGGATTTTCAGGGGTCAATTTCACCCTCTTAGAGTGAATTTGCGCAAGCAACAAAAATTGAGTAATACATAACTATATATCCTCTACTTATCCCCAAAGATTAAAGTTTAAATTTGTTCACTCGAAGGGGGTGAAATTGACCCCTGAAAATCCGGCTATTTTCCGATTTTGTGTTATAACTCACGAACCGTAAGAACTGTAAGAACTATAATTTACCAAATGTTAGTCCTAATTAAGAGAAGTAACTTTTTCCTGAACACTTTTTTTCTATCTCCTTCAGTTCGCGAGTAATAATACAAAATAAAAAAAATTTCAGGGGTCAATTGCACCCTCTTGGAGTGAATTTGGGCAGCAAACGAAATTGCGTTGTACTCAGCAGGACTTCCGCTACATATTTACAGAGTTTCATAATTTTCTGAATTTCCGGGTTCGGGATCTTCCCTTGTCAAAAGTATGGGGGTTGAAACTTGGTAACCCGGCACACATGAAAATGGTTACTCCTACGAAAAAGACTCATACAACCTTTTTTGTAGAGAATTTCCTAGGTTATAAATTGTGTGAGACCTATTTTTGTCGCAAAACTGCTAGATAACGAGATATTCGCGAAAAACTGTTATTTTTTTTTCAACCCTCTGTAAAATTTTTAGCGGCACTCGGATCGATGGGGATTTTTGACATATTGTTTAAAACGACCAAATAAAGGCCCATACCAAAATTTAGCTTGCTGGGATTTATTCCGAAGACAAATCCTAAATTCACTGGACTATAACTTATTCCACGAAATGCTTCTGAAGCTTTTTATTAGCATTTCAACAAATTCGTGACACCTTTTTCGGCAGTTACTTAAAATTTGAGTAGCAAATCTTCCACAAATCTCCTGGCAGACTTTCTCCCCTAATTATCTCAACACACTCCGTCCTAGTTTCCTCAAACTGTCCATCAAGATGTCCAAAATACCCTGTCAGTATTCTCTGCGAACGTCCGTCATCATTTTCAAAATCTTCCTTCGGTGTTTGCTCACCTTGTCCATCAAAATTTCGCTGAATCTTCAGTCACAACTTCCGAATATGAAGCTAACAGAAACTTGCACAATCTTCTCTCAGAGTTGGCATAAACGCACCATCGTAAAACATGAGTTTAGTATCCAAATATCAACGTACATTATTCAGTTAACATTTCTCCATCCTTTATTCAGTTAAAACAGTTAAATTTTCCACAATCACGAAAAGAAAGAAAAATAGAAACATGTACTGTTAAACATTAAAATTATTAAAATTTACTGAAACGTAGATTAGCAAACAATATCACAAAAATAAAAATTTCTATGACCTTCACTAGCTACGTCCCTAAAAAATGAAAAAGCGAAGACACGAAAGTCGTCGTCAGCCAATAAAGAAGCACAAATCAATGACTGGCCTGGAATAAAAATAACACGCGAATGTAGCAAATGTCCTCGACCACCAATCCTACATTTTCAACCTCAGATCGTCTCCACTGAAGGACGGAAAATATTTCGAGCGCATAAACGACGTTTAAGCGATGCAAGTCTTAGGAGATGAAGACTAGGATTTTATAGAAATTAGTCAGACGTTAAAGCGCTGCTGGAAGAGGTTTAATCGTTCTCTCACTTAATTACGTTGAGTAGATCGAAATTAAACAGTCCCACTAAACAGACCCGCAATAATCCCATCTGCGTTCTACCATCTTTATGATGCAGCCTGGCGGAAATAAGCTGGGGACGCGTAATACCCCTTTAAGATTATAACCCAGCCAGGTTTATTAAATCCGATCCACTTGCTGGCTCTAATGCTAATGTAATCGATGTGCAGCTTACCAACCGCACGACGAAAATTCATTACCTGTCTTAGAGGTCGGCGTTGGCCTCGAATGACTGCTGATCACGATTAGGTACTTCCAACCCCCGTGTGAATTTGTAGCGATGATTCCTTGCCTGGAGATACCGATTTCTGTTAGTTCCTGGACATTAATGGAAATTGATTCTGAAATTTGGCAAGGGTTGGTCGGTTTTCAAAAGAAGGATTTCTTTGGAGTTTTGCTGGTTGGAAGGGGGTATATTAGAGGGAATTGAATTTTATGCGAAAGTAGAATGGGGCGGTGGAGATATTTTCGAGAGTTTACTTTCTCTTAAATGTTTGGAGAAATTTGAAAAAAAAAATTAGAAGTGTGTTTCTGTGAATGTTAGGAGTCAATATTCAGTTATGTTTGAGTGTTTTTTTAATGGAGTTTTTTTAATTGTATCGCGTTTAAAAAAATATTATTATATTTCTTGAGCTTTTCTTTATAAATCTAATTTTCATGAACGTAGAATTATAGTGTGAACATTTGGAAAAAAATTAATTCTCTTGGGTACCTATTTCTCTTAAATACTATTTAAGTGGGAATATGTAAAAAATTCAGTATTTTTTCCAGGCTGTTCAAAAAATTATAGCACTTTGAAAAAAATGTGTTGCTATTTGCCGATGCTTCCTCTATAAGCACAATTTTTATGAAGCTGGAGCTAGTACCAGAATATACACAAAAAAATTAAATTTGCGAACCGTGTGGTATGAACTACCAAGATTCATGCTTCCAACATTAAAATTATATTATTTTTTATACATAATCCTCGGCACTGTGCCGTTTTCAAAAAATATCACTACATTCCTTGAACCTTCCTCTACAAATGCAGGTTTTCAAAAGACGAGATTTTTGCAAGAATATTGCAAAAAAAAGGAATAGCAAGACAATTAAGGTAGCAGAGACTTGACTGTGAAAATATTTTTTTTAAATAATTTCCTATATTGTATTCACTTTAGAAAATGCACATTTCACGGAGAAACGTTCCAGGAATGGGTTAGTAGTTTACGTTACTCAATAATGTACCTCTTCATTTCTAATTAATGTGGTAAACACGATGCACGCTCATGTGACCGAGTCAATCAGGAATTAGTTTTGTTTGACCATTAAGCTTTCCTCACACGCCCGATATTGTCAGTGTTGTAGATATGGGCGACAGTGGTGAGCGTGTGCGAAGCTTTTATCGACGTGTTGACGATATTGGGTATGGAAATCGAGGTATTGACAAGTAAAGCGTGGACAGCAGTGACTGGACGTTGTTTTTAGAAAATAAAATCCTTAAAACGATTGTGGAAAAAACCAGTAGACATATTAATTAAAAATTATTCTGCTCTGCGGTAGCGGGGCATAGTCCTTAGACAATTATAAATCGTGAACTATATTTCATAAGTTGGTTAATTCAATTATAAATTGTGAATAATTTTAGAAACACAGTGATTATTTGTGAAATAAATAAATTGAATTTTTATATTAGTTTTAAATAATATTCAAAATAACGCACTGTGTCTTTCTTGAGTTAATAAACTTCTCTATAGTTCCCCTCTTTTATTTAAACAATTTTGTATTTGATGCGAATGATCATTAAACACAAACGTAGTGACAATTATCTTCTTCAAACTGGAATATTAAAAAGTTACTTTAAAAAACAGCAAAACCAACTTCAGTGTATATACTGATTAAGGAACACGAGATTCTACGAGAAATTAGACTCTACAGGCGGAACAAAATCTTGTGGCCCCTCCACTTCGTCTGGCCACTCCCACTTCAGTATTCCTCTGTGTTTCCTAATCTTTTGTGACAACATATCTGCTGGAAGCTTAAAAATAATCCCAACTTCCATCAAACTTGTGTTTCCAACATATTTTACTTAATATCAGCTGTCAAAAAATATATTCCCTTTAAAAAATTTTCTTTCTCTTCACGTGTACTTATAATTTACATATTATAACTTCTTTTACTCCCACTTTTGCACCACATTAGTAGCCTCCAGTAGCCGATTAATATAGTATCGACCATAATATAAAACTTTAAAGCATTTAGGTACTCAAATTACCCCCATCAACAATTAACATTACAACTATTATTTTGGTAAATAAAGAGCGATAAACACAATTAAGCAAACAATCGACATATTTAAGGTCTCCAAGCTAAGCAACTCAATCCCCGAATTTTATCTTTCCGGAATACCATTGCTTGAGAATGAATACACGTTTAAGGGGCAATTCAAAATAGAGGGCGCTGCAGGCTGCGCTGAAACGGTTCGCAGTAAGTGGAACGTTTGGCGTCCGTATGCTCTCGATCTCGATCTTTCCATAGATTCATCCTTGAAGATCGACGCTGAAAAGTGGATACGATGACTGCGCCTTAAACGCCCGCCGTTTTGTGGCGTCGTAAATTCTTCCGCGTACGTTCGATGAGTTTCTTTTACGACTGCTGGCGGCCGCGTATCGCGCCCGCCCCGACAAGTGGAGGAAGGAGTTCTTGACACAAATCTGACGACCCTGAAGAGCGCGTAGGGTGATAAACACCCTTAACCACCGCCAGGCACGCCAACCCTTTCGTGATCGATACAGAGCGTTCGCCCTAACCCCGACCTTTTGGGGATGCGAGGCGTTTCTAATAATTTCTGAAAAGTCCCAGAGTGGGCGAAGGGGGCGTGGCGAACCTCAGCGGTCTTCGCGAAGAAGCGCTGCCAACAAGATTTGGATATCGAAGCCAGGAGAATTATCAACGGTTAACGTGACACTGTATAAGCATTCGAAAAACGAAAATATTAATGATACTTGGAGCTGGTAATCGTGCATATAGGGTGTTCCATTTTCACTCATAAATAATTGGGCCAAGTTATGCAAAAATCTACCTACCCTCGAAATGACAAAAAATTAGTTAAGGGGCTGTTCCGGTCTGGAGCCCATTAAAATAGGTGATCTTTAGGAATTATTTAATGGAAAACTACAACATATAATTTAATGGGCTTTTTTGCATTGTATTAAGGACGTCTCAAACTATAGAAATAAATTTTTTGTTTTATAATTAATCGTTGCAGGCAGCACTGGGGAGTCGTTGAAGTCGAGGCGTCAGAAAAATCATCCAAAACGGTGGAACCTGTAGCGCCTAAACCATTGGTGTGAAATAAAAAACAATGCCAGATTATTAAAGGGCATGAAACTCGCACGTGGACTTAGCAGTAAGAATTACAAAAAATGACATTTTTTTAGAAAATAACGACACTTGAAGTTTGAAATCACCTTTTCCCTATATTTTTCGTTCTTTCAACGCCTTTAAAAATTACAAATTTTCAAATTTGGTTGAATTCTGCTGGTTTCTCCCCGAGCCAGAAGTATATTCTTCAGAATAAAAAAAGTTTCTGTCGAATCGGATAATAACTTTTCGAGATACAGTGCTACTACATTTGCCGCTACTCAAATGCCTGTAACTTCAGGAATTTTACGAATTTCAAAAAATCCTTTTAAACGCGTTTTCTTAAAAAGTTGAACATTGAAAAAATGAAATAAAAAAAAATCAAATTTCAGACTGGAACCTCTACTTAAACGCAGTACAGATCCCACAATTTTGTGATCTTTATTTTGCAAAAAATTACCAACCCATAAAACAACTCTTATATTATATAATTATTGAAGCTACCAAGTCATAGTTCCATTTTAGTTTTAAAAAACAAAAACTACAGAAATTTAAAATAATATTAATTATACTACTCACTTTTAAATAACTCATTAAAAAAAATTGTAAAATATTCACAAGAAATAAAGTTACGTTTCTTTAACAATTAAAATCTTCCCGCTAAAATTACTGAATTTCAGATCATTGAGGGTTGGTAGCTTTCTGCATAACTTGGTCCAATCGTACCTCTTGGTAGATACACAGAAATAAAAGCAATTGATTGTGGGGGGCGTTAAAGGATTTCGAGGTATGCAGTCGTCGAGATAATTTTACAAACATTAAGGTTGTTTTAAATGGCATTTGGTGTGCTACATCTTCATGCACGATGATGGAGCATTGCTTTATGGGAGTGCGTGTATTGTAATAAATCTGCCTTTAGCCGCATCATTTGTGACCTAATTTAAGAGCCTAATCGGGGTATCCATTCAGCCCGGCTAATGGAAAATTATATCGACGGTGGCTGTGGACGTGCAGACGTCACGCCTCTGAACATTCATCGAGTATGAATCTCGACACCATTCGTCGTCTCCGCGAAATGGTTATCGATTACCGTAACCATTCCATCACGAGTATTTCGAGCCTGTTCTCACATGTTGCTCTTTGAGTACTCCGAGCCCATTTTAACGTTATAGCCATTGTAAAATAGTTGAAATAATGATATTGAAGCAAGATTGTATTAATCATTTGGGTGTCAGGGTTTGTACGTTCAACACACAGTCCACGTGCGGAATTGATAATCATGTATCCCTGGGCACGTAAGTTGAACGCCCATAGGCGTTCAACGCACGGATGAACAATTTTGATATGAAGACTTAGAAAAATTAATTCTTGTGTATACTTTTTTTTTTTTATTTTTTTTTTTGGGCTACTTCATTTTCTATTTACTTTTTGCTGAAAGCTGTTTTGGAACTGTATAAGCATTTTTGTTAGTATTTTCATTTTCTTTAGAAGTACCTAGTTTGTTTATTTTATCGTAAAATGGAAATCGCCATAGGGATGTTACTGATTGACAAACGGGCAATGTATAGGTACTCATACACACAATTGCAAAATCGCTGGAACATGTTTCGCTGCTGCATTACCTATGGCGAATGCTAATGACGTATGGTTAATACGGTTTAACGTTACAAATCCGAATCTCAAATGACAAATGGCATTTGAGCTATTCGCGGTACGTTTCATGCCGAATTTCTCAAATAATTATTCGTCACGTGTAAAACATATTTCCGTTAAAAAGTCCCTGAAATATTTCCACGTTATTTCTAAAAATATTTGTAAGTCTTATTAACCGCTTCAGAATTCCCGAAATAATTTAAAATATTCTCGAAAAGTTTCTGAAATATTTTTGAAATATCTTTCAATAGCTTAGAATTTCTAAACCCCTCCTAAATTATTAATATATTCTGAAAACATCTCAAATTCCTACCACGTTGCTAAAGCATCGCTAATATTACAAAATTTTTAGAAACTTTTCAGAAGCGGATACTTAATTCCCAGGCAGAATGATTTTATCGCGCTTCCGCGCTGGGATTACGGCTTAGAAAAGTGTAGGTTGTTAGTGAGTTCATTGTAAACAGAATAGTAAATTCGAAGTATTAACCGGATTGTAAAACGGATCTATTTCGAGTACAAGGTAAATAAAAGATACCTAGCCAACAATCGCCTCGCCCGTTCTTATTGCGATTGCAAACTCTTTGAAGCCTCGGTCGCGTTAGAATTATCTAATTCACAGGTCTAATTCACATATTTATCTAAATCACAGACACTTATTATTAAATGATTTTACTTAGCTTCGATCCGCTGTATGTTTGTTTGTTTGGTGTATTGTTCAAATCTGGGAACTCAATTTTCACCCACTTCCACCAGTCCAAATGTCTTGAAACTTTGTAAGCGTGCGTGTGTGGGGGTGACAATACAATTTTTTTTATAAAAAAAAGTCAAAAATGAAAAGAAAAAAAAATCCACCAACACTAAAAACTAGAAAATAAAAAACTATATAAAAAAAATTATGTTAAACGATGTTACTAAGAATGCACTAAAAACTAAAGAATAATTCTATTCTTGTACTACAATTTCGATGGTGATATGTGAGTTTAAATAAAATCATACAAACTCTGTGATTATCCTTTTTCTTTACAATTGATTTGGACAATTCTGCAGGATAATCACAGAGTTCGTATGATTTTATTTAAAGTCACATCACCACCCAAATTTTAGTACAAGAAAATAATTATTCTATACTTTTTAGTGCATTTTTAGTAAAATCGTTTAACATAATTTATTATGAGAATCTACCAAATTTATTGCTTAAATTGAAATGAATACAAATTTGTAAGAGACATTTACTTTTAGAGGGTGCGACCACGAGGAATTTTTTGAAAAAACAATGTTTTTAATAAATAGCTTCCAGATTGGTAAATATCGCTAAAAAAAGGAGGTAGAAAAAAATTAACTAGAAATGATAATATAGGACGTTTTATTAAATAGTAACCAATTTCCAAAAATTATTTTGTCAGGCTAGCTGTCCCAGACGCGCCACCCTCCACCACAATTTGTTTGAACAATATAATCGTAGATCATTCTCTTTCAAATCCGCGTTATTCCTTTTATATTTTTTTATTCTAGGATGTACAAACATCAAACTATAATATGGATCAAAATTGACCCTGCATATACCATCAAGGATGAGCAAAGAATTAGAAGGGCTCCGATGGTGTCTTCCAAGACCAAAGAGACCCTGAAAATTTTTATTCTAAAAATACTTCACGACCTGATGTTGGTACTCAACATTTGACCATTCAAGTCTCCACAGTTATCTTGTGCTGATAACTTCAAGCGATACCATTCTCTTTGCGACGAGGGAACTTAGGCAATTAGAATTTCGTCGAGGCGTTCGTTCCTCGAACGCTGGGCGGGATGTTTTACGAGCAGCGAGGAAAAATATACACAAAAGTTGGAGTATAAAGGCCCCATTGCGATTTACGGCGGCCATAACGTCTCGTTATTTCGGCCAGTTATGCGAACCCGTTGTAAACGTGGCCATCGATTTTTCCGACGGTCCCCTGGGGGAGCGCGTGAAGCTTGACTGTTGCAGTCGTTGACACTCCATCTCGATAATTGACGTGGCTTCGAACTGCGTTTGATCACTGATTAAAATGCCCCCAGCATCAGGATCTTCCTTCAGCTCCACATTAATTAGTGTGCACTTCCCCCCCCCCCCGTATCTCGACCCTCCCGATGTCGTCAGAATCAAACCACTTGCTGAGAAACCTCTCCCTTGTATTGCTTCGAAACTAGTTACTGTGGGATTTCGCGAAATTTCACTAAATATCAAAGTTTCCAAATTACGTATGGGGATGAGATTTGGAATTAGTGGATTTGATTAAAATTATTGTTGCCTCACGATTCGTTCGAGTGATATCTTGGATCAACCCTTTAACGCCCAGACTAGGGCTGTAAGTATTCGAATACAAATAATTTCGAATACAAATAATTTCGAATACAAATAATTTCGAATACAAATAATTTCGAATACAAATAATTTCTTCGAATACAAATAATTTCTTTGAATACAAATAATTTCTTCGAATACAAATAATTTCTTCGAATACAAATAATTTCTTCGAATACAAATAATTTCTTCGAATACAAATAATTTCTTCGAATACAAATAATTTCTTCGAATACAAATAATTTCTTCGAATACAAATAATTTCTTCG
Source organism: Andrena praecox (assembly GCA_963932275.1). Taxonomy (NCBI): domain Eukaryota; kingdom Metazoa; phylum Arthropoda; class Insecta; order Hymenoptera; family Andrenidae; genus Andrena; species Andrena praecox. Next base: position 35,594,138 of record OZ010728.1, read on the forward strand.
AATACAAATAATTTCTTCGAATTCAAATAATTTCTTCGAATACAAATACTTTCTTCGAATATTCGAGTATTCGAAAATTCGAGTATTCGAAAATTCGAGTGTTCGAAAATTCGAGTGTTCGAAAATTCGAGTGTTCGAAAATTCGAGTGTTCGAAAATTCGAGTGTTCGAAAATTCGAGTGTTCGAAAATTCGAGTGCTCGAAAATTCGAGTGCTCGAAAATTCGAGTGTTCGAAAATTCGAGTGCTCGAAAATTCGAGTGTTCGAAAATTCGAGTGCTCGAAAATTCGAGTGCTCGAAAATTCGAGTGTTCGAACATTCGAGTGTTCGAAAATTCGAGTGCTCGAAAATTCGAGTGTTCGAAAATTCGAGTGTTCGAAAATTCGAGTGTTCGAAAATTCGTGTGTTCGAAAATTCGTGTGTTCGAAAATTCGAGTGTTCGAAAATTCGAGTGTTCGAAAATTCGAGTGTTCGAAAATTCGAGTGTTCGAAAATTCGAGTGTTCGAGAATTCGAGTGTTCGAGAATTCGAGTGTTCGAAAATTCGAGTGTTCGAAAATTCGAGTGTTCGAAAATTCGAGTGCTCGAAAATTCGAGTGCTCGAAAATTCGTGTGCTCGAAAATTCGAGTGTTCGAAAATTCGAGTATTCGAAAATTCGAGTGTTCGAAAATTCGAATAATTAGTAGCACTCGAATATTATTTTCGTTTCAAAATTTTTAAATTTACCAATGATTAATGCAGTTCCAAATTCATCGTTTGAATAAAATAAGGAAGAGAAATGTAAGAGAAAGAACAAGGCTATCGCAAAGGAGAGGTTCAGTCGTAAGACTGTTTCGCAACCTAACCTCAACAATGATTTTCAAAGAAAGAAATAATATCCAATCAAGTACAGAAGTCTTCAAATCTCGCTGTTTGTCACCGGAAGAGGTGGGACCATTTATCTGCAAATGTGGATAGAAGTATATCCGCGCGAGGGGAAGTGGGAGGGCACAGTGGAGGGGTAGACAGACAGAGCGGAGGGGCTAGCCCCTCATCAGTGACCTCCAGCTGCCAATTCCTTTCGTTGCGACTATACAATTAGAAGGGCACTCAAATTTCTTCTTCTATTTATTAGTTTAGTTATTAATATTCATTCCGAATTCTTCTTCTTCTATGCAAATCTCTCAAAGGATTCGACCAGCCCTCGGTAGAATAATTATTACAGTAGGCAACGTAATCTTAGGAGATAAGGGTGGCTATTTTTCTGCAGCAGCCACCCAAGCGTCCATCAATCCCGGGGGCTTAGGAAAATTTTTCTCTCCAACAATGGCCAGCCCGATCTCATAATTCTTGCGTTATTGACTAATAAAAGGTTTCTAGACGCACGCCATGTTGTGTAATGAATTTCGTAATGCCAGCACGAGGATCCACGGCGCGCAATTAGGCGAGCGTGACGCGTCTATTTTCTTCGCCTTTTCCAGCCTATCTGCCTCGCCTCCCACTTCCCCCAACTGGACCATTCGGATCCATAAATCGCTCCAATTGAAGGTCATAAAATTTCAGATCTGGATTCTCATTTTTCTCGTCGTCCTTAGTGTTTAATTTCTGATTTCGAACGTTGAACCTGCATTGTAAATTTTTTTTCTGCGAAAGTAAGTCAAATTCGATGAGATTAAAATGACATTTTAGTCAGGAAGTTCGGTAAAAAATTTTCTCACGAAGCAAAGATCCCTTTTTCCATTTTTCTATTAACACATCTGAGTGCAAGAGATTTTAAAAAATAGGGGTGAGCGCTCGTAATTTTTGTTAATACAGTAGAATGTGCGAAGCTCTATAAGAATTTCGAGGGCAGAAAATGTAACGCATTAATGAACATTCTCTTCGATTTTTTTTAATAATATATTGGGATTTATAAGCTTGCTGAAATTTTCCACTGGATGGGAGTTGATGAAGAAATGGAACTTCGCTGTTACTTCTCATTAGGATGCTCACTCGTAAATTCCACGATGTCAGTTGGTGGCCTCAGCGCATGGAAATTGCCATAATCTTCACTGATGCAGTTTATGTCTTCGGCCAATTTATGTCAACGATTTTAACGCGTGGGACGTAAATTGCACGTTGTTCCTGTTTAAAGAAAACTTCTTGACGTCAGTCGTTCCACTATTCCGCGAATCGTCGAGCTGATCTATTCGCAGATGAAACTTGGGCACCAATGCGCAAAGAAGCATCCAAAGGGACCTCGGGAAAATACTGGATGTATCGACTTGTAATTCGAATTTGTATCGCAGTACATAACGCAGTATTTCTTCGTGAAATTTCTACAATTATTTCTTTGCAGAATTTTCCCCTACGAACGTGGTCATTTGGTGCGAAAAGAAAATAACTTTTACAATGCTAAAAGTAAATTGTTTTACTGTTTGTTGTTCCACAGATAATGAGTACGATTTTGTTAATCTTCTTGTAAATAGTTTCTTTATATTGTTGTTTTTACCTTTTTAAGATCTCCAATTATTTCTACAGAGAGACTTTCTTTTCCGTTTCCAATGGAAAACGCAAGGTTAGAAGTTCCTTTCTTTACATTCTCATTCGCGAGATACTGTTTCCGCTATGGAGCAAACAACGAATGTTCTCGTTAGGAAACTTCCACCATGAAAATATTTCTTCTACGTGTCTCTATAAAGGATACGAGTTTCCACCTTTTGCGGTCTATTTTCAGTTTTGTCACAGTAAAGGGCACGCAGTCTATTCTTCATCTCGAAGTGTAGGTGCAGTCTACTCTTATTTCTCTAGAAATACCTGGGGATATGTTTCGAAAAAGGAATAACGATTGCTAAAGTCTCTCCTTTCACTTATCCAAAAGAACAAGGAGGTGTAATCATTATAACAAGTCGCAATAAATTATGATTGATAATAGAAGTAGGAATAATAATTATAATAAACTATGTATTAAATTACTGTAAATTAGGATCAGTATGTTGTAAACTGGAATTGGAAACAGACTTCCAAATGGGATACTACGAAAGTCACATCCAAAATCAAAGAAACGATACAAATTTTCTCTGACCATTTGTCCAGTTGGCTTGCAAATTCCTCGACTTACATGTAAATATATAGCAATAATTCTGGAGATAATTTGAATTTTTAAACAAACACCTAAAATTGATCCAAAGTTTCATCAAGAATTAATATTTATTGGGGAAGGTAAGTTAATTGTAATTTTTAAGGTTGGGTTATGATTTATTTTTCTAATAAATTTAGATTTTTTCATAATTAATTTTTCGTAGAGGGGAATATTTTGAAGAGCATATCTTAATTGTTAGGATTGAACACTATAATAAATTTAAAATTGTGATTATTATTATTAGTCTTAAGGGGTAAAGATAAATTTTGTAAATAAAAATACTGTTTAAATTAAATTCATTATTTAGGTAAGATTCGGTTAATTCACGTATTAATATATATAATTATTGCTAATAATATAAAAATAATTAAGTAAATAACTATAAAGAATTCATTTATTTGAATTTTTGATGGGTAGTTATTAATTATTCTAGTAAAATATAAAAATATAATTATTACACCATCAATAATTGAAATTATTGCTCTAACAAATTTAAAATTAAAATTGCGAACAATTGTAGTGACTCCTACAGTGGCGCAGTAAGGTAACTTTTTAAAGAAATGGTACAAAAGAAACAGGCATGCCCAAATTTCCTCTTGCTAAGTAGGTACATTAAACACTCTACGAAGCTAAAAATTCTGACTGCAAATAGTAGTTGTTTACAAGAGATTACTAAAATGGCATAAGAAAGAAGAAAGTGCCTTCTACCATTTAGGCAAACAGTTAAGGTTAATTTATCAGCCAGACAAGATAAGCATTACAACTACAACTAATTCGCCTACAATGATAATATTCAAATTCATACAATTCTGACAATTGTTACCACTCATCCAGATTATCAAATACACTCTATACATAATAGTAATAATCATTTCAATGAAACAAATATCAGAGTAACTAGAAATACATAGGTTACGAAATTTGGAATTGGGTGTCCTAAATGCCCTAAAATGGCCCTAAAATGGCCCCAAAATGGCCCTAAAAAAGGAACTCTCTCCCAACACCTTACCTAGATAACCAACTACCAACTCCCACCACAAAAACTGACAAACCACATCCATAAGTAGCAGTAATAATCACTTCCAACCAGCAGCCACCTAATGTAGCCCAGCTTTAGACCCACACGTCCAGGCGCAGCCCCAATCCGATGACCCAACAATGAAGTCCCTCTAGCCGTTCGCCTAGGTGGCCACCACTCTACCATCCGCTTAATCCCATGACCCGTTCCCGCTAAGCAAAGCCGGTAGCACTTGCAATATTTACATGAAGGTGGTCTCGACCGCGACAGTGACACGCAGGTACACATACCTGTAGCTACGTATAAGCAACAGCCGCAAGCATAGCCGGAGCCAGTTCACAGCGGGCACGCGACCGACGAGGAACGCTCTTCGCGGCGCGCGCGAGCAACGTGCCTCTGTCCTTGGTACAGGACACACGCTAGGACGAGGGCCAGCTAGGAGTAGTGTTTACCGGCCTAGGCGAGCCATTCGCTGGCGCAGTTTGCGCCCGACTCGTGCCCAGCACGGTGCTTTGCTCATCACCAAGTGATCCTGAGGACGAGGAAGAAGAAAGGCACCTTCCTTTCCGCTTCTTCTTCGCGTGGTGTTTTTCGCGTGCAAGCTGAAGAGTCTCACGCCGGCAGGGGTGGTTCCAGTGGTGATTTGTGCAGTTATTGGTGGTGACTTTGTTTGGTGGACTGGTGGTGTCTTTCGTTTCGGAGCTTCGGAGGTACTGCTTTGTAGCTTTGGGATTCTTTTTAGAGGTTTTGGGATTTGGAAAGATTTGATGGTGCGTGGTGTCTTCAGCATTATTCAGAATTTGATGTTTGCCCTTTCGACGATCTTTCTGGGTGACTTTAGAGGAAGATTTAGGCTAGAGAAATTTTATTTGATTCAATGAGAAGTGAGAGGAAAGGATGCTGTTCTGTTGAAAGATATTTCCAAGCGAAGATCTCGTGATTATTTGAGGTTGCTGTGTCTTTAAAATTCCTAACGTGTTTGAGTTAGAATTTCGTGCTAAATTTGTCAAGGAATTATGAATCCCAGGTTATATACTGAATATTTTGCATATACATATAATGTTACATAAGTTTCTTGAAAATAAACACAAATAGCCAACGAGCATAGAATTTCATTTTCGACTGTAAATAAACGAATTTTGCTTGCGCCGGATTTTCAATTTTGCCATCGAGAAAACGAGAAAAAATAATCCATCCAGATTTTCAATTATTTATTGGCATCCAATAATTTGATCTCTAATCCCCTTCGATCTATCAGAAACTTTAAATATTCAGAAATTCCAGCAAAATCAAAGTAGAGAATTTCAGCCACACAATTCTATTTCGAAACGCGGTAAAATTTTATGTCGTCGAGGTGGTTGCCATAATAATTTCATCTCTGATCCCCTTGAATCTATCGTAAACTTTATATACTCAGAAATTCAAGCAAAATCAAAGAAGAGATCTTCAGTCACACAATTCTATTTCGAAGTGCAGTAAAGTTTTATTGTCGAGGTGCTTGCCATAATTCTGCACTAATAAAATGTAGAAAAGCGCACATTTATCATCACCAAGCTCGCATCGATGTTTCGAAATTTGTTATCTTTAATCAGTAGCAGAGCATCAAGTCAGTATTCAGCATTGATAACAGAAGTCAACATTCGAAATTTAAAACGCGAATACAAACAGGAAGCCTCGGTGAGAAATGTATAAAAAAAATTCTCCCCTTTTTACATAATTTTGCTAAATAGTATTTAATTCAATTCGAACGATTTTCGATTCCCTGTCATCCACAAAGCACAGCAAAAGCCTTTGGATCGCAATTTCGCGAAACGACTAATAATTCCGGGACTCATTTTATCCTGGTGGGGGCAGAGGAGATTAGTCAGATCAAAATGGAAAATCGGATACCAGGGCAGGGGAGTGTCGAGCGACCAAATATTTCTCTTTCACACTCAGTGGCGTCGAGTCGAACGACACTTTACTGTTGTTGTTGTCAGAACGGTGTCCAAGACGATTCTCGCGTGCCTTGAACGAATTTTCGCGCGAAAGCCAGTTCAACGATCCCCTCGTACAAATAAACAATTTCCCCGCCTCGAAGCGAGCTCACTGAAACGTTTAAACGCTACGAACTAAACTGAGAGGGACTGAACAAGGCTGGTCGGAAATTTAGCTTCAGCTAGTGGCCATTTTCAAACACAATTTTGGAAAATTTTAAAACAGTAGGTAGTGAAATATCCGGATAATATGTATACAGTTAGTTGCAAAAGTTTACAAACCCTTATCTTTTTCAAGAGTACAGAAACTACCGTATTTTTAATACTAATTCAAATTTACGTGACGTACGTTGACTTTTGTGACTGAATGTCAGCAGGCTTTTGTATAGTTTACTTAATCAGTAAGGAAACTCGCGTACGTTATTAGCTGAATGATACATTATTGAAGAAATAATTTTCTCGGCTTTAGCCTATTTAATAACTTGCTCATAAATAAAACTATTCCACACTTTGATTACAATTGGGGAACTTAGTGAAAATTAAAAAAAACCTGTTTATAAAATTATTGCTTCACATTAAACAGAGAAGACTAATTGAAAAATATATATTTTCGCGCAATAAGTATTAGCTATTGAGTTGATAAGTTTTTAATTCTATTTTTAACTAATCTTTCAAAACAAAAATATTGCACGAAACAGTTTCTAAAATTTGCAATAAAACTATTCCACACTTTGATTACAATTGGGGAACTTAGTGAAAATGAAAAAAAAACCTGTTTATAAAATTATTGCTTCACATTAAACAGAGAAGACTAATTAAAAAATATAAATTTTCGCGCAATAAGTAGTAGCTATTGAGTTGATAAGTTTTTTATTCCATTTTTGGCGAATCTTTCAAAACAAAAATATTGCACGAAGCAGTTTCTAAAATTTGCAATAAAACTATTCCACACTTTGATTACAATTGGGGAACTTAGTGAAAATGAAAAAAAAACCTGTTTATAAAATTATTGCTTCACATTAAACAGAGAAGACTAATTAAAAAATATAAATTTTCGCGCAATAAGTAGTAGCTATTGAGTTGATAAGTTTTTAATTCCATTTTTGGCGAATATTTCAAAACAAAAATATTGCACAAAACAGTTTCTAAAATTTGCAATAAAACTATTCCACACTTTGATTACAATTGGGGAGCTCCGTGAAAATTAAAAAAAAACTGTTTATAAAATTATTGCTTTACATTAAACAGAGAAGACTAGTTGAAAAATATATTTTTTCGCGCAATAAGTAGTAGCTATTGAGTTGATAAGTTTTTAATTCTATTTTTAACTAATCTTTCAAAACAAAAATATTGCACGAAACAGTTTCTAAAATTTGCAATAAAACTATTCCACACTTTGATTACAATTGGGGAACTTAGTGAAAATTAAAAAAAACTGTTTATAAAATTATTGCTTTACATTAAACAGAGAAGACTAATTGAAAAATATATATTTTCGCGCAATAAGTAGTAGCTATTGAGTTGATAAGTTTTTAATTCCATTTTTGGCGAATCTTTCAAAACAAAAATATTGCACGAAACAGTTTCTAAAATTTGCAATAAAACTATTCCACACTTTGATTACAATTGGGGAACTTAGTGAAAATTAAAAAAAACCTGTTTATAAAATTATTGCTTCACATTAAACAGAGAAGACTAATTGAAAAATATATATTTTCGCGCAATAAGTAGTAGCTATTGAGTTGATAAGTTTTTAATTCCATTTTTGGCGAATCTTTTAAAACAAAAATATTGCACGAAACAGTTTCTAAAATTTGCAATAAAACTATTCCACACTTTGATTACAATTGGGGAACTTCGAGTAAATTAAAAAAAACTGTTTATAAAATTATTGCTTCACATTAAACAGAGAAGACTAATTAAAAAAATATAAATTTTCGCGCAATAAGTAGTAGCTATTGAGTTGATAAGTTTTTAATTCCATTTTTGGCGAATCTTTTAAAACAAAAATATTGCACGAAACAGTTTCTAAAATTTGCAATAAAACTATTCCACACTTTTTTTAGAATTGGGGAGCCCCGTGAAAATTAAAAAAAAACCTGTTTATAAAATTATTGCTTAACATTAAACAGAGAAGGCTAATTGAAAAATATATATTTTCGCGCAATAAGTAGTAGCTATTGAGTTGATAAGTTTTTAATTCCATTTTTGGCGAATCTTTTAAAACAAAAATATTGCACGAAACAGTTTCTAAAATTCGCAATAAATCGCTCAATTGCTATTTGTTTTGCGTCAAACGTGCACCAAACGATGTAGAATTTTTTTTATGTGCCTTCCTATATTACCCGTCATAACTCAAAAACTGTCAAGCACGGAGTTGCAGCTCTCTTGCTGCGAGGTGTTCAGTTTTCGTCTTAACGATTTTCGTAACCGCTAAAAAGTTCAAGTCTTTCGACATTCGCAATATTTCAGCGTGGAAAAGGCTTCCTCATTATCGTGACACTCGCGCCGATAGTAGATTGTGTGAGTAGATTTCCGTATCTATGCAAACATTGCTGGCTGATCAAGGTGTATATCGTGCCAGGACGTATCAGTGACGCGATTATCGATTATGTTTCTGTCACGATTTCCGATCCTCAGACGCCTGTCGACGCGACACACCGCCGCGGCAGTTGTTCCAAAGTCAACGATAGAAAAGCTCTTGCAAGCTTCCATTTAAAAAATTAACTTAGAAGTTGCCACACAGTTGAATACAAGCTCGAATAAATCTGTTGGAAATTTAATTCGCAATTTTTCTCTGAATCTCAATTTCCCTTCGTCGCTTTAATTTGACGATTTATTTAATTCTAGCACTGTACCGAACATTTTTGGCAAATAATATTGGTGGCTTCATTATCCACGAATGCTCGCCCCGTGATAATTATTCACCGAGAATCGCGCTCGATGGTGATTTAACGGCGTGTAATTAATTAAGCGGGATGAAATTTGAATCGTGACATTGCATTTCGAATCGTCGCTGCTCAGAGCGGTTCTACAACGTCGCTCGCTGTAAACACGCAAACAGCACGCTGAACAACAAATAATTAAACGGGACTGAAATGAAACTAATATCAGATTCCTCGTTAAATATATCGCATTTAAAAACATTGTCGTAAATTAATATAAATTTATTAATGTGCTATATTTTTTAACTTCACAAAAGTAATGATATACTATAATTGCGCCGAGAAATGCGTTCGATCGACAGTGTACGACAAATGTGAAGAATTGGCAGGAGAAGTTGTCTCTGTTTTATGCACGAATGTAAACGTCGTGTGCGACTCCCTGTAGAAGCACTGGGCTGCTCGGGTCTGCTTTAAATTGCATTGGCAGATTTAAATTGCTCATAGAATTTCGACTTGCGTCCTATTTTTGCGAATTATTTTTTAAGGGAATATTTCAGGCTCGAATTTAAGGTATTCATGCTAATTCGAGTACTAGGATTTCTATTTCTGTGTATCCTTAGATTTAGAGGATATCCACCTGTTGCAGTGAAATAATCACTCGAGCCCTGGAAAGACATTTTTCATTTGCAGGAATATACCGATACAGTTGGGAAGATAGCTACTTATACAAATAGTGGATAAGCTTGATGATATGCCTCGCCCAGACCACTCCTTTTTCAAGAATCTACGTGTCTACTCGTGAAATTGAAGAATTTATCTTGGGCCCCAGAGAAAAGTGCTTGAGTGCATTTTTTTAGAAATGGATCCATAGTACAGAGATTTAAGTCTTCTTTAGTAATAAGGTCGTCCTAGTGATTTAAGTGGTAGGACTCTCGCCCTTAGAGACTTACAAAGTACTCACCTAATCAAAGTAAATGCTTTACCTCAGATCGTAAAAAACGGTTTGGTTGCTCCACTCCGAAAAGGTGCCAAAAAGGGTCTTCTTCCGCCCGATTAGTGGATTTACACTGAAGCTAATATAAATTTCGTCTATGACCATCGTTAATCCTAATGGAATTCAACTTAAGTCATCCCTTTTCCTCAGAAGCTTTTCATAATTCTCGGAATTACATAATCGCCCCTTTTGCAAACATAGGAAACATTTATTTTCCAAGATATATACGGAAGAATTTATTTACTTTCGTTATCTCTTTCAATTATTTTATTGGCAAAATGATTCACCAAGAGCTTAAGGGCTCTAAGTAGAGTCTTTGATCAAGTATTCTTTGCGAATTAATTACAAGGAGATGGAAGCAAGCACAGACTTATCCTTTTACACAATGTTTATTACTATCGCGTAGAGTAAACGAATATTTTCTTTGTCTACATATCTATTTTACAAATGACGCCACACGAGCTTGATTATACAGTGGTTTAGAAAAAGTGTATTTAGCTTTGCCCTGATAGTGGGCTTAAAAATAAAGATACAACGGTTTCCTTGGAATATATTTCTCCTGGAACTTGCAATTTCGGTCCGAAGCTCGGAAAAAATAATTGAACTGAAATTACTCAAATAGGTCGATTTTCAGGGTGCACAGATCTCTGCTTCTTTTTTTTATCTCGGAAACTAGACCTTTTACACTTTATGCCGAGGTTCACTCCACAAAGGAATACATTTTGAACGAGCTGTAAAAATTTCAAGTCGATCCGAACCTCCGTTCTTTCGCAATCAGGGCAAAATCAGAGGTAAAAAACGCCCACACATCAGACAACAAAAAAAAAAATATCAAAAAATATTTTTTACAGTTTACAGTATTAATAAATATTACCCAAAAATACTATTTAGTCACAATTTGTATTAAGGCAGGATACTACCTTCGCACTTAAAAAAAATTGAAAATTTTTTTGTTCTCAAAGTACTCTTTCAAGTGTATAGAATCGAAATTCATTCATTAGAAAGGTGACCGGAACCTTTTTCTTGTGTAAAAACCGGATTGGAACAGATATATAAATCTATATAAAACTTTAAACGCGTTTTTCTCGAAACGATGTTTTCCAAATCGGCGGGTCAGATTACTCCTATAATTTTCATCCGATTGACTTCAAACTTTGCACAATTCTTCCCCGTGGTGTAATCTAACGATGTACGTAGGACTTTTGCTGTAGCGTTGTTATTTTTCTTTTGGTGCGCAATTTTATAATCTTCTTTAAACTTTTTTACCCTAAAAAATTGACCTTTTTTTAAAATGGCCGCCATTTTCTTAAAAATCGAAATTTCGTAAAATCCCTACGTACAGCATTAAAAAATATTGTTGCCAATAGGAACATTCTTTGGTTTTTTTTTCTAAGAGCCACGTACAAAGCGGAATTTGACACGCCGTCTAACGATGTTCCTCCAAAGGAGTGTATTTTGGCGCCACCTACAAGAGATTATTTTTCACTTTTTCAGTTTCAAAAAATGTGTAATTACAGATTAAAGTTACATTAATGAATGACTGAAACCGATTTTGTTTCTGCGCATTCTTTGTATGCAAAAAAAAATTCATGAAAAACGCCTCCAAAATCGCAGTCAAAGGTGGTATCCTGCCTTAATCTCCTTGTAATTAATTGGCAAAATAATATTTGATCTTCGAGGGGCTGGACTGCCTAGTCCCTTTAATCATCCCTATGGTGGATTCAGCTGAAAGTAGAAGTCGAAATGGTTTTACAGTGTATTCCATACAGTCTCCAACAGTCTTCACTTTTACCCAGGCTGATCTCGCTTTCGTCCTCGTAATCGCCAGCGAAGCTAACCCAGGCTTTCTAATTTTAATACAACGTGTTGCGTATCTCGTCGGCCCTCCATTTGTCCGTCAAGGGTGCAGAGCTGTTAATCTTTCACGGGCCCCCATGACGCCGTTCCAAATTTACCTCGAGCGCGGCCCCTTCCCGCCGCAGATGCTCTCTAATCGAGCCCGAGCTCCGGTCACCTGAAACTTTTTCCATTCCCATGGAGATCTTTCTTCCTCCTTGGCACTTCTGCTTTGGCCATTTTCACAGGAACTGAGGTTCCCTTCCTCAGCCTCAGCAACTTCCCTCCCTCTCGCGACGAAAAGAAAAGAACGACTCCCTCTCGCGAGTTTGCATCGCCAATTGTATATTTGCTCAAAATAGAGGACGTAGTAATTCAAAGTCCCAAGTTAATTTCGAAACTAAAAAATTTCGCAAGCTGGAAAGCGTTTGTCTTGATTTAGCCGTGAAATGTAATTCAAACTTCCCGCCAAGTTTCGAGGTAATGGTTGCCCGGAATGCGTGGCTCTGGGAAGTAAATGGCGGGAAATTTTTTTTTTTTTTGAGGTTATGGCGACCCTTTGGTAGTTTCTCTTAAATTACCTCGTATATAAATTTAAGCTGTAATTTCATTGTTAAAACGTGCGCGGACTCGTAACATCCTCGTTTCCATGAAAAAGATGGCCGCGCGAAGTTGCCTTCTTACCTCGCAATTCACTTTACAGAGACTTTATATTCCGCAAATATTTGAAGAAAGAACCCGGGCACTTTTTTCATCGATACACATTTTATTCGCTCCTGGGAACCATTCAGCGTGGGAAAATACTCCCTCCGGTACAGTAGGAATAGGAATAAGAAAGCATTAAAGCGTTATTGAACTACCGCCCTGCTGCTTTTCATTTCTATTCACGATATTTCCCTGCAGCGCGTTTCCATATTTTTTGAGCCCTTCGTTTCTCAGGAAAATGGAGCGATACGCGAGCGATAAGCAGCAGTTTCTTGGAGACGCGTTCATGCAAGATGCTTTGACGGAATAAAAATATCTTCGGGGCTATTATTTCACTTTTAATTTTCTAGTCATATTTCTCAATATTGCGTTTCCCCGTAAGAATACACGTTCAATTGAAAGTTAAAGAATTTCAAATCTACAGAATCAATTTTTCTAAAATTTTGCAGGGGGTTTTAAAATTAAGTGAAGACTCGTTCCTCCAATTCTCAAGGATTTTCGCTTACTTTCAATGTTACCGAACTTCTTCCTCAAGGCGCTTTTGCATTGAATGTTTTTTCATCAAAACCAATTCGAAAGAATTTTTCGAAACAGGATAAGGAAAATATGACAACGAGGGGAAAATACAATTTTCTTGGAATTTCCGCGAAACAATATGCGAAGTGTCGCTTGCAACTTGCAACCAATCTCATACGACGTCTGGTTGTCCAGCTTATATGTTCCCCGAGAAACACGCAACGGTGCACAATTTGAATCCAAAATGAAAAACCTCTCCTTCGATCCTTCCATCCAGAATTGCTTCCCGCAATTTCCTCGTCCATCCCGGCCACCGACGCCTCCGCCGTAAAATTTATCAGGCCCCGGCACCTTCGTCTTCTCGAATTTTCTGCCTCGAAAAGAAATTCTTCTTAAACGCTCTTCGAAGAATAATTCGAAATTCTATTCGCGGTAGGTAACGGGGTAATAAATTCCCTCATGGATGAGGCTATCGGCATTATCAGGCTGCAGTTCTTTTATACCGCGCTATAAATAAGCGAACGCAGGCGCGAATAGCCTATTAACTGGCAACGGAAGATGCCGAATTCAAAAATTCCAAAAACTCTGAAACTTTGTGAATATGTAGAGGATTTCCTCCTGATTGCAACACAATGTTTTGTTGCTACCCAAATTCACTCTAAGGGAGTGAAATTAACCCCCGAAAATTATACGATTTTTCGATTTTATTTTGTAACTCGCAATCTGTAAGAGATAGAAGAAAAGTTCCAAGGCAGAAGTTACTTCTTTTAATTCGCAAAACTTTTACCACTCGATAGGTCTAATTATAAGAAGTAACTTCTGTCTGGGAACTCATCTTCTATCTCTTACAGATTGCTAGTTACAAAATAAAAAAAAATTAAAAAAAACTAAAACCCTCTTCAAAAAAATAAAATAGCACTACAAAGTAAAAAATAATTTTTTCCCTTATTTAATCTACGACTCTCATATTTTTTAAGCCGGCGCCAGATTTACACAGTGCAAATGATGGGGCACCGACTTAAAAAATATGAGAGTCGTAGATTAAATAAGGGAAAAAATTATTTTTTACTTTTTAGTGCAATTTTATTTTTTTGAAGTCGGTTTTAATTTTTTTTTAAATTTTTTTTATTTTTAACTTTTCAGTTTTATATATATTGACACAACATGCTGAGGAGATATGCGCGTACGTACATAAAATAATAATAATTAGGTGACAATAGTCTTTATTATTAACCATAACGGGCAAAATATTGGGCCAATATTGATTTAGTCTCAAATGGGACCACCCGGGCATCGCCCTCTTTCGAATAAAAAAAAGATCATCAAAATCGGTCCATATGCTGAGGAGTTATGAGGGGACAAACATAAAAAAAAAAATAAAAAAAACATACAAACGAGTCGAATCTATAACCTCCTCCTTTTTGAAGTCGGTTAAAAATCGAAAAATGGCCAGATTTCCAGGGGTTAATTTCATCCCCTCAGAGTGAATTTGGGAAGGAAATAAAAATTGCGTTGTAATCAGGAGGAAATTCCCTACATACTCGCAAAGTTTCAGAATTTTTTGAATTTCCCGGTTCGGGGGCTTCCCACTTTGAATGTGAAGGCAAGGACAAGGCGTCGTAATAGCAGCTCGCGCTTCAATTCCGCGGTTGCTGTCGCCAATGATGAGTCTGGCAGCCTGGCTTCCTCTCGATTTCCTTCAAACTTCCTCTTACATAGTCCAAGGACGTTTGGAGCAATTTGTATCGTATATTTAGTTGCACCTCCATCATTTCCAAATGATGGATTTCAAGACGCTTCGATCAACTTGGGACGTGCAACGAAACACTTGAAATCGTGCACAGATATTAAGCATCGAAATCTGAGAAATCTGACATTTTAATTTAAATAAACCGCAAATAAATATCCTGCTTCGTTACAAGCTCACCCTGACCTTTGACGAAAAAGGATGCATCCTTCAACGAGGACTTCATCCGAATAGCGGGCTACTCGGGACAGAATGTCGACAGAAATGTCGTCGAAAGGGCAAACCGTAAACTAACACCTAAAAACTCGTTAAAACAACCAAACATAGGTATCGAACTTTCCAAATTAACTTCAGCGGCGCATAGAACTCCCGCTCTTACACGGAAGTGGTTTCGATCTTTTTGGAGCGGAGACAGCAATTCTAAATCGTTCGAAATCTCCTGCAATTTCGCAAACGATATTCGAATGAAAGAAACAGTAGAAACCAGCTGGTTCTTTGACAACTGAAGGATTGTTTAATTTTAACTAATGGATGTAAGGTGAGGTTAGCAGCTGGAAGACGCAGATAATCAGTGAAAAAATTCTTAATGGAATATTGGTTCCGCGGGAAGTGTGAACTTTCAACCTCAACATGAACGACTACGCTATTTTCGTGCCACACGAGGCGTCCTCGAGATTGGCACGCAGAGATTCCGGGACGATGAGAGTGACACTTCCGTTGACTTCGTTCCGGAGGCACAGCGGGTGTGTGTCGACGCTATCAAGAGTGAAGCCCCACCCGAAATTGGTCTACGTGGCCGTTCCGTAAGTCTCCAAAATCATTTCCAGCGAGAAACTGAAGGATATCCTAATTACTATTATCCCTGTGTATTTGGTAATTTATTAGAAGGAACGATAGGGAATTGTTTTAGGTTCAGAGCGGTCTAATAGGAAATTATATTTTACCCATTAGATCCCATCAACTTCAGATAATAATATCACAATGACACCCGTAGTCTACGTATTTATAAAATCGGATGTATGTAAAACTCAATCGATTTTTCATGGCTGCGAGAAAAGATGAGCAGGAAAAGATTGACGAAGGTTAAAAGGGAGAAAAATGAAAAGGTTAGTGTTTCGCTTGAATAAATAAAGAAAGTAACCGCGGTCACCCATCTTACTTCGGGTCCCGGGGAAGGGTCGCTTAACTTTTACCAACTTCAGGGAAGCTGTCGGTAGCCGACGTTCCGACAATCTTACAAATCATTCTCTAAGGTAAATGTACCAATACCCGGCCGCTGAAGGGGCTTAAGGAATAGCGGCAAAGTTTGTCTCCTAATTTAATTTGTAAAACCATCGTGAAATAAAAAAATGTTGTTGAAATGTTGAAGATAACACAATATTATACTATTGGAACCTGAAAAAAAAAGTTTATGTATTATAATAGACGTATTTATTAATGAAAATACGAAAACATGCAGATGTCCCAGCAAGCGGACAACCTAAAACTGCATGTCCCAATACCTGAATTATATCGTCCCAGTAAGCGGACAACCTAAAGATGCATGTCCTGATGTTCCGATATCTGAATTATATCGTCCCAGTAGTCGAACATTTAGACTTGTTTAAAAAAATATTAATTTTCTTGCAAGTTTAACCATCTTAAACTAAATTTAAATCTATTTACTATTATAATAATGTATTATTATAATATATAAATAAGAAATGCAGTCAATATTTTCTTAGTAAATGAGTGGCGTTTCTTAACGGAAGCCATAGAAATTTCTCGAAATCTGCTATGCGTACGAAGTGTGTTACAAAATAATTATTTCTATCTAACGATTTTCAATTTTCTATAATAATGATTTTAATTAATATTGCTAAATACTTATGCAGTATGGTACTATTTTTTGTTTCTAATTACATTAAAAATTAAGCTTAAAAATAAATAAAATTCGCATTGTTGTTCAGGTACTGGGACATGGCCGGGCACTGGTACATTTACCTTACCTAAAAAAAAAAAAAAAAAAAAAAAAAAAAAAAAAAAAAAAAAAAAACAACTAACAACCTCCATCGAAAGTGTCCAAATTTTTTCCACACGTCATACCTCTTCCTCCTACGCATCTCTTCGTAATATCCACCCTCATAACAATATCCTTTGCTCTGCGCGAAACTTACCAAACATTTCAGTAGCGCGAAATTATCTTTGAAGGAGAACTCTCGCAAAGCAGTCCTCGTTTGCAAGCCCGCGAAAAGCAGGGCGGGCTCGCAATTGAACTCCCAGCCTTCTGTTTCAGAATCGACCGCCGAACGGTTCGAAGGAGGCGGAATTAATTATTAAGATTAAACGTACCCCGGGAAATTAATGTAAATGCTGTTTGCATCGCGTTCTGCTGGCCAGTTAGCCAGCCCTCTGCCATCCCAGCTGAGCGGTCAAACGGGCCTTCGCCGTGGCCGCTCGCGAAAGAATCCATTAGGATATGAGCTCGAAATAATGGCCCCCGCCGATGATTCCTTTTAATTAGCCGTCGGAGGCAGAGGAGCCTCGCTACGGCCGCGCGCAATTACCCTAATCACGGCGGGACGATTCATGATCGAGGGAGATTTACGGCTCGCTGGAGGAATCGTTGGGAGAAATGACTCTCCGGACATTTTACGAGGGCCGATTGTTAATTTTGACGATTAGCGGGCGGAAATCACCCCCCTTCAGACGCAACCCTGACCTTTTCTCCGATAAAACCACCCACTTCAAGACTTTGACAAAATTGCGCGCTGGATATCGTACGCTCAGTGTTTCGCGAATATTCGTGATTCTCTGAGCGCCACGATGGGATGACCGTAAAATTCTGTGGGCAGATGCTTCTGTGTACCGTAGAGGAATTGCTTATTTTTCAATGTTGCGTGTAGCTCTCTTCAATACCCAGGAAGATACTTTTGAACCTTTGATCGACGGAACTTGCCGAGTTTAATAGAAGTTTCGTTGCTTCTCCGCTGACTCACAAGGGAAGTTTGGCAACCCGAAAATTCAGAAAATTATGAAACTCGGTGTGCAAGTAGAGTAGTTCATCCGTAACGCAACTCTATTTTTTGTTGGTGCCATAATGCAATTTTTGGGGGTGAAATCACCCCTTGAAAAAAATGCAGAATTTTCTATTCCGTGGAATATCTCGGGTAGGGTGAGAGATATCGAAAAGAAGTTTAAACAAAAATTGCGTCCCTTTTTTACATCTACAAAACCGCGTAAAAACAATTATCGAATTAAGGATTGGTGGTGGGGTAACTTCAAAAGTATGAATTTTTCTATAATTATTTTTACGTAGCTTTGTAGATACAAAAAAGAGATGCAACTTTTGTTTAAACTTCTTTTCGATATCTCTCACCCTTCCCGAGATATTGCACGGGAAAGAAAATTCTGCATTTTTTTCAAGGGGTGATTTCACCCCCAAAAATTGCATTATGGCACCGACAAAAAATAGAGTTGCGTTACGGATGAACTACTCTACTTGCACACCGAGTTTCATAATTTTCTGAATTTCCGGGTTGCCAAACTTCCCTTGTCAGGCAGTCTTTACATTGACGAAAATAAATTCTTCAATTAAACGGGAATTAGTGGTCGCACTGATGTATCGTTGTGTGTAATTCGTGGCAATTTTTCCGCGGCTAAAACCTGTGATTTAGACGAGCCTCTTTCAACGTTCCTTTCTAGGTTATGTACACTTGTTAGTACGATCACACACCATAAATGAAACTTGCGCACAACATATCGGTAGCTACGTAAAAAAATTGGTGAGGTAGAAATTAGTGTTTAAAAGTTTGAACTACACGTTCCATTTGATTCGAAGGATCATTTAATTTTTACATCGTTGTGTAAACATGAAGTTACAGATTTTGCAAAATCGCTAGTGAGAAATCTGTTCATAGAGACTCTAATCATCCCGGATTATAGAACTAAATATTTGGTGAAAGAAGAAATAAAAAAATTTTGTTTTATTTTGAAAATTTTTTGACTTGTGTAACAGCCCCCGAAATTTATGATTTTTTTTTTAAAAAAGCTATTGTTAATATTGCATTAAACTCTTTCGGGATATAAGGAGGCATCTTTAAACTTCCAGAAAATATTTTTTTTATGTCGATCCTTCTTATTGTTTATTAATTATTGTGGAATCTCTTCGACGATGTTGGCGTGTGGGATAATTAAAAAACTAATTGACTGATCAATTTCAAATAAAGCTTATTTTATTCGTTATATATTTCTCCAAGTACCGAACCAAAGATTTAACTTTCGTTATTATTTATAACACTTTTTTCGGCGATATAAAGCATGAAAATGAAAAATTTGTATCAGGAAAAAAGTTATTTTTTCTCTCAAACACTATAACTCTTTCAATCTTTCATTTTCTTTCTTTAAAGTGGACCAATACCAGCGTAAACTATCTAGCTTTAAGAAACTTTTTTTTAGTTTGCAATCAGATGACTGCGATAGGTGCTACACATCCCGCCAACAGGAGTTACATCGTCGAAGAGGTGGACAAAATTCCACAATAATTAATAAATAATAAGAAGGATCGACATCAAAAAATATTTTCTGCAAGATTAAAGATGCCTCTTTATAGCCCAACAGAGTTTAATCCGCTGCGACCAACAATTTTTAAAAAAAAAATTCTTATATGTCAGTTACTTTTGTTGCTGTTAGACGAGAATCTCCCCTTAATTTCGAGAAAGATGGCAATTTCTGAGAAGATGTCGTCTTTGTTATCGAGACTGTCACTTCTGCCCCTGAAATTATTTTTTTTTTCAACTTGTGTATTAATTTGCTTCAGAAAAATGTTTCATTATTCTATCGCAGAAAATATTTCCCCGAACAAGATGAATCGAGTTGCGCCGATAATCGATCGTGTTAGTTTTAACCATTCCTCGATGCAGAAAGGCGCTGCTTTACGTAACGCGTACGAGGCGCGGCAGCCGCGAAACGGAAGTGGCTTTTAATCACTTCTTTTATTATCGGTTCTGCTCGGCGACTAATATTAGCCGTTCAGGCTTGGCTCTGTGATAAACGTAACGATTGCACCCCGTATCACGTTCGCAAATTTACACTCTGAAATGGAACACTTGTTGCAATGACTGCTTAGATCTGCCGCGCCATCTGGTGGGATTTTTCGCAAACATACTTAAGCTTCACAACAATCCCAACCAATCTTCTCTCAATTATCGTACATTAGAAACTATCAGTTATCAATACACTTTGAAAGACCAACAATCCGTTTGTAGCGGAGAAATTCTGGAAATTATAGCTTGCTCGGTCGCATTAGATGATTAAATAACCTCAATTCGCGAGATGGATCGTTCGAGCTCTAAAATGGCCGGGAATCTTATTAAATTAATTAAATTAAAAATTCCCTCCGACGCAATTCTCGCTCCTCGATCTTCCCGCATAAAAATTCTCAAAGATCGTCCATCATTCTGCCAGCGGAGAGAAACTCGAACAGGGGCAAAGTTGATGAATAACGCTTGGGCGCTAGACTCGATAGTCTGTTTCACGAAGCACAGGTTCCGTTGTGGTTTCAATCTCTGATTAAAAGTATTCAGAGTGACAGTCAGCATCGACTGGATTAATTATACAACCTTTTTTTTTTATCAAAAACTAATTAATAACTTTCCAAGGTTTTATAAGTAGCACTGCGTTTGCCTTCGGGCTTTCAGTAGAAATGGTCGATGCATAAACTGAGCTGACATCTCCAAGCTTTTCGAGAACATAAATATTCCTCCCCCGATTTTTGACATGTTCGATCCACGAAACCAACTCCGATACTTAATAACGATTTTCTCGTATATTAAATACGGATTTGAACATTTTTATTAAATGCTGACGTTTGCTGGCGTTCTTTCTGACCAGTCTCTGCCACAACGACAGAATGCAACTATTGAATGGCAAGGTCAGATCATTAATCGTTGGCTTACGTAACTGCGTGTAACGATCTGTATCAGGAGCAGGAAGACGAACCGTGTTTCTGGTCAACATCGACGCCACCAGGCGAACGAAAGAATGTTAATGAAGACAGGGGTAATTAGGTTCGCTTAACAACGGAATTGATAGAGATCTTTGCGATCTATTTTCCACTCTGCTTTCCCGTGGAGATTTCCGATTTGCAAATTTAGCTGTGTGAAAAATTCAAAGGATCTTCAATTTTCAATTCTGAAACTGAAAAGGTACCACGGTTTCCTAAATTTCATTACTTCCTGCTCGAACCATTCAACATTTCAGTTCGCCTACATTTGAAAGTTTCAAAATTTAAAATTATCCCGGGAAATCGTATTATCAAAAAAAAAAATCGTTATGTTTGTTCGCGAGAATTCTATAGATTAAGTACCTCGCTTCAGAATCTTTACTGCTCACTTGCGAACCTCGCCGCACGTCACTACGGGCAATTCCCACGTCGGCCATATTTGTTCCACGTTTCCCAATAATGAATTAAATCGGACGATATTGAAAACGGAGCGCTCAGTCACGGGGGAACTTATTAAATATGGAATGCCGGCTCGGATATCCTGCAGTGAACTGGCTTATTACGAAAAGTTTCGTCTCGGTTTCACCGGGGCTTAATTATGTATATTTATGGTACACCGTGGGCCAGAAAAAGCATAATTTAAAGTTCCTTAACGGGGTGCAAGCAGACACCGTCGTTAACTATAACGAAGAAATTCAACTACTACATTTAGAACATCATTTGCAGCGCCGAAAGTTACTTCAAGGATATTTGAACTTCATATTTCGTGCTGGGTTACTGAAACTAATTTTACACTGTCGTATAAATAAACCCAATTTCAGAAAGGGAAGAAATTTCGTAATTTGTTGTAGAACTGAGTGGATTGTTATTGTTTAAGGAGAATTGAGTCGAAAATGTGTAATGAAGTTTTTTCGTACGGAGCGCGGGTTTCGGAAAAACCGAGGTCGAAAGTTTGCGCAGCGTTACTCTAGCAGCTAAAGCCGGGTGCCCACGCATGTAACACGAGACGCAGAATACATTTGATATGCTTCTTTGCTGCGCATTGTCGTCTAAAAGCTATACTTTTATAAACCTTTACTGGTTTTCACGTAGTGTGATATATATTTGGAGGTTATAGTGCCAATTTTTAATGTTTATTTAGTTACAATAAACTCAATTACGATACTTCAAATTAACATTATTTATTAAATAAAGAATTAATATGAAACTGTGTGCAAACTGATAAATACACTTTCTTTTATAATCCATTCTTCCTTGTCTGCCAATTATTATTTTTTAAAAAGAGTAATGTTGCTTAACAATATATAGTTCAGGAAAAAACTCTAGGAAACTTAACTATCAACGCAAGAGAGAGATATATATATACGTGTGAACGCGCCTTAAGGACTCACAGAGTGTATTTATCTGAACCTGAGTTTCATCTATGTTAAATACGCCTCTGAATTAATATTATAATGATCAGAATTTACATTTGTTATCACTACGCAAAATAAAGCCACGATCCCACTAGTCAAATTTTACTTTCCAAAAAAAAAAAAAGAATTAATAGTTTCCTACTTTATCTTCCGAAACATATAAAAAAAAATCTGATTAATGAAATTAGATTCAAAACTTAAGAAAAGAGTAAAAATAGCCGTCACTGAATCGCAAAATGTGATTATTTCTGACCGTTCAGCGAAACTTTCACAATGTAGCAAAGATGGAGTGGGCAAGGTTTAATATAGACCAGCCAACGATCTATATAGGTTACGTTCACCCGCTGCTACCATTCGTCAGTTAATGGAGCAGTTATTTCACAAACATTTCTCGCTTCTGTTTGCAGCTTCGATGTGGAAAATGGCGCCTCTACACTGGACACCGGCGCCGCGGGCGGCGGTGGCGCCTCGCCGAGCGCGGGCCTCGTACTTCAAACTCTGCCACAGCGAAGGGAGAGCTTTCTCTATCGCAGTGACAGCGATTTCGAGATGTCCCCGAAATCGATGTCACGGAACAGCTCGATCGCCAGCGAAAGGTGAGATACGAGAATCTTCATACTGCCCGAGTAGAATAACGAAATCTCGAAAAAGCATCTTCTTCGTTGTACTTCTATGTCAGAAACGTGGGGCGTAAAAAAGTGTACGAGAAAGTTGACTTGTAAATAGGGAGTTGAGGAAAATAGAATATTCTTTGAAGAATGGCCATAAGTGGCCGGAGTTCTATACGTGACATTTTTACGTTGAGTTCGATTCGCAAAAGTATATGTGCCTGTGATACGTGTCAATTTTCAGTAGAATTGGTCAACCGTGGTCAGACATCCGGTGGAAATTTAGTTTCATAATATCGCGAAAGAGAAAGCAGAGAAATTTTAGTGTACAGCTTTGATGAACTTCAAATTGTATTTATTGTAGCTTTGTACAACACTTTAATAACAAATTGAAACGGCAGAGCTTGAACCTCTAGAGTTCAATGAAAATCGTTCGTAGTGTCTTGCTTATTGTTAGTCTGGCTGAGCACGTTGCCGAAGTTTAAGCGTGTATTTATGCTGATTGGTTTATTGAAGTAGTCGGCCACTTCGTATAGCGTCGTGTGCTCACGAGGAATTCATAATTACTGGTTATTCAGCGCGAAACTATGGTTCGTAATTAGACTGGAGCCGGCTTGTAATTTACGCCTACGTAAATTACAGATTCCTCTTGGCGTGGCGCCGCTGATGAACCTATTTGCACACAGGCTAATGATAATTGGTGTGTCGTAACGCAATATGCACGCGCTCATGAATAATTAAAAGGTAATTTGAAAGTAAACACACCCTGTGTCTACCATCAGTTTATCAATCATTCGAAGTTAGCGCCTGAAACATACAATTACACACCGATAGTGCATTCTGCGGTGCAACTTTTCGTCGGCATTATTTCAGACCATAGGCAGCTGTAAATGTTATCTACCTGCGTTACCGACTGTCGGTAATGGACATTTTTACCAACCGCAGAATTCATTATCGGTGAGTAACCCTGCATTAAATGCTGCTTCAGAGGTTTCCTGCATTGTCGACGATGGTAAGGTAGAAATCGTGAAAGTTGTTTAGACGCTAGCGTCCTCTGACATGAATCCAGAATACTTGCAGAGAACCTCAGCTGGTGTGTCGGTAAATTGGAGTATTTTTCGCAGAGCTGAGGAGCGCTTCAGATGTCTGACTATGATCGTACTAATACTACTGGCAGCGCAAGAACGTTTCTGTTTTCCTAGAATTTTTTATATTAGAGTATGAGTGACGCCATTGTAGAATTTTACGAATAAAGAAATGGGAGCGTAGTCGTTGACAAAACGAGATCTGTTTTCGTAAAACTTCGCTGTCGTGAAAGACACATTTTTTTTTTCTGAAATTAGACAGTTATTATTTACTTAGTTACGGAACGATTTTCTTTTTGCTTGGTCGCCAAGATGTTCACGCAGAGCTGCAAGTTGCACATGCAACAAGTGTACAGTAAAATATCAGCTTCAGGACATCTGGTCCGAGCAGTCCCGCCAATACCGTTCTGTTATCCAACAACTGTACGAAAACAGTCTTTGATATGTCCTCTCTGTATGTGTTGCTTGAAGAGTATCGTAGTTTCATTTCGTGGTGACGGTGATGCTTAACAAAACGTATTACTACATTTTATTATTTCATGTGTTCCGTGCAGTAAGGCGATGAGAAGAAGTGTATAGTGATTTGTATAAAATGCGCCACAGGAATGTTCTAATATTTACATGTTCCATATCCTTTGTGACAATAACACCTAACACTTCTTTGTAAAGCACAACTTTTGTCACTTCTTTTCATAAAATCACATTTACTGTAATTTACCTACAGTCGATAAAAATCCGCCGGTACGGTAAATTTGCTTCTTCGTTCGAGGCAGAGAGGGCACGCGCCTGCGCATTTGTACAAAGAAGGAGCAGCATAGTACCGTGGTGGGGAGAGTCCTCAAGTGACCTAGAGATGCCATTTGATTTCACTCTCTACTATAGACTGCGCTGATGGCTCCTAGTCTTTCAGATTCTTCTTAAAAAAAAAAATGGCGTGTTTGCTCTATTCGATTGTAGACAGCAATACGTTAACAATTTCGATTGGAATGAACTTATCACTCAGGCCATCGGGCTATAGTTCTCGCGTTTGGACTGTTTCGTATGCAAAAGCATCAGAATTACTTCCTGTGGGCATCTCGGTGAAATTTCGTCGCAATTTTCACGCCTTGCTGCATGGTCGAGACGATTTTACTTTTAAGCACGACCTCTGGGTGCGGGGTGTGACGATATCATGTATTTGTGATCCTTGGGTTGCAGGTTCAAAGAGACCGAGCTTCCTGTTGAGCGAGCGTATGTACTCGATCTCTATTATCTATTATCAATCTCGCTCTACTTCACGCATATATAGCCACAACACACTCACAGACTAATCAACACCCCTCGCCACGATAATTAATTGCTGTGATATCGATTCGACTCGCTGCCTGCTGATATCTATGCCCGGGCTTCTGTCACTTTTCCGTCACGCAGGGCGGGTTATTCGAATTGCATGGGAGTGATTGCTGTTCCTCACTCCGAAACAGTACGCCGCAGTTACGTTCTGAGTAATTATTTTTGTTGGTCTTGTTGTAAATATTGGGCAATGTTGGAGGAGCTTTGTTTGCGAGTGAATCCGAAGACGAGTTTGTTTTATTTATTTATCGAGTGCTGCTTGCGATTGTAAAATAGCGATTAGTTGAAGAAATATTCGGCTTACTGTATGTTGGAATATTTTTTATAGTTTCATTTATGCAGGTGGAGTTTTTGTTTTTGGTCACCAGTTTGTTTAAAAAAAAAAAATGGCAAATTTAGAAATTAGTGATGGAAAAATAAAACCTATAGTAAATAGAAAATGTGCGAGAGCTACTTAATGTAGCCAGTGAAATTTAGTTAGAAAATTCATGATAGAGGCCAGAGTGCAGTTTTCGGTTAGATATTCGCAATACTTTTGCAACCGAATAGCCGTAACAGTTTGAATGGGGCTGATAGAAGTTTGTCGAAATAATTGACGACAAAGGCACGTGGCAGAGTTGCCGTGATGGAATCGATAACTTGAACACGAACACGCACAATACAGTTGCACTGCTTTCTCTTCGAATTTCAACACTTTGCACCTCAATTGTGTTTCACGATCCTCCAGGAATAAATATTGTACAGTATCCGTATATATTTGAATAATTGGTAAGGGAATAATAAACGAACGCTCGGAAGAATGTCTAAGAGGAATTCTCTTCTATTCTTTATTCGCTTCTCAATAGCGAGGTGTCATTATTGGGGGCGCATACAGCGGGTAAAATATTCAGGAGCCAACTTTCGTGAAATCGTAGTCGTGAATATTACCTAGAGGAGCAGAGTACACGAGAATATGAACAAGACAACACTGACATGGCAGATACTTGCGCATAACGACAAAAATGTTTTTGGATTACGTGATACTTGTAAATAATTAACAGCATGAATATAGTGGAACGTGTTCGAATAAAACCGAATTCTTATTTTCAGGATATTTACCGATCAGTATAGGTAAGTCGAACATTCACGTAATTTGGGTATGCTGCAAACCGCTATCCTTGCAAACTGTACACCTTTTAATCGAAGATCTGTGACATTTCTATTGAAGCCGATTTTTCGTCAACAATTGAGCAAATAGAATTTGTTACAGGTGGAGAAAATGAATTTGTAAGTGGTAAAAATGTTAATATATGCCCTGAAATTTTTCTACAAAATGGGCACTCTTTCGATGTAGTAATTTTTTTTTTTAAAAAGAAAATTTTTTTAAAGACCCATTTTCAAGCTCCACAATTTTAAATTCTTGCAGGTATTTATGCGAAACATTAAAAAATGGTTTGATATTATTTACCATAACCTGGCGTGTCGATTTATTTTTATATGATTGCTTTGGTACTCATTGATGTGAATAATAACGAAGTTCCCCGAAAACGGGAATTCCGACACGGAAATGGCCTACCTCGTACTTAATCGAACTTTGAAAATTTGATTTCATACGAGAAACGCGTGTCAACAATAATTGGTAGCACGAAAATCATATGAAACGTTTAATCAACTCCGCAGATTGGATTTCTTATTTGAACAATATTAATCGCGCGGGGTTATACACCAATGACGAAAGAATGACGATTAATTCCTGAAATATCGTGTGCTTCGCGAAATCGATTCGCGCAGCTGCGCTTTCCCACATGATCTTGCTAATTCAAGCACTCGATGGTGCAGAATAGATTCTGTCGTAGTACGCCTCTATTATCGCGAACTTACCTTGGAACACTGATAACAGGAGGTACCTTATATGCTAGTGAACGCTAGCATATTGTAGCGAATATTGACGAACGCTGGTACACGTTGGGAAATACTAGTGAATAGCAGGTATCAATGGATACTGGCAGGTATTAGTTCATGCTGGTAGTAATTAAGGAGTGGTTACACAATTCCGGAATTCCTTAACT
This sequence comes from Andrena praecox, assembly GCA_963932275.1. Lineage (NCBI taxonomy): Eukaryota > Metazoa > Arthropoda > Insecta > Hymenoptera > Andrenidae > Andrena > Andrena praecox. Next base: position 35,621,385 of record OZ010728.1, read on the forward strand.
AAGGGATACTATTGAACCCTAGCGAGTAGTAGGGGATATTGGATACTAGTTGATAATATCAGGGATTTGTGGATAATCACAGTTAGTTGATACTAACATTTGTTAGAGGGTAGTATCAGATGGTAGCGGGCATCAGTAGATACTAGCAGGTTCTAGTAGATATTGGTGAGCTCTATTAAATTCTGGCGGGCTCTAATGTTAGTGGGAACGAGTAGATACTAGTAGGTTCTAGTAGACATTGATGAACTCTAGTAAGTAGAGTTTGGTTCTAGCAGAGGTTGATTGATACTATCAGATACTAGTCAGTTATAGTAGCTTCTGATAGATACTAGCAGGTTCTAGTAGACATTGATGAACTCTAGTAAGTACAGTTTGGTTCTAGTAGAGGTTGATTGATACTATCAGATACTAGTCAGTTATGGTAGCTTCTGATAGATACTAGTAGGTTCTAGTAGACATTGATGAACTCTAGTAAGTACCGGTTGGTTCTAGTAGATGTTATTTGTTACTATCAGATACTAGTCAGTTACAGGAGTTTCTGATAGATACCTACTAGTAGGTTCTAGTAGACATTGATGAACTCTAGTAAGTACAGTTTGGTTCTAGTAGATGTCGATTGATACTATCAGATACTAGTAGGTTCTAGTAGACATTGATGAACTCTAGTAAGTACCGGTTGGTTCTAGTAGATGTTATTTGATACTATCAGATACTAGTCAGTTACAGGAGTTTCTGATAGATACCTACTAGTAGGTTCTAGTAGACATTGATGAACTCTAGTAAGTACAGTTTGGTTCTAGTAGATGTCGATTGATACTATCAGATACTAGTAGGTTCTAGTAGACATTGATGAACTCTAGTAAGTACCGGTTGGTTCTAGTAGATGTTATTTGATACTATCAGATACTAGTCAGTTACAGGAGTTTCTGATAGATACTAGTAGGTTCTAGTAGACATTGATGAACTCTAGTAAGTACAGTTTGGTTCTAGTAGATGTCGATTGATATTATCAGATACTAGTAGGTTCTAGTAGACATTGATGAACTCTAGTAAGTACCGGTTGGTTCTAGTAGATGTTGTTTGATACTATCAGATACTAGTCAGTTACAGGAGTTTCTGATAGATATTGGTGGGTTCTAATAGACATCGATGAACTCTAGTAAGGACAGGTTCGTTCTAGTAGATGTTGATTGATACTATCAGATACTAGTCAGTTATAGTAGCTTCTGATAGATACCTACTAGTAGGTTCTAGTAGACATTGATGAACTCTAGTAAGTACAGTTTGGTTCTAGTAGATGTCGATTGATACTATCAGATACTAGTAGGTTGTAGTAGACATCGATGAACTTTAGTAAGTACAGTTTGGTTCTAGTAGATGTTGATTGATACTATCAGATACTAGTAGGTTCTAGTAGACATTAATGAAATCTAGTAAGTACAGGTTGATTCTCGTAGATGTTGATTGATACTATCAAATACTAGTCAGTTATAGTAGCCCCTGATGGATACTAGCAGATACTAGTAGGTTCTAATATAGTAAATACCTTCAGCTTCTAGCAGACGTTGGTGAACGCTACTAGGTACTACTTAGTAACTTCTCCTAGAATTTGACGTATCCTTCTATTGGTAGGCACTACGATATTAGTACATTCTACTAGATGTTAATGGGCACTAACAGCTGCTAGGGACTTCAAACAGTTAATGAAAGACGCTATAGTTCACTATTAGATACTACTAGCCAATGTCTCATAATATCAACAGAATGTAATCCTCGTGTAACCGCGGAAATCCAGGATGTAGATACTTCATAGAAAAGCCAGCGGACTGCTTAAAAAAATCCCTCGCAACGCCTCTGCAATGCTCCTCTTGTCACTGTTAAAATCCAGACGAACCAGATCGAGGTTAATCGCCGGACAGCTCCACAGATATCCGCTCGTCGCGGATCACCAGAAGCACGAGCTGCAAAATGTGCCTGTGGCGCGGCGAATGCAACGTGAGTGCACGCTAGTGCAAGCGCAACGCGTGCAAATATTTTTATCTCGAGTAGAGCAAACACGGATGATACGTGGTCTGTGCATCGTATTCACTTTACTCCATCTGTCGTGGCGGGATTATCGCGAATCAGCTTGCACAGAGCTGCATCCAAGGAGTCAAATCTCAAACATTAATATCTACTTCGCAATACTTTTTCTCTCATCAAATTGCAGTAGACAAATAAATTACAGTAAACCACAGTGGTGAGATGATCAAGAAGAAACTGCGCACGAGAAAAAATTGTTTTTTTTTTGGTGCACTCGTAATTACACTTCTTCAAAATATTGTTAGAGATTGTTAGACGTAGGTGCTTGGTTTTAGCAAAATTCGGCATTAGAGGTATAAGTACAGTCTGAACAAAATCAGGTGGTCACGGTAGATCATTGCGTAGGGTTTATACAAAAATCGACTTTTGGAAAAACCGGTTTTCAAATTCCAGTATTCCAAAAAAACCGGTTGAACCGCTTTTCGAATTTTTACACGAAAATTCGCGTAACGATTCTGTTTAATACTTAAATATTTATCCTTACAAAAATATAACAAAATAAAATATGCTCCATACAAAACCAAATAAAAAAAAAAAACTAAAATAATTAGCTTTGCGGGTGGATTCCCGGCTTTAGCCTTCAGCGGCCAGCTGATTTTGTTGCAACTGTAGTATAGTGCACTCAGACTCATAAAATTTCGAAGCTAAATATGTCGATGTAGAGAAAAAAGTTGTCCCACATGCTCGACTTGCTCATAAATTGGGATTCACGTATTACCCTGCTGCACCACTAATTATGCAGCGACCTGTACAACCGTCCACGAGCTAGCAAGCGTGTTGCGTTCACGCGCGACTGTTCCCGCGATAGTGAATCGTAATTAACGTGCCTCATGTTCCTCCATTGTCCCCAGAGACCCAATCTCAGCTGCATTATGGCAATATTCGTGCAATTTTGCAGTGCGAGTCTGTGGAACATTCGTGGTGAAACGATCCCAAGTGAACCTTGAATCTAAAACTGCCCGATTTGTTATCAGTCGTCTTTTCGCTGATTTCGAATGGAGAAGAAAATAATTATCTCTAATCGCACAGAAATTGGAACATACATATTTCCAAGGCCCACAAAAGTGTTGTCAAATTCATAATTCATTTTCAGTCGACGATGTGCTACAGTTGCCGATCACCCTGAGTCGCTGCTTCTCCTTCGAGCCAGTAATTTATTTATTTACCAGAACGTCTTATAACTTGTGACTGGTAATAATGATACCAATCAGGCAGGAATGGCCTAGTTAATCACATACTACGTTCCCCCGGATCTTGTGACTATTTAATTGAACTGTTGACAACGCTACCACATTTGCTATCGCCAAGTCCACGGTCTGCGATCTATAAATAATATTGTTGTTATTGATATTCCATGTATTTTTATCTCGTTGAGTGTCAAACATTTTGCAGACTCACAGTTCACAAGTCAACTCTTTACTATTACTACAGGCTGAATCATTCATGACCACGTCCAGCAACTCGCACTGAAATACCCCGGTACTTCGCATAACAGCCAATAGTTCTACCATTCCCTCCACATTCTAGCCTCAACGCCCGCCGCATTCACTTGAATAACCTGCAGCTGAAGATGTGAGAAACACTTCGCCCAAAATCTCAAGCTACTGCACCCTTCAAGCGTTGGGTTCCACAGTTCCACCTGGGCTAGGGAATTCTAGTTACATTCTTAGTCAGAACGGTCGCTATAGAAGCCAGAACTCCTCGATCGAACCGTTCGAACGGCAATGTCAGCCTCAATGCGAGAAGCCTGCGCGTATGATGAGGCTATCGTTGAATTCCCAAGCAGAAAATCAATATTGACCGCTCGACTAGGGGAAAGTAGTGGGCTGGACACGTTTACGCTACCACCGGGTGGTCCAGCGTTTCTTTCCATGGCAAATTTGCGTAACGGGAGAAAACCCAGGCTCTGCCATTGATCATCCAGAACCTGTCGATAATTGCTACCTAGTGGTGGAAGTGGTTCGTGTGTATTACACGTTAGAGCGGGCCGAAAAACCCAAATTTTTCGAAACTTGAAACGGCCTGGTGCGGAAAGGGTGCCTTCGGGGAAGACAAATCGAGGCAAAAGACAAATTTTTACAAGTTTGACAAGTTTTTAATTATTTACCACGTTTGGCCACTTCCATATGTCTTCACGAAATTTTGTATATTCCACTGTTGAATATCGAAAAATATTATTTGAGAACATAAACACATAAAATAGTGTTTTTATGTATTGTCGCGTATATTTACGTGTTCACGTGCTGAGATAATATTCTCTGACGTTCACCAGTGAAATACCCGAAATTTTATGAAAATATATGGAATTGGCCAACCTTGGTAAAAAATGAAAAACATTGACTCCGATGCGCGAGAGTCAAATATCGACCGATTTCGAAAATTTTCTTCCGCCTCAATTTGTCATCCCCAAAGGCAACTTTTCCGCGCTACGCCATTTCGAGTTCCGAAAATTTTGATTTTTAGGCCAGATATGGGAAAATTTTTTATTTAACCCTTCGGTGGGCGCGCTCTTCAGACTTGCATGAGTGGGCGCGTTGCGGCATTTACACCGCAATCGGAGTTCTCGTTGTTTTACTTCTAAATTTAGACAATTTTAGGTCTCACAGAAGAAAATCGAAATTACATTAGTTGCTTAATAAACACCTATATCTTATTTTTCTGTCCTCTAAAAAAAAAAAAAAAAAAAAAAAAAAAAAAAAACTTCCAAGTACGTAGCATGATGCAAAAATGTCCACTGGAAGAATCCTGAATTGGACATGGATCCAGTTTGAACACTACATATGGTACAATACGAAATGTAAAATTTGCGGCTAACTGCCGCGGGCGCGCCCACCGAAGGGTTAAATAAAATTTCGAATAACGAATAATAGTTAAAAAAAAAATCATTCTTCATGTTGTCGAATAAAGTTAACTCGGCTTAACGAACGAATGACGAATAATTTTTTTATCTTTTATTCGTTATTCGAAATTTTATTTGAATAAGAATTTTGCCCATCTCTGTTTTCGGCCCACCCCGTACGTAGAATCGTTGTCCATTCCCAATCTGTCGGACAGCATATGAAGAACAGTGACATTCAACGTTCGTAGAAATTTTCTAAAAATTTTCAAGACTTCTGAAAGCTTTTGGGGCTTGAATAATATTCAAGGCGTATTCTCGATTGTGCGAGTTAAGCGACAATCGTCTATCGCCGTCCTTGGCAGCGAACCTGAATTCCGCGGCCTCGCCGTTCCGCGATCAACGATGGCATAGGTGCAGTTAAAGAATCCAGGGAATTAAGAGCGATTGGAGCGTTCATTAAAATAACTACCGACGTCAAGACAGTCATTTAGGAATAGAGCGATATTCGCACGATTCCCTGCACTTGTTTCAGCGATGCGTACGTGGCAATCGCAGTCCCTCGCGATGGTGCACGGCGATGATAGTAGTACCTTGGTCTCGTTTGAGCTGACGAGTCGGTCGATCGTCGATCAGCGGTTCCGCGTTGGCCAGACTATGATAATCGCGTGCACGATACTTCCGGCGACACGCGAGTCGGTTAAATAAGGGACTAATTAATTACGAAGGTCCAGGGTTAACTAATTTTCGTTGAAGTAGAATTTTTTGTTTAGGTAGTTTGTGATGGCACGTTTTTTTTTAAACGAGTAGTTTGGTTTCTTGTTTATTGGACGAGGTTGTGGTAGGTGTGTTTGTGTCTGTATTCATCAAAATTGGTGTTTTTTTTTCGTGAAGATACCATTGATGATGGATTTTGTGGATTTGTGTGGTGGTTGGATAAGAAGGACCATTTTCTATTTTGGAGGGGAAAGTAGTGACACTTATTATTGTGATATTTGGGGATTTTGTGTGGTGGGTTGAAGTTATGGGGGTTTTGTATTTTTATTTATTTTATACAATTTTATTTATTTCTTGTGTAATTATATTTGCCATTTCGTTTGCCATTTAGTTTTTTCTTGTTTCCGATTTTGAACACAACTTTCGCAGAGTATTGAACTTTTTAATTCAATTTGGACTTTTTGAAAATTATCGTTGCTAGAGAAAATTGGAAAATGTACATTTTGACCGACTACGATTATTTTCTCTCCTTTGGATTCTGCGACTATTTTCGCAAAAACTTCATCTCCCATTTTAATGAAAACAACCGAAAGAATACGAAAGAAACTGTCTGGTTTCGAAAATTAGTTTCAAAATTATATTGGCTCCTGGAAAAACGTGCCGCAATTCTCGCAGGTGGCTTTTGCCGGTTTTAAACACTATTTTCAGCCTCCTATCCCGCGAACCATTCATGTTTATGAAACATTTTAACCGTTTTGTGTTAATCGAAGGCACTCGCATAACGCGAGAGGTAGGACATTAAAACTCATTGAATATTCATTGAACATTCTCCTGCGAATGCCATTCGACGCATAATGGCAACTTTGAATTTCACTTTTGCATTAAATGGCGCGTAAGGGGTTTATGAAGAAGCAGAATTTATTGGGGTCTAATTTTATTGATTCGCGAATTAAATTTGACGAAATATGCCGAAAATTCAATTGATGGCCAAAGAAACACTCGTCGAACTCGTTTAAGGGGACATTCTACTCTCTCGGCCGAAAAATCGGCCACTTTTCGGTGATGGTTTTTATAATGAAGTAAACACTTAATGTTTTCGAATTTCTGGGGGTATATTTTACCACTCTTGAAATACAAGAAAAAAATCATTGTTCTTTGTTTATTTCATTTGTTTACACATATATTTCGCAGTTAAGTTGGCGGCATCAGAATTGCTGGCGGTTGAAATTTCGGACGACTGGATCATCGGAAATAAAAAAACCAAACATATTTTTGATTCGCAGGAGTATGGTTATCGCGCTTACCACGAAAGAACAACTTTGCACCAAAATTATTAAAATGGCGGTCGATCGAAGTTGAAAGTACCGAAAAGGGCATTTCTTTTCTGTTTAATAGATATAAAATGTGAGAAAATATTAAAAAATCTTAAGATATTTGTGCTAAGCGGGAAAGCCACTAATGTGTAGAATAACATATTAGAATTTTTGATTAATTGGTCATGGAGTTTTTTTTTATCACATCCGCCAACCAATAAAATGTTGTTTCGAGAAAAACGCGTTTAATGTTTTGAGAACCAGGCCGCTGACGCTGCAAATACCTATAACATTGAAAATACATCGAATTTCGCTCCAAAAATTTAGGAGGATATTGCAGAAGGTGCATTCTTCCGAATTCAGCAAAAAAAAAAAAAAAATCGAATTCTTTGAGGCCGAGAGAGTAGAATGTCCCCTTAAAATTCCAAACACCATGATTTATTTTTTAACGATTCAATTTTCCCGCCAATTCTTCTGTTATTTCAATTTCGCTTAAATCAGGCTAATAGTAATTGAAAGATGAAATACACTTCACATTTTCTTTCGCTGCGGTGGGAGTAGAATTTTAATTTCGCGATTGTTTAATTCCACGCAGACCTAACCGACAAATCAAAATATCTTGCGGTCTCGTGACGCAACCGTAGCCTGTTTAAATTTACCCTCCGACCGATCCGAGAGTGGCAAACTGCTTGTTATCGCGTATAGAGGAGCAATTGCGATGAATTTCAATGATCGTTTACGAGTCTCGAAATACAGGGTGTTCCATTCGGCGTAGGATTTCGGTTGAGCTGCAGGAAGTGACGAGAGTAGAGGAAGATGGCGGGTTAAAGAGGAAAAAATAGGCAGCCAGTGCAGAGTTTAATAATACGATTGGAAAAACCTTGGGAGGGAAACGTAAAAAATAACGACACATTAAAAGGAGAAGGGCGCAGTAAAGGTTCCACGGTGTGTGAAGAAAGGACGTTATGAAGAAACGGAGGGGCGAGAGGGAGGATTACGCGAAGAGAATGCAGAGTTGACACAGTTATTTAGGCGCGTAAAGGGAGCCATGAATAGGGATATGAAGAAGGGAATGGAATATGAATGGGGAAATAGAATGGAGAAATGGGAGTGATATGGGAGACAAGGAATTGCAAAGTTCAAAGAGCGTTTTGGTTGCACAGATTCACTAGCAGAAGAGGCAGGAATGATGATGAAGAAATCCGCAAATTGTGTGTTATGAAATGGTCCTAATCAACTCGTAAATTGAGCTTATAAAGCTCGATGGAAATGAGGTTTCAGCGAGGAGTCTGCTTCTACTGAGAATTCCTGACCTGAAGCAGGAGTGCTGGAGCAAGCAGAGACGGGGAGGTCAGCTTGGGTATAAAAGATAAATTAAAAGACGAAATTATTAAATATTCTTCACGACGAAGTAAACGTTAGGACATAAAGGAGAACACAGGGCATTTATAATTGAAAGTTGGTGGATAGGAAACGGAGAGGAAGAGAGGTAGGAGAAGCTGAAGAAGATGAGCAAAAAGGAAGAGGAATATAGAGGCGAATGAACCAGAAGAAGGAAATTCAATCCAACTACAAAATACATAAAAAGGGAGATGCGCGGATCCGCGAGGAAGCCACGAAGAAAGAGCAGAGTAGCATAATAAAATAGTAGTGAACAAACAACCAGTTCCAGATCAACAAGAACGTCAAGCAACAGAAGAAACTCAAAGGTCTTCAATGCTGTGACTAGTGATGGGACTGATACCAATACTATTGATGATATTCGATCAATTCGATACCAAAGTACTCAATAGGAAATATCGATACGCATCGAAATGTTATGTACTTGGTATCAATCATCGATACTTATTTGATACTTACGAAATTATCGATACTTGTCTGATACTGTACGAAATTATGCAAACCTGTTATGATATCTATTTGATACGAAAGTATCGGTTTCGATTTGCAATTTACTAATTCACGAAAATAGTATTTATTACCAATCATGATTTGATAATATAACTAATGAAGTAGGAGTTGGAATCAGTATCATGAACTACGTATATAATTGAATTTTAATTAATAAATGATGTACATATACATTATTCTAGAATGAAATATTTTGTTGCATTTTGCTTCCAATAAATAAGACGATTTTGTATGGGTAAACAACTTTCTTTAAAAAAAGTCATCTAACTGTAATTGTACATAATTACATACTTTAAGTTAAAAAAATTTTTTTTGCATATTTTTCATTATTTACTTTTTAGTGTCTAACTTTTGATTTGTGGTTATATTGCATATTGATTGAATTGATTTGATTTGTGGTTATGGGTTATATTTATTGATGACAGGGTAATTCTATCTCCCCTTCCGTTTTTTTTTTTTTCATAATTTTGTATTATCATCATAACTACGCGCGTCTGCAAACTTTCAAGACAATTGGATTGGTGGAACTCGGTTAAATAGGTTCTCCGTTTTACCCCACGAAAAGTGTTCCGTTTTGCCCCACACGCAGTCATTTGGCAAAGTAAACATTTAATATTTACACTTCAGCGTGAGGTAAAGATATCGCAGGTATCGATATTTTCGTATAGGTATCAAGTAGGTATCGATATTTTTGTGTAGGTATCAAACAGGTATCGATACCGTTAAGGAACTAGTTCTTGATCAGGCACTAATTTTTTATCAGTTCATGAAATAAATCGTTCTTTTGAGTTTATGTCAATAAATAATTGTTCGAAAAAATTACTAACATAAAAATTGATAATTCAAAAATATACGTGTTGTCTGTGAAAGCAGTTAGTATTGTTAGTTTTAGATGATTAAAAACTAGTTCCTAGTCACCTTATTATTCCATACCTTATAAGTATTTAAATTATATATTTATTTTCAACTTTTTAAAATTTCTCCTTGAAGTTTAAACATTAATTCAACTTTTAGTATAAAAAAAGTCTATGGTTTAATGTTTCATTAGGTTAAAAATAAATATTAAAGCGGGAAAGCTTCTAAACTGATCAGAAACTAGTTCCTTACCGGACATTCTGATATGCAAGTATCAAAGAAGCATCGATTCCTTTCGATGCCTTTGACTTTGATAAGTATCAATACCAGATTGAAATTTGTAGAAGGTTATCGGATATGCATCGATACCGTATCAGTCCCATCACTAGCCGTGACAAATGCGCAACAGTTGACATCATCATGCATAAGAGAATCGAAGAAAGAAGACACGTTCAGCCCTGAATCAACAAGGAACCAAACGAAGTGCCCCATACCAACACAGGCCCAAGAGCAAGCTATGAAGAATAAAAGAAGCTCGAAAAGCCAGAGGAACCCAAGGAAAAGCTAGACAAAAGCAGGGATTCGCTGATAGGAGCAGCCAGAGGGCCAAGCGAGAAGAAGAAAGAAGGGAAGCCGTGCACGGGCGACGCGCAAGTTTCCCGCGCAAATCGCGCTCCGCCCCTCGCTGCCCCCGCCGCAACAGCGCGCACGGCGAAATCTCCGCGAAACCAGAGCACCCTGGCCAGTTGGACGTCGCGGCAAACACGAGGTGTCCGACGAAACGACGACTGCGAACGTCAGGCGCGTCGACCTTCCTCCGCGGCGCGCAGTGGCTGCGTACTCCCAGCCACGCTGACCCGCGTCCCAGTTCCTTCCCTATCCAGCCGGCCCGGTTTCGCCGTCAGCGACCCGACCTGCCCGATCGGCCGTCCGGTCGGTCCCCGATCGTGTGCGACCAGAACGATCATCCCGCGCGGCACGCGGCAACCCGTCGCACGGCCGCGCGTAATTACGCATTCCTGGAGGCGGTCTTCGGCGCGCAGCGAAGCCCCACACCGCGTCGCCCCGCTCGGCGGGACTCGGTGCTCCTCGATCTTGGCGGACCGCGGTGCCGGCAGCTCCGTCGAGTGCCCGATGATCCGTCGCGGTGCTTGGGTCAGTCGGGAACGGTTCGGCGGTCGGGACGCGGGGCTGGGAATGTTGAGACGGGTCGTGCGTTGGTGTTGGTGAGAGAGGAAGTGGCGAGCGCGTGTCCCCGCTGGCGGCGCACTGGTGAAAGTAAGAGTGGTGCCGTGCATTCGCCAGTTAAAAGTGCCGGGAACACGTTCCGGGAGGCTCTTCTGCGTCATTGTTGTGGCGAGGAGGAAGGCTTCCTGTGGTGGGGCTGTGCGCGAAGTTCAGGGACTGATGGACAGCAGTGGAGTAGGAATGATTTTGTGACGTAATCGGGGGCGGTCGTTTCGTTTACTGGGTGCGTTGGGAGTACGCGGGTGTAGGTAGTTGGGAATAGACTTTCTCCACCGTTGTTGGGTGGGATGCACAATAGGCTGTGCGGATGTGCCATAGGTGTGGTCGTTAAACGTGCTAGGCGAACGCCTATGGGCGTTCAACGCACGGGGGGGCGCCTCTTGATATTAGTATTTGTGTTGTCAGCGTGCGGCGGGCTCGGCGAGGGAATGACGCGTGATTAGGTGACGCAACCGGGGATAGTTGCTTTGTGGATCGTTTAGTAACTTATTTACCTAAAACAGGTGATTGATCGAAATCCTTTATTTCCGGGCGAAGCAGGCGAAAGTAATGTAACATTTCTCAGACTGTAATATTTTTGCTTGTGTTATATTCTAAATTCTCTGCATTCTAAAAGCTTTCCCCTGGACACTAATAATAATAATAATAATAATAAAATTCGTTTTGTCCATTTTTTCATTTCGAAGTGAAATTATCAAAGAATCCTCGGCGAAGCCGCGCTGAAGGGCAAAAAATTCTTCGTTTCTGTATTTTTTGAAGCAGCCATCGATGGGTTAAGAAAATAGAGAAATTTCGGTATCTGCTTCGAGTGGCATATTTTTTTTCTTGGACGTGGCTGTACTTGTAGACCTAATTGCACTTACATCCGAGATAAGAAGCACTCGAGTTTGTTGACTCCAATGGTATCCGAGTGTTTGGCGAGCTTTTTGCGGGCACCTTTTCCCGAGAGGAGCGATTAGACGTGGCTGTTTAGAAGGGGAACAGGTTTCTCGCGGGACACGACCCGTTATTCCATTGTTGTTTTTTTTTTTTTTTTTTACTCGCCCAAGCTGGACGCAATAAACGCGAACTGAATTCGAACGAGCGGCAGAATTTGTTGTACTATTTTCGCCGTAGTCCAAACGGGTTTCATAAATATGCAACGAACGTGATCTGAAAATCGCTGAATATTTATGAACTTTTTCTGTGTATCTCGCCGTTAGCATTTATAGTTATTGATCTATAAATATTTATATGAGGGCAGTGTCGACTAATTAAAATTACATCATAGAAATAAAGTTACCTTTAATTCTCTAGGGGTGTTCTGTTCTACAAGCTCGCAGAAAATGGAAATTATTCTGCAAGTCTATTGAAATATCTAAATACACATAAAGCATTAGAGAAACAGATTCTGAATGAAGTTTTCCAAATTCTCCAACCGCGTTGGTCTCGCGAGGAATTTTTCGAGGCACACGATGGCCTATTTCCTTTCATCCGCGTCGAAGGGAAAACATTGGAAACTCGATTATCCTCGAACGGCAGGGGGCTTTTTCGCTCTTCGAAGAGGATCAAACTTCGAAGTTGCTTGGCCTGTCGAACCACTGCGAGGTACAGTCTAAATTGGTCGAGAGAGCCGCAGCGAAAGCTCGAAATGCGTTCCGGTAACTTTGTTTGCGCGGGAAGGAGGGATCCAGCGGGCGATGGGAACACGGTTATCGAGCAATCGGTTTGATGCACTCGGAAACACTGATAGCCCATCTCGATAATTGCACTTTGGGATTTATTCACGATTGTTATTTCGTTGAGACGGTCTTGCCTCGATCGAGAAGAATTGGGTTCCATCAGGGAGGTTTGCTGATGGTTGCTTGAAGTTGGGAAGTGTTGACATTGTGGATAGATTTCTGGGATTGCAGTGCGTCGTTTCAGTAAAAGTATCATAGATCCTAGGAAGGAAGATTGGAACAAAAGGTCCTAGAATTTTAGCGGAAAATATTCTACCTGCCAATGGTGATATTATAGTATAGGATTTGATTTTTGCCACTGAAAGTGTTTGCTTCAAGTGAACAAAGTGTTCTTGTAGGGTGACCAAGAATCCCAGTTTATAAAGTAGTAGGTGATCCAATTACGAATTTTCTTTCATACTTTTGGAAGATGTTAACTTGTTTAGAGTAACAAGTACCTTCCACGTGTCTCTTAGAAAATATACCTTCTCCTCACTGAAGGAAACTAAGAAACTGTTGATTTTCTTAAAATTATTCGTTGTAGATTTCTAGATAGGTGGTAGTCTATTGGTGCAGCAGCCGAAGCGTAGGCTGGGTAAATCATCCATTCTCAATGAAATTCCTTCTGCAATGTCTTCATCGCCTCATCCGGACGTGTGTTGTTCTCATGCAAGGGAACTCTTCACCCTGTGCAAACTAAAACTGACCACTTTGTTCCCCATGCTAGCATCAATCAGTACAATTGTTCAAACTGGCATTCTGCATAGCTGGTTCAACTTGAATCCATTACCCTTAGCATGTCCCACTGAACATTCAACAGGCTCTTTTTTTTTCGGCACAATTTTTGTAGGTATCTGTGACTGTCAGAAAGTCTCTATTTTAACCCAGTCTCCTAGACTTCGCGTTCCGATGTATCCACTTCCCCTATTTTTTGAAAATTCAATTGAGAATTGTCTCACGCTTCAAATGAGACAGAAGTCTGAAGCACGCATTAGTGTTTTAATGGGATCATCCCCGCCAGGGACAAGTCTTGCCGCAAGGAACTGTGGTGTCGTAACGAGGCGATATTGAAGCTCGATCTGCTGGAAAAATGATGAAAACAATCGTCAAGTAATCGGTTTCCTTTTAGAATCGAATTGCTCGTCCCCCGATTGCGCAGCAGCTTCGCCGTATCCCTGAAATAATGATGCTGGAATTGACGCGACCAGACGGAAATTGCAATCACCGGCGACTCGCGTTTCCTGTTTCGCGATTTCGCCGCCTGGCGCCACTGTAGCTACCCAGCGGACCATCTCGTCCCACTGGACGGGCGGTAATGAGAGCAAAAACCCGTCCAACGATCTGGAAATACGAGAATGATAGCCGACGATCTTTAGCGACATTACACTCCAGTGTTTCCATTTGTGCTTTTACCGAACGCGTGAATTTTGAATGATTAGGTTTTAGTTTTATGGAGAATTAAGGAGTATCATAAGTCATCTTTCAAGAAGGTGTACAGAATGAATTTTGTTAGAGCACTAAAGAGGTGAGTATGCGCATCCGCCATCTTGGGTCCTCTGGAGAGAGAATATTATTGAGAACCCGCCTTATTGAGTATTGCCAGATTCACTTTATAAACAAAATATGCGTTGTTGATATTGATACATGGTAGCACGACACATTATTAGAGTATTATATTATATTTATGTTTATATTTGGTTTATAAAGCGAATTTGACAATACTCAAAAAGGCGGGTTCTCAATAATATTCTCTCTCCAGAGGACCCAAGATGGCGGATGCGCATACTCACCTCTTTAGTGCTCTAATTTTGTTAGAGCACTAAAGAGGTGAGTATGCGCATCCGCCATATTTGGTCCTCTGTAGAGAGAAGAGCATTGAGTATCCGCCTTTATGAATATTGTCAAATTCACTTTGGAAACAGAATACAAACTTAAATGTAATAAAATACTTCAATAATGTGTCGCGCCACTAAGTATCAGTATCAACAACACATATTCTGTTTATAAAGTGAATTTGACAATATTCATAAAGGCGGATACTCAATATTCTTTTCTCTCCAGAGGGCCAAATATCGCGGAAGCGCAGCTCACCTCTTTAGTGCTCCAGTCTTGTCGATTTAGTATTTGTATAATATATCTGGTAACGATCATTATTTTTGCATACGTGAATAAAAAAAGTGATTTGGATGAGAGTAATCTTCGGATCTCAATAGTGGCAATTTAATTTTTCTAATTTCCTTAGGTTAAGACTCCAAATATTGAAATTTATTAGTGGAAAGGCGGCTCTATTTATGTAGAAAAATTGGGAAAATAATGAAGAGTAGCGTTGCTATCGTCAGAAGTATGAACAACAGATCTTGCCAGGGTAGAAAAGAGTTCCTACACACTTAAAAGGAATCCATTAATTACGTCTTCTAAACTAAATACAATTTTCTCAAAATTCCATTTCCAATTACAACACCGCGAATCGACATTCCCATAATGCCCACCAGGTGGCAACCACCGCTGACTCCATTGTCCAGAAAAAAAGTTACAAGGATCGACCAAAAGCTTCTCAAAGCAGAGATGGGCAAAATTTTTATTTAAATAAAAATTTCGAATAACGAATAAAGGTTAAAAAAAAATTATTCGCTTTAACTTAAGGGGTAAAACCACTCTAGAGGCAGAAAAAAAGACCTAAATATTGACAATTTATTTGGGGAGTATGACAAACGGAATAGAATTTCTTTTCAGAGGGTTTATTTAACACATATTGAAGTACGGAAAACCATTTTTTTTTATTGTCATATTCATACAAAACAGCTTTTTTGAAAACACCGCCACGGGAGGTCGGATTTCTCGGCATGTATGAGTCCTGGAACAAAAATAAAAAAAATTTATAATCTATATACAATTGGCTTTGGAGGTACGTAGCCGTTTTTTGATTGAATGTAAACTTTTTTTTTATAAACAATTTAATGCTCTTGTTTAGGGCAAAAAATCGATTCATTTCTTAAAAACTGCACCACTTTCACAAAAATTGATTAAACAAAAAACCCTAACTTTATTCGTCAAATAATTCAAAGTTAGAGTAACTCTTACTTGACCCGTTATTTAAATAATTTTTTATTTACTTAATGCCCGTCTCTGTATCGAAACCCCTTACCCCTCCAATATAACAATCCGAGGTGAAATCAAAAATACCCAACGATCGTTTCATTGCGCAAGAACGCGAAGCAACCCAAACAAACTGCCCAACGCAAAGGACCAGTGCCAATGCTCTAGTGTCTTCCTATATTTAATCGCAGTACCCTGGGCGTACAAAACACCCAGCAGCGCGCCAATTTCGCGAAAGACAAAGGAGTCCGAGAAAAGGTTATTCCCTCTGCGAAGCAATGTCACGAGCGTGGACAGGTCCCACGGTATCATCATCGTTATCGCTCTCTATCGATGGGTAGTCATTTCGGCACTCGAGTCCCCCTAATCTCTGGGTCCCTATCAAACTCGTTCCACGTAGATCGATGATTTGAGCCGGGGTTTATCATCGAGCGGCGACAAGTGCCGGGGCGAACCTAATCAAGACGCCTAGTTTCGTCACGTTCGCGGTATGTACCTACGTCGTCACTCTCGCGAGCGTGTGACGAAAGCTGCCGGTGCTTATAGCCGTGTAATCGATCGTCAGCTTCAGTTGAACGCTCCCGTTTTCCCAGGACTGCGACGAGTGGACGCAGTCTCGGCGAGCCCCGTTCCGGGAAACAACAGAATGATCGATGGATCTTGCTCGACTTCGCTGCGCGCCGTTAAATTCGATTAGGCGGTGATCAAGATTTAAGTGTTTTCTCGGTAGAAACTCGCTGCTTCGCGGAGAATTCTGGGTAACGATTTTCGAGGCATTCGATGACGTAGCCCTTGCGGAAACTCCTTGATGCATTCATTAGGAAGGTTTTAGGGGGATCGTAATGGGGCGAGTAAAATGCCCGGGGGGGTGAAGAATGATGCCAGCGCTGGGAGGCATCTCTCGCTTCGCTGGGAATTAAATCTATGGGAGTTGCGGGGATTTGTAATGGAACCGTCTGAGTTGAAGACGAGTTAAACCCTCGTATCGGGGAGGGGATTTGATTTTGCCTTGACTTGTTAGGGGTAGTTTGAGTTTCGTATACGGCGGACTTGGGAGCTGCACAAATTCATTTTGCAAATAGTCTGCGAGTGTGTAGGTGTTTGGGAACAAGATTTAAATCCGATTCAACCTGTTTTGCGATATAACTCGGTTAGAATTATATAATAGTAGTAATTAAAGTTCGGCCGTGGTTGGGTTAGATTCAAAAGCTAGCACGGCCAAACTAGATTTAGCCCAAATCCAGGAGTACACCTCACCAATTCGGAGCGACTTCAGACCGGAGTTAATAGTAACCTACACCTTTTTGCAAATCTAACTCTGCCGCAGGTCTAACATAGAAATAGCAGAAACACGTTTGAAATTTATTTCAAGCTGAACATGGAAATAGTCTTAGCAGCAGCGTTGCGCAATAATTACATAAACTTTTATATAACTGCAATGTTGTGGAGTTGAAGGTCTCTAATCGTGGAGTGTAAAATTTTCTAAATATCTATACACAATAATTAGTTTCAAAAATAGAACAGTTTGCGATATTTAACCACTGCAATTTATAATTGCCCGCGATTCATTTCCACCTGACGCGGCGAAATATATTAGCGTTTACGGAAATAAGTTTCTGGCGAACTTGGTGTATCTACTATTTAATTCCTTCGTGATGGAACACAATCAATTCCATCGTTTACCGTTAAGGAACTAGTTTCTGATCAGTTTAGAAGGTTTCCCCGCTTTAATATTTATTTTTAACCTAATAAAACATTAAACCATAGACTTTTTTTATACTAAAAGTTGGATTAATGTTTAAGCTTCAAGGAGAAATTTTAAAAAGTTGAAAATAAATAGATAATTTATATACTTATAAGGTATGGAATAATAAGGTGACTAGGAACTAGTTTTTAATCATCTAAAACTAACAATACTAACTGCTTTCATAGACAACACATATATTTTTGAATTATCAATTTTTATGTTAGTAATTCTTTCAAACAATTATTTATTGACATAAACTCAAAAGAACGATTTATTTCATGAACTGATCAAAAATTAGTGCCTGATCAAGAACTAGTTCCTTAACGGTATATACCAGAAAAAGGAACCAATAATTCACAAACTTACTGAAACCTAACCTCTGAATACTATGCGTTTTGAGGTTAGGTCCCCATCAAATTTGCGACTTACGTCTCCGTTCACAATTTCCTAAATATCTGCAGCATTCTTTCCTTTAATACGACCCAAACACGCGTTCCCCTGAAGTATTTCATAATGACGAATTAATCGCCTTGATCACGAACCCTAGTAGCTTCCTCCAGCTGCACTTTAAGTCTATTTTCACGTAACAGGGTTAGGTTGCGAAACAGCAAGAGTGCTGAACCTCGCCTGCTCGTCGCTCAATTAGCTCGATGTCGATTCTGTGATGCACTAAAGACGAATTATTATTATTTATCTAGCAGGTAGTCCTGGTTTCATTCATTCGCAATCCGCTTAAGGTAGTTCCTAACCAACTAAGTTAGTCAAATTAGAGTTGGGTAATAAACGATAAATGTAAAGTAGTATGATACTATAGAAATAATAATAATAATTTATAACATCATGTATATATATTGTAAACAGTTAAATGTTAATATAAATAATTGTAATACGAAAATAGAATATTAAATTGGTTAGCGTAGTGATTTGGAGCAGCAGATCTGACAACATCGCATTCATTCGGAGCGTCTTTTATAACCAAAATGTCAGAAAAATGACATTTTGTGACAAAATGACATTCATATGAATTTGAATTGTCGTCCGCTATTTAAATGTCTAAACATATCGATTGTGCGACGTTGCCACGTTGATTGCTCTGCGAAGTTTCTGAAAAATTTGCACGTAAACCTATTTTTTATGGGCATTTACGAAGAAACTATGTGGTCAGTTTTGCAGAAATTAATAAATTCGTTTACTGACATTTCGATGTACTTTTGTGCCAATTTTGGTATATTTCTATAATATGGTTTTCCTGTTTCAGAAGAAAAACTGAAACTATAACCCTCTTTTTTTGTTTTCGCCATATGCCACTGTGTTAAAATGCATCAACTTTAATTAACAATTTCTCGATAACTATGTGGTAAATCGATTTTAAACTTTGTACAAGGGTTTCTTGTATTCCAAATTAGTTTAGTACGAAATTTGAAAGAATTCTGTAATTTAGTACATTATTCAGGAACTACCTTAACGTCTAAGCGATGTCTGCTTCGACGTGCCTGCCTCATCTCGCTGTCCACCAATTAACAGTCGCAATTTACCAGGAATTCAGCAATCTCCCGCGCAGACGTTATCAAGCTTCGCGGAAGAAGCGCGGTGATCCAGCGATAAGTCCCCTAATCCTTGTTTCCCCCGGAGTTCTAGCTAAAAACTCGCGTCCCTGTTTCGCGGCGGGAGCATCGAGGAACTTCGACGATTAAATATGGCGATTAACGCCAGTTTGCGGGAAACTTGGGCCGGGCTTCGTGGCCCGTTCTTGCCAGCGGTAAATTTTACAAAGGAAGATGCTCTTTGTTCCGCGGACAAGTTCTCTTTCGGCTGATAGCCAAGTCTCGTCGCTTCACCTTGACTGACGTAGGTGTTCGAGGTTTGTCAGGGGCGATAAAACATTTTGTAGATAGTACACCCGTTTATCGTGCGGTAATACGGCGCTATCGAGTCGGCCTAGTCGATATTGGAGCAATTTTCGGAGCTTATCTGGCCACGACGTGTGGTTGATAGAAAATAGAGTCGTTTCGGAGCCTTGAGCACGAGGTTCTGGCTACAGCTGTGTGCCTATATGGCTGATAAAAGTTGTATAATAGTTCCTTAACGCGCCGATTGGCATCGGCGTGAGAACACGCCGAGGGATATGAACACTACACGGGTTGCTTTGGCTTTGTTTATTCTTTTTCTTCGGGTTACATATACTTTCATATAAGCTTCCCGCAGATGGCGGCTCAAGAAGCTTCTTATATTGTCCAAAGAACTCTAGTCGTGTTCGGTTCTGGCTAGGTTTTGTCGGTTTTTTAAAATTGGGTTTATAACCCGTTTTTTTTTTGTAAAACTCGAAAACCAGTTTTTAAATTTAAAAATAAGTGCTTCAAAACAAAAATTAAATTTAAATTTAAAAATCTGTTTTGGATACTAGAATCAATATGTAAAAATTAATTAATTATTTAATTAAAAAGGTTACAAAACATTTAGACTTGAATTCCCCTAAGGCACAAGTATATTGCAGTAAAACTTTACTGTAAAACTAATCTTCTTGAGTTCATATTTCCTGAAGAAAAATCCTAATTGAAATGAAGATGTATAATTTATATTTTGTATGGATTTTAGTTATTTTAGTTTCTTTATTTATTTGGTGTTGCACACATAGAGTATATTTTATTTTGTTATATTTTTCTAATTCCAAAAATATTAAATAAACTGAAAGATGTTAGAATAAATACAAATATTTTTTACTGTTTTATTTATATATTTTTGCTTGTAAATATTCGGAAACCGGTTCAACCACTTTTGTTTCTGGAATACTGGAATTCGAAAACCGTTTTTTTTTTTTTTTCGAAATTCAATTTTTGCATAAACTTTGGAAATTTTCTAAATTTTGGAGCGTGTTAAGCAAAACTTCGGAAGGCCTGGCAGCCTCGAAGGGCCGTTTTTCAAAATCCTGCGTCACTGAAACTGCCAATGCTTTTCGATTTCGAAGCAGGTGCGTTGAGGCTGGTGGAGGAAGAAGTGGGACTTCCAGAGCTGGATCTAGGTTTAGGATTGAAGTAACGATCTCGTAAGCCTGGAATTACTGTTGATGTTCCGATTTGTAAATTTTGACAGGATGTTACGTTTGAGGAACAGCCAGCTGGATTTTTAGGAATTGAGTAGCCTGTTCCAACCTGTTAGGTAACTTCCTTCCTCTAGGCCAGAGATTTACATTCATCAAGTAATTAGCATGAATTTGCGTGACGTCTAGTGAAAGGTTCCGATTTCTGGGAAGTGCGACTCACAGGCAAGGTGGGCTATGTTACAAGACGAATTTCTGACCCTAAAACACTGGTAGACGTCAATGGTTATATAAACCCTATACTTGTGTAGTTTCATGTCCTTCTACTGTGTGCCACGTTTCGCCAGAGAAGTTGATGAGCTCTAGCTATTGTTGCATCAATTCGGCAGAGCTTCAAATGGGAAAGTAAAAAGCAGAACGCGAAGAAGTAAATGGCTCTTATTTTTAATATGAGGGAATTCTTCTGAGACAGTGATTTAGGCCAGCATCAAAATTATTTTTTCCTTTTTAGTACCTTTTAATAAAAGCTTGTTTTTTTTTTGTTTTTTTTTTCAAAAAATTTATACTATAAATTTCCTTTTCCTGCGGTGGTGGGCGATATTTCCTTTGGGCCCAAAGAGTCCAGTCACCGCTATTCGGGAATTAAAATCGCAGGAAAGTGAGCTGGTTTACTAGTAGCGAAACGGTCCATGGAGGATTTTAATTGGGGCCTAGCCCAGATCCTAGTCCTAATCTGGACGCCCATCGAGCGTAAAAGAGCTGAAAACAACGTGGCTAGGTTGGGAGATGTAATCAAGAGTGTCGTGTACCTTTCCACTGACCGGAAGGGATTTGAATGTATTTATAGGGCATCTCGGGACGATCGTGAAAAGAGTTGTAGAGAATTCCTTCTGGATTGCGTCAGTGCTCGGTGGCTGGAAAGGTCAACCTGCTCTCCAGTGTTCCTTTGATGCATAAAGAAACGTGTTACGAGATGGTTTTGTAATCAGACTGGAGTCACGGTGGAAAAGTACCAGCAGAGGGAGTTTACTTCATCGAGAATCTCCACTTTCTGCTTCTTTTTGTCCAACCTTGCTGATTGGTAAAAAACCCTGGCTTCATTGGATCTGAAGCGGATTTTATTCTCAATTAGTGGCTTGGGAACAAAGGACTGACGATAAAAATAATATAGAGAAAGTGTCGAGGGAAAATTGATTGTAGTTAAAAATACTCGGCTCTTCCTTCTTCAAAAAAAATAAGAGTTTTACAAATTTCTTTTTAAGATGACTAAGGCAGTCAAATCGGTCGAAAATCAAGTATTTTTTTGCGAATTAATTGCGAGGAGATGAATGCGAATTGTAACCAGTACTTTTGGGTAATGTTTATTAATACTATAAACTGTAAAAAAATTATGTATTTTTTTTGGTTGGTTGGTGATTATGTATGGTTTTAGATTCGTAAGAGTAACTGATATATATATTACTCTATATATATATATATATATTTCAAACCCACTTGCTTTTTTATTCGAATGTAAGACACGGGATCAAGGTGCCCTATTAATTTGTGGGAATGATGTAGTAGCCGCTTGACGATTAAAGTTGTATTATTATGCTGCGTTTGTTGAGCACGGTGAGAATTTAACAAATGTCCGAAGATAATTGATTGCACGTTTCATGATGGATTAGTTCACGTTCGCAGTATCTTTCATCGTTCGTTCATCTTTTTCATTCCTGCTGAAACCTGTCAGCCAATCGTCGAGAATGCACTTCGTGACGGGTGACGTTCTTGCATACTGGTTTTCCTTGAACATCCTTGTGCTCGGCAACTCTCCTACGATAATTCCATGGAAATTAGCTACCTATGTATTCCTATTTTTTTTTATTGTTTAGTAACACGACATCTTCATATACAGATTACGCATTTCTAAAAAGATAGAGTAATTGGTTGATAGATTTTTCTGTAAATAATGTGCAGTTTAAATATGAAATGTGCTTTGGAAAATACTAAAGTGTTATATGAGAATATAAGAAATTTCTTTCAACGCCAATTGCACTATTTACTTGTGTATAAATATTGAAAATAAATACATCGCTGTGTCTCTCAGCCAGAAATTCATTTCACAGAATTTCTTTAAACAGTTCGTCGAATTATTTCCCATCTTTCAGAAATATTTCCACAGAAATTGATAATGAAATTCTGCTCTTCCACCTTCCAGCTTCATTTCCATTCGCCAACTTAAGTTCAGCATCCTCTCACACCACATCACCATTTCTCAATATTTGTAAAAAAGATTTTAATATCCTTCCAAGGCAGTTCGCACTTCCATAAAAGCCTCCTACCGTATTCAGTTCTAAGTTGCAAATTCAACGAAATCAGAATTCAATTACAATATTATCCTCCAGCTTTCCTATTCCCTTCTAAACAACAGTCCACTTCACTATTCCTCTCCGAACAAAAAATAACCCCGTTAATACTCGTTCCCATCACCCTGCGTAATAAAAAGCTAAAAACCCGCACTTCCACGGCTGCAACAGCAAAAAGAAACCGACAAACTTTGCGTTCAAAAAATTCTTCCACTGTTCCACAGTCTTTCAGTCTACCCTCCGCGAGGACGTCCCTCCATTACGTTTCCCCTGCGAGTAGAATATTCCTTCTGTATTCCATGCACGTCCCTGCTTCACGTCCCTGGATACACAGGGCATAAATTATGGAGGCTCTCGATATCCATTCCACGATATCACGATCTCATTATAATCGGCAGCCAGAGGTGAATTCTTGAGATCCAGGCTGCAGGAAGATGACTTCCTATCTTGATTCAATACGAGGAATCCATCGCCTGGTGTTCCACGGATTTCCCTGCGCCAGCTATTGACCCATGCCGATGTTGTCGAATCTTTTTTCCGATGTTTGTCGAGACGGGTTGATTCCGCTGTTTATAGACTGTCTCATACCTGCCGCATTCTTCTAATAGGGGAACATATCGAAGTGACGATCGCCCGATTTTTACGCGACTTTGGTAGAAAGTAGTTCTGACAAAAATATTGGACACGTATTTTTCCTTATTGACTGATTAGACCTTCTGTTGGTTTAACATAAATCGGAAGAAAAATGTAACTCGAACGCGTGTTAATTCTGTGGTAGATATTTATTATTAACAATGCAATTCCCGCCGGTTTAATTGACGAGCATGTGAGGAATGCTGAGAAAAAAAATTTGTTTACGTGTTCGCCAAATCTGGGCCCCATTGAGGAGACTGAATTTCAAAGGGATGTAATGGCGTCTATTCCCTCGTCAGAAGCGCGCGTGGGTGTATCAATGCTCGTAGAAATCACAGTAAATACTTAAAGCGACAGGGTGTTCCGTTATCGTTAGAGATTCTAGTGGTTGGTGAAATTGCTGTCATTTGGCAGCACAGCTGAATCGTTTGCTCGTCTTTTTCTCATGAGAACGAGGCAATTTGGATCCCTTGTCTCTCTAACAAGAGATTGATGGTCTTCTCAAATTACAGTGGAATTGTTTATAGTCATAGCTGCGAGAGTATTACACTTTCTGTATACGTTGCGTTACCAGTGAACAGGGGTTGTCCATATAGTTTTTATTTTGTAGGATGGATGCTAAAGAGGAAGCCAAAGTTATTACCCTTGAAGCTGTGATCTTCAGTCATGAGCAGTTTAGAATGACATTAATGCTTCTTTGAGGCATAAAGCTGTTGGGATATTAGCCAACTGTGGGAGGAGGGTTGCATAAAGTTTGCGATCTAACTTTGGGCAAACCTAAATCTATTCTGTTCTAGCTTAAGGCAAGCTTAAATCTAATCAGTGCTAATTTAAAGCACACATAAGACTGTTCACTCCTTATTTGGAGCAAACTTAAATCTATTCAGTCCTAATATAGAGTAAATCTAGCTCAATTTAGCGCTAATTTAAAGGATACCTAGATCTATTTAGTCCTAATTTAGGGCAAGCCTAGGTCTATTTACTCCTAATGTAGGGTAGCTCTAAATCTATTCGGTTCTAATCTAGAGTACAGCGAGATCTTAGAGAAAACTTAGATCTATTCAGTCCTAATTTAGGGTAAACCTAGATCTATCTAGTCCAACTTAGGGCAACCGTAGATCTATGCACACCTGACCTAGGTCACGCCTAGACCCATGCACAGCTCACCTAGAGCAAATCTAGATCTATTCAGACCCAAGTAACATTTAACTAAAACGAATCAAATCCTGAAGAATACCTAACCTATTGCCAACTAATCTAGTCCCAACTTAGGGCGACCGTAGATCTAGGCACACCTGACCTAGCGCACACCTAGACCCATGCACATCTGACCTAGAGCAAATCTAGATCTATTCAGACCCAAGTAACATACAAACTAAAACTAATCTAAACCTGAAGAATACCATGATCTAGTCAAACTCAACCTCACCTAATCTAGGCGCCACCATTAGAATCCTCCGCATCGACAGCGTGGAGGAACAACGCGTTATGAGGGAACAATGGGGGATCAATTTTGCTACGGCCTGTTGGGCAAACTGGGACAAGTACCAACTTGTCCAAATGAAACTAATTAGGCTAGATCCTCGGCACTTGTTGGCATCGTGTCTCTTTATCTTATTGTTAGAATTTAAACATCCCAGCGGCACTAAATCTGAACGTCAACTCTAGCCAGTTTCTAATGCCCAGACTTAACCAAGGATTTTGAAAATTAGCTCCAGAATGCCGACAATGAGAAGCACACAACAAATAGCTGTATTTAAACTGAGAGTTAGGAACCTCACAGCATCTACAGCCTCTGCAGGGAGAACTCTTGATGAAACGATGAATTTTCTGTAGCATATTAAGATGTAGATAGCAAAGCTTATTGGATCCAGGAATTCGAGCTGGATCTCAATGTATTATAATATTTCGAGAATGTTCAGAGCCTTTGAAGGTCTTTATCTCTTTGCGCTGTACTGTCTCCCAATCCACACGACTAGGTATTACTCGCAAAGTTCTAACGAACGTCGAAATTGTCTGTCCCAGTGATATCCTTTAGAAATGTCTCGCGAAAGGCGTGTCCTTTGAAGTGTCACATAAAGAACAATCTCAGCGAGCGCTGTACCGTGAGTTACTGAACTTCCAAAGTGAGTTCGTGGAAGGCAAGAAGAAGGACAAAGGCGCCGAGTGTTCCTAAAGAATCAGCGGCAATAAGTGTCTTCCTTGTTACCAACTTCCACAAAACTCTCCCGAGGGGAGCCGTCCCAAGAAGAAGGGACATCCGCGAATCTACGTCCTCGGTAACTTAAAAAACAAACCAGAGGCAATTGCAATTACCGCAAGCAAGCTGGCAACTAGATTTGCAAACTCCAACAATCCCTGAAACGGGCACTGCATCTGTATTTACGTTTCCCCGGACTGGAGGACTATGGGGACCAACGTATCCTTCATCAGCACCTAGCCAATCGGGCATGTGCCCCAGCGTCATGCTCCACCTGCACTTTGCGCGGCTCCATCAATGAGGCCAACTTCGAGGGCAATCCCCGTCGCGTCTCCTGCTTGCCCAAGCGTCAAGTTCCACGTCCGCGAAGACCTAGATCCGCGCGCCTCAACCGTGGACAGGATGCGGTAGAAGAAGAGGGGCTGTGTCCTCGATCAGAAATGTGCTGGAAAATGGTAGATCAGGGCGAGACTGAGGTGGTGCGCCGAGGAAAGTGACGAACAGGACGGCCTAACGATGTCGGGCTCCAGTGGCGGATTAATGGACTTCGCGGATTCCTCCGTCGGCGGGCTGAAGAGATGCGGCGGTGGCATGAGTTCCCCGTCCCTAGGCGCAGGAGGGGGCGCAGGAAGCTCTGGGGGGCTGCCGCGAACCCTGTCCGCTTCCGCTCTGCGACTACGGCCGTCTAGGAAGGCTCTGTTCTGGGAGCAGTGTTTCGAGTCGCCGCCCAAGCAGAGAGACTTGTAAGTGGACGATGATTGTTGGAGGCGGGAGATGGTGTTGAATCGAGGTCGACCATCAGTCGCGGAGCAGTTTAGTAATTATTGCGGCGCATTGGGACTTTCGGGGAGTAGGTGAATTACGGCTGACGAGGGCTGGTGATTTTGGGAGCAGTTGAGTCTAGGGACTTTTTTGGGGGAATTGATTTGAGGGGTGATGAGGGGTGTTTAGCTGATGGTAAGTGGATTTATGCGGGCGCGTTTATGTTTCGCGAGGACTTTGTGGTTTTTAGTTCAATTTGTTGGGTGCTTATCGATTACCGTCCGATTTGACGTTGAACAAATTCGAGTTTGATTGTATTTGCTCGATAAAAAATCGATGAACGATTTGTGATGACTAATTAGCTGAGAATAGCCGATAAGTTGTGAGTAATTAGGTGTCGAGTGTTGATGAGCCTCGAGCAGCGATTAATGTTGATAATAGCGTTTTGATCGACGATTTTTGGATAGTTAAGTGATTTATAATCGACAACAGTTTTTGATTAATTAAGTGCTGAACGATGATTATCCACGTGAGGTTTGTTTTGTTGAAGTTGATGACTTGTTGATGGTAAAGATTCAGTTAATATGTATTGATAAGAGTTCGTGAAAATTTAGTTACAAGATTTAATAATAACTGAATGTTGATCGCTAATCTAAGCGATCAGACATCGTTTGTTTATAGCGTTAAAAACGTAAATATTCGAGGAATTTTTACTGTGTCCCTTCGCGAACTTCTCGTGATACTTTCTACTGAATTTCTCAGAAAATATTTCCCACGTTCTGCATCTCCCGATAAATTCTACAAAATTCCCTAGGTGCACTTTCTCTAGTCACTTCTATTACAAGCTTTTTACGTTACTTTCTAATAAATCTTGCACAACATTTCCTGGATCTTGTTTTTAAATTTCCAAAGGGACTTTTTAAGGACAGTTCAGCAGTCGTTAAAAAACAAATAATTTCTGACTGAGAAGAAAATTTAATTAGCAGTGTAATATTTAGAAAGGTGCTCTTGTGTCACCATTGGCCTTCCATTAACGGAAGCGGTGATGATCGATCGCTTCGGACTGGCGCAAATCCGGACCGTTTTTTTATGGACGAAAATACGCCCATAGAACTGAGTGCAAAAATATTTCGCAATTCAGCGGAACGACGGGTATAATTGGCCGACATTCAAGGGGACTCATTCATGGATGGCTTTAACATTTATTACACGCATGTTTATCAGCTTGATGCATCTACATAAATGAATCAAGCAAATGACCGTCAGAGTAAAATAAATCCCGTGCATTGGAGAAAGGCCAGGAACTCATTTAGAGCATTCTAGGCACACTATTTCTGGTTTGCTCGCCTGTTTTCACTTATTGCAACCCAACTGCGATCGAAACATACAAATAATCGGGATTGTCCATAAAAAGACCTCCCTTTCTGTTTTCACTCAGCTGCAGTAGGGTAGACCGGGGGCGGTAGTAACAGGGGGGCGAATGTAACACGCTAAATATCTCAAAACATATAATAGATATTAACACCAATTTTGGATATATGATGAAGAATGACATTTGGAATATACACATCCATGCCCTAGGAATACAGATACGCAATAGACATGGATAGTGAAGAAAATAACTTTTCGATACCCTAAAGTAACTTTTCCTTACTGACTTAAAATTGTAATATAAACACTCCCTTCGCAAGTATGTGCTTGTTCGATTTCTTAATCTGTAATTCGACCTTTTTTAAACTAGTATTGATCGTTACTTGGCACTTTTAAGCGTCTCGTTAGTCAAAATTTATAATTTAAGTTCAAAAGCATGGTCGGGGGCGATTGTAACATCGGCAGTCGGGGTCGGTTTTACCACAACATAACCGAACAGGGACAAAGAAGGCGAATAATGTTGTCTTATTTGCATGAAATCCTATAGCATAGCACAAGCAAACCAAATGAAAAATTGGTGCAATATACTGAATGTAAGAATTGAGCAGATGCAGAATGCACCAACCAAAACGTATTTTATTTCTGCCAGACTTGCGATACCACATAATTTGTTATAGATTTTACTTTTTTCATTTATTATTATAATCTAAATCAATAAATATTTTAATTTTGTAAAGTTATATTTGTGCTACTATCGACTCCATGCAGTGTTACAACCGACCCGGGGTCAGGGACGGTTGTAACACTTTCTCCGCTTCTCATTTTTTATTAATAACCGGAATATTACTTGACATACAGCGAAACTGTTGTGGCTCAAATAATGTCAGATAAGTAAGTAACATTTTCGTAAAAAAACTGTTGTTGTAACTGTAATAGTTTTTGCGTAATCGTATTCCAAAGTCAAAATGTTACTACCGCCCCCGGTCTACCCTACTTTAGAGTTGAAACTGTGGTATAAACATTTATGAATTGGAGGAGTTTGAAAAAATCATTTCAAACGTGAATTAAACGGGTTAAACGATGACTTCGAAAAATCGGGTGATAAAATCAAAAATGTGTATCAAAAAGGATTGGTAATTTGATTTCATTGGACTGGAAGGGAAATTGCAACGAAACGGAATTTGGTTACTCTTTCTGGTCCATGAAATTTTTGTTTCCCCTGAAAACACGTTTTCGAAATCGGCGGAGGCAATAAATTAATATTTCCGCTGGTTCGGATATTTTTAACTTTGACGAACATTCCAGTGCTTGGATGCAAATAATAATTACGAGCTAAAGGGAAATGCTGGGGCGTTTTAAAGAAAAAAATTTACAACACGTTTTTTTTTATACATTTTACACTGCGTGACATTTCTTCCTATATTTTAAAATATTTCAAATTCTTCATCTCTGTTACTTCATATTATTCAAAATTCTTCTACTCCAGGTTCACATTTATATTACATTTAATTTGTTTCCTGTTTATTTCACACGTTTTCGTATTTTAGAAAAGTTTCTCTGTTTTCAAAAATTTTATATCTCAAATTTGAAATGATTTTAGAAAAAATTGAGGAATTTTGAAAGTAATATCTTTCATACGCTTCCAGTTTTATCCGGATTATACCTACGCATGTAGAAGACCAACGTCACGTTATTAAAATGTCGTTTTCAGTGTCGTTTTCATTTTGTGAATTATGTAGCTACTGGTATGGCATGTGAAATGCTTCTTCCATTTTCGTTGTCAAATTTCACTCCGCGAACATGAAAGTTTAACCATGCCTTGCGCAATTCAGTGACGTTGTACATGCGTCAATCATATTTGAGCTTTTCCCTACTTTGAAATTGTACGCTTTTGCTCGGGTTCCACCGAGCCATTAATTTCGGAGATTTTCTGAACGAACAGAAAACGCTCATAACAAATACACCGTCTGAATAAATAATAGAACAAAGGCATTTCGTTCAGAAAAAATCGTGACACATAAAAATGTGAGAAAGGTACTTCACGACATCTGTGAAAACGAAGTCCAAATTTTCAAATTCTTTAAAGAAAATTTTAAACAAAAAAAAAATGAATGGAAAACAATTAAATATTACATCCAAATTTCTCTTAAAATATGCTTGCTTGAGAGCTCAAAGTTTGAGTAACAAATTTCAGTGGAGAATTTCCAAGGAATTTTAGTATATTAATATTTAATTTTGAACAATCTCTTTGGCACACTTTGCGCTATAAATTCGCGAATAAAGTTTAAAGGGGAGAGCGTGGAAAGCGGTCCAAGGGTGAATTTCCTAGAGATAGCTTTCATATTTCCTTCCAAAGAGCTGATCTTTTAAAAGCTGGCGTACTTGGGGCTCCGTCAAAAAGGCTCTCCCTCTTCTAAACACTTCCTTGCCTTTTTCTTATTTCGTCATTCTCTCCCCCGTCTCTTATTTTCTGCCATGTCGTTGTATAAGTCTAAAACTTCAGCCTGAAGTATTGATCGAGGGGGAAAACCTCTGTGCTGACCGTTTACCCGCCCCGTGTGACGTGGAAGAAAATGATTTTGGGGGCAGTTTGATGAATCCAGTTTTTCTCGCTTCCAGCCTTCTTCAACACCTGAAATGGTACCTTTATTTTCACTTAGCAATCTTCACGCGGCACTGTACCTCGAGTTTTCATTTGGAAAATTTCAACAATCTTTTTCACCCCAAATTCCTACGGGTAGAAAATTTTTTTGTGCCACCGGTTTTCCCTGTGCAGGCAAACTAGATGGGGATGCGAGTGGCTGAAATTGAAAGTGGCAGCTCCTTTGCCCCATTGTCAGTAAATGTATTGGAGGGTTTAAAGGGGTTTGCGGACCACGGAGGAAATTGCATTCACCGTTTATAACCTGCCAGTAACGTGGCGCGGTCCTCTCCTCGTTTTACTTTCGATTCGTTTCCTCGGCAATTGAATCTGCATTTTCCACCTGTGGTTTTAATGGGACGTACGTGCTTCTGTTGCGACGGAAGCAATCGTGCGCTCCGATCGAGCACGATTATCGAGCTCGTAGGACGCTCTCCATATATCCTCATCGGAATTGCATAAGTAGATTGCAGTGGAAGAATCTTGATATCTTGATACACATTCATGAGCTCTGTATAAAAACGTTGCAATGGAAAATGGAGCTTTGAATACTTTGTACGAGGTTTATGGTAAAATAGGGGTACTATTTGCGGGGGTTGATGGAATTTGTTGGATGTAGCAAAAAGTAATTGGGTTCAGGGATACTCAGCTTTTTATTGTGAAGACTTTCCTTTAGAGCATTCTGTGCTTGAGAAACAACTAACTAATGGTACTAATGGTAATTGTGGAGGGTCCCCGACAATTTTATTTACGCTAATTTAATAGTTACACACTTGTTAATATTAAACCTGCATGATGCTTTCTATTTGCATAATCAATTTCACGAGCACTCTCAACTAAATTAGGGGGAGTAATTAGTTTAATTATATCAAATTTAATTTTAACAATTCTATCTTTAGTAATATTTGTTATGTAATATCAAGAAAATTCTACACAACAAACGAAATTATATTAATGATCATTAACGTCACTATTTAGTTTACTAACTTGCATGCCATGTAATGCTTGAAGTCAATTACGTTTGAAAGGAAGTAATTTCTGTTTCATATAGAAGTGGGAACGCGGCTTTAGATAACTTTTAGGTTAGGTTCCCGTTTTCCAAGTTCAAACTGCTCATAACTTGAGCTATCATACCCAGGGATGAAAATTTCTCAGTAACAAGGCCTAAGGTATCCGTAATTTTATGAATCGCGATGCATTGCAACACTGAGAAGTCAGAAAAGCTCTGAGAAAGTTGAATTTTAAATTTGCCGCCAGATGGCGCCACCGTAGCCCAATAATTACGAGAAAATTCCACTCGCTGTAGCAGACGCACCAGCATGCATCCGCCTATTTCTTTAAATGATGAACATTCTATCATAATCGCTGCTTCTATCATAATTATATTATTTCGCTATCAGTCACCACTAAACGACGACTGATAACCATTTCGTGATATGATGTACGGTTACTTCGACGATTATCAATCGTAATAATTCTTGCAGCGCGAGCAGATTGCCAGTTGGGGAGGCTGGGTTAATTAAAACGTGAATATCAATGACAGTTTTAGAGGGACGCGGGGATTAATGGGCGTGCAGGTGATCTTTAAACAGGCATCGTGACCTCTGACCTAACGGAATGTTCGCTGGGGAAGCGTAAAATAATTTGTTGCGCACCGATGCTGATAGCGTATGAGATAATAATTAAAGTAAAATCCACGAGTAATCTCTGGGTATCGGGATATTAGAAATTGCAAAATGATCGGGTTACAATATTTCACGAATTGCTACCGTAGCTTAAAATCGATGATTTTATTTTGAATAGGAAGCATATTTATTAGTTTATACTCTGCAGTTTAATAAACTTAATGTCTCCAAGCAGAAGTAATAATAAATTAAACAGAAAGGAGCAAAATAAAGTATTTCTGAAGTAGTGTATAGGTGGAACAAAATCACATGGTCGCTTTAAAACCCATTCTCCAACTGTGAAGGTATTTTTAATCGTAAGTCCCATCAGCTGTGCTCTGTTTGCGCTGATTGGCTATAGATTTGAGGGAAGGGGCGTGAGATAGACCGGCGGTGGGATAAGCAAGTAGTATAGAGTCTCAGAAGTGATCGCTTCATTTTGTTCCGACTGTAGTTCTTTTTAAACTGATGTGATCAAGGTGTTTATATTATTGATAGACAATTTATGCACTCTGTAATATTAGAAATAAATATGAGCGTCGAAATTACTGTTCTTTGAAGGACTTTTAAGTGAATTTTACTTTGTTCTATACGGTCTATGATTTAGGAAAAGAAGAAACCTGGTTGTGTTTTTTAAAATAAAATTGTCAGCTGTTGGAATAATTTTGTGGCTGAGATGAGATTGAGAGTGATTATTATAATCAATAGAATATACGTCGAGGACTCAGAAACTTTGACATATTAAATTTAATATAGAATGTTTTGCATCATCGAGTTTAATTAACTGTTAATTTCAATTAGTCAAGGCTTGTCCCCTACAGAATATCTATCGTACTAAAATATGCTTGCTTGTTTCCTAAAGAGTGGCTTCCATTACCAGGCGAATTTCTGTAATTAAATTTCGTTAATTAAAGGGAACCATTCGCCGAGCATTTTGTTAATTAGCACCCACGGGTCGAAATGTTTAATTTTGTTGATTTGTTCCCCAATGGTAAAATTCCCTTGACACATGGATTAAGTCTAAACAAAACTCGCTCATTACGAACGGATTTCGTTAATATTAAATTCCGTTAATTAGGATTTCCTTGAATGTTGGATTTGCTCCGATGCATATATATCCCTTTGACGGCGCACCCTTTTGATTTACTAGTGTCTGGTAATATTACAATTTGTGCTTAGGTGTGTCGGGTAGACATTTCTCCAAGCATTTTCTGTCATATTAAACATTGTTAATTAATTATCTCATCGACGTCAAATAAACATTTCGTTAAATTTCATTGCACCATTAAAATTCTTTAAATATCTTCTAATTTCCATAATATTAATTAATTTCCACCATTTACTTTTTATTAATACACTTCGTCAATGGATATTATTAAAAATTCGTACATCGAGAATTGAAATAATAATAAACTTAACAACAGATTGCTTTAAATAACAGGAAGTTAAAACTTCGAGTAGAAATGATAAAAAAATTCCAAATAAATTTTTGTGATACAAAATTTATTGACACCAATACAGAATGTAAATATGTTAAATTATAATGTCCCTTCACTGTATTGTACATTTTTTAAATCAGTCAGGGGGCAATTTCTTTCAGTTGGTTTCCAAATAATTTAGTTAAACCATTATAATATATTTTTCCCATGAGATGAATTTAAGATACTCATAAAGTGTGAAGCATTAACAAATATCGTGGGAATATTATACTCGGATCCCAAAAATTATTCCTCTCAAAATATTTCTCCCAAATACATTTTCTCGTTCGCGAAGCACAGTAACAGGCTGTTCCATTTATGGTGGACCACTTTTATACACAACCAATAAATCAAACCACAAAGCACTTAAAATTTTTCGAAAAGTCGTCCTGAAGTGTATAATCGCTGCTTTCACTTGTCAATTCCTCCTCCACCCATTTTACAATTTTATTATGCGTCCTTAAGAAGGCACAGTGTGTACAAAGTATTACAAGATTAAAGCGTAAACAGCAAGTTGACTAATTCTTAAAAGAAATGGTGTACAGTTTGTAAGTTTCAAATGCCACGCTTGCATGTTGATGGAGTGCAGCTTTGGTAGCACGATGTAAACGTCGAGCTCGTTGCGAGTTGACCATTCATCCATTGATCTTTCCTTTGTCATTTCCCCATTGACCTTTCCCTGCAACGCTCTGAATTCCGTTCACTGACTGTGACTTCTTTCGTTTTTCCAGCCATGGCGAGGAGCTCATCGTCACGCCTTTCGCGCAGATCCTCGCGTCCCTGCGCTCTGTCAGGAACAACTTCCTGTCGCTCACAAACATACCTGCGAACAAGTAAGTGTATTTTGGATAGACCTGTATTCTTTCATTACAATTTAATCCTGAGAAAGGAGAGCTTAGTTATTAGGGAAAAGATTATGCAGTGTTTTTGAAAAAGTGTACGGTTTATCGCATTTAAGGATCTCTATTTGTACAGGGTGTTCCATTTCTTGAGAGCGATTAATACGAGTTCTTGTTGATGGTTTCGACTGATACAGGTAATTCGGCAAATTGAACTATAAAAGTAGAAAAAGCATTTTCAAATTTTAAAAAATGATGATCGTAAAATGTCCATTCGAATTTTTTTTACAACGAAGTTATGATCGTTTTATGATGTCCCTTTGGATATTCTTCAACATTCTTTGGAAACGATTTTTTTTTTTAAATCGATAATTGTTTTGAAAAAGGTTGTGGTTATTGGTTAAAATGGAACACCCTATAGAATTTTGTGCAGAGTACAGTTTAAATATTTAAATATTTTCTTTCGTGTGTGTATTTTGTTAGGTTATTCTCTATTTGTTCTTCATATATTCGACAAGTACTTGGGATTCGTATTAAAAAATATGCTTTATTTTTGTTTCATTTTCAGATCACGAAGGAGTAGCGGCGCGCAGGGCAGCAGCACACCACAACCACGAATTTTGGCACAAGGAGGTAAAAGATGGAAATTTTTTCTGAAAATTACTGCAGATTTTAATTGAAGATTAGTTTTTAAACTAATTCTCACGTGGAAGTCAAAGTCATATTTCAGATTTCGATAACAGATGTCAATTAGGGTGCAATCCTTCGACGTGACGTTAAAAGAAAACTGTTTATTCTTAGCAGTTGCGAAATTAATTCAGATCTCGTTTAGATTGAAGTCCGAATCAAATCGGTTTCTGTCCAAAATAAAATATTGAATAATCCCAGTTTCTACGATTCCATTTTCGGGAATGAAATATTCCCCTTAATAATCACACATTTTCTGTGTTTCCCACGGAAAATTAATTTAAACGTCCTTATCGAAATTTAAATGAAATTTATTAATGTGAAAATGCACATTTCAGAAATTTAATTTCTGTGACGTAATTTTCATGATAAAATTGCGCACTTCCAGTGCATCTCGCGGAAAACTTAATTTGGGCTTATGTTTGAAATTTAAATTGAATTCGTTTCAGTGTGGTAGTAGAATTTTGGAAGTTTCAGTTTATATAATTTTCATATCGAGAATACAATATTTCCATTACAGTATGATTACTCGTGTGAATTTCGAGAAAGTACTGCACATTTTCTGTGCTCGTAAATTTAATTCTGGGAATTGATACTGAAGTCCACTGTTTCGCCTTTCATTTAACGCGAAGCCACGTGCCTGAATATTTTGACGTCAATCCACCTTTCGCTTTTGTTTCCTGTTTGGAGATTGTCTCATTGCATTCATGCAGATTTTCTTCATCGGCCGGGCTTAATATATCCATTAATTCATTTTCCCCGTCCCGGTTTTAATAATCTCCTTGAAAATTTAATGGCCTTCTACTTTCCTATAAAACATCCCATTGACGTTGTACTCTGAGCTGCTTTGTTGCGATTTTCTCTAACATTTACATATTAAAAATGCCTGTCTAAAAAGGGCACGCGGTATATTACTGCAAAAATTGAAAAATTAAGTGCTCATTTATATACCTCTCTTTGGAAAATAAATTTTTAATAATTTTCACCAAATTTGATATTTACGACCTTCGAAAATTAAATATTTTTTCTAACATTTTAATGGCCTTCTATTTTCCTATAAAACATCCCATTGACTTTGTACTCTGAGTTGCTTTGTTGCGATTTTCTCTCACATTTACGTATTAAAAATGCCTTTCTAAAAATGGTACGCGGTATACTGCCGCAGAAACTGAAAAATTAAATTTTCATTTGTACACCTCTTTTTGAGAAATAAATTTTTAATAATTTTTATGAAATTTAAATATTTTTTCTAACACAAAAGTTTGATGGAAATATTATTTAGTCCCTTCAAAAGCATTTACAAACACTTTGCCTCCACTGCACTTACAATTAGCAATATGGCGCGTCGTATCGCGCAATATAACCTCAAAAATGAATTTACCTACTTACATACTAATATGATAATACGAAGCAGTTATCGTTGAAGCAACAACAAACCATTAATTCTTCCAGTAGTACTTATAAATAGAGCAAGTGAATAAAGTGAATAACTTAGATCACAGTAAACAAAATGACATTTCAATTTATTTTGGCTACCATAATTTCTTATATCCGAAACAAACAAATTTACTGCAAGACTATAATATCTCCATTTAATACACACAAAAAAAAATAAGGTGCATCTCCAATTTGTCTACCTGAACCTTATTTAAAACACGCCGTCCATCCTCCATTTTCCGCATTCGATTAGAGCCATCTTAAATCCTGTACTTTCTCCCGCTGTCTGAAGCTAAGGATTTAATTAACATCTCTATCAGCGTATTTCTTTCGATTCCCCTCGAGAACGACCCTCCAGCCAAGTTCTCCCTTTCGACGCCCGAGGATCCTCATCGTGGCGCGATTGACTTGAACCAGCCGCGTAGTGCTCTCAGTCACTTCCCCCTTTGACACGAAACGCCGTCTAACGTCTCCTTTCCTTCTGCCTTTCAGAAGAAAACTACATGAAACTGGCCGTGGAAACGATGGAGGAGCTGGAATGGTGCTTGGACCAGTTGGAAACCATTCAGACGCATCGATCCGTGTCCGACATGGCCTCCCTCAAGGTAGGTCCTAACCGGCTCCCCCGTGCACGCTCATTTTCTTCCCCTTTCTGCACCTACGCTCGTTTTCCGGTGAATAGTCGGAGGCTCCAGTTCGATGTGTACTCAGGAACATGAATCTTCTTGGAGGTCTATGCGTCGTTTCAGTGCGATACTGGTGGAGATAAATGGCTCGCCTGTCGATCCAGCAGAGGAGCCAGGCTATCGTGGAGCTATCAATTTGGATTTGCTCGAGTAGAATTCTGATCTTGAACTGGGGAAAGATTCACGAGCATTTGCGATGAAAGTGTCTGTTTTCAGGGATCTGTTTAATGGATCTTGACAGTCTCTTTTAAAAACAGTGCTTCGTACGTCGACACACGTGGCCATCCAAAGCTTAGTGAGCTAAAAGGGGTTGATGGTTTTGGGAGAGCATAAAGGTCTAAACACACTTGTCAGCTCCGTGTCAGTTCCGTGTCAGTTCCGTGTCAGTACAGTGTCAGTTCCGTGTCAGTTCCGTGTCAGTGTGGCATTGGTAAGAAGAAGAGGGGCGCAGATGGTCTCTTCTTCTTAGCACTCGCACGCCGGAACGGAACTGACACGGAACGGATATGTGTGCGCAGACCTTAAGTTCTAAAGGTCTAAACACACTTGTCAGTTCCGTGTCAGTTCCGTGTCAGTGTGCCATTGGTAAGAAGAAGAGGGGCGCAGATGGTCTCTTCTTCTTAGCACTCGCACGCCGGAACGGAACTGACACGGAACGGATATGTGTGCGCAGATCTTAAGTTCTAAAGGTCTAAACACACTTGTCAGTTCCGTGTCAGTTCCGTGTCAGTGTGCCATTGGTAAGAAGAAGAGGGGCGCAGATGGTCTCTTCTTCTTAGCACTCGCACGCCGGAACGGAACTGACACGGAACGGATATGTGTGCGCAGACCTTAAGTTCTAAAGGTCTAAACACACTTGTCAGTTCCGTGTCAGTTCCGTGTCAGTGTGCCATTGGTAAGAAGAAGAGGAGCGTAGAGGGTCTCTTCTTCTTAGCACTCGCACGCCGGAACGGAACTGACACGGAACGGATATGTGTGCGCAGACCTTAAGTTCTAAAGGTCTAAACACACTTGTCAGTTCCGTGTCAGTTCCGTGTCAGTGTGCCATTGGTAAGAAGAAGAGGGGCGCAGATGGTCTCTTCTTCTTAGCACTCGCACGCCGGAACGGAACTGACACGGAACGGATATGTGTGCGCAGACCTTAAGTTCTAAAGGTCTAAACACACTTGTCAGTTCCGTGTCAGTTCCGTGTCAGTGTGCCATTGGTAAGAAGAAGAGGAGCGTAGAGGGTCTCTTCTTCTTAGCACTCGCACGCCGGAACGGAACTGACACGGAACGGATATGTGTGCGCAGACCTTAAGTTCTAAAGGTCTAAACACACTTGTCAGTTCCGTGTCAGTTCCGTGTCAGTGTGCCATTGGTATGAAGAAGAGGAGCGTAGAGGGTCTCTTCTTCTTACCACTGGCACACTGACACGGAACTAAGACGGAACGGATATGTGTGCGCAGACCTTAATGGTGTTGCAGCTGTGTTAGCATTGCTACCCTCATACTAGCTGTGTACTGGCCAACACCTTCAAGCAAGGGTGGTCTAATTGTTTGTAGTATATATGGGAGTAAAGTTAGTGAGAGGGAGTCAGTTAATGGTAGTGAATCTGGGAGTGAACTTGGTCAATCTCGCGAGGAGCTTCACCCAACTGTTATGCGCTGATTTTGATGAGATTTGCGTGGATTATAGTCCTCGAGAAAATATTTGACACGTATTTTTTTTATCGGCAAAAATTCATATCTGGGGGGTGAAATCAGCCTTCAAAGTTGGGGTGCAAAATACGTTTTCCTCGATATCACGGAAACTATGCACTATGGAGAAAAATCTTTTAGACGAAAATGGTGTGTTTTTTTATAACAAATCGAGCCACGTGATCAGATTCGTAATAAGTCAATTTGTTTAAACAATATACTGGAAAGTAGTAATTTTTCACCGAATCTGAGCACGTGGCTGCATTTGTTATAAAAAAATAGATTATTTTCGTCGGAAAGACTTTATTCTATAATGCACAGTTTTCGAGAAATGGGGGCAACCGTGTTTTCTCACCCCAAATTTGAGGGCTGATTTCACCCCATAGATATGGACGTTTGCCAATAAAAAAAAAAGGTGTCGAATGTTTTTTCGAGGACTATAATCTACGTTAATCTCGTTAAAATCGGCGTGTAATGCCGCGTTTACACCAAGGCGAACACGAACAAAAACATTGTTTCGCCTGTTCCGGTCGTGTCCACACCGCCGCAAACACGAACAAACCTCAGCGTACGAATCGTATGTGAACGTTTTGTTCTGTTTGCGGCGGTGTGGACACGACAGGGACAGGCGAAACAATGTTTTTGTTCGTGTTCGCCTTGGTGTAAACGCGGCATTACAGTTGGGTGACGACCTTTGTCAGCCAACCTCCAAGTTAACCTCCAATTCGTGACAATCGACTCAAGTCCCTCTTTTTGTCTACTGCAACAAGTAGCCTAGGTATATATGACATACCTGAGTCTTCAGTTTCTCGAGTCACAGCACACTAATTGAATTTTCCCCCTTTCTCTAAAATGGTGGCAATAGGAAGCAAAATCAGAATTATTAATTACAGTATCTTACACAATTTAATCTACCATAATTCTCTCCCCACGAATTTATCAGCAAATAGCGTAATGAGTGGACACAATTGTAAAAGTTAAGCACTTGCTTACAATTAATGACATATCTGAATGTACAGGCTGTATAAAAAGTAATGGTCACTGCTTTCAGCGGTGAATCCAGTAGATTCGATCTACACCTGTCGATCTATCACCAATGGAAATTGTTCACAACATTAAAAATATTGTTAAACTTTCTCTTTACATCAACGTGCTCTGCTACACGAGAAGGAAAAGAGGTTCAAAAGAAACGACGCGCCGCAAACGCACCGTTTCGCCGCAAAGGATTGTTAGTTTAGGCAAAGTTTACGTAAAAATTACAGTGTGTACAGCCACTCACAAAAGCAGGGCACGTAGATATTTCGTTATCTCAGGGAACCTCATACAGTTTTCCTACTCGCTCCTATTTCCTCTCACTCATACTCACAAAGAAGTCCAGCTGGTGTTTCCACGAATCGATATATTGATCACGATTTCGCCTTTGTTTTTTTTTTTAAATACGGGAATGCAAGGATGCGAGGGTGAGCGAGAGAAAACGGGAGCCGCTGATTGTTGAGTGGCTCTGTACACTCTAATTTTTCTGTAAACTTTAACGATTTATTGCGTCGTTTGCGGCGCATGGTTTCCTTTCAACTTGTTTTCTTCTCATTCAGCAGAACACGCTAATTTAAAAAACCTTAACATTAATTTCTAATACTACAAACAATTTCGCTGCAAGATTTCTTTACAAATGTCCACCGATCCAGAGGCGTAGATTCTCTGAATTCAGTGACCATCATATTTTATGCACCCTGTACATAATACAATAATTGCATAGAAAGTGATTCTTTGTTCAGCAACGAATCAAATACTTCGCAATAATAATTCGCAAATGTCTTTTAATGTTCATCCAACCGAACTACCCGAATGTTTAATAAAGTTCGCTTAAATTGCGCCAAGTGGATTTTGAAACCAAATCACGCGGGAGGGAAGTTGGGCATGTTCAGCAAGGCTTTGAGACTGTTAGTCGGAAAAGTACGAAGGATATCTTGAATCTTGAGATCCGACGGAAGAATGGCGTCTAAAGGACTTTCCATGGTAATCCTTTCGTGGACGAACAATTTCCTGGCTGCTTTCATGTTCCGGTTACGAGAATTTCCAATTTCCTGGGCCATAAAAATCGCAGGCAGAGGGGGAACGTGGACGAGCCAAGAGGCGATCTGTAATACTTTTTTTTTTTATCTCATACACCTTCAGTGACTTGATCTAGAGTGATTGAAATTCTCCGTCAGCGTTGCCTCTGAAATGCGCGCTCCGCGAGCGTCACAAAGCTTCTCTCCGTTCCATTCGAAGTTCCCTTATGGACAGCTACACCGTAACGGTTCTCGAAATAATTGCATTGCTCTTTAATTTTGTTGGGAGTTAATTGAATTACTCGTGCCACTTGTTTCTCCGTAGAGAACAGATGCCTTTCGAGTTTAATCTGATGATATTGTTGCTGTGTCGTTTAAACTTCTAATTTCTGTGGCAACTGAGAAAGCTTTCTTTATATTTGTGAAAATACGAAGATCTTTTATTACCTCCGAGTGAATCGAAGAAATTCTCATTGTCCTTTGTATAAATCCTAGTTATTTCAAAATTCGAACGCGAGAAAGGCACCTGAGTGGGCAATTTTAATTTCATCCTTCGTGATCAAAATTAAATTCCTATGACTGGTTCTTCTGTCCTTTGTCCAATTGTTTTCTGGGTAATAACTAGAAATGGCACGTACATTCAAAATGGCCATGCCTGGTGGCTTCATTTTTAGGCCCCCCTGATTTGGACGGATCGATATTTCAGTTTTGCTTGAGTTTCGCAGCCTGATTTGCATACGTGTTTACAGAAATGTAGCGTTGTTTATTGGTAGTGGCCGGATTTCGGTTTAAAGTTAGCTAAAGCTTGGTCAGGGAAGCTACCAAGCGCAAATTATTCTGCCCTAGTTTCGGTTAGCTAACTTTAGATTGGTTAACAGAGAAATATTATTTTTTCTCATAAAAAAAAAAATTGTTAACTTTTGTAGTATAATTCTGCGAAATTCATTGCATTCGTATAATAATTCTGAATTGTTAATATAATCTACAAACGGGACTTTAGTTTTAGGATGAATAATATATGGTAATTGCTGACTACTTCAGCGTTGAATCATCAAAGATCTCTTACGAATTAGTTGCGTTTCATTTTTTTGTAAAATGACACATTGCTATATAGTCTAAATTCGTCACGTTGGCCTGTCGTTAGTCGACACGGAAAAAGTTACGTACCGCTGGTTTTTATTAACTCCCCGAGGGGCGCAAAAAATTGGAAATATGTTAATCGAACAAAAGTGTCGACTCTTTTATGCGGGGAATTTACGCGGAATGCGATGACAGAAACGTCAGGAAACACCTATGTGTCAACTTGCAATTATATAATGATATATTTAAATGCGTCAGCGCCTTTATCTTTGGAAGACGCTTCATCTGCTTCTCTATAAGTGTAATAAAAAGTTAGGTCGTATTTTAACATTTTGCAAAATGCTATGAATGCTTTTAATCGGGAAGTTACAATTGTAGGTATCTTCATTAAGAATTTTTAAACTGCAGAGAGGATATTGTTACCAACTAGGTAACAGTTTGATTATCTTCTTATTTGTATAGTGATTCGCTAATATGGCGCCTCATGTAATCATAACCTCAAAAATAAACTGAAATATATTCAATATAATAGTATAAGAGAAGTATATTCATTCTCTACTCATGAACAACTTAAATATCTTTATCGCTAAGTTACAAACCATAATACCCCAGTACACAATTGTTTAAAAATAAATGTAACATTCGGTTACCATTATCTTTAAAGTAATCAATATTATTGTGCATTATATTCGGATGTCATTAAAATATTAATATAAAAATTTTCACTGCGAGGAGAAAGCATTTTAAACTCCTTAAAATAATAAAATGCAAATTTTTATTAACCACTGCCCATAAAATGTATAAGCATCAATCACTTTAAAATTCTGTGGCGAGATATTACACTAATAATTGGAAGTAACGTTCAGATTGTAAACGAAGGTTCATTAGCATTATATTCACACTAACTTTATTTTTCCTTAATTATACAGCGTCATTCATGTAATGAAGTATCTCAACCAATATCGCTTTACATCAAATCCTTATCCTTACTAATATATAAAAACCGACTTCAAAAAAATAAAATTGCACTAAAAAGTAAAAAATAATTTTTTCCCTTATTTAATCTACGACTCTCATATTTTTTTAGTCGGTGCCTCATCATTTGCACTGTGTAAATCTGGCGCCGGCTTAAAAAAATATGAGAGTCGTAGATTAAATAAGGGAAAAAATTATTTTTTACTTTTTAGTGCAATTTTATTTTTTTGAAGTCGGTTTTAATTTTTTCAAATTTTTTTATTTTTAACTTTTTAGTTTTATATATATTGACACAACGTGCCGAGGAGATATGCGCGTACGTACATAAAATAATAATAATTAGGTGACAATAGTCTTTATTATTAATCATAACTGGCAAAATATTGGGCCAATGTTGATGCAGTCTAGGATGGGACCACCGGGGCATCGCCCTATTTCGAATAAAAAAAAAGATCATCAAAATCGGTCCATATGCTGAGAAGTTATGAGGGGACAAACATAAAAAAAAAACATACATACGGGTCGAATACATAACCTCCTCCTTTTTGAAGTCGGTTAAAAAGTGAAGCGTTGTCTGTTTGTTTGTCCTTTTTTCACGCCTAAACGGCTGAACGGATTTCATTGAAATTCTGAATATACATTATACATGTCCTAGATTAGATTATAGGCTATTTATTCTTTTTGGTTTAGGATTTTTTATTTTTCAAACTTCATAAATAATTCCGGGTAATGGGTCAGCTAGTTTCATATAAAGCAATAAGAAATAATTACGCGCAATCACAAAAAATATTTCAAAATTAACAGTATAATAATCCAAAATCTCGAGTCTGTAAATTCACAGTAGATATACCTATCAATATAAATTTTACTGATATCTCTCGCCTAGCGTGCCCCAGTTCAGATTAATTAGTCCACCGACGCCAACTCGTCCCGTGACTTATGAATATTTATCACGTCGCCGATTAATGCGCTTGCTGAATCCTTGCGCGGAATTTCCCATGATTAATTTGTCGCGGCGGCCATCGCGATAAAAGTTTCATCAGCGCGTCAGCGGATCTTACGTTAGCGCGCTTGAATTCCTGCCGGAAGATACGTCACGCTTTGATTAAAACTTTCGCGCACGTATCCTGCGAACGTCAGGACCTCTATATTGGCGCGTACTGCGTGAATTGCTTCCAAAATCGAAATTGGTGCCATGGGATAGTAATCGACACGAGAACTATGATGACTCAACGTTGACAAATTACAGCAACGACTTTATTGACCGAAGATTCCCTTTTATTCTTATAGAATAAAATATTTACACCCCCGGAAAAGTTTCACTATTTTGGGGGGCTGTAACTATCGTTTCTGAGAAAGCAAATTTTTGGGACATTGTGGGATATTCGTCGAAATAAGCAGCCACAATAATAATAATAATAATAATTGTAATAATAATAATAATAATAATTGTAATAATAATACATTATTATTATTATTATTATTATTATTATTATTTCAATTATTATTATTATTATTATTACAATAATTATTATTATAATAATAATAATAATAATTATATAATTA
Organism: Andrena praecox; assembly: GCA_963932275.1. Taxonomy (NCBI): domain Eukaryota; kingdom Metazoa; phylum Arthropoda; class Insecta; order Hymenoptera; family Andrenidae; genus Andrena; species Andrena praecox. The sequence goes on from OZ010728.1 coordinate 35,666,021, forward strand.
TAATAATAATAATAATAATTGTAATAATAATACATTATTATTATTATTATTATTATTATTATTATTTCAATTATTATTATTATTATTATTATTACAATAATTATTATTATTATTGTTGTAATTATTATTATTATTATTATTGTAATAATAATGAAATAATAATTCTTTGTTAACATTAACAGTAATATCAAAAAGATGAGGAAACATATATATATATAAGAAAACAAGAAAGAGAAAAATAGCAGAGTTAAAAAATTGTGACCCATTCGCCCACCAACGAGGGAAATCGACCTCGATAAAATCGATGAGCAGCCTCGAAGGGTTCCTGACGAACGTAATTTATCCCGCCAGCTGCGGGCCGGCAGCCTCGCGAATTCTTGGAAACCGTGGCAGAATTTTGACCGGGCAGCCTCGACTTCCTTTTCCAGGAAACGGTCCTTCGACTACGTTTTCCTTGGGAACAGGGGAAATTCGCATGATTTCGTGCGTTCTCACGTAGGGGGGTCAAGGCAGCGCGTTTTCGATTCCGGAGGCACCCGATTTATTGGCAGATTCGCCTATTTTGCAATTTTGTGTAGGTATCGCTCGAGGTACATATGGTTCGCAAGAAAACTGTTGGAAATAGTTTCGTGACAGTAGGATGACATTCTGGGGATTTCTTTGAGCGGGAGTGATGGGTATAAGTGTATTATGAATATTTGTTTGAATGTAAGTCGAATAATTTTTTGTTAAATTTCACTTCAGTGGTGTTTGATGTATTGTAAATAATAGTTGTTGCTATGAACATTCTTTCGGGTGCAAGTATTGGTCATTTGAAACTAATAATGGTAATTATTGTTTAAGGGGTCTCCCTACTTTGACGGCCAGAAATGGAGCGCGATATTTCCGATTTTTTAAAGTGAATCCCTCAACTGATGTTAATTGGAAACTTTATGCCTATATTTGTACATATTTAGGAAACATTTTAAAAAAAAAATATTTTAAGAAAAGCGGTACCTAAAACTTTGAACGCATTTTTCTCAAAACGATGTTTTTCGAATTGCTTAGCATGATATCTCAAAAACGAATCACCCGATTTACTTCAAACTTGGTATATATCTTCAGTAGATGTCCCATTCCCGTTGTTATTAAAACTACGTCGGTTTTTGCAAAATTAGACTTTTGCCACTTAAAAAGCCGGCGAATTTCTTGCAGAAATCGATGTCTGTTTTAGAGGCTGCCATTTTTTTTTACATTTCTGTATTTCTCATTTAATCTAGTGCAGACGATAGCCACACTCGTACAGATTGCACAAATTTTTAAGTTTTCTATTTCAGACAACTACAGCGGCTGATTTCATGCTAACCATGCGCATATGAATGTTGCAAGGCGCTCTATTTGAAGCACTGTAACTCCGGATATAACCACTATTTTTGCATGCTAATTTTTTTTTTATATTCTCTAAAGATTGACAAATAATGCCACAAAGCTGGAAGTAAATATATTTAATGGTTTTGTTTTAAAAAATTCCCAAAGTTCCCATCATTTTTCATCCGTCAAGGTAGGGAGACCCCTTAACAACATTTATTTGTGGAATTGAATAAAAGTAGAAAGGAAAAGAGAAGAGTTATAGAGAGCGAGAAGGAAAGAAGTTAAGTGAAAATGAGAGGTTAGGGAAAGTGGAATATGAAGTAGATGGCGCCACCTAGGGAAGCATGGGATATAGTGAACTGTATCGCTAATTGAATCACCATAACTGATATTCTTCCTTTTTCTTCTTCTAACAACATAGTATTATTTAAATTTCCTCGGTTAAAAGCACATGAATGATCACAAAGATGAAAAAAATTACTGAAAGTCATAATACAATTCTTACACGTGTTCCATAAAAAGACAGACATGAATTTAAGAATCTCGTTTAGAATTGGCGCACAAGGAATTCATAACCTTGCGGACATTCTAACAACTTTTCCGAGAAACCTGTGTAGAAATCGATGAAAACTTCACTTTTTACTGGCAGATGTTGCATTCAACTGTGAAGTTTGTTTTTCGAAGTTGGAAGCTTATTTCTTTGCTTTAACCTCAAGTCACGTTTCCACGAAATTCATTTTCGATACCAAAGTCTAGCTTTCATTCCATTAGCATCGTGATTCCAAAATTGCATTAATATAACGAGTACTTAAAATATACATATTTAACGTACAAACATAAACTTGGCTCTTTGGACTTATGTAACACGAAATAATTTATATTTAATTATAAATAGAAAGATACGGAGCAAAGGTCGAATCAAGACAGTTTTGTAAGGCTCGAATTCAGCATAATTCATTGCTCAGTGTATACATTATTGTTTTCTTGTATTTATCAACGTCCTTCCGTTTAACTAACTAAATAAATAATGCGTACTATAATGTCGCTGTAAAAAAGATAAGTATTTCAATTTGCAGTCAAAAGAATTATGCCCAAACCTTGTTATCGTCTCCAATTAGAAAACTTTCTTCCTATCCGTGACGTAAATCATGCATTTACCATGTGGGAATGTGGCTTAACAGTTCGTAGGGTGCAACTATTTCAATTTAAGTTGGTTTTTTAACGTAGCACCTACTTTTCCGCGAATATCTGAGGTTGAAGATTAATATCAGTAATAAAATATACCTCCCGCCTGGAATGCAATGTAAAGCCACGATCCCACTTGTGCAATAATGTTCAGCATCGAATAGAGTTTTTCGGTTTTTAAAAACCGGGTTTAAAAACCGGTTTTTTTATAAATTTGTAAAATTCGAAAATCGGTTTTTAAATTTAAAAAAACCGGTTTTATATACTAGACTTAATATGTAAAAATGAATTAATTATTTAATTAAAAGCGTTAATATTTTGACTTGAAATCGCATCGGATACAAGCATATTGTAGTAGTTAACAGTTTACTGTAAAACTAATCTTCCTGAGTTCATATTTTCGCAAGGAAAATAGTGAATACTAAAAGTAGAAAAATACTAAATGAAATAAAGATTTAAAATTTATATTTTGTACGAATTTTAGTTATTTTAGTTTTTTTATTTGGTTTTGTATGCAGTGTATTTTATTGTAGATCCATACATATTAAATGAACTAAAAAATTGTACGGATTTGTACGGATTTTAGTTATTTTAATTTATTTTATTTATTTGGTTCTGTATAGATAGAGTATATTTTATTTTGTTATATTTTTGTAATTCCATAAATATTAAAAAAAAAAAACTGAAAATTTTTAAAATAAGTACAAATATTTATTTTCTATTTCAATTATATTTTTCATGAAAATTCGAAAACCGGTTTAACCGGTTTTTTGGGAATAGTGGAATTCAAAAACCGGTTTCTTCAAAAGTCGGTTTTTGTATAAACCCTAGCATAGAACATGCTTGAAGTACTATTTCTTTACACACTACTTTAAAAAGCCATCCGTCTTGAGTGCTTCAAGTTAGTTCCATGCACGGTGTAATAGACAGGTGTTCCGACTCAGCGCCTTTACCCCAGCGATTTTGTGTGCCGATTTCCATGTGGTTCCTCTGGCTGTCGCGAGAGGCGCCGTGATAAGAAATCCATGTACACTAAGGGACAGAATCGGCTTCCCTTCGGAAATTTGGCAACGTTGCTTGTCACTAGAACCACTGAGTTATGCCTAGTGACATGCAACGTTGCCAAATTTCCGAAGGGAAGCCCATTCAGTCCCTTAGTGTACGCCTGCATTTATGTGATTGTAGTAGTAGAGCTTTTAGTCCCGTTGTGCGCAAAAAGTCAGCCTTTTCTCTTTGAGCGCCAATCTAGCGGCCGGCAGAAGAACTAGGACGAAAAAGTTACACATTCTGAAGAGGAGTCGGAACACCTGTCTATTACACCGTGGTTCCATGTAACAAGTTGCACACGTGGGAACGCGGCTTTATGTCCCCCTCGGAATGACTAAAGGCGCATCCTTCGTACTTTCATACAAACTGAGGTAGTAACTCCAAATACCTCACCCTGTACATGTAAATTCTAATTTTATTTCAATAAATGTCTCCAGTGGCGGATTTAAGGAAACAGGCCCAGGTGGCAAACGTTTCGAGGGTGCCATTTTTCAAAAAAAAAAAATAAAGAAGTAGTTTACTAAAACCGGACTAAATGTAGTAATACAGAAAAAAATATAGTGTTTAGATGAAATCATAATTTTTTTTAAAAAAAATTGGGCCTTGGGGGTCATTTTGGGGCCCAGGTGGCAATTGCTCATGGGCCGCCTGTTAAATCCGCCACTGAATGTCTCAACTACACGTTTCCTTGGAATCCCCCGCCAAAGAACCAAAATGCTCTCCACCGTCTTATCGGCCAGCCCATGTCACAAACATCCCCTCGCGTTCCTCCAGCGACATTCACGCCGAAGCAGCGCTTTCGCCGAGCAAATTCCTAAAAGTCTAAGGAGAGCGAGCGAGAAGAGGGGCATCGAAGCGAGATAGAATTTACAACCAGCGACGTACGAAGCGTGAGATCGCGCGGATTGATTTGTGGGCCAATTTCGCGGGTTTGTTTATACGAGCTCGCTTGTTTTCCACGGTTTATTTATATGCATCGAGGGAATGTTTACAACTTGTTTTCGCTCCTCGCGTAGCATCGCTATGTTGGACCGGGAAATAGAAACATTCCGAAGGTTCTGCTCGACTTTGACCCCAGCCATCTTTTACGTAATCGGCGGGCCGATTCACGATCAAGGCGATTGATAAAGTTTCGATGTCTTCTGGGAAATTTTAAACTCCTTGGACTTTGAAGCGATTCGAGGCTGGACTTGAACTCTGGACTTCTGTAACCTCGTTGGCCCTGGGGAGATTTTTGAAAAATTATTTCGGAACTTTTGTGGAATAATAGTGATTCAGCAGGAGCTTCTTTGAGGCAGCACTTTTGATATATTGAGTATTGAGGATATTGTTCCGAGAGGAATATGGAAAGGGAGGTTTAGGAAAACAATTGTGAGGGGCTTTAAAACTACTTAAAGGCGAAAAGATGATTCCTATTTGTCAATTCATGTTGCGCTGTAAACATTTTTCCACTTTATTTACCTCTGGAAGTTTGTTCTGTAATTATTTTATCCGTTATTGTACAGGTATTTAACTTCAAATTACCCTATATGTAATAATAATAATAATGATAATGATGATGATAATAATAATAATAATAATAATAATAATAGTAGTAGTAGTAGTAGTAGTAGTAGTAGTAGTAGTAGTAGTAGTAGTAGTAGTAGTAGTAGTAGTAGTAGTAGTAGTAGTAGTAGTAGTAGTAGTAGTAGTAGTAGTAGTAGTAGTAGTAGTAGTAGTAGTAGTAGTAGTAGTAGTAGTAGTAGTAGTAGTAGTAGTAGTAGTAGTAGTAGTAGTAGTAGTAGTAGTAGTAGTAGTAGTAGTAGTAGTAGTAGTAGTAGTAGTAGTAGTAGTAGTAGTAGTAGTAGTAGTAGTAGTAGTAGTAGTAGTAGTAGTAGTAGTAGTAGTAGTAGTAGTAGTAGTAGTAGTAGTAGTAGTAGTAGTAGTAGTAGTAGTAGTAGTAGTAGTAGTAGTAGTAGTAGTAGTAGTAGTAGTAGTAGTAGTAGTAGTAGTAGTAGTAGTAGTAGTAGTAGTAGTAGTAGTAGTAGTAGTAGTAGTAGTAGTAGTAGTAGTAGTAGTAGTAGTAGTAGTAGTAGTAGTAGTAGTAGTAGTAGTAGTAGTAGTAGTAGTAGTAGTAGTAGTAGTAGTAGTAGTAGTAGTAGTAGTAGTAGTAGTAGTAGTAGTAGTAGTAGTAGTAGTAGTAGTAGTAATAATAACACCAAGTCGAAGCTAGTGAAATTCCACAAATAATAATAATAATAATAATAATAATAAGAGCGAGCTGATGCTTGTGAAATTCCGGAAATAATAATAATAATAATAAAAACAACGAGCTGAAGCTCCTGAAATTTCACAAAATATTAATAATAATAATAATAATAATAATAATAATAATAATAGTAGTAGTAGTAATAATAATAACACCAAGTCGAAGCTAGTGAAATTCCACAAATAATAATAATAATAATAATAATAATAATAAAAAGAGCGAGCTGATGCTTGTGAAATTCCGGAAATAATAATAATAATAATAAAAACAACGAGCTGAAGCTCCTGAAATTTCACAAAATATTAATAATAATAATAATAATAATAGTAAAAACACCGAGCTGAAGCTCCTGAAGTTCCACAAAATAATATTAATAATAATAATAGGAATACCTAAAATAATAATAATAATAATAATAATTTTTTATTACACCAATAGACATTAAGAATAATAACAAAAAGATAAAAAAAGCATAAATATAAACACATACAAGAAAGAGAAAAATAGTAGAGTTAGAAATTATATAATACCTATATGTAAAAGTAGAAGTAGCGTGCAAAAGGCGAGATCCAGCTGTCAGCTGTTGTTGACCTAAACCACCCTAACCACTTGCTTTATGTTCCTTATGATCCCTCAGCATATGGTGCATCTTCCTACGATTCTGATATCGTTGAAGTACTTTGATAGATGATGTTGCAGAGAAAAAAGTCAACGGCTGCGAGTGTTATAAATAAAGCCGGCAAGCTCTGCCACCTGCTCGGTTAAAAGATATTCACGGTCCGTCCACGTGTACACCGACCTGCATGTCGACTCACCGTGCCTAATGATGAGGTCGCGAGTCCTCGCCATCGATATGTAGGTCAATTAATTCAAACTATCGATTTCCTTTGAGAAAAAGCCGAAACAAACAAGGGCGGCCCTCGAGTCACGCGAGACACTGTTCGGTTTTGTCAGAGCCAGCCAAACTTTACCGCCTAAGGCTGATCGACCTAACCCAGGCGGAGCCGAAGTGTAACCCAGACCTCACCCAGACTAAACCCAGAATCGATTCGACTGGTATGCATTCTGTGTTAAAGCAGATGGCGGCAAGTAAAGGAAAGGGCAAAAAATTTGTCCTTTAATGACTCTGTTTAATTGTTGCTTTATTCAGTTATTTATTGAAATGAATTTGTAGATTAGTGTAGCTAGTACTTATTCAAGCCACTACTAGCATTCATCACTAATAAGGAACAAAAATATGGTGTCTTGATGTTGTACTTGCAACTGCGCCAGAATGCGGGTCATGCGCATGGAATCCACCATGCAAAATATCTCCGATATTTTTGCAAATTTCGACCCCAACTTTTCAGGAAACACTGAAAATCACATATCAAACACTGAAAATAAGAAGAAATTTTTTTTTTATCTTGTTTGCATATTTCGGAATATGCCCCCCCTTAAGTGTTTAAAAAATAGTCCTCGAAAATAAAAATTCCATTTTTTTTGTTTACCTTCATAAATAAAAAGCGTTCTAGAAGCATTTAAACTTTCAAAATTTGAAAAAAAAAATTTTTTTTTTAGTTTTTCAGATTTTTTTCGAAAACCGTTTGTCGCACGAAAAATAGTAATACACCAAAAAGATGCCCCTTGTCCGGATCTACAACTTTTGTTTGACATATTTTTTGATTTAATCAATAACTTGGAAGACCTTATATAAAATCGACTTCGCGAGCTGTTAAATAATGATTTAAATGTTTAACGGCCCAGGGGCACCCTTTCCCGTTATCCGATCGAGCTGAAACTTTACACAGATTTTTTTTTAATTATTTGGAACTATTCTGGAGGGTGCCCCGAAGAAAATCTTGAAAAAAATTTTTACCAAGAGTAAATAAGAGCCACCCTAGTCCACACGCACCGAGTCCCCTTGTACGGGGTCCACACGCACGGAGTCCACGCGTACGGGGTCCACACGCACGGAGTCCACGCGTACGGGGTCCACACGCACGGAGTCCACGCGTACGGGGTCCACACGCACGGAGTCCACGCGTACGGGGTCCACACGCACGGAGTATAATCCTCAATGTATGACCACTTTTACTTCACCCTTAAAAGCCCACACTTACGTATCAGTTGCCATAAAAGCATCGTAAATAATCTTGTATATTATTTATATTTATTTTACCCTTCTACATTTTTGGTAACAGCCGAATAAAACTTTTCCATACTTGTTTCATTAGTTTCAGTGTAATTTTTGAACGACGTGACGTTTCACACGAAAGCCTCGGATTAGGGAATCAGTAGGGTGCAAATAGCCGTCGCCCACGTCTTTTCTTTCAATTAACGCTGCAAAATGCATTCCCCGTTCAGTGGATATCGCGTGGGTAAATTCAATATATATCCTTGAATACTGCCAATTTAATGTTCGAGCCGCTTCCGCTCGTGTGCTTTCTCCTCGTGGAAAAATTAATTCGCGGAACTGTAGAAAATATCGACGTGACTCGACGTCAATTTTATTATTTCTGTTTAGACGGCTGTCGTGTACCCATTTTCAATTTTATCTACTCGCAGATATGATTTCGAGCAAGACCGAGGAAATCTCGTTCATAAAAATACACTTTTGGACACTTTAGATTGTTATGTAACTCGGATCGATAAATACAGCGCGAAAGTCAAGCTGTTATTGACCTTTACTACTTGTCCGTCCGAAAGATTAGCTGCCGTCTGATTAATGTAACACTCGTGCTACTTCACATCTGCGTTCCGCCACTTGTCACAACGAATTTTGATATCTACTGTCACATTATACCTTTCCTAACTTCCAGGCCACTATAAAAAATTCTTTAAATTCTCGCGTTAAAAATTAGAAATAATAATAACAAATTCATTTATGACTGAAAAACGTCTTCAATAATCATCCTAAAATTTCTTTCGCTGTCAAATAAAATTCAAAGACTTCGATAGACGAGGAAATAGAAAGTTCTTCCCCTTTGTTTACAAACGGAAAATTGTTTAAACATTTTTCCCAGCCTGAAATTTTCTCGCCAAACAATTCCGTCGAAGAGTGTCAATGAAACTGCCTGGATGCTCGTGAAATTGGAAATTTACGTGAGCAGCCACTCGATCGTCAACCCGTCTCCAATTTGACCTTTAAAAGTTTCCGCGCGCCAGAGTGGCAATTGAGTTTTCACGGACTCTCCTCGATCCCATTCGTAGCCCGGATGTCGAGACCAATCGACGTCGTCTGGATTTCCTCTTCCAGCCTCCGAGACGGTGATCTGGGATTTTTCTTTCCGGGGAATTTTCTTTCTCCGATGATATTTAGATAACGTCACGCGATGCGAGAAGAGCATACCTGCACCGCCTGTGGAAAAGCCAACAAGCATGTCGTTTTGTTCGTAATTTACATCGCGAATTAGACTGGCGCGCCGCCAAAGGACTGTCAATTTATCACTGTTTCGCAGATTCTGCAAATTCTTCGGCGCTTAACGTGGCCATCATTTTACTGAGGTTGTGGTAAAAGTGGTTGTGAAGATAGTTGATTTTTTTGTAAGTAGGTACAACCTAATTGTGTTTGATAATAGAATAGTTGTGCCTGTAATTACTTTTAAAATATTGCGTAATATTCTGGACACTTTTCAATTATAATAATTTTAATGGTGAAATATTTAGTGATGCTTAGAATTTTAATGATTTTGATGTATTATTTATATATCTTACAGATAACCAAACAGTATAATTTAATAGGGAACTAATTAATGCAAAACTATAAAGGTTCTCAGAATTTTGTAATTAATTTTCCAGCATTTATATTTTGAAAAATTGGATAACAGTACAGACTTAGAATATACTTGTAGACTTAGAATAGAACACTTTATACAATGAAATATTGTTTTAAAATTTGTTTCGTTCGATAACATTCTTAAAAACTCCTTCAAAATTTTTCTAAAGTTCTTAAAAATTTGTATATTGAAAGATTCTTGTGACACCACGCCATTTTTCTGAAAATAGTTATAAACTATTGACTAGTTAAATTGCATATAGACTATCAACATTTGCTTATACTATTTACATTATGCGACGTTTATGAATACTATTCTAACTAGTAATTATCTAACACTGGGAGGACTATCGAATGTAAGATAAATATCAAAATATACTCCTACCCTCCGATTGCAATTTGCATTTAATTTAAATTAAACAACGTGACATTCCAACACCATAGAATAATATGTGTCTAACTAAATTCCAGTGTCTATTCATTTCGTGGATATTGCAAATTGCATTTGCTGTAATTAAACTAAAAATCGATGCATAGCTAACGAAGCACGTTTCAATAACAGGATTGACTGTTATCGGTCAGTTCCCTGTTTAATTGTCACGCTGCTACAAAATATCACTTTTTATACAAAATGTTGATCAACATTCACATTGTATTCATCCACAAAAAACCTAGTATTACTTAGGGTAGAACCCCCAATTACTGTCACCTTAAGCTATTTTACTGAAAATAACGAATAAATAAACGTTGTAAAGTCATACACAAAAAGAATGATGTAATTCAACCTATAATCTATACGCTAGAAAATGCACCACTTAATTTTTTTTTTTTTCATTAATTTCTATAAGACGATAGAAAATTTTAATTTGATGACAACAGTGGAAATGGCGACTTCCTTACAAGTGAAAGAGAAAACAGGGCACTAAAGAAAGGGCTATAATTACTATATTTAAATTATTTACATAATAAACAATAATTTGTTAGTACAATATAAGTATCATAGAAAGTCACAACGATCGTAATATAACGATTAATTAAGCCTTTTTAATTAATATATGGGTGATAGTGATTGGTTCAAGTGTTTCAAGCATTTTGGTATTACTGTCATAGCAGTAGTTGCTCATTGTACATGAGACGACATAACCATAATATAAGTAATAAACAATATTAGGTTAGCTGGCAGTAATTGGGGTGTCAGTAATTCAGTCACACACGTTTTAGAGGTGTCAGTAATAGATCTAGTAATATGTTTTTTAGATTAATAAATTTATATATAAAAATAGAAATTCTAAGACCCACAAAATGTTTTTCACGAAGTAAACATATTAAACCACAATAAAAAAAAAAAATAAAAAACTTATACTTTTAGTCAATAAATACAGATACTATGCAATAATATTAGAGTCAGTCCTAAATGTGTCAGTAGTTGGGGCTTCTACCCTACATCTAATTTAATTTCATCGCAATTGGCAAACTTCATGGAAACCACTAACTGTATTCGGTTACAAGGATGCCACTAACAAATTGTCCCTACATTCCTAGGGACTTCGAAGAATCCCCGCGCGTAACATTACATCATAGGTTATTTTCAGATCCAGCCTTTCTCAAAATTCACGACACTCGCTGCCCAATCGGTTTCCACGAACCAAATAGTTTACCAAATCTCAAACACTGTTCATCGAATTCTTCGAATCGGTTGTCACCGCCTTGTCAGTTATGCTACTTCCAGTTAGCCTGATTTCCCTGGAAAGCCAACGAAGAGGGACACGTTAGGCGAAATCTATTCTCCCGACGACCTAAATGAGACAAACGAGCGTGCTCGCTGAATTTGCCCGAAAATCCATAAATGGCGCCCGGCCAACATAGCCGCCTGGCGTCGCGCCGCTTCACGGACAATCATTCTCATCTTTTGCTTCTCTATTTCCCGGTCCCTGCGCCTTTTTCAACATCCCCTTGATTTGTCATGCTTCAAAAAGAAACGTCCTACGTTCTTCTCTTCTCTTTTGGTCAGAGTTTTGTACCCTTTGAAACTTCGCTTCAGCAAGAGTAGGTTGCTACTTTCAGTGAGACACACGAGTCTGTTGGTTAACCTCTTTATTTAGTTTCATCTACTAATCCTCCTTTAAATTAATGTGTTCAATATTTTACCGCGTACTCAGTGTTGCCAGGTTGTAGGAAACAGAAATCCCTTTCAAGTGAGCAATAAATCGCTCATAACCTCAAAAAATCCAGACGGGCTAGTGAATTTAATATGTAAACCAATCCACCAGAGGCGCTGCATCTCGACGGAATCAGCGGATTGGAGCGGACCAATTTTTTATTTGCTCCGCTCCTGCTCCGCTCCAGCTGCTTTTTTTTAAATAATAATTCTTTTAATACTTTCAAACAGTGATCTTTAATTTGCGATAAACCCCATCTTTCTATCTTTTCATTTTCGTATAGAAAACAATTCACAAAGAATGCTTAATTCTCGGGGAAAGAAAGTACTATGGCCTCCCTAACAACGGGCTGCGCGGCCCTACGATTTAATATTTCTTCAATGATGAAAAATTGAGAATTGGTATTTATTAAAAACATTCCATTCGTCTGCTCTTATGAACCGAAAGAAAATTTAAATAATAAAATAAAAATTGGAGCAGTGGAGCAGTAAACATTTTCCGCGCTCCAGCTGCGAACTCCGCTCCAACGCTGCAAATCAATTCTATGTGAAATAATCGGCATCCCGACTAAAATCAAGTTATGTTCTGCGTTCTGCAGAGCTGCATATCTTTATTCAAGGATTAGAAAAAAATCCCTACGTCTTTGCAATTTTTTTTTTGAGAAAATCCTTTCCAGGCAAAAACGCCCTACGCCGAGGGATTAATCCCTCAACCTGGCACCACTGTCAGCATACTGTATTTGGTTACTAAATTCAAGTTTAATGGTAAAGTGGAAGGATGGGTTGGTGGGGGTGATCGAAGGGAAGGGCGAGGATAACCTTGCGCGGCCAATAGCCCTTGTCCTGATTGTATGAGTGTTCCTCAGCGTAATTTATGCTGGAACTTAAAGTAAATCGTATCTTGAATGCGAAAAGTTGGCAGACCCTCGGCCAATATATCTTCTCTTCTCAGTTTTCTGTGCAGATGAAGTAACTTTTGTAACACTACTTCTGAATCGCTCTATACTTTCAGAGCGTACAAGTAGAAAGGAATTTTCTCGATTTGATTTGCGTGCGAAATGGAAACAGTGGCGATGTGACGAAAGGGATGGACGACAGGGAATTATAGTATAGGTCTCAACTGCGAAATTTTAGCCTTTGATCACGTCGCCCCCAGCCCGATCGATCGTACAATTACAGAAACTCAATCATTCCGGCCTTGCTACTGACATCTGTAGGTATTTATCTTCCGATTAAACAAGGCGCAATGTCTGTTTCATTTATTCCGTTAATTAATCGCGATCTTGCTGACGTGTTGGGGGAAGCATAATACGTGATATAACTTTCTGCTGATACAAGTTCTGTATCTTAATATATAAAGCAGAAAGCTTCTATATGTTTGTGTGTTTGTCTATCGCCTAAAAACTTTCGAACGATACACTCTGGAATCACGAAAAGTGCCTCGGTTCAGTATGCCTGACTAATCCAGATGAATTCCATTTTCACCGAAAGAAACTACAAAAAAATTTTGTTTTAATAAAATCAGAATCTAAATTTCGGGCGAAGCCGAGTGGTAAAGCTGGTAATATTATAGACTGCTCTGTAGACTGGATGTTTCTGTAAATTCCAATTTAGACTTGGACAATAGAGACTAAATAAATAGCGGGGTATAAAATGTAACAAAGTAAGGTGAAAATTCTTTACAAGCTTATTTTATGAATGTTTTCGAAGGTGACTTAATATGATGCCAATGGTCTCTTTGTAAATGGAGTGCACAAATATTGTATGTCCACTGTTTGTGAAATTTGAGTATTTATGTGCAACAAATAATTCTTGACTGTTTCTTTATGCTGTATAAAAGTCACATTTATATCAACTTCATAAATTTGTCGAAAATAATATTTTTGGATGTCCCTGAATCTTATGTACTGTTGCAGGGTTTACAAGTGGACATACAATATTTGTGCACTAAGCCATCGATATATTTACTCTTCTACTTTGAACGAAATTATTAACATTCCTCGGAATCATTCAACTTTTACTTCAAACATTTTTCGATATCACGAACAGTTTCGAAGGCATTGCCATGGATCGCTTTAAATGGGGCACCCTGTATATTATGAATTACATGGTACTGTAAGTAGACCACCGTCAATAGATAATGGATGAATAAAACTGCCAAACTCAGTACTACCCAATTACAAAAATTAATCACCCCTGCATCGATCTATTATACTTTCGTCACAGAATTACCATTTTCAAAATGCAAAAAAAATGCCAGTTTTCATATACAGAACTTTACTCTCCACCATTACACCCTTAACCCTCGGTTGTCACGCCTATTCTTCGAACGTAATTGTCACAGCTGCTTTTCAAAATCTATCTGTTAAATTAAGTAGCAAAAATTCTGAGATAAAGTTTAAATGTTAATTTTCAACGACGAACATATATATTCTACAATTTTCAAACTTTATCTCAGAATTTTTGCGACTTAATTTGACAGATAATTTTCGTTAATTTTCAAAGTATCGTCAGATTTATTAGGTACCATTTTCAATGATACCTTAAAGATATTTTACCTCAAAGTCAAATCGTGGGCCATTTTGAATCAGTGTGACAATCGAGGGTTAATTTGAATACAGAAAAAATTAACAATCTGCCAGTGCGCCAATCGCATGGCTGCTCTCAAACGTCGTCATTTAGGTATCTTCCAATTGAGTTTTCCCCCACACCCCATAACACTGCAGCAGGCAACCTGTCAGAGACTGATTACACGCACTGTTAGTCCGACGTAGCGGTTAATAAAAGTACGTTGAGCATTATGTAAGCCGTTACCACCGTGGGCTATACGCCGTTCTGCGTTGTTTCATCCCCCAACCGCCGCCATTTCTTTCACCCCCCGTCGCCGACATAGTTAGGTCTTTCACGTGTCAACGGCGTTCTGTTCAGTGCGTCACACGTGCCCCATAATGAGGTGCCTTCCTCAACTTGCCACCTAAGTGCGTAATTACGTTAATTTGATGTAGGTAATCAATGTGACCACTTACCGCACAAAATATTGCACTGCTCGTGGTGAAGTGAAAGGGGGATGAGACCCTTTGGAAGTTGGGAATGCTTTTGGAATTGCGAGATGTTGAGAATCTCTCTGAAAGGCCTAAATATTTAAAAAAAAAAAATGAAATTTTTTATTTTTTTTGAGAAAGCGGTTTTTAATGTTGTGATTTTTTTTTAGAAGGGGGATGATACAATAATAAACACCGGGGCACTTGTTACCTTCTTTGGTGTTCTATACCCCTAATACGAATTGATTTTAGGCAAATAATTTTCACAAAGGCCTACAAAATGTGAAGCTCAAATTTTTTTTGGAAATTATAAAAACTTGTTCCCCTAATTTTATTAAACCTAAAAAGAAGTCAAGAAGAATTGATGGAAATTTGTGGGAAAAGTTAGTAAATTAGAAAGGTTGAAGTAACAGAATGTAAGCAGCTATAAAAAGTAAATTTGAAAATACTTGTAATATGGAGTGAAATATGCTAATAGAAACAGTTTTGGGAATAGAGTCATCAATCATAATTGGAACCTTAATTCCCCTAAATTTATTTACCGTATAATTTCAAAGACTCTAAATATTTCACTTTTCACACAGAGATGTGTTCCTACGCGTGTGTGCAAAAGAAAACGTTTACATGCGTAAAAGCAGCATTGGTTCTTGAAATACTTTCACCAAAGTATCATCGACACTCTGGTCCTCGGACAAGTGGCGAGTGTCCGTTAGCAGCCGACAGAAGAATAAAGAAAATTTCGCGGAAACATTCGGCGGATGGCCCGATTCGACGAAAGAATTATTTTCAACGGGCGGAACGGATGTTGCCGTTCGATAATTTCGATTCGAAGCAGACGCCTTCCTGTAAGCGCTTCGCGGATGTATCTCACGGGGATTAAGAAAGTTACTGTCAGAAAGCTATCAATTTTTACTACAATCTCCAAACTTCCCGTGATACACAGAATTTATGGAAAGCTTGGGATTTTGAGAATGGTAAGATTCGCGGAAATCTACGTCAAATATAAGTGAATTGAAATTCGTATTTTAGGTCTGCAATGTTAAAAAAAATTTTATTGCTTTCTCAAATAATAGTTTATTTGGCTATCTTACATTCGGTTTACATAAACCCATCCGTTGATAAGTTAAAAATATGTTCAATCACTAATATTCGTAGCGAGCAGTTTCGGGAACGCAAAGAAGTCCGTGCGGATGCCCGTGTAGACCCCGTGCACTTAGTCCGTGCGTGTGGACCCCAGCTGCTGTAGTCTGCATCGCGCACTGCCTCCAGATTTTCATCAGTTTAATTAACAATTATACAGCTGCTTGCGATTGTAAATTTAATCACCTGATTATCTAATAATTATTTTCATACTGAGCTACGCATCCTTGGAATTTTAAGTTTTTACTTGACACACAATTATTTAGTGTCTATTAAAATTGTTGACACGCGTGTTTCGTGCGTTTTAAAAAACATTTTCAAATTTTCGGAAAGGGCTAAAGGTGGGGTTACACATCGTTCTAAGTGTGACTCAAGTATTCATATCACCTAAGTAGTTTAATTTTCTGCCACATTTACTAAACACGGTACTATTTAAAATAGTTCTTAGGGAACGCGTAGAATCGTTCCCAGCTACTTAATCGCTCCGAGAGCGTCACAACGGTATCTGTAAATTACAAAAAGCTTCATCGACTGCTATATAACACGTTTTTCCACTCATAACTCTTGATCGACCGCAAATCAACAGCTCGCACTTTATTCTTCGTCATAGAACAGAAACATACATATGCAATTTAAATTATTTATAAATGATCCTCTTTTAATGATCGCGTTGGAAGAAACTTGTGGTCTTCCCGAATCTTACGCTGGGAGAGGACGATTCGAACCGAGATATTTCCGGTAGATCAGTGCCACACGTGCAATTTGCAAGTGCATACAAAGAAGCATAACAACTGTCCACTGGAAGATGATCTTGCTGCACAGAAGTTGATGAATTTAAAGGAAGAATATCTCGATAAAGACGCACAAGAAATGTAGCAAACGTACGGTACCTACCTTCGTCAAGATAAAATGGTGAAATACTGGCCAAAAAATATGAATTGGAGAATACGAAGTAAATTCTGAATTTGTGTCTTAATTAAAATGAAAGAAATTGTGGCGCGGTGTTTGCGCGGAAGTTGGAAAACGAAATTTCGACTTTGGACCGTCAACTAATTCTTGTGTAAATGCAAAATCCACGCGCTCTCGGTAGCTACTGAACGGCACCTGAGCTGTGGGTGGATTTTGTAAGCGGCTGATAAGGATACTAGTAAATACACGTTGTGACGCAAACGTTGTTTGACGTACTACACGAAGGTTTGCCTCCAGATAGGTTAATCGACGAGACAAATTACCTGCGATTACATTTATGGCAGCACGATTTACTGCCCCGTGTTTTCCGCGCGGTGAACGACAGTATAGGTCAGCTGTGAAAAAAGTTGAACGATTCACGGAGTGTGCTTGCTGCAACATGGCACGTTTCTGCGGTAATGCGTTTAATGAAGCTCCCTTTCTTGGGCGAAGTGTATCTCCCAAATAGCGTAAAAAACAAATTATACAATTTCGTTAATATTCAATGTAAATTACGTAAAGTAAAACACATTTGAGACACTCAAACCTTTTCAAACTTGTGTTAATTGTCCAAAGAAAGAATTGACGCGAAAAATTATTAGATATTGATCTTATATGAGGAAAAGTTTGAGAGAGGAGATTGAAGTTTGTGTCGTTCTAATTGTACGAACAATTTTCAGTGAGAATTGTCAAAATTTTCAGTGTTCTCATAGCATAGTTGTAGATTAGTGTTTATTAAAATGAGAAAAGGATTTGAAAGTATCAGTACGATAAATGTATTTTGTGCCGTGTATTATACACGTGGGATCGTGGCTTAAGGCACCTCTCTATTACTGTATCTTTAACGTGAAGCAAATTATCACCTTAATATAAGCAATGAAGTATATCTTTTCCATTAATATACAACCCAAGGGACTTAATTACGTGTGAGTCATGTGTAAGTTACCTTTAGCCACGATCCCACAGGTGCTACGAACCGTACAAAATGTACTTAAAGCACCTTTTCCATTGAGATTGTCTTTGAGGCGTGATTCCCTTTAAAGAGTTTCAGTTGAATTTTACACATGTGGGATCGTGGCTTAAGGCACCACTCTATTAGTGTATCTATACCGTGAAGTTGATTTTAAAGATAACCAATCTTTATCATTAATATACAACCTGAGACACTTAATCACGTGTAAGTCATGTGTAAGTTACCTTAAGCCACGATCCCACAAGTACGTTTTCGACGGTTCGTAGCACCTAAGACACCTTCTCCATCGAGACTGTCTTGTCTTTGTGATCCCTTTAAAGTGTGTCAGTTGTATTTTGCACACGTGGGATCGTGGCTTAAGGCACCACTCTATTAATATATCTATAATGTGAACTTCTTTTTAAAGATAACCAATCTTTATCATGAATATACAACCTGAGACACTTAATCACGTGTAAGTCATGTGTAAGTTACCTTAAGCCACGATCCCACAAGTACGTTTTCGACGGTTCGTAGCACCTAAGACACCTTCTCCATCGAGACTGTCTTGTCTTTGTGATCCCTTTAAAGTGTGTCAGTTGTATTTTGCTCACGTGGGATCGTGGCTTAAGGCACCACTCTATTAATGTATCTATAATGTGAACTTCTTTTTAAAGATAACCAATCTTTATCATGAATATACAACCTGAGACACTTAATCACGTGTAAGTCATGTGTAAGTTACCTTAAGCCACGATCCCACAAGTACGTTTTCGACGGTTCGTAGCACCTAAGACACCTTCTCCATCGAGACTGTCTTGCCTTTGTGATCCCTTTAAAGTGTGTCAGTTGTATTTTGCACACGTGGGATCGTGGCTTAAGGCACCACTCTATTAATGTATCTATAATGTGAACTTCTTTTTAAAGATAACCAATCTTTATCATTAATATACAACCTGAGACACTTAATCACGTGTAAGTCTAGTGTCCTGTACCTTAAGCCCCGCTCCCACAGGTTTTGCAAAGCATGCAAAATGTACTTAAGTCACCTTTTCCATTGAGACGGTCTTTGAAGCGTGATCCCCTTTAAAATTTGTCAGTTGTATTTCACACATGTGGGATGGTGGCTTTATGCACCTCATCTGTTCTTACAACACTTTACTGCGCAGGTAGCCTACACGACATGCGTAGTTTAGCAAACTCGTAGATTGACACAGAAGGTTGTTTATCGTCAGTCGTAAACAAACGCCGGTAAACAAAATGTGTGGGTTTGGTTTGGGATAGGTAGATGAGATGCACGTAAGTCAGGTGAAACCGTGTATAATGGTAGAAGAAGTGAAATCGATGACGCGCAGCTCACTGCGAGGCAAATAAAAGAAGGCACTCGTTTATATACATAGATCCTCGTTCCCGAATTTTTAAAGACCATTCCGTATCGCTTTATCGCTCCTTCTCGCGATGCTCCTTTATTGCTACATCGTTGTTGATGTCTGAAAGAGAATGAGAAAGGAGATACGTTTCGTTTAATCGATTGCCCTGCTTTCATGATATACACTTCCATGGATTCCTCTTGCTGAAACGTTTATATCGGAATTCGGATGCTTGTTTGAATGAATAGAATGGTTTAGAAACTCTGGGAAACTAGAAAGTGGGTAAATTGCTGCAGAGAAAATCGAAACTATGATCGTTTAACATTTTGGGGAATAAAAATTCAAGCATCGAGGAAAATTAAAATTCGAAAGCTGGAGAAAATGAAAATTGAAGAATTTAGGAATGCTTTGTCGAAAATAACAATTTGGAAATTGGGGGAACTGGAAATTTATAAATTAGAAAAAATGAAGGGAGTCGGAAATTTGGAATTAGAAAAGAGGTACAACCACAATTACACAATACGTATAATAGAAACTCCAGAGAAACGAAATTGAAATTAAAATTAAAAATTAAAAATTAAATAAAATTTCTAGTTGGAATATTCATTATAAGTGTTAATATTATACAAGTATCTCAAAAGTAATATTACCGATTGCGTGAATATTCTGAAGAATTTTTCGCGTTATTACCTGAAAGTACAATATAGACTTTGTTAAGTTTTTGCTCTACTTCCTCTTGATATTACTTAATTAATGCACTGATGCGAGGAACTGTGAATAGGCAATTGGCTTCTGTGCGATAGTAATTGCAGAGTAAAAATTTAGTTCGACGTAATCTGGGCACAAAAACGGGAAGCTAATTAACACTTGTTTCCACCTAATTAAGTTTCAATTGCTTCAGTTCATACGTACGATCCAGTGCTCGTTGATCTAAATTTTACACCTTTTCCTTACATAATCTATTATATTTATTCAGTGCTCTTGTACAAACAAAACTAAAATCTAACTTTATTAACAAACCCTATCGAAATTATTTTAAGAAATATAGGTACTAATCATTAACTTGAAAAAGTTATTAAATTATAGATATTATTTTGAAATTAAAAAATTATCAAAATACAAAACTGAGAATTAAGATAAAAAGGAATTAAAATCCATAAAAGAATATACTAAAGTTTAACATAAAAAAATTATTAAATTATAGAAATTATTTCGAAATTAAAAAATTATCAAAATGCAAAACTGAGAATTAAGATAAAAAGGAATTGAGAAAGGTTCAAAACCAATAAAAGAAACTCCAACCAAAACCTCTTAACATCTTCGAATATTAACACACGTGATCTAAAGTGATTGTTATTTAGGCTGAAATAACTAATTTCGCGGGGCCAGCTGGCGCTACATTCATAGAGCGTAATAAATCACATTGGGAGCACGCGAAAAATTCGAACGACAGGATCTGACATCATCGGTTATTTCACGTAACTCGAACTCGTTGTGGATGCGCTTTGGTGCCTCGTGATAGGTACTTGCCTCTCTGTTACACTAAATAACCGATGTCAACAGCAATTCTATAAACACGCGGCTGCCTCGTGAACAATCAGAACTAAACAATACACACTCTATTTATACTCATCTGCCTCGTTGTCTTATCGATTCATTAAACTTTATCAGCTAACAGACTCCAACTTACGCTCCACTTCTTCAACGGCTATAAATCTTCACTCTTCTAACGATAATTTCTCTTTACGCTCACCTCTTTCCTTGAAACGGCCAGTATGTTTTTTTCATCCTCGTTAACCATGATGCAAGTTTCAATGTATTTGACTGGAAAATCACGATCCCACGTGCGCAAGAAGCTACGCAGAGCATACGCAGGACGTCTCCTATGATGTATTCTGCGCAGCTCATTGCGCATGTGGGAACGTGGTTTAAGTCAGCGTTTCCACGTGCGCGGCTTCCTTCGTTACGAATAAATGCAAATTTCTGGTTATGTAAAGCGCAAAATGTGTTAATCAGTATCGAGATTAGATGATTAATGGCACCTTTTTTTAGCTTCGATGTATTTACTTGTCAAAGTTGAACACCTTATCCATGTAAATGTGTTCATTTTTGTACACGCAGCATACGTTCGAAACGAGTCTCCACGTTCAAGGATATTAATATTTTCAGCAATAGCTTTATTACACTCAAATTATACAACAATACAAGAAATATAATTTCAGTGCCTAGCAAATTTAAAAGACAAAAATTATAAGATCATAAAGCATATTAATCTTATAATTATAAGATTATTAATTAGAAGAGCTTTTGAGTAATGTGCCATATAAAAGATTTCCATTAACGTAGCAGTTAAGAAATGTGACTTTATATTTTAAAATATTAACTATTTCACGCGGTCGAGTAGGCGGGACCAAAATCGGAAGATACATAAAAGAGGAAGCGTTCGTTCTAAATCGTATCGCGCAACCAATTCCGATTTCCCTTCGATTGTAAAACGTGTGTTCCGCTGTTTCTTCAGATAGAATTAGACAGGCACGCGGTACCAAAGAAAACAGGATGCAAAATAAAGGAAATAATCGATTTGCGAGTCAAATGAAAACGCTGCACTTCGCTTGCAGTCGCGGCCTTCCGACGCTGCCCGACGGAAGGAGGAAGAAAAGTTATTTCCGGCGGCGGCCCACATGCACCGACCGTCCGAGATCGATAATTTGTCATTGCAGGCCGTTCATTTTTTATCTCTCGTTCCCTCGTCTCCTTCGCGGCGACGTTCAAGTGCATCGATCCTGCTCACCCAGCTGTTTGTTTGCTCGCGATCAAACAGGCGTATTATAAGCTCTCTCCGAAAATGGCTACGCGCGCGCCATCTACGCAGAAGTCGATTTCCATTGACAGACGGGCGTTTCTTCTTGGCGTTGTCTTTGTATTCTACAGATAATATCGGTAAATTTCATCCATCCTCCAATAAGCTGAATTAACTGAGGCATCTGATGGAAAAAGGGCACGTACCCACGTACGCGTTAATGCCATTTCAAGAAAATCGATTTCAAAGTTTTCGTTACAGTATAACTTAAATCCAATTTTTTTAAGGATTTAGTTAAGGTAAAGGCACCAGTAGTTGACCAGTTAAGAGAAATCCTTCACGTAAACAATAGTAACTAATTGCTCTGTCATTAAATAGTGGCTACGCGCGCGCCATCTACGCAGAAGTCGATTTCCATTGACAGACGGGCGTTTCTTCTTGGCGTTGTCTTTGTATTCTACAGATAATATCGGTAAATTTCATCCGTCCTCCAATAAGCTAAATTAATTGAGGCATCTGATGGAAAAAGGGCACGTAGCCACGTACGCGTTAATGCCATTTCAAGAAAATCGATTTCAAAGTTTTCGTTACAGTATAACTTAAATCCAATTTTTTTAAGGATTTAGTTAAGGTAAAGGCACCAGTAGTTGACCAGTTAAGAGAAATCCTTCACGTAAACAATAGTAACTAATTGCTCTGTCATTAAATAGTGGCTACGCGCGCGCCATCTACGCAGAAGTCGATTTCCATTGAGAGACGGGCGTTTCTTCTTGGCGTTGTCTTTGTATTCTACAGATAATATCGGTAAATTTCATCCGTCCTCCAATAAGCTAAATTAATTGAGGCATCTGATGGAAAAAGGGCACGTGGCCACGTACGCATTATTGCCATTTCAAGAAAATCGATTTCAAAGTTTTCGTTACAGTATAACTTAAATCCAATTTTTTTAAGGATTTAGTTAAAGTAAAGGCACCAGTAGTTGACCAGTTAAGAGAAATCCTTCACGTAAACAATAGTAACTAATTGCTCTGTCATTAAATAGTGGCAGTCGCTGCCTAAAGATACTCTTTAAGCTTTCCAAATTCTGTAATGAGAACGATTTTTTAAAAAAGGTATGCTATAAAAATTTTGAAACCATTTTTCAAAGTTCAGTAACTGCTTCAGAAGTTGACCATCCTTGAAAATGAAAATACTAGTAGCCCTAGTAGCATTTATTTGCTGGGAGTTTGTTGGGCCAATGACGTGTTATCCGTTGGCCAACTGTTGAAGTGTCGCGCTATTTTTAAATGGGCCAACGATTGTAACCAACGCAGGCCCAACTGAAGGTTTCTTTCCATAGGCCCAATTGAAGGTTTCTTTCCATAAGCCCAACAGTTTCTTTCCAAAAGACGTCTTAAAAACGTTCAGAAGGCGTCTTGAAGAACTTCAAAAGACGTTGTAAACGTCTTTTTCAGGTCTGATTTAAGAAAAAAAAAAAATTTGCGGTGAGGAGAATCGAACTCAAACTTCCCAGTTGCGAAGCAACCGTTATTCGCACTTACCCAATACATTTCCTTGTAAATAATTCTAATTTCTCAGTACATAACTAGTATTAATTGTTTATAAAAACTGCACAGTGACTCGAAATATTCTACAAAATATCATCATTCGACCTTTAGACTCATTCCTTAAAATTTCACATTCGTCTCAAGACAGACGTCCGCATTACGTATTTACAAATAAGAAAAGAAAAATCACAATTTGGAATATAATAACAGGTTTTTGGATGTTGCAAATTTTCTGACGTTTGTAAGACAACATTTAATCATCGTTGTAAATTTTTTGTTAATTAACCAACCATAGTAATTGTAGGCCCAACCTTGAATATTAGTTGGCAAACTGTCGTAACTTTTTGTTAATTAACCAACCATAATAATTGTAGGCCCAACATTGAATAGTCGTAGGCAAACTGTCGTAATTTTTTGTTAATTAACCAACCATAATAATTATAGGCCCAACATTGAATATTAGTTGGCAAACTGTCGTAACTTTTTGTTAATTAACCAACCATAATAATTGTAGGCCCAACATTGAATATTCGTTGGCAAACTGCCGTAAGTTTTTTGCCGTAGGCCCTATGTTGGGAATTTGTAGGCAAAACTCTAACTATATCCCAACTAATTCCCAACTGTTGGCTACCGTTGGCCAACCAGAAATGCTACTAGGGAGTTGACCCTATGTTGGTCAGTAATTGACCACCTATACTAGAAAGAGAATTAAGGCAATGATGTAGGTAATCGTGTTAGCATCGTCTATTGTCAATAATTTAGAACAAGTTAGAACTAAAAAGGAATGTGAAATTAAAAGATTTCAATTCCATAAGGAGTCCAATTCAGGAACAGATTAGACATTTCGAGTTTTGCTCACTTTCGAAGGTTTAAACAAATGATTGCAAAATTAGATGTTTTGGTACATATAGAATCGTGTTCTGCGGGGAAAGTAACTAAACAAATATGTATGTGTCTCCGATTTTTTTTTATTTATTCTAAAACTTTTTTACAATATAATTTGTTAAACAAATTGTTTAAATAAATTAATTTTATAAATCCTATGTGGAATTCGGGATCAGCGACCTCAAAAACCACTAACGATATATACAACTTTTTCGTGCATTTACCCAGTTTCTTGTGCGCCATACCTGTCAACTTCTAGAAACAATTAGAATGACAAGAGTCATTACTTCACCACCCCGCAAACTATGTGTTTCTGAGGTTAGTATAACAAAAACGGTGCATTTATCAAATATAGAACACTATGAGAGTTTAACAAGTGAAGAGTTCAGTCATAAAGAGTTAATAACCTACGAATTTTTTTTACCTGAACCATATACCTGTTCTTAACAAAATCATTAAGGAAATAACGAAATGGGAACACACTACTCACCTTGATGTAAATAAACGTTCACCAATACTATTCATAATGCACTTTACACTTGAGTGTTTTAGATTTTAGTCGGTAGATGTCTTGGCACGTCAACTGCACTTTTTTCAAAAGATCGTCACTTCTAAAAACCTTATTTTTCACGTTTTTCTGAAAAGTGGTCAACTACTGATACATGGTCAACTACTGGTTCCTTTACCTTACCGGGTCCTTCAAACGTTCTGAAAACAGAAGTCATGATTTGAAAATGATATGTGTCTTTATTTATAAGTTTCAAGCAAGTGATTTATGTGCCCTTATTCCGTAAATATGGTAAATTCGTAAAAAAAATTGCTTCTTTGTTTAGTTATTTAAATATAATTTTGTTTACTTACTTCGTTACGCATTTTTTTCACATTCCTTAAATAGAAAATACAAAATGAAGCAAAAAAATAAACAAAAAAATGTGATGTTTTAAGTATTAGTTTCTTCGATTTTTTGCAGCAAGCTGTCTTACAAATAAATTTTTTCTTTCCTAGCGGATTCGATACTCGCCTCATTTTCCATATTTCCTCGCTTACACAATCCTCTATGAAACAAAAGTACGATTATTGCATGACAGCACGGTTGCGCGACCGCTCAGCGACTATGAAGCTGCGAGTCGATCACGCTACGTGATAAAACAGCATCTAGCTAATCTGAACGCGAGAGAAGTAATGTCCTTGATATATTATATGCATAACACATACCTGAGTCGATTTAAACGATTTAAGGAAAAAGGGCACATAGGCTTATGTGCCCTTTTTCCATCAAATGCCTCAATTATATTTCAGTAAAATTCTACTTTTCACCATTAAACAATTCAGTTCAAATAAATTTTGGAACATTGGAACTTTGTCTAACGGCGAATAATCCTTTTGAAAGTGACGGTAAAATGCAATTCAGGCAAATATTGTTTGCAACTGATTTCATTATTTAGGTACCAGCTTTACTAGCCGGCTTCGCCGATTTTTTTTTTACAGAGTTTACCGTCCGAAAGTTTTTTGGTGACAGTGAAACACATCAATATAAAGTCTCTGCTTTGTGTATTAAAATGTATTGGGATACTGATTTTTTACTCCAAGACAAACACCAACAATTAGGTGTTGTTAATATGTTATTCTGCAGATTTATGTATGTGAATGTGTGGAGTTTGCAAATGGTAAACAGGAAAATGATATTTTTACTTGCACAGTAAAGGATTCTTTGTGGTGGTATCGTTGGTTTATCTTGGGGAATTCCCTAAGTCTATGTATATGGCACACATGGCGGTATACTTTCTTCTTGTTCAACGGTGATTTATTATTTTTGTGCAGACTGTTACTGTTGGAAACTATGAGAAATAAAGACTTAAATGTTATTGCGATTTATTCTTGTTATATGTTACCACCTGAGTGTAGAGTTTAAGATTAACTTACAAGGGAAGTTGGGCAACTCGAAAATTCCAAAAAATCTGAGGCTTCACAGAAATATAGCTCAACCGATGCTAAACGTATTATTTTTTCATTCGGGAATTAAACGATCCCAAGGGTGGAAACAGCCCCTCGAAAATATGGTGAGTTTTCAGATTATCGTGAACATCTACGAAACTGTAAAAGATTTAAAAAAAAAGTTAAATTCAAAGTGCTATGGTTTTTTATGTCCTGTAAAGCGGCGATAAATAATCTGCGAAAAACATTATTTCTTTCAAAATTTATTCCCACCACACTTTTTTGGCAATTTTTTAAAGCCACAAAACTTTGAATTGAACATTTTTCGATTTCTCTTACGGTTTCGCAGATATTCACGATAATATGAAAGCTCGCAATTTCTTTGAGGGGGTGTTTTCACCCTTAGGACCGTTTTATTTCCAAATTGAAAATTAGATACGTTATCAGCATCACTTGAGCTACATTTCTGCGAAGTATCAAATTTTATGAATTTTTGAGTTGCCGAACTTCCTTTGTTAGTTACTTCACTTAACAAAGTTACTTTGGGACCATTAGATTCTATCGTGGAAGCAACTCAAAGAAAGATTAATCCTTCCTTCATTGAGAATAGGTTATACATAACCTCACACGATTAAAAATAGAAGCTTTAAAAGTAAATGTATATTTTCAGACCCAATACGAATCTGAATAACCCAATGACACTTAACTTACTACATTAAATTGAAAGGCAAATGAATCTAGCGATGGGAGTGGCCAACGAGAATAGTGGGGATAATCCTCCAGTAACCTTGACTGACCACTTGCTGCTCTCCCGGCTATAATCCCATAAATTCCATATAAATCAAAGAAAAACACTTCAATAAATTTTTTAACCACGCATATTGCATACTAATGCAACAGATCTTACGCTGTAACATTGAGGAGCGAATAAATGAGGCATTGCGAGCAAAAACAGACAAACCCACATTTTTTTCGATATTAAGTTAGCAATAATGTATTCCAATAGGCTGTACTAATCATGCTTAAGGCGAATTCCACCTATACCCAAATCGCCCGTGAGTCTCATTAGGGCAGGTTTCCATACACGCGACTGGGCGCAACGTCAAGAATTTCAAAGGCAATTTTCTCGAAAATGAAGCGTGATACGAAAAAAAGTTACTCTTTCTTTTCGATTCATAACAAGTAAACAAGTCGATGAAAAGGAACAACATTTTTTGTTATTGCGCTCCATTTTCGAGAAAATCGACTTTGAAATTCTTGACGATGCGTCCAGTCGCGTACGGGAAAACCCACCCTAATGAAAATCACGGGCGATTTGGGAGTAAGTGGAATTCGCCCAAAATAGAAAAAAATATTTTTTTTTCAACGTGGGACACTGCGTTTTTTCTCTCATAGCCTCAAATAATCGAAACAAAATTCAAGTGGCGCTTATCAATCTCAAGATCAATTTCACCGTAATTATTATATTATTGAAAACAATTTATTTTTCATACTTCGCGTCAAGTATTAGTTTCATCGCGAAGACATTGGAATTGATTAAATTAATTAGTTTAGAAGCTGGTAGTCACATTCAAGATTATAATTGGTTAGTTAACAAACTATAACCCAGCAGCCCGGGCGGCTCCAATATTCTGCCGAACTGCGAAATGTGCAGCGCTTCTCGAGCTGAAGATGATTACAGTCCAATCCCATTAGGAGCTTGATGGAGAACAGTATTCTGGAACAGGATCCCTAAAATTGAGAGCTCGAGCTACACCCACGCTTTTGCATAAGCGTCACAGCCTCCTAGCGTTTCCCACTACGTCAAATAAACTCGGAGCTCCCTGTCGAGCATCTCCGAGAATTCCAATTCCCTCTGGGATTAAGAGCGCGGGAAATGATCCATTCTTGGGTATTAATTCAGGCAGCGATTGTTGCTCCAATCGTTCCCGCAACCATCAGTGACGGAAGTGCGGCATCTGTTGCGCACTTAACACCCATAAATCAACCGTGATTTTAGGTCTCGCAACTTAAGCCGTACAAATTTCGTTCCCAGGCGATCATCGACGTTGCTGACGTAAAAATCGGTTTTTAAGCGTGGAAAGTTGAAATAGCCTGGCCTTGAATTAATTTTGGCAAATGAGGTCAATTCTATGGAAATTATTTCTCCCTCTTCTATGAAATACTACTTTTTCTCTGTTTGGCGACGAGACTAATGAACTGTGTATTCTTAATTAGTTAATTTACTGCATTTCGTAAAATATTTTAAATTCGTGATTTATGCATGCACCTGAGTCTTTTAATTTTGAAATTCTTCAACTCGCATTTGTTAATTAAGGCACCTTGCAGAAAGAGGGGTGCAGCTTCGTTTTTAGCAACTTCGAGTAAATTAGAATAAACTGTTTATAAAAGTATTGCCTTGACTTAACCGGTTAACTGGCACGGTCCTTTTCATTATTCGGGCCCAAACTGGTACCATCGAATAATTAAGTGAATCACACAAAATTTGGTACACAGGGGTTTTTTGAGTCGCTGAACCGATTCCGGGGGTAATTTTTTTCATCTGACACCCCCCAACCCCTAAAAAAATAGAATTTAGGGGTGAGTTTGTCAATTAGAAAATCATGTGCTTTATGCTGTAAAAATAAGAAAACAAAGTGGGTTACTACAATGTGTGACATTTGCAACAACATCCCATTGTGTGTAATACCTTGTTTTAAAAATTATCATACTCACCAGAATCAAAATGAATGAAGAAAATTTAAAAAGATGAAAAAAATACTATAAGTATTGAAAAAAGTAAAAAAAGCACAAAAATAATAAAAAAATATATAAAATAATGCAAAAAAGTAAAAAAAAAAACAAAACAAAAAAGTGGAGTGTAAAATCTTTCCGTAACCTCCTCGTCGGTAGACTCTGGGGTAGTGAAATTTTCACCAGCTAACTACGGGAGTAAGAGTTTACTTATGAAATAGAATACAGTACGAATAATTTATACAAATCCCAACAATTCGCTAGTCATTTTGGTTCGGCCATATTGAGCCTGCTATATTGAATTTTACAATTCCAATGCCAAAATCAGATTCAGCGACCCCAAAAACCATTACATACCAAGTTTCATTCAAATCGGTTGAAAAACAAAAAAGTTATTCCATTTGATCATATATGATACATTGACAGAATTGGCCAGATTTTTGTTTGATCATATATGATACATGGACAGTTAACCGGTTAAGATTGAAAAGAGAACACTGATTGGAAAATATATATTTTCACACAATATGTAGCAGTTATTTAGTTGATAAGTTGTTTTCTATTTGGGGGAAAAGTATTCAATAATAAAAATATTAATATTAATATTTCCATTTTTATTTACATATTTTTTAAAAGTATTATTATCAATATTTCTATTTTTATTTATTTGCAATAAATCCCTCAGTTGTCATCGGTTTTTCAGCAAACGTGCAACAAACGATGCAGATATTTTTTACACATATTACCTACACGTCATAACTTAAAAACTGCCCCAAAAATGCAGATATCCCATTTCTGTCCAAACATTAAATAACTTGCCTCAACATAAGATGTTTCACTGTCAAAAATATTCCACGCTTTTACTTTTTATGAAAATATATATTTAACAAGTAACAAAAGTACTTCGGCAGAGGGAAAAGAAATTCACAGTGTTTGCATTAGAAGGTCTCAAAATGAATTCTTCGCTTATTGCGATCGAAATTCATTATTCACGTTCGAGCAAAAACCTGTCACGTTTGCAGTTCCCGCGTGAAAGTCACGTGACTCCGAGGGTCAGGAGCATCCTGTCGAAGGAAAGTAGATGAGAGATAATTGACAGGAGAATTAACTGTGCCTATGATGCGTTGCCTGACATTTAACATTTCGAGACACTACGTGCTTGTGATTATATAGTAAAACGTGTACGTGCACGGTGGCACGTTCTCCCGCGGACTCTTGGCGCCAATTGGCAACTGTCGAAGCGACTGAAGTGGGAAATCCTTTTATTCGCTCAACATTTCATTACCGAGAAACTCTGGCATCCAGTTATTACACAGGTCGAAGCATAATTTCCGATCGATCGATTGGCTGGCTCTTTTGTTAGTGGGCTTAAGTTCGAGGATGAGTTCGATGTAAACTCGGGGCTTATTTCAGTGCGCAGTTCACCGATGAAGTGGTGGCCAGTGACGATTATAGAATTATAATTTCTGATTTCTGGTAGGGCGGCAGAATTTTAATTTCTAACTTTGTGATCGCGGATTTTTGTTTACAGGGCTAAACTACGTATAAGTAGTATTTATATGAAGGGAAGACTTATTTCGAAAAAAGCGTCACTCCCCTCAAAAGGTTCCATCCTAGAATTGTCGAAAAATCAATTTTTTTTTTTTTTGAAAGTTCGACCTTTTAAGAATACGTGTTTAAAAGTTTTTTTTGAAATTAGAAAAATTCCTCAAGGTAAAGCGTAAGTTAAACGCATTTTTTTTTCTAAACTGTGTTTTATAAACTGGTGGGACAAATATCTTGGAAAGTTATTCACCGATTCGACTGAAACTTTTTTTAATTTTGAAGGATATACTTTTTTATGCTGGACAATTCTCTGACATTTGAAATTTTTGGAAAATTTGTATTTTTTAAAAGCGTTCAAAGGATGAAAAGCAGGGGAAAAGTGATTTCAAATGTCAAGTGTTATTATTTTGTCAAAAAATGTCATTTTTGGAATTTTGAGAACCTTGCCCGTTAACAAACCATTTCCTACATTTCATGCCATTTAATACTCCGCCATTGTTTTTTTATTTAATGCCAATGGTTTAGGTACAAGTCCCACCGTTTTGGACGAATTTTTTGACGCCTCGACTTCAACGCCACCCCAGCGCTATTTGCAAAGATAAATTACAAAAAATAAATATATTTCTATAGTTTAAGACATCCTTAATACAATGCAACAAGTTCCATTAAATTATCTGCAGTAGTTTTCCTTTAATTAATTCCCAAAGCTCACCTATTTTTGTATGCTCCAGGCTGGACCTTAAGCCGCGATCCCACGTGCGTAATGTGCAATGTGCGCCGCATAAGAAACTTGAAATATTTCACTAAATTATCATTCTCAAAGATGAACTGCATCGAAACCAAGCGTTATACGAGTTTTACTCCAAGAATTATTCATTTTGAAACATGACTTGAGACTGAACTCCATCATTTCTCATTACCCATTGCTCCAACTTCACTTATATAATTTCCTGCTCACGCCAAGTGACGAATGTATCCTCGGCGTTACATTATTTTCAAGTGATATCACCCCCAATCAGGTTGGCTCGACACTTCTCACCAAAGAAGAAAGGAAACACCCACGACGGTGGCTTTTTGGCTCGGAATGGCCCCGTTGCGTGTTCTCGGGCTGCGAAACGGGGGACAATGGTCACGTTCGTCGGAACTGCTTTGTTGACTCAGTTGACGAGGCAGCAGAATCTGACTCAATTTGTTCCTCTGCGAACGTTAGGCAGATTCGTCGCTGACGGTATCAGAGCCAAGAAAGGTGGAGGCTCGTTTATGGAATTGGCTGCGGCTCCCTCGAACTCAAGTCTGGATTTTTGAGGCCTAGCTCGATGACTCAACTATTGAAAATGATGTCCCCCTCTTTTTTATCTGCCTCTGCTGCCTCTGCTCGATAAAAATGCACTAATATAGTCCTACAGCAGCGTGGCACCTGAAAATCAATTGTAATAAAATTACTTAATTCCAGTTAAGTGTCGCGGGTCAGTTTTCAATTCTACTATTGTCCCTTCTAGGTTTTCCATGAAATTAAATAAGAAAAGGAAATAGTTTCCAGACATTAGTGGCCCATCCCAGAAAAATTGAATAATATATATTTAATATACTCATTGTCAGTAATGAGTTTATTTATTTCAATTAAATTAACTGCTCAGATGATGTTCGATATTTTCAATCATTTTCACAAAATGGCAATTAGAAACGACAAGTTACCAGATGAAATTTTTTAAACAGATGGAAACATTTTGAATGGTCAAAAGTGGCACAGCATTTTCGTGATGCGCGGAAAAAATGCTGATGTACAAGAAACACTGTTCCCGTCGTACCTAAATTCTCAGAGAAATTATTTGGATAGCAAAACTTTTCAACAAAGAAATTGCGTTCGAGGTATCGCTCTTTGTGGAACCACCAGCAATGACCAAGAATGACCCGAGGCTCATCGAGATTCCCCCGAGTAAATCCAGACCGTGAGAAATCTCCCTAAGAACAATATCTAAAAATATACGCTAGAACTGTCTGCTATTCTCTCGCCTATTATTATCTTCGCTTCTTGCTATTACTAATAATAGAGGCGAATTAGTTGTAGCAAGGCGAAGTGGGAATGGACGTTAGCAAGGTTATGTTCATCTTAAAATAAATGAAAATTATCAAGAATAGATAAAAAGTTGAGTGTTCTTCTTATTTTGCCGGCAGCGCTTTATCTGATTAGAAATTTTTCCTGCCTCCGCTCCGATGGCGATGTTGATAACAACTAGTGCGTAGTGTTAAATAGAATATGTTGTGGGTGCATATCATAGGGGCAATAATAATTTCGCAGAGGGTGGCCAAATTATTATACTCAAAACAGTTTCGTCAATTTTTGGGATCATTTTGAAATGGATTTAATACGATTAAAAAAAAATCTTAAATTGCCAACTAAAGGCTCTGAAAGGAAACTTTCTCAGCTTTCCAAAACACTCGTGAAAATTTGTCTACGATCATGAGTTCGCAAGTTATACTAGGTGTTCAAAGTGATAAGTACCTTTTATCATTTGATCGCGAATAACTCGGTCAATAAAAATCGTACAATAAAACAAGGAAAAACCGAATTAAAAAGAAATGTTTGTTCTATAAGAGCTCTTCGTTGAATTTACCGGGAAAATTTTTTTTTGGCCCGTGCATACGTTCAAACTAGGCAAAAATTTCTGAAACTTCGTTTCCCGCGCTTCATCTTGATAAAACAGTGCCATAATGGATGACAAAAATTGAGTCCTTGATTAAAAAAAACTTGAAACTTCAAGCGTTAAAATGCGTTTTTTAAATATTTTTTGCGACCATTTTTCGCAGAGTTACAGCCATTCCATCGCCTAAACTTACAAAATCTCATACCTTTCTGTTCAAGTAAAATAATTTCGCCACCCACGGTATTTTTCACTCCACCAAATTGTGGAGTAGGAAGGATTTCGGAGTAGGAAAGCAAAGTTCGACGTCTAGGAACCAGCAGAAAATCCGCCAGGAAAAACTGTGACAACAAAGTGGTATTTCCCATTCGCACTTACGTTAGTTAGCGGTGGACAAGTTCATCCAGGTGAATACTGCTTCCGTCAGCAATTGTACAGCTGGTGATTCTACAAAAATTACAAAAAAAAAAAAACTACAAAACTACCGTTAAGGAACTAGTTTTTGATCAGCTTAGAGGGCTTCCCGCTTTAATATTTATTTTTAACCTAATACAACTTTAAACCATAGACTTTTTTATACTAAAAGATGAATTAATGTTTAAAATATAAGGAAAAAATTTAAAAAGTTGAAAATAAGTATAATTTAATTATTTATAAAGTATGGAATAATAAGGTGACTAGGAACTAGTTTTTGATCATCTAAAATACATGGGAACTAATTTCTAATTAGGTAAGGAACTGTTCAATGTAAATAATCGGATACTAATTAAAAAGAAAGTACCAAATAAACTTATTTTTAGTATTATACCATCTAAATTTTTTTTTTATAATTTTAAAATGTCCTAACCTCTTTTTTATTCAGGTGATCAAAAATTAGTTCCACAAGAAAAAATTGGAACTAAATAATGATCAGTGACTTTTAAAGCAAAATGATACATATAATACTAAAATTCTTGCTCTACGTTGTAAAGTAAACTATTGTAAGCAAAATGTATGAAAATAACGTTTAATACCGCAACAACCAGCAAAGAAATCGACTGTGGCGTCGATGGTGATCTAGGTATTACTTCGAACAGTAAGAGATGCCGTTCAACAGGGCCTTCTGTCAAGTGGGCCACCTTACACATTTATTTTCACGAAAACTAACAATACTAACTGCTTTCACGGACAACACATATATTTTTCAATTATCAATTTTTATGTTAGTAATTGTCTCAAACAATTATTTATTGACATAAACTTAAAAGAACGATTTATTTCATGCACTGATAAAAAATTAGTGCCTGATCAAGAATTAGTTCCTTAACGGTACAGCTCTAACTGGAAATAAAATGAATCCTGATACAAAAATAAGTCGAAATAGCAAACTAACTTTATTTGCAAACGTGGCTTTATTTTCTAAATGAGTTTCGCAAATCCGCTGACTACGCGTGGATTTCGCTAGACACGGGTTCCATTCTCGGCACAGATTTTCTCCGAACCGAACCCTCGCCCGAAAAAGAGTTATTTCACGATTTCGCCTCATTGTTGCGAAGAGTATGTTTTGCACTGCTGTACTATATTTACAGCCCCATTCCGCAAACTCTACATCAAGTACACGTGCGCACAAATGCGTAACGTCATTTTTTAAACAAAAATGTTCCCAAAATCAAAAAATATTATTCCACACCTTCGACTTCATTTTCGCGCACCTACCCTTCCTCCCGATTCGCGCCACTACTTTCAGGACACCCAGTACAATCGCGTACCAGAATCCTCCCCCAAAGTACCGTTAAGGAACTAGTTCTTGATCAGGCACTAATTCTTTATCAGTTCATGAAATAAATCGTTCTTTTGAGTTTATGTCAATAAATAATTGTTCGAAATAATTACTAACATAAAAATTGATAATTCAAACATATATGTGTTGTCTGTGAAAGCAGTTAGTATTGTTAGCTTTAGATGATTAAAAACTAGTTCTTAGTCGCCTTATTATTCCATACCTTATAAGTATTTAAATTATATATTTATTTTCAACTTTTCAAAATTTTTCCTCGAAGTCTAAACATTAATTCAACTTTTAGTATAAAAAAAAGTCTATGGTTTAATGTTCTATTAGGTTAAAAATAAATATTAAAGCGGGAAGCCTTCTAAACTGATCAGAAACTAGTTCCTTAACGGTAATCGCGAGTTCGGCCTAATTGCCCGTTCCCGCCGCGGCGATTCGCGAAATCTCGATTCCCGCTCGAGCGATTCGCGTGTCGGGTCGCCCCCACCGCGGGTAGCGCGCGTTCGCGCGAAGCGCGTACGCGGCGCGAGCGCGAAACAGACGCCAGGCACTTTGGCCGCGATAAAAAGCCGGCCGTCGCGATTCCGGCACGTAGACCACGTTTAGCAGCCGAGTGACGTGCACGCGTCCTCAGAAGCCTAGTGAGCCTCGGCGATCGATACCCGGTGAAACGGAAGTCTGCTATCTTTGTAAACAGCGGGTGCGTCCTAGTGTCGCGTTAGTTTCGCCAGTGCAGCGCGCGGCGGGAACGTTGAGCGACGAGTCCACCGGTCCCCAGTGCCCAAGCGAAATTCAGGGGACTCCCATCGGGCGCGCACGAGCGATAGTGGGGAGTTACAGTTGAAGGATTATCGGAGATCTCGGGTGGATAGAAAGTGTGCGGCGAGCAGAGTCGTTGCTCGAGGACGGGTCCCCGCGAAGGTCGGTGAAAGTGAAGCGATCATTCGCGAGCCGGGGCAAACGATATCGATGCGAGCGCTGTCGCTTCCCGTGGAGATCGATCGTGAAATCTTGCTGGCGATAGGGAGATCCTTTGCCGGGAGGAGTCGCGCGAACGAGGAGCCGATCATGGTCCAGCAGATGGACGCGGAGATCGGGACCGGGAACGTGGACGAGTCCGCGAGGTACTTCAATTACTTGAGGACCCTGGCGGACCTCACGGCCATGGCCAGTATCATGGTGGTGCAGGTAATTGAATCTTCAAATTTACGCGGTCAGAGGTTTATTGCGAAATCAGGCAGGCGCGTGGTCAACCTAGGACCTAGGCTCTCTATTTTGGGGTGTCTACTGTTCTTGAAGATCTCGGGCTGAAACTGTGAAAGGAAGTTGACCCTTCATGCGGGATACTGTTCTGCCCTGTTTATTTAAACTGGCCCACCTAGCATTTCGAATGATCCGAAAAAACTGAAGTTTTTTTTAATAAAAATAAATAAGTTAGACTGCTTCTAGGTGTCTGGGGAGTATTCGGAGATTTCCAACTCTCCTTAAAAGGTAAAGGACGCGTGGAACTACGAATATTTCAACGTTTCTTGACAAATGGAACATTGCTAGACGGGACATTTTAACTGAGGAGGGCAGTGTTGGTCACCACTTAGGCTGAGATTTTCATTGGAAAAGTAGTTCAAGTTGGTGGGTAGCTACTGCCAAATGGCTTTCCTCAAATTGGGGTGACTTATGACTATGAATCCTGAGGATCTGACTTTTAATCTGTGGACGGTCGTTGAGCTACTGTGGAGGAGACTGCTTGGAGTAGAGACAGGTACTGTTGGGACACTAGGGTGGCCCTGATTTATACGTGTCGAAATTTTTTTTGTATTTCTTTGCTCTCACCCTCTAATATGGTTCCATTTCGTAAAAAAATAGTCCCTGAAAAAGATTATTGCAATCGGACGACAGTAAAGGGTGCCGGCCAGGCCTTAAAGTTCAGAATTCATCGATGGTTTGAATTTGAAGAATTTCTCGAAATTGTTAAGTCCTATCGAAATTTTCTTCAAATAATATTAATAGAGCATTCAATTTTCTACAATTAATGTATATATAATTTTTTCGTGCTTCCAACCATTTTTTAGATAATAGCGTTTGAATATAAAGTGGTCAGCACTTCGCGCGGTCCACTGTACGACGTGACGTATTCTCTATACGCGCGAAGTGCGGACCTCGCTATATTCAAATGCTATTATCTAACAAATGGTTGGAAGCACGAGGAAATTATATATACATTAATTGTAGAAAATTGAATGCTCTTTTAATATTATTTGAAGAAAATTTCGATAGGACTTACCAATTTCGTGAAATTCTTCAAATTCAAACCATCGATGAATTCTGAACTTTAACGCCTGGTCAGCACCGTTTACTGTCGTCCGATTGCAATAATCTTTTTCAGGGACTATTTTTTTACGAAATGGAACCATATCAGGGGGTGAGAGCAAACGAAATCGCAGGCTGAAAATAAGGCCCACCCTATTGGGACACCCTGGCACGAGACTTCCGTTCCAAAAGTGGCGTTCTCGATTTTTTGGAACTTGGGGATCTGATTCTATACTCGTGAATTAGAATGATGTAGGCAGGAAGAAGTGCTGTTGCGGCACTTTAAGCTGTCAAAACCACAAGAATTGGAGTTTCATTAGCGGTGTGCAATTGGATACAGAGGTTTTCATTTCACATTTAAAAAGAATCGTCGATTTATTGGTTGGAGAGTTTGCTATCACTTACAATTACTCTCCCTTCTTGTCGCACACTCTGCATCTGTATTGAGATTCGTGAATCATTTTCGGGACAACAGAAATCGACCACCGCGAGAGAGTTTAACGCCAATTGGGCTGCCACTTGGCTGTCCTCGAGGATAGTGTTGTTCGTCTCCTTCCAAATCTATTTGGCAGTCCTTGGCGAGTCGGACGCTGGCAGAATATCTACTCCTCTGTCTGCAGAAGTGGCAGGATGGGTCGCGGCTAAATTGCAGCCAGTTTAGTGACAATTGTACCCATGGTCCAGCTCCTCTCGAGGGTCAAAGTCAAAGCAATCATCTCTTCGCATCTGCCAGCGCAAACAGAACTTTATTTCCTTTCGCTCAAAAATATATAATTTATTGAAGAAAATTCCGCTGTCAGTCAGATTACACTTTTGCCTTCCTTTTTTTTTTTTTTGGTAAAAGAATACTTGTTTGCAAAATGGAGGCGGAAAGCCGCAATCGCGAAAGAGGCGCATCGAAACGACCTCGCAAAGAAACATTTGCACTGCGATTTCGCGACTTACTTCCTAAGATAAAGAAAGAAATATTGATCTTTGGAACGTGCGCTGTTGGATTTAGCTTAAACGGTATGATTCGCGGGGGCATCTCGATCCCGCTGCCATATGCGGCGCCGGAGCGGACAAACAGTAGTTTCATCGCGGTGATTTCGAAACCGATCGATATCGCGACGAGCCACAAGGCCCTTCGCTCGAACGAGGGCAGAGTGGCGGTGAAAATCGGCCAGCAATCGATCGATCGACGGTACTTTCCATTTGGGAGACAACGATCTGGGACTTATTTCATCGCTCCGACCAGTCATTTCCCGCGTTCATAAAAATATTCGACGCGCTGACGAAGATAATCCATTGTTCGTTCGATATTTCATTGTTAGTCGTCATTGTATAAATATATCAGCGGAAGAAAATTCTTTGAAATATTTTAGGGACCCTTGGAAAATGGTTAGAACTTTTCTAGGTCTTCTAAAGTTTTGGAAATTTTTAAGCTTTTTCAATGAGCTTTTATCAATTTTGTGGGATTTACTGCGAACTTTTGTGAGTTGACAGAGAATCCGTAGGGACTTTTAACAATTTTTTAAATTTTCAAAAATCTTCGGAGATTCTCGGGCGACCGATATTATCACGAATGAATTACAAATAGATTCGTAATGCCTGATATGAAACTTGATCGAATAATTAAGGAAAAATTACTTCCTAAAAGATCAGATGATCGTAAAATTGGTAAATACTGATTGATGTCTATCGCGTAAGAATATTGGTACGAACTCGTATCTGTCTGTAGAAAGGAATATCAGACAAAGAAAGGCAGTATTGTTGACGATTGTTACAAAAACCGCAATCAGAACGATAAGACAATCATCGAAAGGTGATGTCAAAGTACGTCGAAATTTTTGCCATTAATTTAATTAGCCCGTCTATTTTTAGTCGAAACATTCACACCGGTGCAGAAGTATTTCGAAAATTTCTCGATAATATGCCTGATATGTTTATTATCAATGGAGGATCTTTTATTCATATTTTCCAATCAGACATCGCGCTCCTTATCTCATTTGTTTACAAAAACATGAAGTGGGGTTTGACGATCTCAGCGACCAATTTCGTGTCCTTCTTTATCCGCTCATTTATATTTATTATCGGCCAATTTCTCATCCGCGCCACGCTTAGTTCTTTTCCACGAATTGCCGTCGAGAAATATATATGTACTCTCTGGCATAAGATTAAGGTATCGACACTCGAGACGGCGATATCGAACCCTGCTAAATCCCAGGTCACGTCGTTTTGATTGAATATTAAAATATTCGCGACAACATTTCCAGCTGAAACAGGTTTCTCGAAATTTTTTGAGAGGACCTGGAAAAAAAATTCATCTTCATTTATGTCTAATAATTCGAATTTTATCATCTTTTTATTTAAAAAAAAAAAATGTAAATCTGTGACGTTTTTGTTGTTAAACGATTTATATCAAACATAAAATGTCTGTTGGCCAAAATGTCGAAATGATTTTCCTTCGATTGAAGCAAGGTTCATCTAAGTTAAAAATTAAGTTATATTAAAGCAGTTTATTAAAATTCAAGTAACTCAACACTCTTCCATTCCCGTAAGATTTATCTGTCTTAAATACTTGAATCTGAAACAAATTTGTTATTTGAATCTCTCAAGTGTCTTGATATTTTAATTGAAACAAAACTGAAGTAACTTAATATTATAAAATATTATTAATAAATGTAAACTTTAGTTCAAATAACATTCGACGCGCAAACACAACTCGTAGTACAGTCTGCAGTTAATAATAATAAGTTCCACAGCTTTATTTCCACCGTGGCGGCAGAGTCGGCGGGGCAGAATCAATTCTCCCTCGCGCAGCAGAGAGAAGCTGGAATACTCGGAGCGAAAGGGGAATTTCGTTGGCGTTTTATCAAAATCCTGTCCAACCTTGCCCCGGCTCTGCCCGAATACTCACTGTTCTATCTATCGAGCAGATGATATCGAATTCGAGTTTTCGTGGAGGACAAGATAAGCATTATCAATGGGTTCCGAGATCCAGGATGTTATCAATAAAAGTCTCGTGGGGTCATGTAATCGCATCACTTAATTAGTGACGTTTCATTACGTAGCATATTCGATCGAAATTAATTCGTCAGATATCGAGAAATGCAATTGGAGAGCAATGAGCTCACCACTTTTTTTAACCACGATAACTATCCTGTTTTCTTACACGCTTCCCAGAAGCACTCGAGGCAGAAAGAAATTGCTCAATTTATTAAACATTTTTACATCAAAACGGCCCCATCTGTTAAATATTCTGAACACAGATAATTGAATTATTTGCTTGGCAAATGTTTAAGAAAGTCGAGGGATGAATGCTTCTCGTCCTACAGTCGCGCCAAAATGAACCGTCCGCTCAAGACCACGCCTCCACCCCGTCACGTTTAAGGGGCTATACTTAGTCAGGAGACCGAAAAAAAGCGAATGTTTGCGAATTTTTTTTGGAAAAACGGCAGCACATATTTTCACAGAACTTTTTGCACTTTAAAGAGCAACGTTTAAAGAAGATTGAACAATTTTTTCGTAAAAAAATATTTATGTTTATAATAAAGTTACAACCGATATCCGAGAAGGCTTTTTTAAAAAGTTGTTTTGCGGTGAGCACTGCAACTCGGAACCAGATTATCTAAAATCAAAAAACAAAAAAGATTTCGTTGGTATATTAATGTATCTATCGACTGACGGAGGGGGAATTTTCGAAATATTAATTTAAAATAAAATGACGGCTATTTAAAGTTTGAAGTCCTGATTTTCGCGCGAAAAACGCCTATTTTTCGTTAATAAAATCGAAAATATACATTAAAAAAAAAAAAGGCGAACGATAGTCGATTGATTTTTATATAAAAAATAAGCACACAAAATTATAGAAAGATTGGTGCAGTGGTTGTTGAGATATCTTACTCACCGTTTTTAACAAGGCTTCTTGGATGTCGTTGTAGTTTTACTATAAACGTAAATATTTTTCTACAAAAAAATTACCAAATGTTCTTTAAATGTTGCTCTTTAAAGTGCAAAAAGTTCTGTGAAAATATGTGCTTCCGTTTTTCCAAAAAAAATTCGCAAACATTCGCTTCTTTTCGGCCTCCTGGCCTTAAAGCAGCACAGTAGTGCCACTGGAAAAGTGAAGGAAAGATACTCCTTTCTGCTCAAGTATTATTGGAAAACTTTCCCTCGGAAAACAAGTGATAAGAACGTACACCACGTGAGAATTTCTACTGAGTCACCCGGTACATAACGCGACGTACATTACCACTTTATATGTACCTCTGATACATCAACAACTTATATAATGACTAACGCGCAACAACCCTCGCGAATTCGTCTCGCCTATCGACTTCAGCGTTAAACGCCCCGTTACGTATTTATTTCTCTCGGTATTCCTCGCCCTGGGGATGAATTTCGCACGTTCGAGTGATCAGAATAAATTGCCCCCCGCCTCGGCCAGCGATCCAGTACTTTTCCACGATCGTAAATCACGCTCCTAGATCCCCGTGAGTTTGCTTTTGGCTGGATTCGAGATACGAGAAAGCTAGCACAATCCGAGATACCGGGGTGATAAGAAACCCGCGTACCTAGATCTGGGAATTCATGATGATGTTCCCAGGGAACTGGATGCTCGTCGTCTACGGTGACATAATTCACATCGATTCAGACATATCAACACGGCAGCGTTAATGCCCTCTCTGATTACCCCGACAATTAACCCGGAGTAAGCAGGTTCGTTCATGGAAGTTCAGGCGATAAGGAAACTACGACGTCAGTCCGATTAGCTGGCAGTCTAGCTACCTTTCTTCCTGGAACGAATCATTCGGAAGTCTTCAGATGATTCAGTGACTTGCGACAGGAGAGATTCTTCGGAAGCCAATGATTCTTTGCTTCCAACTGCCAGTAGGCAGATAAAGCGGGGAAAGGTTTGTCGTTGAGAAATGTGAATAATGGTCGAAATAAAGTTTGCCATTTGTGACTCCGCGTTGATAATGGGTGAATTTCAATTAGTAAATAGGGAAAAATTATTACATTGAGTTTGGGGCGATTTCGTGTTCCGGACCAATGTGCCGGGGCTTTATTTTCATGTTTTCTCGAAAGGTTCGGCCGTGAGAGAACAATTGAGAGTGGTTATTTAGTCTACTTCACAAAATGAAAAGAAAATGTCATATAAACATAGGTTGTCCAGAGTTGTATTTTTAAAATTATGGGAAATTAGGAACAATGGAACGTTAACAACAGATTTTATGCACACTTCTCCTTTCGATGCAAATTTATTCCAATGATTCGCCATTTTATAAGTTTAGCATGTGATAATGGGAATTATTTAATTTTGGAATTAATAAAAATAAATTATAATAATTGAGGCATTTGATGGAAAAAGGGCACATAGGCCTATGTGCCCTTT
Source organism: Andrena praecox (assembly GCA_963932275.1). Lineage (NCBI taxonomy): Eukaryota > Metazoa > Arthropoda > Insecta > Hymenoptera > Andrenidae > Andrena > Andrena praecox. The sequence continues at coordinate 35,708,756 of OZ010728.1, forward strand.
TTCCGTAAATCGGTTAAATCGACTCAGGTATATGTTATATATATATAATATATCAAGGACATTTCTTCTCCCACGTTTAAATTAGCTAAACGCTGTTTTGTTACGTAGCGTGAGCGACATGCAGCTACATAGTCGCTGACCGGTCGCGCTGCCGTGCTGTCTACTGTCTAGTCGTGCAATACGTTTGATTTTGTGTAAGCGAGGAACTATGGAAAGTGAGGCGTGTATCGAATCCGCAAGGAAAGAAGCGAATTTAGGAAAGATGAAAGTGATTTGTAAGACAGCTTGCTGCAAAAAATCGGAGAAATTAATACTTACTTAAAACATAACATTTTTTGTTTAGTTTTGCGCTTCATTTTGTATTTTTATTTAAGCGATGTATAAAAAATGGCCAACGAAGTATGTAAACAAAATTATATGTAAATAACTAAACAAAGAAGCAATTTTGTTACGAATTTACCCTATTTACGGAAAAAGGGCACATAAACCACTTGCATAAAACTATTAAATAAAGACACATATCATTTTCAAATCATGACTTCTGTTTACGAAACGTTTGAAGGATATGATACTACATCCTTAAAAAAAATTGGATTTAATTGCATTACTTTTCATTAAGTTATACTATAATGAAAGCTTTGAAACCGATTTACTCGAAATGGCATTTTGGCGTATGTGCCCTTTTTCCATCAAATGCCTCAATTGTTATGTTAACAGATTTTTGCTCTCTTAACTCTGACTCAACTTCACGCAACAGTAGAATATTTTAAATTCTATGTATAAAGCGTAAAAATGAGTGCAAAAATCTTACGCTAAACACGAATTACATAAATTTATAAATTATTCCCAGCCCGAACGACAGAAACACCCGATTCTCTGCATAAAATATACATTTTTTTAAATAACATAAGACATTCAAGTAAATATATTTACCGCTTAAATAAATAAATCTTCGTCGTTCCAATGTCGAAGAGTCAAAAGCAAATAAGACCAACTAATTCTCCCTGGATATAAATGTTCAATCCTCCCTTTACTAATTAATCCTCTGGGGCCATTTATAAGAGAACTTTTTTTTTTCGTAATCCCACGTAGCTGTTCATATAATACCAAACTAATTCCGCGATTAAATGTGCCTGCACTAATTAAGACTTTTTATCTGCAGAAATTCAAAGCACCAGAATTAAATTTCGCTTGAAACAAAGGAGCACGAACGTGGCCATTCCAAAAGCTTAGCCCTCGATTTCTATCAGAATTTACTTCAAGCTTCGATTAAGCAATAGATTAAAACTCGTCCCCGACCTAGTCGAACGTTACATAAACAAACATTGCGACGACTATATACAGAGAGAAAAGTCGTGTTTTATGTTACGATTAAATTATCGAAAACTGCTCGGCAAGGCCAGGCGTCCGATCGATAAAGGTGTCGGCGATAAGCCTCCCTATCATAAAATCACTGTCCGCCTATCTCTTTAACAGTCTAAGGAAAATTATCTGGTGAAGATAATCGACGATCTTATCGGTGATTTAACTGGCCACATTAAGCAAATCGCATAATTATCCAAACTTATGCAACGTGGATCATTTATAAAGCTCCATGCACGGCCTCCAACTCCGCAAAAAATTTTGAGCGAGATAGCAGCGCTGAATTCCGAGTATTTTGATGAATTTTTTGGCACAATTAAGAGTTATTAGCTGATAAAGTGGTATTTGGACTGAGCTTCGGTAACTGCGGCTTTGTAGTCTAATTTGTTTGTGATTATGGTGACGTTGATGAATGAGGGACAATTCTTTTCACTGGCTTTCGGAGTAACACTGTGCTTTTCAGAAATACGTCGCGGGTAACGTTTGCCTGAAGTGATCCTAGTCGACTGAAGCGCCGCGCCGTGGCGACGTATTTAATTAAATTTCTCGGAGCTTGTTTTCGTCGTTTTGTGTAATAAGCGAGGAAACGCGTGGGGAGCAATGCATTTGATTAGCATTAGAATATAAAAAAATATGGGCCTTTTTTGAGTAAGGAAATAATGCAATTTTGGATTCCGAAGATTGAAGAAATTAGGAGTTTACGAATTAAGTTTTTGGAAAAGTGAAGAATTAGGATTCAGAATTTGGGGAGATTAGGAGTCAAAGAACTGGGGAATTCAAAGGTTTGAAAATTGGAAAATTCAAATTGAGAAATTGGACCCTTGAAGAATTGAAAATCGTGAGAATTTAGCAATTTGGGAATTAGGAAGTAGAGAAATTTGGTCACTTAAGGATACCAGAATTCAAATATTTCGAACTGAAAGATACAAGACTGAAAATACTCAGAAACTTCTTTATCTCGAAACTCAATGGCAAAGCCATTCGACCTCGAGAAAAATCCAAAATTCAAGCTTCGAACATCAAAAACTCCCACAAATGAAAACATGAAAGATCCAAAATTCCTATAACCCAAATTTTCCGGAGAATAGAAAATGTGCAAACAGGAGGCCCAAAAAACTCCAAAACTCCAACAAAAACATTAATTCCCACAAAATTGAGCAACACGGCTTTATTCCACTTGAGGGAAACTTTGAAGAAAAATATTTAATCGAATTTTCGAAGCGATCGATTCGATAACAGGTCGGTCCACTCTCCTCGCCTCGCTCGGGCACAGCTGCATCGATATCCCTGTGATCATAAGGGATAAAAAGAAATCCCTAGGTCAGCTGCTACGAGGCTGATAAGACAGAGAGAAGCTCAGACAACGGTTACACTCCAATCTGTTTGCCAATCTTGGTTTGCTCTGTGTTTCTGTGTGTCCCATCTGCGTCGAAATTTCATACACGACATCACAGAGCGCAAATATCGTAAATTCGACGAGATAAGAGTTGCTCGACGAGTAGAAAACGAGCGTCTCTCCCTCTCCCTTCCTCCCGTCGTCCGTTGTCTCGATCTCGTTTCTGTTTGACGAGCTTCCGCCTCCTTTCGCGGATTATGGCAACTTTTCCATTGCACTTGGGTGCCTTGTGCGTAAGTATCCCCAGTTGGAAAGTACTATGACGCCTCTGCGAGGGTCGTCGACCCTTTCAATGTTGGTTTTGATACATAATGCAAGTAACGTGACGTGGTCCTCGGTGCAGATAGGCTGCACCACTTCGAATAGTTCTTAAGAGAGCGCGTGGCAGCAGGAAAAATATATTTGCGCTTCTTTGATTCATTGATTAATTAATTGGGGTGCCACTGAATGGCAAATGGTAATTGGTCTGTTCTCCTTTCTGTTTACAGTTCAAACGAATGCTGAACAAAGAGCTCTCCCACTTCTCGGAGTCCTCCAAGTCTGGCAACCAGATCTCGGAGTACATCTGCAGCACTTTCCTTGGTAAGTTTGCAGAAATCTTTGCTTTCGGATGATTCCTTGGATTTTCATTTTTTTTTTTATCGATCGATATGCCGGTTTGGTAAACGAGGTTTGTAATTCACTTTGCTGACTTAGCGAGGAAGGACTTGGAAATGACTATGATGTATATTAATATTTGCAAGATTGTTATTAAAAATATTCAAGGCTATCTCTACTGTGTTGGGCTAGCAGAGGTCTTTAAGGTAGATTTTCAAAGTCGATTTTCTCGAAAATGAAGCGCAATATCAAAAAATTTTGTTCCTTTTTCTCGACTTAGTTTCTTGTTGTAAGTCGAAAAGAAAGAGTAACTTTTTTTCATATCGCGCTTCATTTTCGAGAAAATCGACTTTGAAATTCGCGACGTTGCGTCCGGTCGCGTACAGGGAAACCCACCTTTAGACTAGCTATAGTCACGACAGCGTAATGTGGTTACTCGAGGTCACTGAAGAGCTATTCCCCCACCGCACCCTCTGACTACCCCCGCTACTCTGCCCCCACAGGAGACATAATATGCTTTATGGAATAAATAAAGAACGCAAAGGCAAATAATTATTGAGGAAAACTTTTCGTTATTGTGCTTCGACAGATATTTATTGTTATTATTATAAACGGAAATCCCTATAGTATACAGAAATAATGTAAACAGTAAAACTCACAGTCTGAGACTTAATGAACTATTGAGAAAGTCCTCTGAATTTTGTATTTCGTTTGAGTGGCTATTTCCTGTTAGTTCTAAGATTTGAAAGGAATGGCCCTTACGAAATCGTTTTCGAAACCTTGGTTTCTTAAGACGTGGGTCGTAGACCCGAAGACATAAGAAGATAAAAGGAAGGAAGGATAATGGGTCAGCAACTCGCAGTCAGGATAATAATCGTCAGGGACAATGAAATCATCATTAAGCCGTCTCTTACGCATTAAGAGCCCTTGAAGCTCCATCAGTGCACGCATAATTCTCGAGCATTCATCCCGCCTGACTAGCTGCGCCGCAAGGATTCCCTTTTTGCTCGTGGAATGAGGAAACGGATGGCCGTTTACGTAAACCGCCTTTTGTGCTGATCCAAAGACGGTCTCGAACGTTCTTTTATGGAGTTTCCGCGAATCGCGTGTTTAAGATTCCACGGAGGAAAGTTTCTCCTTTTTCAGTGGGGAGAATTAGCTATGAGAAGATCGGGAAAATCGACAATTTAGGATTGTGGAAAGTGGGAAACTGAAGCCAGCAGAAATCAGAAAATCGGAAAATTGAAAAGCATAAATATTAGAGGACCGGCAGATTTAGCAAAAATTGAAAAATTACAGGGATTCAGAAGTCCAGGAATGTAGAGACGTGAAACGTTCAAAAACTTGAAGTTTACGAAATTGAAAAAAATAAAAAATTTACAAATTTGAAAGTTAGAAGAATAGAAACACAAAACATCTGAGAAATCAGCAATCTAGAAGTCAAAGAAATTTGGAATCAAAGAATTGCAATCTTAAAAAATTCGAGAATTTCGATATTAAGAGAATTGGAAAGTCAGTAAATTCAGATATTGAAAGAACCGATATAGGATAAAATAAGAGTTTCCAGGAAAGAGAAAAAGAAGAAAAAATTCAGCTGCATCTAATTCCTTAATCGAAACACCAAATTACAAAATTGGATAAACTGTTAATCGCTGCCATTTTTTTTATAGTTAACAGAAGAGTCACTGTACACCTCGAAAATATGCTTAATATTATAATTCTTGAATCGCGAAAGGAATTCAGATTAAAGGTATATCAAAGTTGGAAAACAACGCAGGCGGAAGACAATGATTTATATTTAAGCTGCAATGAATAACAGTTACCACTATGTCTCGACGTCGCGCGAGATTCTATCGTGGCACGTGTCCTTCCCAAACACCTGTCGCGATTACGATCGATTCATCGATTTAATCCGGATAAAGGGCTCACGAATTGCATCTGATTGTTTATCTTTTATCGCCCGCGTAATACTTAGTGCATTGTGCATGGGGATTATGCAATGCACAGTAAAATTTCGTTTCCTCGTGAAACTTTAATTCCACCTAATTAATGAATTGAGTGCTTTCTAATTAAATTCTGAATATACGAAGCAAACAGTCGAGCTATAAACGAAATTTTAATAATTGATGATTTTACTCTGGGATCTCAAAATGAAAATTTATAATAAATATGAAATATGTAAATTCTAAAATCTTTCTACTTTTATTAATTCAGGACCAAATTCATTTTTCATGTTTGCTCATGTATTTTATTCGTAATTATACGTAGAATAACGGTGTGTTGAAAGGGGAAGAGTTTCAACTTAATTAAAACTCATTTAACCGTACGATATCGTGTGTTTTATTCATTAGGGAATAAATTATTACTCATAGCGTAGAAGTTATGATTGTTACCCATGAAAGTTTCTACACGAAACACAATAAATTGGATAAAACATTTGCGTTAAATATAAAAAATGCCGATATTGATATTAATCCAACAAAACGCTGAGGTTTCATACATTTTTATGTTGGCAATAACAACACACTTCAATTAAAAATCGAACGGAAAATTCTGATTGTCCAAGCTTTTCCCTTCGGGATTTTTTAAAAATGTAAATCCTCAGGCATCAATATTCAAAACTCTGTATTCTAAATGAATCTCTAAAACGACTATACCTATAGTGATACTAAAACCGAAGACTTCGGTTTGGAAACAGGGCTTTGGCTCACGGAACAATTTTACATCGGATGCACTGTATTCTCCGCCAAATTTTACAAATTAGTCGCTTGGAACCAAGTCACGTAACGAGAAATTCCTGGCGTTACGTAATGAAATTACGACACACTTTCAGCCCGTCATAGCGTGAAATCATTTCCACGCAGTGACGTAAAATAAAATCTGTACATCGGCTGCGTGCTGATTAATATGTTTCCTACACTTTAAATGAATCCTTTGTGATTCTTGATTGTATTCAATAAGTATTCTAGGACTAGATCCCAATTAATTTTGAAGAAAATCATAAATAATTAAAATGTATCATATTTCTGTTAATAAGAATAATTAACAAATATGCGATACTAGTGCACTATTCAAACATTATGGGCATAGCACCACAAAGGGTTAAACACTCTCTTCTATGGATAACCTTCTTTTGTATGTAGAAATTGAAACCGAATTCTCTACGTGCCTACCAATGAATTATTTTTCTGTGCTTACAGACAAGCAGCAGGAGCTGGACTTGCCCTCCTTGCGAATCGAGGATGCAGTTGCAGGTGCAGTCTGCGTTGATGTACGGGCTGCGAAGAAGAAGGATAGGGCCCAGAGGGGCCCAGCCGCGATGTCCCACATCAGCGGCGTCAAACGGCCACTCACCCATACCAACAGCTTTACAGGGGAGCGTGTGCCACATCACGGTGTGGAGACGGCTCACGAGGAGGACCTCGGCAAGGTAGCACCTAGTTTTTTCGCCTCAAACACCTTTAGTGGCGTAAAATTTTGAGAAATGCGAGCGCCTCTGGCGGGAAAGTTCTCTATTACACAAAGCGTCGAAAGCGAACTCCTTGCTTGCCTCGACAGCTCTGCTCTGTGAATTAGAAAACAGTAAACAGTGCCGGCAGGCTGGAAAGACTTTGAATAATTTTTTCTTACAACCAGCCAGCCTTTTTGAGAAGCTAATACAGCCTACTGCCGATTTCTAATCAATCTAATTACTCTTTTTACAGCTACTGTCTGACATCGACAAGTGGGGCATCGACATCTTCAGGATAGGCGAGCTGAGTAACAATAGGCCGCTAACATGCGTCGCCTATACAGCCTTCCAGACCCGAGACCTGCTCAAATCCCTGGCAATACCGCCGAAGACCTTTGTGACCTTCATGATGACCCTTGAGGATCACTACGTCAAGGACAATCCCTTCCACAATAGCCTCCACGCGGCCGACGTGACCCAATCCACCCACACTCTGCTCAACACGCCCGCACTCGAGGTTAATATGTATTCACTGTTGCTCGCCTGATAGAGTCCGTGCTCGCGAGAATTTCGCAACTCTACTGTGTCACGACACATGGAAACCCGAAAACACTATCGTTCGACCTCTCCTGTCCCCTTCCCAGGAAACGTTTCCGCGAACGTGGACTGAAGTAGTAGATTCAGTGCCGGCAGTTGCTATTTAGAGCTTCTTAGGATATAATTGGGGCTAATTAGCAGCTTTTAATTAGTACTTCTTCATTTGGAGTTGACAGTAATTGTGCTCCCTTAGCCTCCAATTGCCACTCGTTTACCGCTGTTAATGTCTAATTGAAGGCAATTAGTATTGGAGGCGTTAGGTGTCTCCGTGGAATGCAAAGTGCCTACCTTTAACTAATTAGAGCGGTGTCTGTTTCTGCAGTCCGTGTTCACGCCATTGGAGATCACTGCAGCCCTGTTCGCTGCTACCATCCACGACGTGGACCATCCTGGTGTCACCAACCAGTTCCTCGTCAATTCGAGTAAGTACCTAGAATTATGCCCTACTAGCTCTACCTAGCTCGAAGAAATCCTGCTTAATATCCGTTGTCCCGACTTTCCAGGCTCCGAGCTCGCCCTGATGTACAATGACGAATCCGTTCTGGAGAACCACCATCTGGCAGTGGCGTTCAAGCTGCTCCAAAACGAGGGCTGCGATATATTCGTCAACATGACGAAGAAGCAACGCCAGACCCTCCGCAAAATGGTCATCGACATGGTCCTGTCGACGGACATGTCCAAGCACATGTCCCTCCTGGCAGACCTGAAGACCATGGTAGAGACGAAAAAGGTAGCTGGGTCTGGCGTTCTCCTGCTGGACAACTACACAGACCGTATCCAGGTTCTGGAGAATCTGGTGCACTGCGCCGATCTGTCCAACCCCACGAAACCGTTGGCACTGTACCGGCAATGGGTCGCTCTACTCATGGAGGAGTTCTTCCTCCAAGGGGACCGCGAACGCGAGCAGAACATGGACATCAGTCCGATGTGCGACCGGCACAGCGCGACGATCGAGAAGTCGCAGGTCGGCTTCATCGATTACATCGTGCACCCCCTGTGGGAGACTTGGGCAGACCTGGTGCACCCAGACGCGCAAGAGATATTGGTCACACTCGAGGATAATCGGGACTGGTACCTGTCGATGATCCCTCCGTCGCCACCGTCCGAAGAGCAGCAGCAACACCAACAGCAAGGGAGCGAGCAGCAGTCTGAGAGGACACACTTCCAGGTAAACTTGAGCTACTACCCTCATTTCTCGAAACAGTTTAATGGTAGACTAATTAACTGACCACATAATCACGTGGTCTAGGCCTTTTAGCTCAGTCTCTCTGATGAATTCCTCTCACATAGCGCCCGTTGACTTGGCTCGACTCTTCAGTATGAAAAGCTTGTATCAACTGACATATTTCGATTTAATTGTTTCAGGTGACACTGGAAGAGGGTGACGAGACTGGGGAAGCGACGGAGAGTGGGGACACGGATGGAGCAGCCGAGACAACCCTGCCCAGCGAGGAAGGGGGCGGTGAGGCGGATGAGAGCTCCGCGGAGGCTGGGATGTGACGGAGGCTCGCGGGGATTTGCAGGAAGCTCCACGAGAAGGTGCAGCAGACCTGGTGGCGTGTGCGTCAGTGACAGCTGGCTCGCTGCCGCCGGCTGAGTCTCTTTGTGTCGACCTACTGACCTTTGGCCAAGATCCACTCCCTGAAACGGTGGAAGTAGCCTTGTGGGAAAGAGAGGGCACGCGAGCGAAGGGGAACGTCTAGTCGCTGCTAGTTCAGACCTGGACGGTCGCGAAGGATCTTTTCTGACGGGTCAAGAAGATGATGAGTGGCGGGAGAGCCGTGACGGAAGGCAGTTGAAAGTGGCAGACACGAGGAGGACACCCTCGTACGTTTTGGCGGCCGTTTTCTCCTCACTGAGGCGGGCCTCAGGACGAGGAACGGTCCTCGTTCGCTGCGCTTCGGCTGGCTCGATGCGTACCGAGAACGTCGAGGAGTGAATCCTCGCTTCGCGATGGAGAGGAGCATTGTCGTTGTTACCATTGTCGCTTTTTTCTTTTTTTTCCCGCGTTGTCGTTCGATCGGCCCCGAGCCACTGGCAAGTGTCTCAAACTCGAAGGAGGGGACGAATCTCTTCATGAAGTACCTGTGTAAGAAGCGGGCCGGTGTGGCGTGGAGCCGCAGAAGGAATCGGAGAAGCCTCTTTCCAGAGTCTCTTCCTACTGACACGACTTGAGGATGCAGGAAATCTCATTTCGAAGTAACCGGATCCTTATTGACATATCAATTACATGGTACAAGCTCTGCGACTGATGGCCGCGTTGTTCGAACAATTCGGAGGATCATCTGTGTAGCCAGCTGGCCCCTCGTCGAGGTTGAACTGAGAGGGAGGTACTCGCGTCTCGATTGACTGACTGCTCCAAGTGGACTATGCCCCCGTTTCATCCTCTTGGTGGGATCGAAAGGGAACAGTCAGGGTACGAAGGTGGCCAGAAGCTGAAAAGTACAAAGGGCGGATGGAAAAGGTTCCGTAGACTCGAGGAGGGGATCAGGGGGGCGAGAAACTGAACAGAAGACTATAAAGGAACATTAGTATCGCGCTTCACGTTCATCCTTGGTTCTCCGATGATCACCTCGATAGCCAAGCAACCTAATCGTTAGAAGTACTAAGCCTATCCCTAATTGTAAGATTTCGTCATGCCCACTGACTAGTGCGTAGAGGAAGCCGTTAAGAAATTTGGAGGATTCGATGGAGAGCCAGAAGTAGCCGCGACCATAGCAGATGTCGCTGGGATCGTTAGAAGCGCGAGCTCGTGGCAGACTGCGGAACTAGGGGACGAACGATTAATTTTAATATAGAACTTCGCTGAAGGCTGGCCTTTTCCTTTTGGTTTATATTAAAATTATCGTAGCAGCGTTCTTCCCGACGGCGTTCATACACACTCATACACGCATACGTACACGTACATCGACACGCACACCTTTACACGCGACACGACGATTATTTTTAACCAAAGAGTAATGTTAGTCACTGTCGAGGGAGGAATAACGAGAGAACGATATCGTCGCTCGTCCGAGAACAAAGAAACGGGGGAAAGTATGAGGATACGAAACACGCATTTCTCGCGAGGAATCATCGCACGTTCCGGCTTCTAGCGATGGTAGATTTAGGGGACATTAATCCGTGACAATGGAGAAAATTAAATTAGGTAGAACCTTGCAACTCGATGTGTTTATGAGAAGAAAAAAAAAACAGAAAAAGATCTATCAAAAAAGAAAAAAAAAAAAAAAGAAGTATACAAAGTACTCTCGCTTGGATGTCTGTGAATCGCTCAAATTCGCGAGTCGACGCTCGAGGCTCACGGATCGAACTCGATTGAAAGTTATGCTTCTGGTGTCGCGATTTTATCTCGAACGTCGATTTCTCGGGAACACAAACGCTCTCTTTCTCGTAGAATGGGCCGCTCGCGCCTCATTCCCGCTCTACGAACGTTGAACGGCGGTCGAAGCTGCGTCGAGCAAGCGCGAGAGTAGTGTGGGAACTCCCTACTCCTGGAACTGATGCGAAATTTCTTTCAGAGTCAATTGAATTGCTTTACCCTTCGTTCTGAAAATTGTGCGTGCATGCGAAGGAAGAGAGGCTGATCGCTGCCTCAACCTAATTGCGTTCGAATTTCTGTAAAACGTCTTCCAATTACTTTTGCGATGCCTGACGGTGTTACGCCATGCTTCTGTGATTAAAGTTTCTTTTTCTATGATTTTTTTATACATGCGTATTTACACGAGAATGAAACAAATAAAAACATATATATATATATATATATATATATATATATATATATATATATATATATATATATATATATATATACGATCAAGTCAGTGGACAGTTCCCGTCACTTCCTCATCAATCAAACGCCGCCGCGAATACGAAAGATTTTAATATCACGAGCTTAACAGATTGATGCGGCAAAATTGCGTGCGCAACGGCTTCGAAGGCAAGCCGAGCGTTGCCCACTCGAGAAAGAAGCGTATCTGTATCTGTGTCGTAGGCAGTGAACCTAGTGAATGTTTTTTGGTGCTGGACACCGAGCTTAGGTTATAAGAGTAATTGCGTAAGCGTACACGACTAGATATTAAGCTGATGATTAACTTAAAGGAACTTCTTACGGCGTAAGCAAACGATAATTAACCGTATAACCGTAAAAGGGCGAAGAGAGAGACCGATGTGACGCGGGGAGATTCCAATCTCTCGCGTGGGATCCTTTTGGTAATTGCGAGAATTCCGCTCAGCACGGATCAGAACCGCAAAAAAAAAAAATTGAACGAGACAAGCCGCGATAAGACAGGGAAAGGAAATTCTGTTCGAGCTAGAACCGATCGAACGACGAACAACGTTCTCTTTTCACCCCATTCTCCAATCCACCCTCTCATCGCTGTGACTTTGAGTTTTGTTACCACTTAGTCCCTTCTTACGTTCTCTGTTGATTCACCCTTTTCGAGACGCGCAGTAGCTTCGTGACTAATATGAATGTTTTTAATCGCGTGCGACGACGACGGCGATACGAATTCCCAACGATGTGTGCTTTATTGTGTTGATTGACAGATGACAATGGTGGCGACGATGACGACACGATGCATGATCACGATGTTGTGGCGCTGATGATTGTGAGAGAAATATAGAGATAAAAAAAAAATACAACGTGTTTGATTGCTGGACAGTTAAATGAACATGTATTAATATCGTGTAACCCTCGTACGAGATATATGTGTA